>CM034153.1:278421510-279621510 GCA_019776745.2 Taxus chinensis | reverse complement strand
GTCAGGGTCACCTAGTGGGGGCGAGGGTGCCTGGTGTTGGCATCTTGGCTGGGCATTGGTTTCTAGACTAAGATAAACTAAAGGGTCCAAGGTCAAAATGGGAAAGAAGGTTTGTAAGACCAAAAGTGGTAACAAAAAGTAAACAAATATGGTCAAATACATGGGTTAGTTATTACTTTTGTTACTTAGGAATCATATGACTAGTACTATGTGACCAAGACTAAATAGATACCCAAAGTGCATGACTTTGTGTCTACATGGGGTTCCCATCACCCAACCTCTATCCAAAATAAAGTCTTAAGAGAAGTCCAAAATTATCCTTTCACAACTTATATTCCTCGCATGGATATTGGTGCCATTGCTCCTTCTATCTCCTACGACAGGTCTACTTATCCCACCCTTTACATTCAGGCCTTCGGTAACCTTCACAAGGATCAAAACCAATTCATATGATTTCATCAAAATTATGATTAATAATATCAATGGATATGTTTTATATTGGTATCACATTTTACCTCCTAATTCCATAGTTGAGATAGATTCCTTGGTGACAACCTTGGTGAATGAATTTCAATATCATGATCTACATGAGAACAATATCAATACTTTCATTAATTACCAATAAACTGAAAATGAATCAGTGTAAGATTTGATCAAGCATTGAAATATCATATCCACATGAGCAAAACATAATATTCCTAATGATATCCTCTTTTTACTTTTGTTACAAGATCTTGAACCTCACCTTCAATACAAGGTGAGGTCATTCTCTCCCATTTCCCTAGAAGAATCGTTTGAATAAGCTAAAATGAAGGAATATATCATGAGGGAGTTTGAGAATACTCTTCCTAAGATGAAAACTAATAAATAAGTCCAAATCCTTGAATGTTATAAGAATGAGAATGCGACAGATGACGGAGTCTCCGATACTCTTCCTTTTTTTGCTTCTTCAAATAGGACTATTTTTAATATTGATCAACAACCTAATTATAACAAGATTCAATCTAACTATCATCAACCATTGAGTAAGGAAAAGTTGAAATGTCTCTTACCTAAGCTATTTCCATGATTTTGGATCCTTCTTGATCTGTTCCTCATTGAAATGATGAAATTAATTTCTATTGGTGACATGCCAATTGGGGTCACTCTCATGAAAAATTTCATTTACTAGAAGTGGCTAACATTAATTTTTTCCTAGGTCCCCAATTTGACTATAATGCCATCACTTAGGAGTGTTTGATCAAGGTAGTCAAATCCTATGATGCAACTCAACAAAAATATCATCATGAAACTATAAAAAAAGCTAATGAGAACCTACAAATATTATTTAACCCCATTCCTAATCATGATGTAGCTAAGAGTTCTAAGAAGCAAGAACATACCATGACTAGCATATTCAATATGGACTATCCTCCTGAAAATATAGTAGCAATTAATAATGTAAAGTGTGTCATAACTTAAGTACAACATGAATATCATGTAGCATTACATCCTTGGAATCACATGGTTATGTATCCCTCTACACCTCAAAATGATGTCTCTTAAGGTAAAAATATATCTTCTCTAGATGCCATCAAACCCTATGGAAATTCTTCTACAGGGCCAATGGTGTCTGGATTTGTTTCCCTAGCCATAGACACCATCAATCCTTGTGTAAATGAAACTTGCAAGGCTGATGATGTAAAAAATGAGAAAAAAATATCAAAATTATTCTTAATCACTCATACTTCTTCTGGATCTATTTTTGAGGACTCCTAACACTCTCAACCTAATACACAGTCCAATCATGACGAGTGGGATCATCTTGAAGAACTATCTGATCTTCTTAGCCATGTTCCCTTATTAGAACTCATGTGTATGTTTCTTTACCACCATGAGTGTCTCATGGAAGCATTGTTTGATATTAATATTCCATTTTATACCTCTTTAGGGAAGATTCCTATATTGCATGGCTCAGAGGAAACCATTCTATAGGAATGTGAGGATCTCTCCATTCATACAAATCTCACCAAAGATGCTCACTGTTTCATTCATTTTAATATAGCCTCTATGATCTTAGATGAGATCTTTCTTTGCTAAGATAATTTACCTCTCCTCATTTCGATGTAGATTATTCAAACTATGGTTAGGAGTGCTCTGATTGATGAAGGGGTAGGTACATGTGTAGCCTCATTAGACTTTATTAAGGCTCTTTGTTACTCCATAGATAAATTAAAAATTACATAAACCACCTGTATAGGATATGATCACCGATAAATGCCTCATATGGGGTGTATTTGGTTACCCATCACCGTTTCCCTTAGGACTATCCAAATTAAAATTATGGTCTTCAAATTTACTCTATCTTATAATTTCCTCCGAGGGAGGTCTTAGAATTATTGCATGTGTGCCATCACTTATTCCATGTGTTAATTTGTCAAGTTTTCTCACCAAGGAGCTATTTATAATATTTAGGGGACACTAATTCCTGGAACTATGATATGCTCCAACAAAAGGGAACATAAAAAATACCAACACTAGATGAATTATCTCCTATTCCCTTTCATGAATACCAATGCTTTAACTATTCTATAGATTCTCTTCATGACAATGTCAGTCATCCTTAATTATTATTGTACATGCCTCCATATCTCTTAGAGTTAGATGACGAAGAGCCTAATGAGGTCACACTTAGAATCAATAATTCTGATCTTCCTGAGCTTATCGTATCCCAACTACCTCCTTCCTTGTGGATTTTTTCTTACAAGAAGGATCCTTTGGTTCCAAAAATCATTTTATGTACACTACATCCACCACTAGAGCATGTGGTCTGAATAGAGACCATAATCAATTATTATGTGGTGGATGCCTTGACATCAGATTATGATGAAAACTATGCTTTAGATAATCCCCACTTGGATAAATGTTCCCATATTTGTGACAGGGAATCATCACATTACCAAGATACTCTTCAAACCAAGTTCACTCATGATGTGAACATCATCCTCATATAAGAGTAATCCTATAGTGTAATTAATATTTATTCCCCAGTGGCACCTAAGCCTCATATATTTCCACCAAATACACCTCAACACAATACCATCAACCTAGCCAACCAATTTGCCCTTATAAAATAAGATGATCGGGTAATTGGTTTTGATTATGAAGATGATGATTTCATGGGTGATGATCCTATCTATTATACCACAATGACTGAAATATATTGCTCCATTAAAAAAAATCTCTTGCCATTGCATTAACCTCCTCATCAGATACTCTTGCTATCCCTCTATAGCCTATGAGACTTATCTCCCTACCTCTTGCCCTTATTGCTCCTCAGTCCTCTATGACTGAGCCATGTTACACATGACATGAGGCTCTGAGGCATTTTATGACTATAGAGCCTATCAATTCCATATGAAGAAACTTGAAGTTGAGGTCAACATTGACCAAAATCAATAGGATACACATCCTTCCACTTCATCTCCCTTCTTTTTCTCTCATCATGGGAATTATGCAAACATCGATGTCGATTGTTAGGTTTTGTGTAGTAAGCTTCCCATCCTTAGATTATTCCTGCAAATAAATTATGGAGTTGATTCCTCTCAGAACTGACCACCTTTCCCTAAACTGACTAGAAAAAAACCTACTTATGGACCACCACCTCACCTCAATCCTTGTACCTCCATGAATTAAATTCAATGTGACATTCTCAGCTAGTTAGAGGACTAGATCGATGACACCTTATTTACCATGAGATTTGAAATTTATTGATAAGTCAACAGTACACACCATGTCATTGATGGCCTCATGACTCATGCCAGAAGTCACATCTTGAATCAAGTCAATGAAATTGTTACCTTTTCCCATCATGGCTAGTTATCTATAATAAATTGATTACATTTTATTTTCTTCCTTTATCCAAAACCCTCACTTTCACTAGGGATCTCTTCCCCCACTTGGGTTTCTACACATTACTGTATGTACCCAAAATTGTAGGGTACTACACCATCAGGACAACGTAACACATGCCCCAATGATGATATAGGTCTCCTCGCAAGGTTTTTTAGGATCTGGAAAATCTCTCCAAGTATGCGTTAACATCCCGCATGTCCTGCTTAGCCCATGCATGCTTTGTTGTTCTCTTTTCCCCTCTTTTCTTTGCATTTTGTTCTTCAATTACGAAACTTCCGCCCTTCCTAGGTGGCGGTCTCATGACCACCGCCCAGGTAGGGTGGCAGTCCTGTAACTTCCACCCTACTTAGGGTGGCGGTCCTTCACGCATTTTCCATAATGTTCTTTTTAATGTGACTCACGTAAATTTCAACGTTTACCAGCTTTTTTCACTGCCTTTGCTTGTATTTATGATTCTGGTTCCCTAGAATAGTGTTTTGGCATTATTTATGGATTAAGAGATCAATTTGGTTTTTACCTTTGGGTAAATGGAAATGCTATGAATAGATTTCTTGTGCTAAAGTAAATGGCCCCTCAAATTTTCCTCTGAATTTCTCATTTCAATAGTTTAGCCTTTCAAGTTTTGCTTAGAATTCATAGTTTCATTTGTTATATGCATGGTTAGTATTGTTTAGATGTCAAAAAGCCACATATCCTCCTTGTGTAAATGCTGTTATTATTTCATCTAATCAATTGGAGTAGGATAGTTTGCTTTTCAAAAGGAATCCATTAAAATTTGTAGGTTTTGTTCCTCAAACAGGATAGTTTCAGGTTCTGGACATTTTATGTTGCATGACTCAAAATAAATCCCGCTAGGAATTGCATAAGCCAAGCTCTGTACTCTTGGGCTATCCCTCTCTTACTCGCATTGTATTCATTTTGTATCCTAAGCTGACATTGCTCCAATATCTACTTCTGTTGATGCTAACATTACATGCTTTTCTGGGTCCACGTGACCACGAAGGAATGAGGAGATCACACTGAGGGGATAAGGTCACACACCATCAGATTCGCCACTGTTCTACAGAATCCAGGTTCTAGCTTTCAAAGTTCTAGTTAAAAGCATATCAAATAGAGTAGCTAGTCATTTCATTTCAGTTAAATTTTACTTTCGATATTGTCAGGAAAGCTGTGGCGATTGATAGTTTCTGAGAAACTATGATTCACTCCTCACTTCTGAGGTAGGATCGAGATTCTTTCAAATAGAGTAGATCAGTTATCAGGTTATTTAGAATAGATCTACAAATTGCACAGACAAGCAACTATACTCGGTTGCTTTGTTTGTTTTAATTACGTTATTAGTTTAGTTGTCAATTTTAGATATATTAGATAATTGCTCTTTAAAATCTGTTCAGTAGTTTATTAATAAGTATCAAACTTAGAAATATACGTAGATATATCTTGCATATTTAGTTTATTCTGTCATTAGTTAGCTTTATATCGTTTTCTTTTGTATGACAATCATAGGACCTAGAGATCCCAACGAATATGTATTCGAGCCAATCGTGCCTCAACCTAATCTTATTACGGTAATAACTGATATAGATCATAACCTTAGAATCTAAGTCTTCCGAACAATAGTAGACTTACAAGAGATCAGCTCATAGTTAAGCGGGTTAAATATAGAAGATGACCAAGCGCACACATTTTGGTGAAATTAGCCAAACTATAGATTACCCTAGATAAATATCCACATGAATGTAGAAGGGCTCGAAAGAGAGAAAATGTTTGGTTGTGACCCTTTGGTCCCACAGCCAGACGCAGGAGACACTCTCACAGACATAGATACTAGCTTAAGAATTCAGGTTGCAGGAACGCATGTGAAATACTCTGAGAAGATTACATAACTATTAATTCTGAACATAGAGGCCGAAAAGGCATACAACTATTGGATACTAGGGATTAGGGACTGATCCTGCATATGACCATAGCAGATTCACAACAACCACGAATCTACAGTTGTGACCCACAAATCTCACAACCCAACGAGTCCACAGGTCAATCAGACATAGATGTTGGCTTATGCACATTAGTATTCAGATCTACTCCACTTCCGCCTACCATCATCGCACAATTATCCTTGTTAGACATAACAGCTAACAAAGCTAAAGATTTCTGGACTAGACCAGAGAATCAACCATAGAATCTGCTATATATCCATCATCCATCATATGACCCTTTCTGGAGACATACACGAAACCATCTCAGGTCATTTTCCACGTATCCCACAACCTATAGATCGGATCATGCCAGAGCTCGATATTGATTAGAGACTTCGAGCAGTCATCCTTGCTGACCGATCTATCATGCCAGTTCAGGTTAGGAGGGCCTTCTTTACATTAGATTTACAGATTCCACTAGTGCGCGTCAAAGACATAAGATTTCTTAACTAGTTTGCCTATACCCCGCGTATGTTCCATCCCCACCGGCTGTCTTAGCATGACCTCGGGAGGTCAGGTATGAGGAAGAATTACTTTTAGATTCCCATGCTTGCTTGTCACTTTTCCATCATACAAAATTGGTGAACCCAACGTGAAAAACATAGTGCTTTCGTTATTACCTATTTCTTCCACCTTCCCTCCTTCCCATTATTCTATGGGTATTCATATACCCCTTGAATATGTCAGGATTCGATGCATATGACAGACCTCTCCTAGGTCTTGAGGCATACTACGCTCAACTGAATAGACAATCATCACCCTCGCTCTCAGTATGGGGTGAAAATTATTCAGCCAACCGGTTGTCAACACAAACTCCACCTCCAAGGACTAGATATAGCTCATCTTTCCAAACAGAGGACTTGGTTTAGCTTGCTCAAACACAACAAACAGAGCGTTCAGGCTCGAACAATATAATGTTCACAGGAGAAATTGGTTCGTCTCCTCAAGTTCTGCTTAGACCAAAATTTAGTAGACAATCAGATCCATACCCAATTTTAGATGATGAGCATTCAGTGTGTTATGCTAGGAATGAACAACGCTTTCAGACTATGTACCCACCGATAGGAAGTTTACAAACACAACCTGAGATCTCATTTCAAGAAAATACCTCCATGCCACTACATATAGGAAATGCCCTCGGGGAAACTTGGCAGGGAAATGATCAGTTCGTAGCGGGATATCACATGCCTATATAACATCAGGATATATAACAAATGCCACTAAGGAAAAATACCATGACTTCACCGAATGAAGTCATTTCGACTTTAGTAGAAAAGGTTATAGGATTAGAACTTGCTCAAGCAAATCAAAATTCTCAATTCATGCAGGCAGGAAGTTCCAATCCTCTACACCATCCTAGCCAAGTAGACCTCCTCACAGGAATATGCACGTTGGGAATGCCTTCTCAATATTCACAACAAATGCCAACTAGAACCACCATTTCTAATACTGTTCCAGTACCTCCCGGTCTAGTACAAAATAATTCATTCCTAGACAATCCCCCTTCATACTTAAACATGTACTCCAAATCACCACAGGGAGATATGTTCTCCTCTCTCGACATGTTTACTCAACCACAGGGGTTTCCTTATGCCCCTACCAATGCATACGCTACGCCATATCAACAACCCATTCCACCGCCACCCCCTCAGTAGGTACCATCAATGGTCAAAACCTACGCTATAGGGACTTATTTAGAATATTTGAAAGATCCCTTAGACTTCAACATACGAAGCGTCATGCTTCCAAGACCTCTTCTTGATTTACCCAAATACAAAGGGGAGGGAGACCTGAACACACATATCAAAGCCTACGCCACAACCATTCGAGAACTACTCCCTTGGGATGGGGTTGTTGCTAAAATATTCCCCAAAAACTTGGAGGGCATCGCCCTCGATTGGTATTATAGAATACCTTAGGCTTCCATCCATTCATTTAAACAACTTGTTTCAGAATTCATTAAAGCATTTGCCATGAACAAACTATTGAGAACAGGAATCAAGGAATTCTTGCACGTTAAGTAAGAACACAATGAATATGTCACTCATTTTATCCAGAGATGGCGTACAGTCATTTATTCTTCGGCCAGTGCTCCAAACATGGACTAAATGGAACCATGCGATTTATTCCTTCATTCTCTCAACAGAGAAGTGAAGGAAGAAGTCCAGAAGTTCCCACTAAAGTTTTATGATGAAGTACTTGAGAGCGCTCTCCGAATAGATCAAGCAGCAATAGATAGCAGTTGCAAGACGTATGGAGCAAATGGGAGGTTACTCACCTCCAACCAGAATACTACGACTTACCCTACTACCACAAATGTCAATCAAGGACCTAAAGTTTTTTAATAAAAATCACGGAGTGACAACAGATGGAGTAACTGATCAGGCTAAAAAGGTAAATGTTGTGAATACTCCACCACTAATGAACAACCAACGAAACAACTTTACCCCAACAATCAATGTAGTGGATTTTAATCATCCACAACAACAACAACGGAAAAACCTTACAAAGGGTCCAAACCAAAACTCAACTAGAAATCAAAACCAAAACCAAAACCAAAAATAACTAATGCAAAACTTTAATCCTAATAGGCAACGGTTTTGATCAGAATTTTGGGCCACGATATGTGCCAAGCCAGCAACCTAGGAAGTACAATCCTAACTCATATTGTGGTTTCCAAAAAATTCGAGGCCATGACACTAGAATGTGCCATGACTACAATAAATTCATGCAACGTTTGCCACAGGAACAAGGACAACTTTTCATAGATATGTTCTTGGCAGATCCTACGTCACCAGCATCAAATACTTTTATAGGGGCAGTTTCCCCTCAAAATGCACCCCTCAAAATCTTTAATGATCCGCTTCCAAACCACAATAACAACAGGTTAAATCCAAATGGAACAAATAAGGGCACAATGACAGGAAACAATGATCATGAAGCCTCGACTTCACTAAATCCATTAGTTGCACCACAATTAGGAAGTCAGCCGCGACCCAAGATAGCCAATTTAGTGGAATTAGACGCCAAACTACCCGTGGAAGCTGTAACAAGGACACGAGAGTATTCCTCTCAGCTAATTCCAAGTTACCTACCGGAGACAGATAACATCCAACAAATATTAGTAAAACCTGTGGGTGCCTACGATTTAATTAGTGATCTAACAAAAACCTTCTCACACATTTCTTTTTTGGACTTACTGAAGAACTCTCCTACCGACAGGGCTGCTCTTTTAGAGGCATTAGGTTTAGGTCATTTAATTAACATCACTCCACCTCCCGAAACACAAGTAAACCATATAGACCTTGATATCCACCCTCCGGGGCAGCCGGATAGGGATATCGAGTTTATATTCAAAATAAATAAAATGCCAACAGATGTTGAGGTTACACACAGACGTGATCTAGCCTTACATTTGCAAGTATGGGTTTATAAAAATTATGTGAAGCGCACGATGGTTGACGATGGGGCAATGGTTAACATAGTCCCCTTCTCTTTCCTTCAAAAGCTAGGGTATGGAGAAACGAATTGTTCCACGACTTGAAATACATTAAGAGGCTATGATAGCCTTAAAGCCACGTCGATTGGAATGATAATACTATCGGTCACCTTAGGACCTAAAACAATCTTAACTGAGTTTTATATTATAGATCGGGAAACCAACTATAATATGATCTTTGGCCGACCATGGATATACCATATGAAGGCAATCCCCTGTACATTATTTCAAGAAGTAAGATTCTTGCATTTAGGAAAGGTGTTCGTAGCCAAAGGTGATCCAAATCCATTTGATATACACCTAGCTGACTTAAAGAAAAGACCAGGTTTTCACTCAGAGTTTGAACTCCCAACAAACCAACTTAATAAATCCACCAACGCAAAACCGGAAGAAAAGTTGGTACCTATAATAGATCTTGAGACTATGAGCCTAATCAAGACTATCCCAGCCCTCAAGGATGAGGCTAAAATTATAGAAACAATATCGTTAGGAACTACTAAAAAAATTGTCAAATTATTAGAATAGGATCTACCGATGTTCCTACCATTTGATTCTATAGGCATGGGATATACCCTAGGTGTTGGTTCTCTTCCAAAAGAGGATCTCTGAATGGTAGAAGTAACCAAAGCAGAAGATGTTAACACAACAAATATCCCAGCGGCCATATTCCCAGCTAAATATTGGACTCTCCATTTCGATGGAGCTAGATGTCGTTATGGAGCTGGGGGAAGGTGTAATCTTTAGTTCTCCTGAGGGAAAAATCCTACCATTTACCTTTAAACTAAATTTTAAATGTACAAACAATGGCGTTGAGTATGAATCCCTCCTCCTTGGCCTCATCTTAGCTAAGAGGATCGGTGTTATAAACATCAGGGTGTTAGGAGACTCACAATTGGTGGTAAACCAATTCTCCGAGGTGTATGAAACCAGAGCTGAGCACTTACAGCTCTACAAAACAGCTGTATTGGATTTGAGCAAAGAGTTTGACTTCATATCAATTGAAGCAATCCCGCAAGAACAAAATCTTCTCGCTGATTCTATAGCAACCTCAACATCACACTTCACTCCAAAAAACAAGTTGGAAGATACCTGTTTCATGGTATCCCTTCATACTAAACCATTGGTGAAAAAAATGTCAAACCCTCTTTTAACAAACATAGATGAGAACAAATCTACTATCCTAGACCACATTGATAGTGATAGAGCCACTCTAGATTACTTAAACGCCTATGCAACGCTACATATCACCCATTACGTGATAGATTGTCCTTAATCCCACATTTATCTTCTTACTTCAGAAATCCCATTATAGAGCTTCCCCCATAAGAGGAACTCAACATATACATAGTAGAAAATGGAGACGATCTGGAATTACTTACAACCCCACCTGATTTTGAAGAAGGTAATGCTTCTTTAATCAAATAAACAATTGATATTAACATGGAATGAGAGGATGAACCAAAGATCTTGAAACTAGGATCCTCGTTAACTCTAGTAGAAGTAGAAATACACACTCGAATCCTCAAGGATCATCAGAAATCCTTCACATTTAATTATAACGAAATGATAGGATTTACTCCGCACATCATGCGGTACATAACCTCATCACCAAGTCAGATGTAAAGCAAATTAAACAAAAATCGAGACCAATGAAACCTAAGGTAGCTCTCATGGTAAAGGAAGAAGTAATGAAACTCCTCCAAGTAGGATTCATCAAAATGGTCGATTACTCTAAGTCGGTATCTAATATCATTCCCATTCTCAAAAGAAATGGGAAGATACGTATCTGCATAGACTTTTGAGACATTAATAAGGCATGCCCCAAGGACGACTTCCCATTATCATCCATTGACATCATCGTTGACACAACAGTTGGATTTGAGCTTTTGTCCCTCATGGATGGGTTCTCAAGATACAATTGAATCAGAATATCTGAACAAGACCAAGCCAAAACCATGTTTATAACTCCTTGGGGAACCTATTGCTACGTTGTTATGCCTTTCGGTCTCAAGAATGCTGGCGCTACATACCAATGGGAAATGACATACATATTTCACGATCTTATTCACAAAATTATGGAGTCCTATGTAGATGACTTGTTGTCCAAGGCCAGGAAGCGTTGTGATCACCCGAAAGTACTCTGCATCATCCTTTCACATATAATAGAATACAGAGTCACACTAAATCTAGAAAAATCTGTCTTTGGTGTGACAGGAGGGAAGCTCCTAGGTTACATTATATCATCACGAGGGATCAATGTAGACCCAACCAAAATCTGGGCTGTTCTCAAAATGATCCCACCTTCAAATGAATTCGGAATCAGGTCATTTCTTGGAAAAATTGGTGCAATCTGAAGATTCATCCCCAATTTAAGCTTTTCCATTCATCCAATCAAGACTCTACTCAAGAAATATTATAGTACCGATTGGACTAAAGAATGCAACGAAGCTTTTAAAGTTGTTAAGTGTTTCCTATTGTCACCACCCACGCTAATGCCACCTAAGCCAGACCACCCTTTAATCTTATACTAACGAGCTACAAATGTCTCGCTAGCCTACATGCTATCCCAAGAAGATGATGACAAATAAGAACGTGCGATCTATTTCATTACCCAAATGTTGCTCGACTATGAAACACGTTATACGCAAGCAGAACAAGAATGCCTTCCCATAGTATTCACAACCAAACACTTAAGACATTACATGTGAAATCAAGAAACAAAAGTCATTATAAAAACAAACCATTGACAAACTTTCCTCACGTAAGGATCCTTGTCTAAAAAGGCTGGATGCTTTATAACCTTAATGGGTGAATTCAAATTAACTTTTTAAACCAGAAATCCATTAAGGGGCAAGTCATTGGAGATTGGTTAGCTGATAATCCATTAGACAGAGGTGATCTAGTAGATCTGGACTTTCCTGATGAATGCATATACTAAGTCGAAACTAGACCTCCCATCTTTGAATGTCTTTGGTATACTGATATTATTAATTATATCATGGACCATACTTATCCAGAAGATGCTACACCACAACAAAGAAGGAGGTTACACATTATCATAGCTAAATATGTCATTATAGAATAGGTGCTCTATCATAAGGCTTTCAATGGAATGCTCCTAAGGTGTGTTGACACAGAAGAATCCAAAAAAATTCTATACAAATCTCACAGTGACATGTGTGGAGGCCACTTCAGTGTCCATGCCACCACTCACAAAATACACCAGATGGGCTATTTATGGCCCACTCTAGAACACAACATAGTAGAGTTTGTACGCAGGTGTCATAAATGCCAAGAATTCTCCCACGAGATTCACGTGTCGGCACAAGCTTTACAACCAATCGCTACTCCATGGCCCTTTTCTATGTGGGGCCTAGATTTGATAGGGAAATTCTCTCCCTCATCTACAGACAGCCATAACTTCATAATCATGGCCACCGAGTACTTTACCAAATGGGTAGAGGCTATGCCTCTTACCACTATACCAGGTTCCATGATTGCCAAGTTCATTTTGAACTAGATCATTTGCAAGTACGGTGTCCCACAAATCATTATCTCAGATAATGGTACTTCTATTAAGAATGACGAGGTCCGCAAACTATGTAGTAAGTTTAAAATAAGTCATCATATGGCATCTCTGTATTACCCTCAAGCCAATGGGCAGGATGAAGCAACAAACAAAACATTAAAGACCATTCTTCTCAAAACGGTGAAAGAAAACAAAAGAGATTGGAATTTAAAGTTATACCCGGCCTTATGGGCCCACTGAACCTCAATAAGAACACCAATAGGAGCAACTCCTTTCTTGCTAGTATTCGGAGTGGAAGCAGTTCTCCCACTTGAGGTTGAAATACCCAGTCTCTGTATTTCATTACAAGGGATTGTAGATGAAGAAGCTTATAGAGAATCGTGTCTCTCCCAATTAGAAAGCCTAGATGAGGCTAGGTTAGATGCTGAACAGTGGCATAGAGTTTATACTGACCAGATGTGCCAACAGTATAACAAAAAGGTCTATGAATGATATATATATGAAGGAGATCTAGTTCTAAGACTAGATAGCCGGATTGATAAAAATATCAGCGAAGGAAGGAAATTCCAGCCCAAATGGTTGGGCCCATACTGAGTCACGAAGGACTATTGAAATGGTGCATATCTCTTATGTACACTAGAAGGTGAGGAATTTGGTGAAATTGTCAATTCCTTGCACCTTAAATGATTCTATGCATAAGCAACCAGCACTATTTGTATAAATATATCTACATTGCATCTTCATGTAGTTAGGTTAATTTTGTCCACTTGTTTCGTACAATTTTGTGATCAAGGAACTCATTCTCAAAGAAATTCATATCAACTTCTGATGTTGTTGGCATGAAAACTCTAATCATACTTCTTTACTTCCATAGCATCATCAATTGTGTCATAATCATTTCATCAGATAAAGCTTGATATAACAAAGCCTTAACAGTAACCATACCAAGATCTGCATGCTTGTTCTCATCTTTGGTTTCTTCCTAGGATAGGTTCCTTGCCTATGGTCTGTTCTAGAAGCTTCATCATGTCACATCTATCCCCTATGTATATCTCTTTGGAAATAAGAACACACTAACATTTTTCCCAAATAAGCAAGTCAAACATAGATCAAATAGAAAATTTTATTTTTACACATTTCCTTGCCCTACCAACCTTCGGTGATGAGCTTACATCTCTTACTAGTGATGTAGGGTTGGGAAATGATGGGAATTCCCTTACTCACCTATACCTTGTCCATGGTCATAAGCCCATGCTTCTTACTAGTAGCATGGGGCAAGGTGTAGGGGTTCCTCTTGACAAATAAACATTGAAGGTCATAAGAAAACAATTCCAATGAACTTTTGAAATTTTGAGTCAAAAACAAATGAATCAAATGTCCAAAATTCCAAGAGAGTTCAAAACCCTGAAACCTGGATTTTGTCTATCATGTGGCCATCTATAGATCTAAGTCTAGATAAACCGCAAAGCAAGTTGCATCCCAAACTATGGAGTCACTCGAGTAGAGTAAGCTTGTACCTTCCTAATTTGGTTCCACCAAAGCTTTGTCTATCTCTCATCACTACCATTTAAACACATTTCATAACTTGTGCCCTTTCTAGCTCTCGATGATGAGCCCTTGCATCTTACTAGTTGCCTGGAGTTAGGAGTGGGGCAAGTTTATTTGCTCATCATACCAGTTTATCGTCACATTTTTTCAAAACAAATATGAAGTACTGAAAAATTTCTTATAAGAAACTAGAGTTTAAAATCACATTGTGTTTACATTATCATATATCAGCATCAGGAAATACAAAAAGAAAGTAAACATTTGTATCATTTGTTCTCCATTGCATACATTTTGAAAAGCGTATAAACATAACATTATAGTTTACATATGGAAAAAAAAGTCATAAATGCCAAGAGTCTAATCCAAAAATTATATATATATATATATATATAAAAATGATCAAGTTTCCTGTACAATGCCATCATGTGCTAAGCATGGTCAAAACACTCAAAGAGCCTGGGAAATACAAAATACATCATACAAATAGTCTAAGAGAGAAAAATGGCTTCTCAACCCCTATGAGATCCCTCTGAGGGTGCACATCCACATCTGGGACTCTGGCTACACCAACGCTCTGAGTGAATAGAGGGCTCACGATCCTGAGGAGCAGATGTGGTCTCGCCATGGGAGTGACTCCTCATCAGGCGCTCTGCTATCCTATACCCTGTCAGCTCAGTACGGAGGGTAGACACCATCCTGGCCACATGCCAGACAGGAGTAAAGATGTCGGTATGCCTATCAGCTACTGAAGGCTCCCCTACATCCATGGATAGCTCTGCATGAGTCTTCTCCATAGGGATCATCAGGGTATCAGTACATACCCGGTGAATCAGATCTTTCCACTCATCAGTAGTCTCTGCAAGTAAAGGAGAAAATATAATTAGAAATAATCAAGAGATAAAAACAAAAACAAACAAGAGTAGAGATAGCAACTAAGACAAATCCTAGCTAAAGACAAATATTAAGAGAGGGATGGTAACTCACTCGGATCTCTAGGCCTCTAAGATGGATCCCTAGGTTCAGCACCTGCCACAGATGCTTCCATTGATTGAGGTACTCCTCCCATGGCTGGAGCAACATAGCATCCTGCTACAGACTCATCCTCTCCACCAAGGCCCTGAGAGAGTGGCTCCTTTGAAGACAGAGTCGCCCTCTCCGCACTTTGCTCTGCCCTCTCTGCCTATAAGATATCCTGAGTGTCATGTCATTCAGGATTGTTGTCCTCCTCTCCACCCGACTTACTGACCTCAACCTCGGTCTCCTCCGTCTCCCCCCTATGAAATCCTTGGATTCAGAGTCTATGTCAATGGGGTCATCACTGATGTGGGTAGGACCGTCAGCAATCTGAAGTAAGCATGCCTAAGGGGTACCAGCTCTCCTTTGAGCTCATACTACCCACCTAGCTACAATGGGGACACCAGGAGTAATAACTATCCAACCACGGCCTCTAAGACCTCCCCTGGCCTCTCAAACTGATCTATATACTAGCACCACTGGGGGAAGCATACCCACATAAGGCAGGCCAAACTATTAAGGCACTCGACCAAAAGGATGTATCTCCACCCTCCCCACCCTGTCAACAAGTTACCCTGTGGTGGAGCAAGAAATAAAAGTAAGAGCATCCTCACCCCATAAACCTGTCATGGCCTGATAAGGTGTAGCCTCCATATCATCAGTGGTCAAAGAGGTGACCAGCTGGTGAGGTGCTTTGAGCACTAACATGTTTGTCCATCTGGCTTCCCTCATAGCTCTGGGATCTGCCACCTCTACACCTCTACCATAGGGGATGAAACACTCATAGACCCAACTCATAACTAGGGTCAAATGGCTCAATGACTGCCCCTGTAAATGGACCACCCTGTATAAATCATGGTAAGTATTCCTAAGTATTTCGGATCCCCAGGCATAAATCCGGCCATGTCCCTCAATCTGCGTATTGATGGGGGACCAACAATATAATAAAGTGTCTCCTCCCTTGTCCCCAATCAATCTCGAGGCAAGGATCCCCATGATGGCCTAGTGAATCAATGGGATATGAAGGCTAGGAATAGATCGAACCCTCACACCCTACTTTGAACCAGTGGAGATAACTGCATCTCCCATATATGAGGCCCACTGTACTGTACCAAGAGTGAGGCCCGTGACCCTGCTGTCTCAAGAGTGAGTCATCTCTCGATGATCGGGACCCCCAGTATATGGTAAACATCCTCTAAAGTAATGGTCCACTCACCTCGGACCCCTGGTAATCGGAAATTGTTCCGATCTGCATCCCAATATGAAAATATGTCATAGAGTATGTGACTAGATGGTGCAACACACAGAACCTGTGATATGCATCGTATACCGGCCCTCTGAAGAGTGTCCTACTCGTCCTAAGAAAGGGCATCTAATACTACTGGGATCCAATCACACACACACTCTCTCTCTCAGCTCCATCAAATATACTCCTCCCTCACTTGCATACACCCAAAAACACACAAAAACGAGTAAGTTAGTATCCAAATGACTTTAGAAAAATCATGAAAGCAGGTAAAGATGCTAAAAATGTAAAAATGAATTCAAATAAGTGTTAATTAGGAATTCTGTGAAGGACCACCTCCCTGAGCAGGGTAGTGGTTCTATAATCACCACCTTAAAGGAGGTGGTCTTGTAACCGCCTCCCTGATCAGGGCGGTGGTCAAGTAACCGCCACCCTGCCCAGGGCGGCAGTCGTGTCCCGAATTTCCGTACGGGTAACATGCCCTAAATGACACCCAAAAATACAAATAAAGCCCATTTTGACTCAAATATAGCCTACCCAGTAGGCGCCCCCCCTAGATAAGCCTATTAAAACTGATATTTTTGAAAATAACCCCCCCATGACAAAGATTTCAACATTTTAATCTTTTGGGGATAAAAATGGTAAATCAAGAAAAACTAACCTGTGATCTCGCGGGTCGGTGTTCCACTCGTGGAGGCATGATCACAATCTCATCCCAAACGTTTTGACTATACTCTCGTGACAAACCATCACCATGGGTCCCAGAGCTTAAAATCAACCAAATCAACACATGCAAATGAATAGGAAAATGGTCCCACTTTTACATATATAGCACCCTAACTTGTTTTAAATTCTCTTTCATAGGTTTGGAGTGCCGACGGAGGTGATTTCTCATCCCCGCACAAATGGTGGCAGGAATTCTGGATGGCATCATTTCGACACACAAACATGTCAGGTATAATTTCTAACTTCCCATTTTGGGACTGCCAGACTCGGATCCACCGTTTTTACACCTCTTCATGGCTAAAATGATTCTTTGAGGGGGCAATATGTACGTACCCAAAATTTTAGGGTACTACAGCACCGAACAACGTAACACGTGCCCCAATGATGATAAAGGTCTCCTTGCAAGGTGTTCAAGATCTAAAAAAGCTCTCCAAGTTTACGTTAACATCCTGCATGTCCCGCTTAGCCCCTGTGTGCTTTGTTGTTCTCTTTTCCCCTCTTTTCTTTGCATTTTGTTCTTCAGTTATGAAACTGCCACCTAGGTAGGGTGGTGGTCCTGTAACCACCACCCTACTCAGGGTAGCGGTCCTTCACGTGTTTTCCAGAATGTTCTTTTTAACGTGACTCATGTAAATTTCAACGTTTACCAGGTTTTTCACCGCCTTTTCTTGTATTTATGATTATGGTTCCCTGGAATAGTGTTTTGGCATTGTTTATGGTTTAAGAGATCAATTTGGTTTTTACCTTTGGGTAAATGGAAATGCTATAAATAGCTGGCTTGTGCTGAAGAAAATGGCCCCTCAAATTTTCCTCTAAATTTCTCATTTCAATAGTTTAACCTTTCAATTTTTGATTAGAATTCATAGTTTCATTTGTTGTATGCATGGTTAGTATTGTTTAGCTGTCAGAAAGCCACATATCCTCCTTGTGCAAATGTTGTTATTATTTCATCCTATCAATTGGAGTAGGATAGTTTTCTTTTCAAAAGGAATCCATTAAAATTTGTAGGTTTTGTTCCTCAAACAGGATAGTTTCAGGTTCTGGACATTTTATGTTGCATGACTCGCAATAAATCCCACTAGGAATTGCATAATCCAAGCTCTGTAATTTTGTGCTATCCCTCTCCTACTCGCATTGTATTCAATATGTATCCTAAGCTGCCATTGCTCCAATATCTACTTCTTTTGATGCTAGCATTACACGCTTTTCTGGGTCCATTTGAGCATGAAGGAACGAGGAGATCACATTGAGGGGAAAAGGTCACACACCATCGGATTCTCCATTGTTCTACAGAATCCAGGTTCTAGCTTTCAAAGTTATAGTTAAAAGCATATCAGATAGAGTAGCTAATCATTTCATTTCAGTTAAATTTTACTTTCGATATTTACAGGGAAGCTGTGGGGATTTATAGTTTCTGAGAAACTATGATTCACTCCTCACTTCTGAGGTAGGATCGACAGTATTTCAAATAGAGTAGATCAGTTATCAGGTTATTTAGAATAGATCTACAAATTGCACAGACAAGAAGCTATACTCAGTTGCTTTGTTTGTTTTAATTGTGTTATTAGTTTAGTTGTCAATTTTAGATATATTAGATAATTTCTCTTTAAAATATGTTCAGTAGTTTATCAATAAGTATCAGACTTAGAAATATACGTAGATATATCTTGCAGTTTATTTTTTCATTAGTTTGCTTTATATCATTTTATTTTGTATGACAATCACGGGACCTAGAGAGCCGAAAGAATATGTATTCGAGTCAATCGTTCTTCAACCCAATCTTATTACAGCAATAAATGATATAGATCAGAACCTTAGAATCCAATTCTTCTAAACAATAGCAGACTTACAATAGATCAACTCACAGTTAAGTGGGTTAAATATAGAAGACGACCAAGCACACACATTTTGGTCAAATCAGCCAAACTACAGATTACCCTAGATAAATATATGCATGACTATAGAAGGGCTTGAAAGAGAGAAAATTTTTGGTTGTGACCCTTTGGTCCCATAGCTAGACATAGGAGACACTCTCACAGACATAGCTACTAGCTTAAGAATTCAGGTTGCAGGAACGCCTATGAGATACTTTGAGAAGATTACACAACTGTTAATTCTAAACATAGAGGTCGAAAAGGAATATGACTATTGGATACTAGGGATTAAGTACTGATCCCACACATGACCATATTAGATCCATAACAACCATGAATCTACAACTGTGACCCCCAAATCTCACAACCTAACGAGTCCACAGGTCAATCAGACATAGATGTTGGCTTACGCACATTAGTATTCAGATCTCCATTTCCACCTACCATCATCACAAAATTATCCTTGTTAGACATAGAAGCTAACAAAGCTAAAGATTTCTGGACTAGACTAGAGAATCGACCACAGAATCCACTATATATCCATCATCCATCATATGACCCTATCTGGAGACATACACGAAACCATCCCAGGTCATTTTCCACGTATCCCACAACCTATAGATCGGATCACGCCAGAGCTTGATATTGATTGAAGCCTTCGAGCAGTCATCCTTGTTGACTGATCTATCATGCCAGTTCAGGTTAAGAGGGACTTCTTTGCCTTAGATTCACAAATTCCACTGGTGTGCGTCGAAGACATAAGATTGCTTGACTATTTTTCCTATACCCTGCACATAATCCATCTCCACCAGATGTCTCGACACAACCTTAGGAGTTCGGTACGAGGAAGAGTTATTTGTATATTCCCATGCTCACTTGTCACTTTTCCATCACACAACTACCTTCTTCCTTTTCTTAGGATCTCAAACCCCCATTTATTTTTTCATACAATTCCTTATATCTTGTTACATCATTTCTTGGATTGTTTTCTTCGCTCATATTTATCACCACATATGCCTTGGTTTCTCCTACCATTGGAAAACCTTAGTCCCAATTTTCCTCAGTCTTTCCTATTCAATCATCATGGTATCTAGTGCATCCTCTATTAGGCTTATGGAATTTCTTGGATTTATTTACCCAATCATGCCTTGACATCCTATCGCTGGGTGTCTTGGCTTTGTCCTACCAATACCCTTCCCATGAGATTTTCCTATCTAATCACATTTTCATTATTCCTATGTACCATGGGTATCATTACATATGTACATGTGGAAATTAGAAAAATGATAGGAAAACCAACATATACAGAACAAACATCCAATATCATGAAAATCATCATCAATATATATCTCAAATAAATTTTTATTCATCGACAAAATCAATACATGGCTCTAGCCCATATTCAAAATGGATAAAGCATCCTCACCCTCTGTAGAGGCTCTCTAGATGCTTTGGGCTGATGGGTTTTTCTTTGTGGATCTGGCTATGCGGGCTAGGGACTCTTCCCTAGATTGTGCTCTAGAGTCCTCTCCGTGCACTCTCGCCAGTTGTGTCTCTAAGGTGGTAATCCTCTCCACTTCCCTATGGGAATTTGATAGGTGAGGTACTTGCTCCTAAACTAGGGCCACTTACACCTATAATAGACTATGAAATATCACATATATGTTATCGATATCAGTTAATACATGTGGATCCTAATATCTCCATAATGTATGGGATGCCTTTCCAATCAAACAAAACAAGATCATAGAATCTCCCACCGATGGTGCTAATGGATAGACCATCACTACAATATTATGGACATCTAGCATGAGATCTAGGACCTCATTATGGATACTCTCTATCAGGGAGTGCCACTCCTCCACCACCAACTCTACAATACCAAGTAAATTGACACATGTTACTTATAATAAAAATATAACATGTAACAACTATTTCTCAACAGTAATCTAAATAACATAATATCACACATACCTCACTGCTCAATCCTCTCCATGTTGGTCTCACAATCTTCACAACTTCCCAATACCTCATTTTCCTCATCATCATGATGAGTTTTGGTTCTTATGTACTATGCCCACCTGTCTCACGGAACCAATAACATGTCCTCTCTAGGCTATGGTCTGGTACTCTATCTCAGGTACACAACCATTTGAACCCAAATCAGTGTTAAGTAGCTTCCTCCTGACCATTACATATTATGATACCTTAACCATGATATTGGATACCCTTCTAATCTCCCTTTGGTGCTAGGACCAGCTCCGCCTATACCCCCTATTGGTAATCATTTTGGGTCCCTATCTAAAAAAAAATTGGTTCTTCCTAAATTTTTTCATGTATCTTTGAAATATGCTTTATGTAAGTTCCATGATCCCATAAAATTCTCATTTAAACTATTTTTTTATCAGAAAGATCCTATGTCAAGTAAAATTTGTAATGTTATTTGTACATTAACTCTTACATGAAGTTTACACTATTTATAGGATAGTAATGATTCAATTAGTTTGAAATGGACTTGCCTGAAACTCAAATAAATTGATTATGAATGCTTAAACACATGCAAAAAATTATTTCCTTTAAAAAATATGTGTTTTGTTCATATATGAAAAGTTGTAATCTCATCCCCATCGTCTGATGATGTGGCACTCTCTGGGAGACTTCATATTGGCTGGGCCATCAAGTATACTTGCAATTTCATGCAAAAAATGTAAAATGTAAATATATTCCTGAGCCTCAACATGAGAATATACCATGAAATATCTTAAAGAGATACCAGGGATGTGCTACAAAGCTATACTTTTACAAGGCACACCTCATATGTAAAAATGTAAACTACACTCAAAGCTCCATAGCTCTAAAAGGACACGTGTCATCAGGATAATGCAAGGTGGTATCAAGCATCTCATGAGTATTTATACTTTGCAATTTTGCACTTAATGTAAAAATGCAAATTGCATTCATCCCCCCAAGGCCCGATGAAGGACATATGTCATCCTATGAAAGTAGCTCAATATCAGGCACAGTAGTCAACATTAAAATTTTACACTTACTTAGTTAATGCACAAATAAAAAATACAACCCTAGATTCGTTCCCTACTAAAAAGGACATGTGGACAGTTCTCATTCAAATAAAAAAAGGTGAAGATCAATAGATTAGATAAATATAATGAATTTATGGAATCCGCCATAATGTTGCTAGCATGAAGGGATTATGGGTTCAAAATTTTACTGAGTATTTCATATTTCTACCTTTGTGTGATGAAATTGAGCATTCTGGTGCCCTAAAGAGCTATGAATTTTGATTTTTGGATTGAGGGAGTGGATTACAAAGAATAGTGTTTGAGAAAATTAAAGTGGTTAGTGTGCATGTGTGACTGGTATCTTGGAGAAACATGCAAACACGGTTAAGTTTCCCTGAAAACTAAAAAATTACTTGAGTTTTCACTTTCATAGAAGGATTTTGATAAATTCTCATTGTTTGTATTTCTTCCCCTACACCTGGTTATTCCTATAATGCCTAGATTATCTGGATAGTCAGTTACAAAATTTTACTAAGAAAAATGAAGATACATGCAACTGGAACCCCTGTTACTTCACATATCACAAGTAATTTGGATGAGGTGATGGACACTAACCTAGGGAATATTAACCTAGAGGACTTGGAGGAATTATCCCCTCTGAGGAAAAAGGAGCATAACATACTTACAAGGGATCCACAAAATTAAGAATTAAGACCCTCAATCAAATTATCAAAGAGCTAACTATAGTGAAAGATAAAATAATAGAGTGCATCGATGACATTGACAATAAACTTGGAGGAATAATATCTATACAAGGCTGACTGACATATGGAGATTTGCATTTAGATGAATTAATGCAATATTTTCATCAAAATATTAATGGAGGATTAAAGGATAATACTTCAAGTTTAAATTATGACACCATTCAAAACTTTTTTGGCATGGAGGGAAAGATAACTAAATTAGCAAAGAAGGTAAAGAAAAACAATAGTGCAATAAGTAAATTTGACAAATTTTTAGGAGAACAGGGACTTGTATTTTTGTTTCATGCTAGACTAGATGAGGAGTTCCTCATTCAATAGTTCAAAATATTTGATGCATATAAGGATAAAATGAGTGAATCAACTAAATATGCAACAATTAAGGTAGAATTTGCATAAAAGATTTTATAAGAAAATTGCAAATATGTGTATATTAAGTACAAAAAATGGAAATTTTATAGGGGACCCTTCCCTTGGAATTTATATTAGAAATTTTATACACATATTTTAAATTTTTTGTAAAAAATATATGGTCAAGTAATGAATACACATTATTCCCTATAAGTAGGAACATGAGCTAACAACTTCTTCTTTCTGAAATCAAATTATTTACGGTATTCTTCTCTAAACACATATTGTATATCCCTTGCTAAATAATGAGAAATTCCCTTCTCCATAATCTCTTTAGTTCCTTCCCTTGGGCCTTATAAAATCAAAACTAATTCCAATTTCTTCTTATAAGAAAAATCCCATTCAAGGAGATTGAGCCCTCCTGTTAAATGCATATTTTTGCCTTGACGAGCACCAAATTTAGAAGATGAAGATTACTTGGACACACTAGTTGTTTTTATAGGAACATGATTGGATGCATTAGTAGGAGCTACTGGGATCCTTTTACATATCTTCCATGGAGGAGAAGGTACAACAAGATTTATTAGAGAAGAGGGCATGACAGAAAATTCTTCAAGAGTATATTCCACTGAATCCTTCTCTAGGGTAGTAAGCATTTTTTTTCCATTTTAGCTACTTTATGGGAAAGAGAGGATATATCCTCTAGAGGCTCTGAATCAGGTAATGTGGGAGCATAAATTGGGATTTATCTTTCTACCACTTCATCCATAGAGAAATTTGGAGATATATGGATGGTTCTTGTGGTGATAATTTTCCTACAATGGGACCAAAACTTCCTTAATTACTTAGGGACTACATAATCCTCTAATTAAATAAATTGAGAAACAAAATTTGGAACACTGAGAAGAAAGGATTCATTATGGTAAGTTTCCTCATCAAGTCCAAATGAATTACACAAGGATTCAATGGTCCTACAAGTTCCTTTTTATATTCAATTTAAAATAAAATCTTAATGAAACCTTCATTTGGTTTCGAGAGATTGAACATCGATTGCAGATTCTTTGAAGATATATCTTTTAGTTCATATTATATTTATATATCCACCATCATTCAAAAAAATAAATTTCACCACTTCTTCCATAGGGAATTACACTTATGATTCTATCAAGAAACTTGTAAATTCATAAGAAGTGATTGTAAATTAATAGAAAAATGAATCACGGGAGAGTATGTTTTTCACCTAAAAGTATGTGATAAAACAAATAAAGGTAATGAGAGTAGGAGGAATAGCTATGAATAGTCAGGAGAAGGTTGCACACATTGTAGAATTTGATCAGATTGAATGTGAGAGGTTCCTTTTGGCTGGGAGGAACTACCTGTAAATCAAAAAAAGACCAAAAGAAAGAGTTAAAAAATATATGACAGTGGAATGCCTAGCAATTTCTAGTTCCAGGAAGTGTGACACTTCCTAGATGGATTTAAATCCATTGTTTTATCAAATTAATGAAAATAAATGCAAGAAATACAGGTCCTATTGCTAACACTTTTATTTAGGTGTCTCAAAATTTTATCACACACTATATTAAGAAAATTATTGAAGTACAATCTAATCTACCTTTAGAAAAGGTATAGTTCTAGTTGGAAAAGGTCACTGAGGTGTTAGGAAAGGTATGGGTGAAGTTTGGTTATGTTATGGGTTTTTTTGGTGAAAGTTATAAGCTTGCTGTTCTAGGAAAAAATACTAGTCACAAAGACCAGTATCAATTAGGTGACCAATGCTTGTACTGGAAAATTACCGATGTTGGTTTGGTGACTAGTGTTGGTAGGGGTAATATGGCTAGAATATTAAAAATAGGTGTTTTAGATCTCTCTGTGGTGGTACAGAGAGTTGAGGGAGTTCAGGAAGGATGGTATGATTTATACGAAGAATTAACAAGGGTGATAGAAGCACGATGATGGGAGAAATGGTTTAGGTTGGTATAATAGATGATAGATGGGTGAAGGGTGATATTCAGAACATAGGAGAGCTGAATACTAGAAATGAATAAAGTACTTAAGATCAAAAACCAAAACTAAAAAATAAGAGTGAGTTACTTATATGAGAACCTATAGATCTAAAGGTGGTAGTGGATGATGAGCATTCAAAGATGAAACAAATTTTTGTGTAGTGTCACGATAACATATCTTGTTTGCTTTGTTGTGGGTGATTAAAGGCTATGGAGGAAGAGAGTGGCTACTGGAAAATACTTGATTTGCTATGGTTCTTTGTCTGGTAGCTTGAATGTTCAAGAAATAGAATGCCAAAGTTTGAGGGAATGAATGAATTAAAGAACCCTTGCAAAGAGTTAGAAAATATTATTTAAGGTAACTGATAGAGGTTAGGGAACTAACATCAGTTGGGGGATAAATGGTTTCGGTTAAGGAGAATTGGTATAACTATCTAAAAATAGCCTAATTCTTGTTGAATTTGGCGTGATTCTAATTTTGGTTCTGGGTATTAAGTGTGGGTTTGTTCTAAATGGAGTGGGAGAGTAGTTAGAGAGATAATAGGTCATTAAGATTAGGGTTAGAATAAGTCCCAGTTGGTTAAGGGGAATGAGGATTCAGTCTTGGGTAATAAATGAGGTTTGAATGGGTCTAGGGTGAGGTAGATAATTAATTTAACTGTGGTTAATTAAATTAATAGGAATGTGTGAAAGGGGTCATGGTTAGGTGTATTATGGAATTAATTAAATAAGGGGGTTTAAAAGGTTGTGACATAAATTTGGTGTCTACAATATGTGCACAATGTCATGATGGGATTAAATATAGGACTTTCCAGAATTCTCGACATGAGTTGGGAAAAGGGAGAGAAAGCAGATATCTAGTAAAAATAAATTTATTTGGTTTGATTTGAAGTCTTACATGAGGAATGTATTACATTCATATAATTACATATAATCATTCTAATATCTAAGTATACTTTGGAAAAAATTAAAAATAAAATCAAATAAAGAAATTACGTCAAGAGGAAAATGATTATGACAAGGCACAAGAATGATTGAGACAAGGTGAAAAAGACAGAAAGACATATGACACTACAAGATAACTCCTTTGCACATGTAACATAAAAGTAAAAACTGACTCCAAAGTTGATAACTAAAAAGGGAATCCTTGTAGTTAGACAAGATTCCTTATTGCTTTGATAAGAGATCAAGCTCCTTTTCTATGAAGAAACGAATATTCTCTTGCTATTTTAGGGGGAGGAATTGAAATGTAAATCCAAAAGTTTTGTATAAATATGAGGGTATATGCTCATACCAAAGGGGGGTTATTTTTCTATTTGAAAACTTGAAAGAGAAGTACTGTAACTCTGTTATGTTTCCATTTTCTTATATGGAATACATATAAATTTTGAGTTTTCAAGATTTTTTGTCAAGGTGGTTACATTGTATAACCATTGGTAAACATTGAGGGCATTTAATTCATGTCCCCTTGTCAAAAAATTAAAATTTTCAATGATATATGCCTACTTATGATTCTAGCATAGTGTTATGGATCTTGTATGTTGGAATCTGATTAATGAGTTATAATTTCTACTGCAATTTTGTGTTTATTGCTTTTGTATGTAACATGCTAGATCAATCCTTGGTTTTTGCATTTTGGTTACTAAATAAATATTGTTTTGTGATAACTTACTATGAAATATTTTATATAAGTCTAAAATCCTTACCAAAACCATCTTTTTGAGTTATTTCTATTAGCCTTTGAGTGTATCTTTGGTGTGTGAATGAGAGAAAGAAATACTTCACTAGAACGCTTGCATTAGAGATTGTGTTGAAAAAATTTCTAGCTGTTGAGTATCAATGAATGAATTCTTTTTTAGTTATTTATCAATACTTAATCATATGTTCTCTACTTTTCAGGATAACATGTTGTCATGGTAGTTGTTGCATCTTTGTTACAAGAAGTTAATCATCATTTACTCCCCTTATTTTACAAAATAAAACCTACCATACCTTTCCCCACACCATCAAACTTATGAAAACTCCATTCACCACCCTGGTTTTCCTATTTCCAAGCATCAACAAGGACACTTCTTCATACTGATATTCTCAAAAAAATGATGTAAGAACAACCAACCTTGTTGTCTTTAGTAACTTGTATCTGATGCACTGAATATATGTAATACTCTTATGCCAACTCTTACAAGTGGGTGTTACATTCAATAATCCCAAATATTTTTCCTAAATGATAATGTTAGACATATATTCAGCTACAAATGACATAGAAAACATAGTCTAACATCTCCTTTAGCATTCTTACCCTTTAAAAGTGTTGTTAGACATAAGGGGGTGTAAAATTGGGAGCCAAAATGTGTCTGGTGGTGCTACAGGAGACTCTTTTCTTCAAAACAAGATTAAGAATACTTAACTTTACAGACCTTTGCTAAAATTCTACAAATAAAAACTAGTTTGCTAGTATTGACCATAATTTTCCAATTATAAACAAGACTTGTATAAATTTTGTATTGTTGTGAGTATACTATAGGTTGGATATCAAGACTATTGAGGGTACCATAAAGTTTTTTTAAAGCCTTTTGACTACCATGTTGTGAAGTAGTTTTTTCTAAACAATTTGAGTTAATCTATATGTCTAGGGTGCAAGGCCTTAGTGGAGAATCTAACTTTTAAAGAAAATATGGGTTAAGACCAGTATAATAATTTCTACCTTACACACATTGCTGATTAACTCTCCCTTTACAAAATTGAAAGGATGAAGATCCTTTTTAGATTTGACCCTACTAGAAGGTTACTCCCAGAATTGGAAAGTACATACTAAAGAAAAAAAATGGAAACCTGTGGGTGCTCAAATTTCAGAAGGCAGAGGTGTTCAAACCCCTGAATTTGATCCTTCTTTGATAGAGGATTACTTTAGTACATCATATAAATTTGATTAAACTAAAATGGAAATGTACTATTCTAATCTATTTTAATATTATGCTATTGAAAATAGATAAACAAATACTAAAATACACCCAAGTAATTAAGTAAATAAAATGTGAAAACCTAACGTGCAAGAAGGGTTAGAGATGCCTTATTTGATTTGTCGATTTTGTAGAAATGTGTTGTAGTGAAAACTAGCTAGACAAGAGGAAGAATGCATCACACATGGACTCAAGAAAATACATATCCAATCTATCTAAGTAGATTGAGGTGCTTGAAGAAGGATAAGGGTGTCTGGGGTGCCTTGGTCTGATATTTGGGTTCCTTGGTCTACAGAAATGACAAGGAAACCTCCTCTGAGGTGTCAGTGAATGATCACCCATGTTTTCTTCCTGTCACATGAATGTCGCCGAACCTCACTGAATGTCATTGTAAATCAAATATGGAGAAAACACTTGCAAAAACCTAAGAAAAGCATGAAAACCCTAAAAAAAAAATATGCATATAAAGGGGTTAGACTATCCTCAGCTACCAAATAGATGGAATTATCACTAAAAAATGCATTACATCTCAAACCTAATGTAGTTCTAGTTGTATGTGTGGAAATTGTGCCCTAGGTGCTCTTGTGCTAGTTGCACTTTGTGACTAGCGAGAAATAACTAGGTGTAGAATGTAAGTAGATGTTGTATGGAATAAAATTAACTCCCCTCCTATGAAGTGTGATGTAAAAATCCAACCTTGTGTCCCTTGTGATGGAGCTAGATGGATGCAAACGGAGTAATATAAGCCTTTAATGGATGTAACCTTAGGTGGAGATAATAATGCTTAAATGGATAGAAATTTCCTAAAATATGAGAGTAAGTGCAAAGAGGATCAGGGTACCCTAGAGGGGACCGAGGTGCATGGGGCACCTTAGTCTTGGCTGGGTGCCCAATTTAGAGATAGGATGAACATAAAATGATAATATAGATTGGGCATGTGTGGGTGCAAGATAGAAAGTAATGACAAAAACATAAATTAAATTTTTCAAATACATGGGTTAGTTAGTAATCTTTTCACTCAACAACCATAAAAATAGTAGTATAAAATTAGGACTAAATAATTACCCAAATTGCGTGATTTAGTGACTAAATTTTCCCCCACTTTATGTTGGAAAGTAAAACACTCAGTAACATAAAGTAGATAAAGATGGTACTTTATATCTATGTAGAGTTAATTAGAGAAAACACTCAGGGACTAAACAAGGTGTGGAATGACAAAAAGATGAAGGTGGAGACTAAAGATGAAAAACTATAAAAAGTGATGAGAGTGAACCTAGGATGGAAGTATGTGTGTAGATGCCAATGTGTGTGATGTAAATTCATGTTATTATACTATGTGTGGTTTTGTTGTGTATGTCGTTGTTTTTTCTAAATTATTTCTTCCCATACAAATGGACCTACAAAAGAGAAGATAATCAAGTAGTCAAATACACATGTATATGTGTAAAAATTGCATGTATATAGTAAGAAGACTGTAATGAAAGTACAAAAGTGAAATAAGAATATATGCACTTGATCCATGATGAGAAAAAGTGGGTAGAAATGATATCCTGTAAGTTTCGGTCAGGTGAGTGTTTTTAGGAGATCTCATGCCACTGTGGCCAAAGAAGTGTAGGGAGGAAATTACGATGTTCCTCTAACATGTAACTTCTTCCATGAGAATATGAAGAGATCTCTGTACTGCTTGGTTTTTTGGGATATCTGAAAAAAATGGCCAAAGAAGTGTAGGGATAAATGTCTGATGTTCCTCCAAACTGTAATTGACGCTCAAAATGTTAAGGAAAAATTGTCCTATAAAATATGATGTTTATCGGAGTTCTATAAACCTGTATGAACCCACTTGTTGTATAACCCAATGTGTCAGGGATGAAAAAATAAATACTAAAATATATTGATATTGTGTTATGTAGTGTGTAAACCCCAAATGATGCCCCCCTCTTTATGGGCGCATGCAACATCGCGGATAGGAGAATATGAACCCAAAAGAGGACCGATCATCTAAACTATAACTATGCTCTGTAGGGGGGAGGTAATGCACTTGGTAGAAACCAAGGCACACACAAATAAGTGGTTATAAAATAATTGTTAGTACGAACAAGCATGCATGTAGAAGAAAAGTGTAAGCTAGAAAGACAAGTGTAAGCTAGAATGTAAGTAAACATGCAAGAAGCCAATCATAGACTATGAAAAGTGAGTTGAAAACATGGGACACCACTCATGGTGTCAAAATACACTCAATGCCATAGTGGCCATAGAAACAAAAAGAAGTGTACACACCAAACAAAGGGAAAATCCTTCATACAATATCAAACATAGGCAAGTAAGTACAAACAACATATAGCCATGGTAGTAAGTAATCCTACAAATTAATGCTAGACATGAAGCATCCATAAAAAATGTTAGAAAGATAAAAATGTATGTGAAAAGTGTGTATAACTAATAGAGTAAAGTGCTTAGTACAAAATTAAACAATAACACGTGTAGTGGATGAAAGTGGATGCCCCTAATAACCGTTGTGGGACTGGTAGTAGCCAAACATCTATGCTACATGTAGAAGCTCTGTATTTATTATCATAACTAGAAAAGGACGTGAACACACATGTGTGTATGGTAAATATGATGACATACAAGAAATATATCTAGCATGCATAATAAAGTGAACATGTATAAGTAAATATAAACAAGAGTAAAAGAAGCCAAGATATGCAACATGTTGTGGATGGATGGAATGGAATGCAAGATGGATGATAGGAGCCGTGTGACCCCTAAGTGAATGGAGTTACATGTAGTGAGGTTCATTTGTTTTTACCTCTCAAAAATCAAGAATAAAATGTAAATGAGAGTGTGTCATTGGGAAATGGTCAAAGTGTGTGTTGTGTGTAGCATGGTGTGGTGAATGTGTAGAGAGAACATGTGACCTAGAGATGAAGATGTACATGACCCTATAGCTTAAGCGTATATCATGAAAAGATGAGAAGAGTGATGATTTAGCCTAAAGTGTATATCAATAAATAATGAGGAGAAGAAGTGTTACTATAGCCAAAAGCGTATACCACTAAGTGATGTAAGAGGAAGTGATGATGTATCCTATGCCTATATCACTAAACTAGGAATGTCACATGATAGAAGGTTGAATGATGAATACGAGAAATATGATGAGGTCCATATTTGATGTATAACCTCAACAATCCAATATGGATCATGAGACTAGAGTGCGTCATTGGGTAGTGAGTGTAACATGTATAAGTAGATGTGTATAGTATATGCAATGATGAAAGATGACCATATGATATGTAGAATATGTAAGGTGTAGTGTCTACTGTATAGTGTGTGGCGATCACGTGTGTAGGAAGAACTCAATAGTCAAGTGTGAACTTAAGCATAAGAGTGTGTCATCGGGTAATGGTCAAGGCTAACACGTGGAAGAATATGCACATGTGAGGTTTGAACAATCAAAAGTAGGAGGGGGTGGCGAAAGATAGAAATGAAATCCCCCCCAATTGCATGTGATTTATTGAAATATCTAATGAAAGTGAAGGATGACGCTCCCTCATCTAATGCTGGTGATGATGGAAGTGTATGACCATGCACTAATAGTGGTAATATAGTACATATATGTTGTGCATGTGAGTGGATTCTATGTGCATGCGATGGATGAATATATGACGAGTGCATAGGCACCACAAAATTCATAGGTTATGGATATCGATGAGAATCTAAGTGCCAAGGTGATGGAAACCCATGTAAAATAAAATGAGGGGGTGACTATAGAAACAATTTTTTTCATCCCTTAAATCAGATACATTCATGACCAAAAGCGACATATTTGCGACACTTCACCATTTCAATCGTCTTTTAATTAATTTATTTCACACACCCCTCACATATCCCTAAGGTCTAGATTATTTATTTATTTAATTAATTAAATAAGTTAGTTATCACTTTCACACCTCACTATGACACCTCACTAACTACCTAACCTCCTCTAAAAATACCTTAAAAAAAGCACTAACCTATTCCTAACTACCCAAATAGCCTTCTAAAATTTACTAACTAAATCTTCTAAAAAAGCTAACCCCCTTCATCTAAACTGAATTTGTTTGTGATTTTTTACCTGCTCCCCATCCTAGCTACTTAAAAATGCATCATATCTAGTTCAACAAGGAAGAAAATCACCCATCTAACCAAGTTAGTTATGATTTTCCACAATCACCGATGATTTTCTTGATCGTCAGAAATCTATAAATATGTGCATTCGAACCTCCTTTGGGGAGGCATTCTCATGTTTTTATAGGTACATTTTGTCTCATTTCTAATGTATCAGATATCAATCCATCCTCCATTAGTTTTCACTAATGTCATGCTACTTCAGAGTAATTAGACTGATTTTTAAACCACTCATTCTCATTGTTAGGATATCATCCTTGATCTGTCAATCAAATCATTTTTTTATTCAAGGTAATCAACCCTTTCTTGCTAGTTTTTAATCATGATTTTGTGGGTAATTTCGACCTTGTTTTTTTATTATGTCATATAATTCTTCAAATTCATCTTAAATTATAGTTTATCATCCCTATTTTAATAAATTGTTAGAATTAATAGTAATCGCTAGTGATTTCCCTAATCACTAGTAATTCCTGTGTAATATTGTCTTTTTACATATTTTTCCTAATTTTCTTAGCATATCGTTTGCTCTTTCTACTTTTTGCTAATTTTCTATCCAAGATGGTGATTAAAGATGGTAATAGATGGTACTAGCTTCCCCACTTTTGATTCCTTCCCTGTTGTTTGAAATCCACTCTATTGGGAGAAATATGAACTCCTTCATGACCTAGAGCTTTATGCAGTCTTAAAGATATATTTGCAAAAACTCAATGCATCTGAGAGGCTACTGAAGAATTTTGGAATGCATACGATGAAGCTATAAGGATCCATGAAGATCTAATACAATACGAGCACAACTATGAGGCTGACCTAAACCTCTGAGATGAAGACAACCACATTTCTTCATAACTTAACACCCACAACCACATCAACATATCTAGTACCGACACTACACTTTCTCACCTTCTCTATGACACCCCATAGGAATCCTTTGATTTCTTTGTAGAGGACTACATTTCTATTCTTGATTCTGACACCACCAGAGAAGACAAAGAATTATTTGACTCTATAGCATCTAATATGTTTGAGAATCTATATCCTAATCAAGAGTTGGATTTATGGATCTAATTCATGTCATTAATATCTATATGTATATACATATAAATAATTTATGTTAGCTTTTCATGTTTTCATTTCATCACATTGTATCACAATCTTAATATTAATAAAATCTTAATTATTTTTGAGTAGGTTGATAACCACTAAGGAAAGTTTTACTAGATAACCTACCTATTCATTTACTAATATCAAATTGTTTAAATGATTTGACTTGTATGCTTACTTTGCAGGAGAATGAGCCTTCTTTTCTACACAATGTGCAATATCATATAGTACACATTGTGGGTATCCTACAAACCTAGCCATACTGATGTTGAGTTAGGTGGTTACCCTCTTGAATGACAAGAAAACCTAAGGTAAGAACCGGGCTCAACATTCTGGCATTCTTGGTGGGAGACTTTTCCTTTTTAATTTCTTCATTTTATCATTAATTTGATCACTATTTTCATAAACTACTAATCACCAGTGATTAGCTCAATGTCAAGTAATTATCCCAATCACCTACGATTCCCCTGTGCCTTTTTTTATCATTTCATAATCAATGAATAGTCTGTTTTCTATTTATTCTAATATGATTATAGGCTATTTCTCCTCTATAATTATACATTCTGGATTTGCTAAGTGCATGCTCAAAAAAATTGCTAAAATTTGGAAAAATAAAGAATGAAATAAAAACGTTCTCACAGTAAGTTTTTGAAAACCATTTTTTTACTTTTTGCTTTGCATATTTTTTTTCTTGTCCTCATTGAAATCAAAAATTTCATTTTTGGACTTTAAAATGAACCATTGCATACTTTTTGATCATCTAGTATTAAATAGGGGAATTAATTCATTGCATACACTTATCTTCCCTCACACACAACCAAACCACTCATTAATCTAAAACGCATTCAAACATTTCCCACCCAGCTGAAACTGATTAGGATTTCATCACTCAATAGGGAATCTAAAACAGTGTTCTAGCCAAGTATAATATCTTGTCTGTCATTATATTTTGGCTCAACTCTCGACTCCTTTATCACAGTGGGACCATGAAGTGAGGGGGTAGGCCCCAATACCATGCTCGTATCAATATCTGTATAGAGTTGGACCTCATGTACCTTTAGGTTTATTGAGGACTACACCTTTAAACATAAATGAGACCAGCCCTAGATGAACATTTCTTAGAACCCTCATCAACCATCTTACACATTTCACTTTTCATAATTAATCAAGATAAATACAATTTTTTATTCTTTCCTGTTGTTTGTAAAACAACCCCTCTAGTTGTTTACCATTTTCTAGGATCATTTGTGTGTGTTTTCCTATCATGGTACTTATAAGACAAAGACACATACTTAACCTTCTAAAGACATGTCTACCTTTCCATTCACACCTCAAAAAAAGGTCTAACTTCATACCACATCACTTCTTGCGCCCTTTTCCTCACCAATGCAACCACAAGCATTACTTTATCAATCAGACACAAACAACCCCTTTTCTAACACACAAACTTGGACTGAATCAGGGACCCTTTATAGCCATGAATTAGGATAGCTATCCTTCCATTCCCCACACCAATATCATAGATAAATTCTTTATATGCCAGAATCAAAACACTCAATTTCACTCATGGCATCCGAACCTCCTTTTTACAATAGGGGAGACCCTATCTTTGAAGAAATGTTAGAATCGAATCCCATTGCACATAATGCCTACTTAGCAACAAGAAATGTTCAAATGAAAAACTTCACACCCCAATCTGCACCATACACATACAACCCTTCATCTGCCATTGCATAACTCATTGATCAAAATCGAGACCCTTTCGTCCAATAGTTATATCCCCACACTTTGAATAAACTTGAAACACTAAATAATAGTCAACCCCATATTTCTACAAGCTCTAATAATAATTTCAAAACATCCAAAAAAAAATTATTCATTAGTCACTCTGAAATACTCTATGTCTCCTCAGCTCCCAGCTATGATCTTCACATGATCTCATCGCAAAAAACATCTTCTCAGCAATCCACGTCCTCATTGAGTCTTTCTATAGGATCCACACCTCATCTAAGTAGTACTTATGCTTCCTCATCAACTCCTCTAGTATCCTCATAGGCACTAACACCCCCTTTGATTTTCGTCGCCCCTTCTATAGTTATGCCTTTGAAAAATGTCACAACTCCCATCTATAATATCAGTATGTCCATCCCCACAACGACACCATTAGTTAATACTAGTTTTATTTCTAGTATGTACCCCATCTCACAAGACATTCCACAATCTTCACAACCATTGATCTCTACACCAAAAACCTTATCTCAATAGAATATCCCATAATATAGCATCCCATAATGAAGTGTACCACAATAGGTACCATCCTTTTCCACTTCAGTGATACCTTTCCAAAAAACACCTACACATTCACTACCTCTTATGCATCAATCAATTCCATTGTAGTATCAATATGTTCAAACCTCACAACATCCTACTTCATACTAAGGCCCCTTATCACATCAAAACACCTCACAACACAACATCCCTTACTATCAAAACAACCTCCAACAAAATTTCCCATATCAAAAACACATACCTCAGCAGTACCTACCTCAATAGAACATTCCTCAATACCATGTCCCGTAATAGAGCAATCCTTATCAGCAAAACATCTCCTATCAACAAAACATCCCATAGTGGTATCAAGCATACTCACAACCTAATCAGTATTTGTATCAACCCATCTCATCCCTATAGAAATCAACACAAATTTACCCCCTTTAGGATCTTCTAAGTCACATATATACTTTGGAAGCCACTTTTTCCACATCTAAGAATGAACTCTCCTATGATAAAATTTGTAATGAGCCCATCCATCCTTTTGTACCATATAAACCATATCCACCTCACTAGGAACTTCCTAAAATTACTAAGTTTTATAGTAAAGAAGATCCCCAACAACATATCCACGCTTTCCATCATGCATGTTATTTGATAGCTCATGAACAAGACCTCATGTTGAGGAACTTTCCCATGTCCCTTCCGGTCGTGCCTTAGACTGGTATAAAAATATTCCAAAGTACTCAATAATTTGTTTCGCATAACTTGCACAACTATTCTTAGACCACTTTTCCATAAATATAGGCCATAAAATTACCATCAATGATCTGTATGCCATTAGACAATTTGAAGATGAATCCATTTATGATTTTTTTGCTCATTGGAGAGATACTACCAATCAATTATCCTTCACGCTACCATAACCAGAGCTAATCAAGATATTTTATTGCACTTGTGCCAAACATATCTCTTATGCTTTACAAATTCAGACCTTCCAAAATTTCGATGAGGCCTTTAACATGGCCCACAAATTAGAGTTATGAGCCCTAGAAGATGGATGGGTAAAGCTTCATCCTAAAAATCCAAAAGTAGAATTCCCATCCAAGTCAACACCCAACTCAAATAAGTCTAAATCAGCTTCCAAAGTAGTCATAATCAAATAAGATCCTAAAGAAAAGCCTACCACTGAATGCATCCATCAACAACGCAACTATACACCCATAACAAAATCTTATGGTGTATTTTTTGATAAGTTCATTACCTCCAACGTGATATCACCTCCCCCTAATTGACCCATCGATATATCGGTTTCCAAACTCATTTTTTATATTGAGATATTTATTATTACAAATACCATAGAGTTAATGGTCATGGCATTGAAAGGTGTCGCACATTTTGCAATGTGCTTCAAGACTTGATTGACAAAGGTGACCTTCACCTAGAAAATCTAAATGCAACTCATAATAAGAGTCTAGACATATTTAAACAACCTTTTCCAAGTCACCCTTCTTCTTCTGAGAAACCAAAAACAAATGTCTTGCACACCATAAATAAAGTAACTAAAATTGATCCAGTCTCTTTGTCTGCCTTGTCACTTAATGAAATAAAATCCACATAGCCAACATCATTACCCACTGAGCCTAAAACCATGACTATAGAGTTTTCCCCTAATGAAACATTGCTCAAATACTTCCTATGTCTTTTTCACCTACTAAGTTGACACCTACAAAATCCATGTCATAATATGAAAAGATTGGAATTTCCAAACCATCGTTTTCTACTAAGAACATTCCCACATATTCTCCACATACTATTAATGAATCCATACCCCTTCCCTCCAACACAACTCCACTAGCACTGACACATAATTTTGCAAATATAATCATGATACCACTTGAAACATTATTAGCACAACCACCTCAACCTAAGTTGACTAGGGGTTGTAGTCATTCTCAACCTGTGAAAAAGAAAATCTAAAATCTACTAATCACTTAGACCACACATTCCAAACTTATCCCTTTTCATTAGGTTCAAGCTCGAAAAATATGCCTAGTTCATCTAAAGTTTCGAAAGGACCTAATAAGAAGGGTGTAGTTCAAGTTTTTAGAAGCCCTTATTATGATGAGACCTATCATTTCCATGGCAATCCATCTTTCTTTCCATCATTTCATCCAAGAATCATACCTAATTTTGAAGATCCTCTTGCCATGTAAAATCCAATACCTATGATACCCCATGAATAGAACATTATTTGAAATCATAAAGACCCTCATTAGGTTTGCATATTGGAACCTCCTGTATAAACCTTCTCCCATCATACCGGTTAATCACCCCATTATTATAGGGGAAAAACCCATGCATCATGCCCCCACCATGAGTTCATATCCCACCTCTTTTATCTTATGATGACCACATTTGACCCTTACTTCCTGTATCCTACACAATCCGTATATCCTCCATGATTGTTACCTATATAAACTCCTCATTCTCCACTTGTCACATTAGCTAGAAAACCTTAATGACCACAAATTAGACAATCTATTTCCAAATAACTCACGTCACCTACTCCCAAGAAAAATGAATCTTCGGCTACGTTCGGACCTAAAGGGCATTACACCATCATTTTGGATAACTTATTACAAGAGTCAATAATCAAATTACCATCTCCCAAACTGTCAGATCATCATGGATGGAAACCATCCTTGTATGAATTTAGTGCCTTCTGTGATTACCATAGAACGTGAGGCCACTCCATATAGGAGTGCAAAGATTTTCATCAGAAATTTGTGAAGATTTGTAGTTTTCTCCTTCTTCCCCCTTAATCAAACATCGCATCAATATCAACATTACCATCACCAAAATATTCCATCTCTAAGATGTTGATTCACTAAGTGTATGTTGTCCACATCACTACTCGCTTGCAAAATTATGAAAAAGGATCATTTGAACCTTCGAAAATCAAGACTTCAGTCATTGTACCTCAACCCCTTGAGTTATATACTCCATTAAACTAGCCAAAAGTATCCATTTCCTTAGCTCCCCAAGAATCCAATCAAACATTGTCATCAAGAGACAAAATTTCTATACAAACAACAACACCACCTTTGAATGTGATATAGAAGGTTGTTGTTAAACAATTACACCAATCTCTCATCTGTATGTCACTTTATGAGCTCGACTAAACATTACCTAGTCATAAGTAGGTCATGATTGAAGCTATCTAATCCATTATTATACCAGCTAATGACCGAATCCCATTCATAATTTTTTTGGGTGCTTTGAAAGTATCTACCTCAATATCATTTGAGTTGTCTAAAATTCTTTCACTTAGATCAGAGGATCACAACTTACCGCTCTTCATTACCACTCAGATCAATGATATCTCTATTAAGAGGGTCATGATCGATAGTGGTGCGGACATTAATATCATATCCTATCTCACCTTTGACCAGATTAAATTTCCCAACATCGTCGTTTCTCAAATCCCAAGCTTGTTATGATCCTTCAATGACACTATTACACCCACATTAGGTACCGTCATTTTACCACTTAAAGTTGGTGAAAAAACTTTACCTGAACTCTTCTACATTATAGAAGGAGAGTTTCAATACAATATGTTTTTAGGATGCCCTTAGATACATACCATGCACTGTGTTCCTTCCACTCTCCATCATTTCCTTAAATATGAACATGAAGGTCATACCTATACTATCCCTACCAATTTAAATCCATTCACTAATTATTACATGATGTACCACCCAAACGACATAATTGTACCTAAGTTTTCATCTGAGTCATCTAATAAGGCCTCTACTAGCAGAAAAATATATTCTTTTGTATTAATTGATGATTCCTTTGTCATTGAGGTCAAAAAATGTCTTACCTTATGGGATTATTTCCTCCTCATGCTCAATTCCATCCCTTCACCTAAAATGTATGGTCATCCCGAAAAGAACCCATGTAAGACCCCAATGTCATAGATGTTATCTCCTATGGACCTACCTATCTCAAAAAAACCTAATTTATGGAGGATTCAATAATCCACTATCCCATCCAGTTAACCCACATTATGGCATGCCATTTATGTTAAACTCTAAATCCCTTGACAACCCAAAAATTTTCTGGATGTATCTCCATCATTGCGGGTGGAAAGGTTTTGGCCTCAAACATTATGAAGAAGGAATTCATTATCAATTTGTCCTCTATACCCTCAAATCTCATGAGAAAAGTGGAGTAGGTTATAAAAGCTTCACATCTGACACGTACAAATCCACTATATTCAAAATTACTACATCCCTAGCCATCTATGAACTAAAACCAACATCATCAACGAACCCTGAAAACCCCATAGACATAGATGACATTGAACCCATCTCACCTAACTTTTTTTAATCAGTATTGTATAACTAGGACCACTCTCTTATCAATCTAATCACTCCATTACAACACTACCACTTGTTCATCCAAAAATGGTTGAGGAAGATTTACCTACCATAGATATCCTTCAATGCCACGATGACCAAGATATCTTATCTCAAATGGGAGATGAGGATAAATATCTTTACAAGTCCTTACCATTTAAAAAACCCACTCTCCTTAATGATTCCACACTCGATGTTGATATAATAAAACTCTAGGATCCTCGTATAGTTAAGGTCGGTCAATCACTTAATCTATAAGAATTGAATGATTTTAGCTCATTCTTAATAATATTTCACCAAGCCTTCACCTAGTTATATAGTGACATGTTTGGCATCGATCCCAAGATTTTCATAAACAACATTGTCATATACCATAATGCTAAGCCAATGAAATAGAAGCTTCGTAAAATGCACCCACGTATAGCTCTCCTTGTCAAGGAAGAGTTGTAACATTTTTTATCTGCCAATTTCATCATACCCATTGACTATCCACAGTGGGTCTCCAACTGATCCATAGGGATCTAAAATAACTCTACTTCATCAAAAGTAGTTAGCACAGAGAAGAAAAACAACAAACAAAAGTTATGTCTTTTAAGTAATAGGACCGCCACCCTATGTAGGGTGGTGGTTACAAAACTGCCACCTAGCCAGGGTGGTGGTCCCAGGATCGCCAGTCTACGTAGGGCGATGGTCCAGGACATTACGGACAGAAAAATAAATTTGAAACAAAAATCCTCTAAATTTGAAAGGATGTTCATTTCTCTTCTCCTTCATGACCTTTCCTATTCTCCAGTGCATGGGAGAACATAAAAAAGGCTATAAATACATGATTGTAGAGGTGTAAAAGATCATCGAAGCATGGGAGAAAGTGAGCAAGAAGTCTTATTACTGGAATTTGTATTTTTGTAGAAGAAAGGAGTGCTGGAAATAGAAAGCAAGTAACTAAAAAGATGTGTTGAGATATTATCTACTTCTCTTTCTTACTTATTGTAAATTTTGTACCTGTTGATTTGAATTGGCCAATAGAAGTGGGAAGAAAGAGAAATTTCCCTTCTCGTTTGGTTTTTCCTCCTTTAGAGGTTTTCCAGGATAAAAAATTTTGTGCTATGATCTTGTATTCTTTCCTTTACTACAATTTTTTATTCTAATCACAATAGTAATTCATTCACTAGCTATCTCTATTATTTTCTAATAGAAAGTAAACAACAATGAATAATTTGTGATTTTTGAATAATTCCAAAGTTGAAGAGTTTATAGATCATTTTGGTATCAGAGACAACAAATATCTGGGACTGTGGTATTTAATTCTTGAATTTGTATGAAAGTGATAAGATGTAAAGGTGAAGAAGCTTTACCTTGTGATCCGGAGATTTCTACAAAGAATTGGAAACAAATAATTTAGGGAGAAATGGAGGAAGAGAACTTGGTCCATAGAATTGAGATGTTGAAGACCATGATCGGTAGGATGTTTAGAAGACAAGAGGAACTTACAGATTTGTAGAAAATAACTTTCATCAAGAAAGACTCCATGGACCCGGTGGTTCAAGGCATAGCTGAAAATTTTGGTATAGGAAAGAGCCACCATAAGGAATATTATGGGGAAGAGCATGAAGAAGAGATTTCTAACACAACAGAAAAGGTAAAATATGAACATACTCCTTTTAAATTTGAGACTAAAGTCAAAATCAAAAGCTTTGAAGGACAAGTAGATGTAGAGTTACTTGATAAATGGTTGAAACAGTTAGAAGTCTATTTTAGCATCTATAATGTCACTAAGGCACAAAGGATCACCTTTGCACATCTCAAAATGGAGGGACATGCTCTAGTTTGGTGGGAAACTCATCTAACTACTTGTGAAAAGAAGAAATGTCCTATTGTGAAATCTTGGCAAGAATTTAAGGAATTACTTAGAGCTAAATTCTATCCTATTCAGTATTTTAGACAAGGCAGTGGTCAAAGTGTGTAGGACTATACTACGGAGTTTTAGAGGAAAGCCATTTTTCTGAACATGGATTTGGAGGATGAGGATATTCTGACCAAGTACTTAGGAGGACTTCACACTCACCTTCAAAGAAAATTCATCTCCACAAAACCCAAGGATTTCAATGAAGCATGTAAACAAGTAACAAGAGTAAGTGGAAAAGGAAAGGTAAACAAGCTGCCACTACTTTAAATACTTATAAAGATCCCAAGAAATTTTGCAAGAATTGTGATATTAATGGTCATATTGATGCTACATGTTGGAAGTTACATCTGGAGTTACATCCAAAGAACCAAACCAAGGACTCTTGAATTCCATGATAGCTATAAAGATAGAAGAGGAGGTGGATATCGAAGATGACTCTGATGTAGATGAAATGCTTGGATGCATGGCTACCAACATTGATAGCAAAGAGGAGATGAGTAGACTATTCCAGATCAAAATTCAGATCAAGAGGACTAAGGTAAATGCTTTGGTTGATACCGGCTCTTAATCTAACTTGATTTCTGAGGTAGTTGTAAAGAAGCTTGGTCTTGAGACTTACGAGCATCTGCACCCATTTCCTTTGGGTTGGGTGAAGAAGGGTGTTGAAATTTAGGTAACAGGAAGATGTAAGGTCAATTTTGGGATAAATTCCCAATATATAGATGTTTTTTAAGCTAACGTTATTCCACTTGATGCTTTTGATGTGGTGTTTGGGAGTCCTTACTTGTATGTTAGGGATGTCATCTTTACGAGAAGGGAAAACTGGTACAGATGGGTCAAGGATGGGATTAGCTACAACATTTGGGCACACCAGCATAAGACACATGTTACTATGGTAAGTGCTAACCAAGTAAAATGGATTATTCAATCAAATAATAATCAGTTTTGTTTACTTTCATTAAAGGATAAACAAGTTAGGGTAGAAGTTTTAGAGATTTATAACTAAGGGAAACAAGATTTGGATAGTATTATCCAGTCTTTTCAGGAAGTATTTCAGTCTCCTAGTGGATTACCACCAAAATGGGAAGTAGAGCATGAGATTCAGCTATTGCCAGAGTCACCTCTACCAAACATCAGGTTGTATAAGAAATCCTTTCTTGAGAGCACTAAACTAAATAAATAACTTTAGGAACTAATATATCAAGGGTTGATACCTTAGAGCACCTCACCATGCGGTTTGCCTATTGTGATGGTGCCAAAGAAGGATGGTTCTTGGAGAATGTGCATTGACTACCAAAATTTGAATAAAATCACCATAAAGAATAGATATCCAATTCCCCACATAGATGATCTCTTGGACCAACTTCAATATGCCAAATTTTTCATGAAGTTGGATATCAAGTCAGGTTATCACCAAGTCAGGATGAAGGAGGAGGATATATGGAAGACTGCCTTCAAAACAAAATAGGGTTTGTATGAATAGTTAGTACTTCCTTTTAGATTATGCAATGCACCCGCTACATTTATGAGATTGATGAATGATCTACACACAGTGGCTAGCAAAGAGTAAGGGTTTCGACTGGGGTAAGGAAAAATATAAATCCTTTGAGTTATTGAATTACAAGATTAGTCATGCTCCAATACTTTCTCTTCCTAGTTTGCAACAACCTTTTGAAGTAGAGACAGATGCCCGTGATTACGCCATGGGTGCAGTGTTGATTCAAGGAGGTAAACTCGTATGTTATCATTTTGAAACATTCACTTCAACAGTTAAAGGATATTTAGTATATGATAAAGAAATGTATGCACTAGTTCAGGCAATTAACAAATGGAAACATTATTTGTTGGGTAAAGAAACTATTGTGCACACAGACCATAAACCTCTCCAGTATTTGCAAGCACAATCTAAATTGCAGCAGACAAGGCACTTCAAATGGATGGGGTTTCTTCAGTAGTTCCATCTGGTGATTAAATACAATAAGGGTAGTACAAATTTGGTGGTAGACATGTTGTCTAGGCCACCCACACATGAAATTTTTTCCTGTTTGGCCACTATCTCTCAAATCGAGCCCTTCACGAAGGAAGCTTACGGAGAAGCATATGCCCAAGACAAAGACTTTGGGGTAAAATTTCAGAAGTTATAGTCTCAAGGGGCTGAAAAGACGGGAATTGAAGACTGTTATCTCAAGAACGGGCTACTCTACCGATGGGGGAAAATTTGTGTGCATAAAGAAGAAAGACTTCTATTGATGAGGGAAGCACATACCTCAAAAGTAGCGAGACATTTCAGTGTTGGTAAGACCCTAGGCCACTTGCAAAGGTATGTATATTGGCCCAACATGCAAGAAGACGTATCAAAATTTATTCATGGATGTAAACTTTGTTGTACTAGAAAGCCTAAAACTAGGAAGGAAGGTTTGTATATGCCTTTACCAGTACCTACTCATCTGTGGGAGGACATTTCTATGGATTTTGTAGGAGGATTACCTATGTCTAAACATGGCCATGAATATCTCTATGTTGTTGTGGATGGATTCATTAAAATGTGTATTCTTATGGCATGTAAAAAGACAGTAAAAGCACATGAGGTAGCAGATATTTTCTTTGCTAATGTATGGGTGCATTTTGGTTTGCCAAAGTCTATTGTCTCTGATAGGGATTCCAGGTTCTTGGTTAAGTTTTGGACTACTTTTTGGGACAAGATTGATACCAGATTACAGAGGAGCACAAATTTCCATCCACAGACAGATGGACAAATAGAGGTGGTAAACAGGACTTTGGTACAATTAATCAGAGGGTATAATAGTAAGTACCCAAGGACTTGGGACGAGTCCTTAGCCTACATTCAACATTCCTATAACCGAACAATACACACATCCACTATGAAGTCACCATTTGAAGCATGCCTTTGAAATCTACCTACAAATCTGCTGGACATAGCAGTTGGACAATAAGATGAGGAGGATACACGAGACACAGAGGTGACTAGAGCCAACAAGTTCATTCAGAGGATCCGAAAAATCCATCTCAAGGTTAAAGAACAACTAGAGAAATCTCAAGAAAAGTACAAAGCTAGGCACAATCAACATAGGAGGGAACACAAACTTCATGTTGGAGACAAATTTTGGCTTTACTTGAGCAAGGAGATACTACAAGGTCAAGCATGAAAGCTCAAGCCACTACGATATGGACCCTTCGCCATATTGGAGCAGGTTGGGGAAAATGCATTTCGACTTGATTTTCCATCATTCATGAGGATGTACTCTATAGTAAACTATGAGAACTTGCACCTATATGAGCCATCCATGCTGGATGAAGATGAATAACTATAGTTCCTACCTTCCATTGAGGATTGCATCTTGAACTCACGAGGTGAATTGGAGGAGGATGTAGTGTTGCATTAGAAAGTCAGAGAGACTAGAAGAGGTCCACATGAGTCTTGGTAGATTGGACTGAAAGGAAAGACACCAAGGTAGGCTCGGTCATACTCGAGGGAGCAAGCAAGGGAATTATTCCCTCATCTACTCCCCCACTAATATTTTGTGGGACCAAAAGCCTCATAAGAAGGGGAGGTGTGATCCATAAGGATCTGAAATAACTCTACTTCATCAGAAACAGTCAGCACAGAGAAGAATAACAACAAACAGAGGTTCTATCTTTTAAGTAATAGGACCACCACCCTATGCAGGGCGGTGGTTATAAAACCGCCGCCCATCTAGGGTGGCAGTCCCAGACCGCTGATCTGCACAGGGTGGTGGTCCTGGCCATTACAGACAGAAAAAAAAAATTCAAAATGAACAACCTCTGAATTTGAAAGGATGTTCGTTTCTCTTCTCCTTCATGACCTTTCCCATTCTCCAGTGCACAAGAGAACATGAGAAAGGCTATAAATACATGATTTTAGAAGTGTAAAAGATCATTGAATCATGGGAGCAAGCGAGCAAGAAATATTAGTGCTGGAAATTAGATTTTTGTAGAAGAAAGGAGTGTTGAGATAGAGCAAGCAAGTAATTGGAAGGAAGTGTTGAGATATTATCTACTTCTCTTTCTTACTTACTGCAAATTCTGTACCTATTGATTTAAATTGGCCAATATAAGTGGGAAGAAAGAGCAATTTCCCTTCCTGACTGGTTTTTCCTCCATTAGAGGTTTTCCAAGATAAAATTGTTGGTGTTATGAGCTTATATTCTTTCTTTTACTACAATTGTTGATTCTAAGCACAATAGTAATTCATTCACTAGCTATCTATGTTATTTTCTAATCGAAAGTAAACAACAATGATTAATTTGTGATTTGTGAATAATTCCAAAGTTGAAGAGTTTACAGATCAGTGGGGGATCAAATTTACACCCCTCCCCCTGCCCTTGCATCCCTTACATTTCTCTATACCCCCTCGTTGGTGTGTAGAGAATAGAGGGGCACCACACACCATATTGAGATAGGATAAGTGGGTACCTCGACTAATAAAATACAAGTGAATCCCTCAGTTAAATATTATATTGACTAGAGATGGATCAAAATCCCCATATCTATGGAGGGCCAGTCACTCATATCTAGATAGGGGATTTTTTCCATAGAATATATAGATGAGGATATAAGTTAGGTTGGGGGCTGACCGATCGGTGCATGACCAATATATTATAGATATAATGCCCCTCCCTAGTAACTGCAATATTTTTGTTTGTCGAGGTGCCACCTACAAATGAATTCCCTTGCACATGGCCATCATTCCAGCCCTTCAAAGGTTGAGTTGAGGTTGAATGGGGGTACCAACTTGCTTAAATGAGAGGCCCCAATTTCCCTCATAGGGCCTTGTTCAATATTGTTTAAGGGCATGAGAAAATGGAGAAGCATATTCCAAGTGGGTATCTCTTCGGAGCCATGGAGATGGGGTGACATTCGACTTATGATCCAATTCATAAGTTGTTGTCCCTCAGTCACTATGAAATCACTTTGGTTCCTATATATTGTTGGAGTTGAAAGGATAAATATGAGGAGCTAACCCTAGTATGAGAGGATTAGGTTGAGCCAATCTATGGTGTATCGGTTGTATCCAAAATATAGCGTCAAGAATCCAAGTCAATATGGAAGAACTGTTGAAAGTATCTAAGTGAGAAATCCTTCTCTATATAAGTTATCGTATGAGGTTAAAGAACATCACTTGAATAGGTGTTTCTATGTAAGCACCATGAGGTGTTCAACGAGATTGTACTAAACCAAAACCCATATAGAGAGATAAGGCTACTTTAGTTAGAAAAGCTGTTCTTATATCTATATAGAGGGCCCCATGCTCCACCTTATGAAATTTCCATTTTCATTAGCATTGTAGCACATGTATGGCTCAACCCATAAGGGTCATGTAGACTTTACGTCACCCCCACCTTTCTCCAGCATATCACTAGAAATCTCTTGTGAGTGAAACACGAAGTGGTACAATTGGTTGGAATGTCATTAATCATGTTAACCAGTCCCTAACCCAAGATAAAGAAAGGGGATATGAGCCCCAACCCTACCCTCCCTATATTAATAGTAATAGTAATAGAAATATATATGAGCCAGGGCCATACGTAAATCTTCCTTTTGTTGGAAGTGGGGGCATCCGTGACTAAGGACTGAATAAAAGTGTAGGATTGACTGGGGAGTGATGCCAATTAACCTAGATCCGTTATATATATATTATATATACCCAAACTAAAAAAAATACTGGGATCTTCCTTGACTCCACTATTAACAAAGGAGTGATGCCAACTAGATTGATAGAAGAGAGGGGGGCCTCAACTAGAGACAAATTCCAACTAGATGAATAGAAGAAAGCCCCTTCCCCCCGGGCTGTCAGGGGACAACAACACAATGAACAACTTAGGGTGCATCACAATTCATATTTCTAGTGATATGGATCTGGATGAGATATGATATGGAGAGTTGAGATTATCTTAGTTTTTCTCATTGAATGGCTCCACTGGAGGTCGAGGCATCCTATATATCTAGATGGTGATGCCTATCTAGATATGGCGGACCCCCTATCTAGATACGGGGCACCCCCTATATGGATTAGAATATACTAGATTGAATTTTAGATACAACGATAGGAAGAGGAGATTGAGGGTCTCCTACTTGACCAACGGGTCGCCCCCATAGAATTATAGGTTGTTAAATTTATTACAAACATTTTCGTGAGTATGTTTGCAACTATTTTTTCTCCAGGTTGATTTAATTGAAAAAACATTGATTTAATAGAAACAATGTTAGTTTATCATGCCATTCTTACACACAACTGTATTTCTATTTGCATATTATAAATTGAGTACCGTGTCATGCTTGCAAATACTGCAGTATTGTTCATCTCAATGGAAATAATGTTGATATGTGGAATGTATTATACCATGCCTATAAACAACTAGTGTATTGCACTATGTAGATAAGAAATAAAGTGTTATGTTTTGATCATCTTTCCTGATGGAAACAATGTTGGTCTAGGGATGGCATGTATAAAGTATTTCTACTAGGATGTGTTGTCTTGTGTTTTTGCAAGGGAAAATTCAACCTGAAAATGAGACAACTCTACCCTAGTGTTGAAAGTTTTCATTGTAAACCTTCTCGACACTCCAAATAAGTCCATCCCCTATGTCATACCTATCCCCATCCATGTAATACCCATGTTATTTGTATTAACCTTGCATGTGTGTTGAAGAGATGAAAAAAATCTCATAAGTTTCCTTTGAGACAATGTCTTTGAAGGCAAATCTTTTGGTAGGCTTAGGAATGACTATTTTTTAGCCTTTCTAAGGCTGGTACATATTATACAGAGTTGATTTCAAGTCATAAATTCACCAAGTAGTAGTATTAATGATCCAAGATCATTGTGAAAGTGATTTAGGAATATTTAGGGAATATTTGGATATTCAAGAGCAAGTTTAACAAAAGCGGGTTTTTGGGGCCAAAGGAGCGTGCACTGCGAAAAAACACATGAGCTTTAGAAGATGATTCTGGGAGCTCCAAAATTAGTTGGAGGTTAAAAAAAATACCAATGGAATTATAATTAAATTACCTAAATTATGGTATTGTCTTATTTATCACAAGAACAAGGCGTTTCTCTCCACAATCCATTTTTGGTAGCTACACCTTGTGGTCTCAAGAAAAAGGGATATTTTAGGGTGTTTTAGGAAAAGTTAGATCACGGGACCCATCACATTCTTCTAAAAATTATTTTTTCAATTAAAATCATATAAAGAAGTGCCCAAAAAGACATCCGGGACCTCCAATAACTTCATTCTCAAGTTACTTCTCAAGGTACAAGTTTTGTACTTAGTTAATTTTTCTGATGCCACGTGTCAGCATGGTGCTCAAAGTGTACTTTTGTGTAAATATTTTTAATTTTCCAAGGGTAAATAGGGAACAAAAAATTTCACCCCCTCCATCATGGAGCTCTTGGACCCTCACATGACCCCGTTCAGCTCTGTGAAGCAATTTAAGATCTTTTTTACCTCATTTTAGCTCCCTCCATCGCGCAATCACAAAGTGCCACTTATCATCGTGAGACAGAGGCAAAATTTTGTGTCCCCTGGATCCATTTTCAAGGGGACAAGGGGGAAAATAAAATGCGCCCCCTATTCCACATGGGTTTTCATATAACCCAGTCTCAGCCCCTGGGAGGAAACGACCGTCAAAACATGTACTTGATCTTCGGTAGATGATTGCATGAGATTTGTGAGTAGTTAGGAGGAAAAAAAACTCATTAAAAACGTATCGATCAACCTTTCAAAATAAAAGCATCCACGAAAGCTTCCTGCATTGATCAACTTTCCCATCATAAAGGAAACTTCCCGCATTGATAAATTTTCTTCAAAATATAAGAAAATATGGGGCATTGATTCCCTATAAATCCATTGAAAAGGAGAACATATTTTTCCTTATAATGGTATGCATCCACATGGCATCCTTCTCTCTTTTATCCTAGCAAAACATATTTTGTTCAAATCCATTTTGATTTACCTAAACTATCCAGTGATGGTCTTATTTAACATTTTGGAAGGCTACAAGTGCAATTGTTATCAGAACCCATTATACATATTAAAATTTAGTGGGGCATTCTTTCCACTTTTACTTTTTTTTATTTAATCACATCTTGATACATTATGATATCTCACATTTTCCAAAGTTAGTTGGACATAAAAAATAGTAATCAAAACATAAACATTTATAAATATCAATATATCCAACACATATAACATACAACACACACATATAAAAACCAAAGACAAAGAGCACATCATCATCATCATTATCTATAAAATCGTGAATGGAAATAACTACATGTAACCTCAAGGGATTCCATGAGCCTATCAAAAAAAGTATAGAAATAATCACCATTATATATAAATAAAAATCCACTTAAAAAATTTCCATATAATCAAAATGATATCATACATAAAGGAAATGGGATTCCACGAGCCTATATGCTATCATATGGTAAAATCCATCAAACTAGGATCGGGAGTTCCTCCCACTACATGACCAACACCACTGTATCCTCCCTCACCATCACCTCCTCTTTGTGGTCTTAGAGGTGGCTTCCCCATGCTCATTGCACTATCACTGGGCCTAGCCACTACTGTAGCACCCCCTTGGGAAGCTACACAATCTACATATAAAGTTGCATCGAGGTAGTTCTTGATGGTCATATCCACATAATAGTCTCTCTCTTCTTGCACAAAATCATAATGAGATACCAAAATTATGTCATGAGAAGGTTTTGCAGATACCCCTCTTTGTCTAACCATCACCGATAGCTCTATGCCAAAAATTGAAGGCCCCATGATCCCCAAGGCCTTCCTAAAGGTATCTCTCTAACTCTTGTACCTGTCTCTATGAGAAGAGACCTAAAAAATATGTTCCTAGAGGTTATCCCACTCCACTATCAATCCATCTCTCTCTGTAGTGAGAGTATCTTGAACTCCCGTAATATCATCATGCTCTTTCCCAGTGGCATCCCTCTCTTCCTCCATTACGGCCTTCTCAGCCATCACTGTCATAACATCTGGAGCTATAACAAAAAACTCAACCCTCTCCTCATTAGCCTCACCACCCTCCTCTACTCCTCCCTTTTCTTGATCCCGCACCCATCTAATCACTTGTGTAACCCTCTCTGCTACTCTTGTCTACTTAAATGCCCTCAATGAACGAGACCACCATGTCTACCTCTACATCATTAATCACAACTATATGTCTATTCTAATCTAGAACCATCAAACCTACCTACTCAATAATGACTACATGACCTACCAAAAAACCCTATGGGGTCTCATTATCCTCGTCCTCCTACCTATATAAAATTGATTCCTCAGGTATACACTGAACTAGGCCAAATTGTCTCATAACCTAACTAAAATGAATCAACTCATCCTCTTCAAATCTGCAACCCTAACTTCATGTGTTTTTCTGTAAATATAATAAATCCTCAAAAAACTCAGATCAATCACAAAATTCCACATACGTCCCCCACACCACGTCACCAACCTGTAACTCTAATATCAAGTCTCTATAATAGGTATGCCTCTTGGCCCGCCTTGCCCAACCTAAACTCTAGATCCATCTCATAAAACATGGATACCTTTCCTCATTAAAACTAGGCACTCCCAATGAATTAACAATAACAATGTTCTCGTGTGTCCAACACTGTAATAAAAACCCAACATCTATCTCATAGTGCTTGTGGGTAGTCTAAGCCCACAACTCTTTGTATGTCCATTCTAACAAGGTAGGAGCCCACTCAAAAACTTTATCATGCTCCATCATCCCTATAACTACCCTTGTCATCATCTATGGGAACCTCCCACCTCCTTAATATGGTAGTGCAAAACATGATATTCCCATCATAATCATGGTCATCCAAAGATAACCATCTCTCTCGGCATCATAAAAGGCATGGTAATCAAAACCTACAGACGAGTATCTAACACTCTGAGCCTCACCCCCATACAAAAACTACATACTATCTTCCCTCCATGCATCTGAAAAATAATAAATGGGCTCCCCCCTAGCCAGTATTCTAGTAGTCTGATGAAAATCCTTGAGAGTTTTGATCATATCTTCTATGGTTAGCAAATAATTATTGCTTGATGGATTCCACCTCTTTATCAAAGCTAAAATCAAGCTGCAACATCTATGTACTCTCTTGTAAAATCTCATCCCACCAAATCCCGCAGCCTCTAAGTTCTCCCAATCATCATCAAACAAGTCCTCTCTAATCTCATCTAGTATCAAGGGGATGCGGTCTTGAATGGTCAACTGAGCATCCACCTACAAAATGCACACACAAAATTCAACATTAGTAACATTGTAATTTTTTTGAAAAATAAGCATTTTACCCTCATAACATGAGCCTAACATTCAAAACATGTATAATACAACCCTAAACATTCCAAAAACTCCAAAACATCTATGAAAAAGCATAATTTTTAAACTTAAAACAAAAACTATTTTGATTACAGGTGAATTGTTAGCGATTCACCTTAATTGCTAGCGATTGAAGGAATCACCAACTATTCCTGTAAATATTACCTAGGGAATCCATGTGCCCCATTACAACTTTGAATCCCCAAAAATTTCAAAAAATTCACAAAAACAAACAAAATTCCAAAGAAACTTACCTCTGCAAGCACATGTTTTCATTTTTGACTCGAAGAAGCTATCTAGACAATATTTTCATCCTCCAAAAATATTTTTTTTCACCAAGTCACCTTCTGACAGGTCATTGTCACATATAGTGGAAATTTGAAAAACAAACAAAACATTTTGGGTATTTATACCCCCAATTTTCCATGTGATGTAATCGTTAGCGATTGAGGCAATCGCTGAAGATTTTCCTAATCGTCGATGATTCCTTTGTGTTTAGGCTTCTATACCTACATTTCTTACAAAACATGTCACTTTACCCTTTGCACAAGTGTACCATGTTTCTAAAAAAGGTCTTAGCCCTTAGGATCTTTTGTCAAAACAACATAAACATAACATTAGGAGTTTCCATACATCCATGGGAGATGAGCCCTTTGGTCCCCATAAGTTGATTTTCCCTCTCAAAAACATTAGCTAGTTAGGGTCATATTTTTACAAGAGTCAAGCCCTTTGGCCACCTTGTCAATTGAATCTCCAATTATTTTCTTTGAACTGTGTCCAATCGAGGAAAGACTTTCTAAAACAAAACACATTAGTGTTTGTTGTATTGTGTTACAGTAGACTCACCCATATCAACACAAATCTTCTTCATTGTTTTTTTCTAACAATTTGCCAAAAATATCCAGACAAAAAGGGGAAAATGTAGACACCAAAATTTTTCATCCCTTGACTTAGATACATTCACGACTAAAAGTGACACATTTGCGACACTTAACCATTTCGATCATCTATTAATTAATTTATTTCACACACCCCTCACATATCGCTAAGGTCTAGATTATTTATTTGTTTAATTAATTAAAAAGATAGTTATCACCTTCACACCTCACTATGACACCTCTCTTACTACCTAGCCTCCTATAAAAATACCTTCCAAAAATCACTAACCTATTCCTAACTACCCAACTAGCCTTCTAAAAATCACTAACTAAACCTTCTAAAAATCAATAACTAACTAAATCTTCTGAAAAATATAACCCCCTTCATCTAAATCAATTTTTTTTGTGCTTTTTTACCCCCTCCCCATCCTAACCACTTCAAAATCCATCATATCTAGTTCGAAAGGGAAGAAAATCACCCGTCTAACCAACTTAGTTAGGATTTTCTGCAATCACTGGTGATTTTCCTGATCATCGGTGATCTATAAATATGTGCATTCAAAATTCCTTTGGGGAGGAATTCTCATGTTTTTTCATGTACATTTTGTCTCATTTCAATAATATCAAATATTAAGTCATCCTTCATTATAATGCTTCAAATTCATATTAAGTCATACTATTTTAATAAACTGTTAGAATTAATAGTAATCACTAGTGATTTCCCTAATCACTAGCAACTCCTGTGTAATATTTCTTTTTTACATATTTTTCCTAATTTTCTTAACATATCTCTTGATTTTTCTATTGTATGCTAATCTTCTATCTAAGATGTTGATTTCATATGGAAATAGATAGTAATAAATTCTCCACTACTGATTCCTTCCCATTGTTTTACATCCACTCTATTAGGAGCAATATGAACTCCTTCACAACCTAGAGCTTTGTGTAGTCTTGAACGCACTCTTCAACCATATTAAATCTATATTCACAATAACTAAACACATCTGAGAGGATACTGAAGCATTCTAGAATGCATACGATGAATCCATAAGGCTCCATGAAGATCTAATACAATATGAGCACAACTATGAGGCCAACCTAGACTTCCCAGACAAAGACTACCACATTGCTTCATAACTTAACACCCACAACCACATAAACCTATCTAGTACTGACACTACACTTTCTCACCTTTTTGAAACCCTAGAGGAATCCTTTGATTTATTTATAGAGGACTACATTTCTATTTCCGATTTGGATACCACCAGAGAAGAGAAAGAAGTAGTTGACTCTGTAGGATCTAATATGTCTGAGAACCTATATCCTGATCAAGAGTAATATTTTTTGGATCTAAGTCATATAATTAGTATCTATATGTATATCCATCTAAATAAGTGATGTTATCTTGCCATTTTTTCATTTCAGCACATTGTATCGCAATCTTAATATCAATGAAAGCTTAATTATTTTTGAGCAGGTTGATAACTACCAAGGAAATTCATCAGGCTTTCTAAGGAGTGAATTTTTCTAGATAACCTTCCCATTTTTGTACAAATATCATATTATTTAAATGCTTTGACTTGTATGATTAATTTTTAGGATAATGAGCCTTGTTTTTTACATGGTGTGCAATATCACGTAGTCCACATTGCGGGTATCCTAGAAACCCTGCCATATTGAGGTTGAGTTAAGTGGTTACCCTCTTAAATGAAAAGAAAACCTAAGGTAAGAACCGTGCTCGATAGTGACCTATGGAGAGATGAAATAATGGTACGAGGAATGACCCTATAGTGATGTGTAGGAATAATAGAGAGTTAAAGCCACATAGAAGTTTTTCAAGTTGCTTAACTAGGAGTAGAATGCACTTTAAGTAGTATCAAATGTGATGTACTAGATGAAGTAGGAGATGCATTAATTAGTTCTTGAGGAGATGAAGACCATGGATTAGATGGAGGGACATCGTTGATAGAAATAAATTGATTGATATGTATGAATTTGAGTCACAAATGGTTCATAGATATGATGTAATTAGACCTACAAATCTAATTGAGATCTAGAAGCATGTCATAACCATTGAATGCTCACCCAAAAAGGAACGTTACAAGCATAGTAAGATGGCCTACCATAACATGAATTTTGGGGACACCATAAGAATTGTTCATGGGATATGTAATTTTTTATAGTGGATAACCAATAGTTATGAGAAGTGGGATAGAGCATGCACTAATGGGCCAAGATGGGTAAACATTTTGATAGAAATGGAGCCAATAGATGCATTGATATGTAATTTATTAGAATTGAAAGTTACATGATAATTGTAATAAGAGAAAGAGATGATTGGTGGATAAGCGTCAACATGTGCAACTAGAAAGTCAAGAGCCCCAGATTTGGAACTACGTGATATGCATGATTAATTGCGGATTCAACCAATTTATTTTCATGTTGTGTAGGTGGGTTATTAAATAATTTGAGCTTATTATTTTCAATGATTGGTAGAGAGTATATAGATTTTGGGAACTCAAGCTTTTTGTTATCGATAAGATCTTGGATGATGGCATGAAGATTGAAACACCTATTCTTATAGTTTCCTACACATCGGCAATAGTTGCATCGAAATTTCTCATTGTAATTTCTTCCTTTTTATCATGATGGGTCTATTTCAAGTGGTGGAGGAAGTGTAATAATATTTCTCTCTATAAGTTGCTATAATATGAGATGTGGGGCCATAGGGAAATTAGTGAATGTGAGATGAGGTGGTTGTTCTTGAGGCTCTTTAGTAGTAGTTACCACATTGACAATGAGTTTTGTATCAATTGATTTTATTGTAAATGGTCTAAATGTTGAATTGCTTTGAAAACGTGTAGAGGATGATGCTTGTTCTTGGTACTTAAGCTTGCCTATGGCTAAGAGCTTGGTTTCACGAAGCTTAAGAGTATGAAAAAGTTGATCGAATGAAGGAGAGTTTTCAAAGAGAACACTCTCCTGGAGAGGTGGTAGGAGAATTTGAATGAAAAAATATTGAAGCTTAGAGCCTACGAGTATATTTGAAATTTTAGATAAGTTATTTTTATATCTCAAAACATAATTTGTAAGGTATTCATTAGATCCTTTCTTAAGTTCTACTAATTGGGCATAGGAAATAGTGGAGCCAATGTTGATATATAAATGAGTGAGAAAAGAATCAAGTAGATGTGTGAATGAAGTTTCTGAATAGACATGTAGGTTGTAAAACCAAAACATCACATAATCATGGAGACTACGAGGAAATGTATTAGCTAAAAGAATGTGATCATCCGAAAAATCAAGACAAGCTATATGGAATACATGGAGATGATCTTGTGGGTCACCAAGCCCATTAAAAATGGGAAGCTTAAGGGTGAAAAAACTAGGAGGAAGTGGATAAGTGGAGATGAAAGGAATGAATGGAGAATGGAGTAATAAGGTGGAATCAAAGATGGAGATGCATGAGAAGTAGCCTACTGTAACTAATGAATTTGTGCTTGGAGGTCCTAATAGAGGGAGGTTAAGTCTTAAGTGCCAATGGATGAAACTTACCATGCGTGAAAGAAAAAAGGTGGTGTGAAATGATTGTTAGGATTAGTAATAAAAATGGGGATGGTAGAAATATGCAGAAGAGTAAAAGTAAGTGGTTGAGTAGCAATGAAACTAGAGATGGCTACAGAAGTAGTGAGCTCCACCAAATTAGTATCTTCCTCATGAGAATCATGTAAGATCAAGTATAGATATTCGGGATGTTCAACAATATGATCACAAGGGATTTAAGACATGCCTCAGTAAATTCACCATAAGAGTGAGTCATGGTAAGAGGAGGATAATAACTCGAGAAAAAATATGTAGGTGAAGGACATGTTCATCAAAAATGATTTGTGTACATGTAAAAAAAACTATGCTAAATGAAATGAAAATAAAACCTAGTATCTTCAAAGTAAATTTAATCAAACAATAACATCATGATAAGAGCTTAAGGGAAAATAAATTCTTCAATGCATAAACACAATAAAAAAACTAAATTCTAAGCCATTCCTACTCTTTTGTGATTGCTACTTAAAGTATGAACCTAATTATATCACTTAGCAACCAAATTGGTGTTGTTTTCCTTAAGAATGAGGATGATATCTCACCAAGAAATAGCCATAAGGCCATTTTGGATCTTCCCATACTACTCAATTTGAGAGAATGGATGCAATATATGGAGAAGCTATTTCCAACAATGGAGAATATCTCAAATCAAAATGCCTATAGTTTTTACTAATCAAAGTGTGGTGTAAAAAGTAAGGGAAGGAGGAGGGTTCATTATATAGCTTATCTGTTTGGCCCAAGCTTGAAATTTGGTGGATGTGGGATAAAGCCCAAAGAAGAAATGTAAAGGATATATATGTTTAATAAAGAATGTGCACTTAAGGGGAGTTGATAGGGGGTTAATTAATCAAATGTGATTAATCAATAGGTAGGGATAATATTGTAGAAGATATTTAGGGGGGATTTAGAGGAAAATTATCCTAATTTGGGAGATTAAGAGGGTATTTTAACCAATAAAAGGGGTTTATTGATTAAAATGGGGGGTGTAATTAACCAATAATGTTTAATTAATCACTTAGAAGTGGATTAGAACTAACGAAAGGTCGTTAATTGGCATCCAAAATGGGGGAAGGGTTAATTAATTAATGAAGGTTGTTACTTAATGAATAAGAAGGGGAATGCTATCTATTTAGCATAAATGTGCTAATTATTAAAGAAATAATGGGAAAGAGGATAATCAATGCAATGTTATTATTAAAACTATGTAAGTGGATTTTAGGTGTCTACATTTGCCCCTCTTTGGGGTGGCATAAGGGACACCACTTCAAAGATAGTAGAAAAGTACATAAAAATAAATTTTGAAGGAGTGGAAGAAAATTTAGTAGAATTAATGATTCCCCCTAGAGTGTTGATGGGGTGATGGAAGAGGTTGATTGATGATCGAAAAAGATGAAGGAAATTGATAGAAGAAATGAAGGGGGAGGGGGAATAGAAGGTGATCCCTATTTCCCTAGGTGTTATTGAAGAAAAAGTGTGATAGAAGAAAATGATAAGGAACAAAAATTAAGTTTGAAGAGAATGGAAATAGAGTGCATCAAGCTGATGTAAAAAAAATTTAATTTCATCATTTTGTTTTGTGATCTCTATTATCAAATCTTTATTATATATATACATGCAAAGGATAACTCAAAGAAACATATAGAATGAAATAATTTATGAGAAAGTAAACAAGAAGACAAGAAACCAAACAAATATAAAAAATATGATCAAGTAAACAACATTCAAGATATGTGTACCAATGTTTTTGTTATCTAGCTTTATATTCCACCTGTTCGAGTTATATGACAAGGGTTAAAGATGACACACCAAGCAAAAATACAATGCAAGGTGAATAAATAGAGGACATGGAAGTCCGATGAAAAAGTAGATGTGTTATATGAAATAGTACCATACAACTTGTTTGTGTAAGGAAGTGTGGACATAGTAGGTGAATCAACTTTTGTTAATGGAGGTAGACCAAAATGACCCGCAAGTCACGTGCAAGAATAGGAGAGAACCAAAGAAATATTGTTTTGTAGGATGATTTTTGATGTTTGAGGGCATTATGCCTGAAAAAAATCAATTAAGTAAATTTTGTGTTTACTACTTTTGTGAATTTTTTGAATTTTTAGAAGTTTTGACATTTTAAGCAAGTTTTAGGATTTTTTTGAAATTTTAACCATTTTTTTTTAGATTTTGGAATTATCCCATTTTTTTGGATTTTAAATGATTTTTGACAATGTTTTTAGGTTTTTGCTGAAATTTTATAAGAAAATTGTATAAAAGAATGATGGCATGGAAGTATGAGGACAATGATCACTTGGAAGATAAAATATGCCCCATGGAGAAGAAAAGATCACTAGGAAGCAAAAATATTCCCCAACGTAGCAAAAAAAGGGTGAAAATGACTATTTCATAAAAATAATCATCGCAACATCTGCTAGAAGAATATATAAGAATTATTTTAGTTATTCGGCCCCTAGGGGCAAGAAAAATGAAGAATTAGGGGAAAATGGCTATATATAGCAGGTCGGGAGGGTGAAAAACCATCGCAATGAGTTATTGTTAATAACCCTTATTGAGTTTTAAGAGGATTTTCCTCTAATTTGTGAGAGAAATATCATGAGTTCAAAACCGTAGATACCATGTAGACAAGGTTCAAGATTACATGAGGCTTCTCAAGGATGGTGCATGGATGTGCAAAAAAAAAATTATTATTGATTGCATTTAATGCCTTTTAAGGCTAGGTAAAATATACATGATGATGTTAGCGTAACCCTTGAGGAGTGCTAGTGTGAAGGGCGTGCGCTAGTGTAAAACTAGGCACACTAGTGTTAAACTAAAATGATGGATAGGTAGGGGAGCACTAGTGTGAAAACATGAATGCTAGTGTAAAAACACGGGTGCTAGCATAGGATCATACTATTGTCAAAAGGGGCCCGCTAGTGTAAAAACATAGGCACTAAAATAGAATGTTAGGTTTATACAAATTTTAGAAGAAAATAGAACATGAATAAAAGAAATTAGTTGATGTTTTTAAGAATAAATGATGTTAATAAGTCGTTTGCATGATCTTACAGGTTAGATTAGGAAACTTGGAGATACACGAGTGAAATGGTTAGCTTTGAGCCTATGTAGATACTTTTTGGCGTCGAGAGTAGTTTTACCTTGCTACCACCCTATATGTTGCAGGCCTTACGTGAAAAATATGCCACAAATTACCTTAGATCATAACCTCCTCATTGCCTTAGCAGAGAGGTGGCGTGATGAGAGTAAGATGTTTAGACTTCTTATAGGAGAGATGAGCTTGACCCTAGAGGATTTCTGGAGGATACTCAAAGTTCCCATCTAGGGCAGGTTAGTGACATATGATGGTGATTACATGTGGAACTTGGGATGTATTCAGGATATATTTTTTCTACTCAACATACCTCACCAGGGCATGAAAGTTCACTTCTACAGATGATTTACTGATCCCTAGCTCTTATGGATATGAGTATACTTGATGGCTCTTATTAGTGGCATTTTGCTACCTAACAAAACTAAGACACATTTTCCACTGGATCTGATGGGAATAGTTCATGGTATTATGAGTGGAGAGGTCTACTATTGGGACCAGTGCTTATTATCCAACTTGTACTAGGACCTTCATTTGATAATGTATCACAGTCTGAAGACCATGGTCCAACAACTTTGTTATAGATATGGGCATGGGACCACATTGCGATAGGGTACAAACTAGGAGAGATGTGAGTTAGGGATTTTGATGAGCCATTTGTGATGGGTTGGGTGCCACTTGGTGATGAAATTTACTAACATATATTAGATGAAACACTTCATAGGTGGGCCTTTGATTATTTATAGCTATGTATGGTGACATGACGCCCCTCCAAACTATTCCAGTGGCTAGCGGATGTTGTAGAGCTCAACACAAAAAATGTTGAACACTTTAACATCAACAGTTAGAGTCACATTATAGAGTGGTACCAGGTAGATAGGGTATAAAAAAAATTGGGTCATGTCTAGGGGATTCCTGGAGATGAGATGTGGTACGGATGCAAGGCCCATGAGACCTTTGATACTGGGCCATAGATTAGGAAGTGGCGAGCCCATGAAATTTTCAACCATTTTTTCCTATAGCCTTGGGTTGCACCGCCACAAGTGGTATATCCTAGTACTACTCTAGATTACGGACCATGGTATAATACATTATTACCATGAAGGATTACAATACCACAGGATACCATAGATAAAGGGATTACTGTTGTAATAGAGGAATTACAGGGTTGGGCTCTTAGAGACAAGGCCAGATTGAGACAACATGAGGCCCACACAGATCCTTATGTGTAAGGCCAGGGTGCACAGGGTGCACATATATAGGTTCCACAATAGGGACTCCCATAGGTACACATACTAGCGTAGGTTTTTCCCCCACAACATACTTTTAAGAAATATTCATAGATATAGATTCTAGTGGTACAAAAGGTTATACATCAGGTAGTCATAAAAGTTATAGACTCTCCTCCTAGAGATGGATGGGATTTTTTAGGGGGTAGAGATATATGGGGTTCACCACCTCATATGCATGCAGTAGAAAGATCTAGATCACCCCCTAGGTCACCTCAGAGATATCTATAAATACAAGTTCCTAGATTTAGTGTTATTCAAGGAGCAGGTGGGCCATCCTTGGCTAGATTATAGATACAAAGGGCCATGGCCATGAGGTAAGGTGAGACAACATGTATCATGGTTTTTTCTCTTTACAGACATCTAGATAAGGTGACTACAGAGAAGGAATAGGGCCAAAAATAGAGGGACCATGTCATAGCTACATGGGATCAGTTGAGGGCAGATGTAGCCTAGATTACAAGAGGGCACAATGCACTCTAGAATGGAGTCGTGGTAAGAGGTGCTTAGAATATATATTTTTATTTTCCCACAACCACTGGTGAGGCTACTTATTATAGGAAATTATATCATGGGGCTATTCTCGAGGGACAAAGAGCTATACACTTCAATCATTTATCTGGTAACCAATCGATATCGATATCATATAGACCATCTCGATCAGTGAGATCAGTGTAAAAACCATCACCTTACCATGGGGGTTGAGTACACTAGTATGTAACACAACAAATGGCTCCACTCGGTACTAGGAAAGGCAATCTTGGTATGGGAGCGAGTCATGGTTGACTTTGATTATTATGATGTATTATTTTTTGATGTATGCCTTGTGATGAAAGCACAACTTTGAGATGTTGTATATGTATTTTTTTTTTATGCCTCAATATGAAGGAATTATTTTGATCCATACCCCTGATGGTATAATTTGTATCTAATGATTATGTATTGAGACACATTATTTATGTAAATTGATATTTTTACATATTTACATGATGATTATGGAATTTATTATGAATTATGAGATAAAATTTGATGATATCTCATTGTATTTAATGAGATAATTTTATTATTCCATGTTTTAATTTTTGATACTAGAGAGGGGAGGATAAAAGGTGATCCTTAGCTCCCCATTAATGATAACACATGATGTTAGCTTAGCATACATGTTTGATGTTTATTTTCATGATGATGTAGCTTAGCTGTTATTGATGACATATGATATAAGTGATGATATGATAACAAACAATGTACAAGTAACAAACAAGAAAAATTAATTGTTAACAAAACCAACAAATGTACACACTAAACAACATGAAAAACACAACTATGTATGAATATAAAAAAGTATGCAAAACACATTGAATATAAACAAGCAATAATGAATCTAATCAAGGAAAGAATAGACCAATATAATACGTATGTTAAGCAACACACTATACAGGATGTACAAGCAAGAAAAAAAAACAAGAAACAAATAAATAAACAAGGAAGAAAAGCACTAGTTTATTTTTGTGGGACAACTTTCAGATGTTTTGCGTTATTTTTGGGAGTTTTGTAAGACCATGTTTTACTATTTTTGAGTTTTCTACAAAATGGTTTTTCAAATGTTTTATGATTTTGTAGACATATTTGAATGTTTTTGGAGTTTTTAAAACATATTTGAATGTTTTTGGAATTTCCTGTAAATTTTTCTGAAACTATGTACAAGTCCCCTAGCAAGACATGGGAATATACAAGGGAAAATATTTGTGCATATATACAAGAAGAAGATATGTTGGATCAAGGAAACAAATGATAGGTTCAACATGATGGGGAACTCAAACCAATGAATTGCTAAGAAGGAGTGAACACGCCCCCAGTGTAAGTTGACAAAGAAACATATGATAGAAAAGAAGTATAATATCATTTTATTAAAATGGGACAAAGGTTCTCTTAAACATGGTAAAAAGGTAATCTTATACACATGGGTGTTTTAAACAAATCAGATTAACAATGCAAATGATATGGAAGGATATGTAAAATGTAGCTAGAATCCTTGCAATGAAAAGGTGATTAGCCAAAGGCAGAAATCGTGAGTCAAAATAAGGACTAAAGTAAGAATTTGAACAAGGTCCAAATAACACTTGGTAACATAGTAATCTTGTTTTCTCATAGAGACCTAGTGTGTGCACATGGAAAGTAGTTACTTCTGGAAGAGAATATTTTATAGACAATAAGTGAAGACAAACTAGCCAATGTGTAGGAATGATTTTATTTTGATAGGTGATTTGTGAATGGAGGGTGGAAGGAGAGTCACACATTGATAGACTTCCATCTAGGAATCCATAGCCCCAATAGAGATGTATTTGATTCTAGTTATAACATTATTCTACTTCCATCTAGGTGTCCATAGCCCCGATAGAGATACTATAAATACCGTGAGAGAGAGAGAGTTATACATTAATTTTATTTTTATTTTTGACGTTTTGATTGATTTTGTTTTCTTTCTAAAAATTATTTCAGCTATCTCGATTGTTTTGATAAGGGATTAAGAACCACTTATGGCTTGATATAAGGATGTGAAAGTGATTGTGATGATAACATTGGATATTGTCAACAAATATGCCCAAAAGTTCTTCGCAACAAGTTTTTTAGATATAGATAGTAATAGGATATCTAAGAGGTCCATCATTTTTTAATTTACTAAGGTGATAAAAGACAAAGATCAAACAGATACTATAGAGATAAATGTCACATAATGAGTGCAAATAGACCAACCAAAATATCACCAAAGCGATGAAAATGGTTGGTGGTTTGTAGAATAATATGAAGAAAGGAACGAAAGAACATCCATGTGTAAGCATAACCTACTTGCAATGTTTGATCTTTGTACCTTTGTTTTTTTTGTAATGTTTTTTCATTTTTTATATTTTTAGGAAGTTGAGAACAAAAATTTTACTCTGCGTGATAATATCCAACAACAATGTTTTTGATTTATTTTATAAGTAATACTAGGAGTTTTTTCTTATCAAAAGTGATATTATCTCCAATCTCGATGATGGTGGTGAGATCATATTCGATAAGTGATTGCTTTATCTTGAAACATATATTTTTTATGTGGGAGCTTGAGTTTCCTATCCATAGATTTCTACAATTTTTTCCATACTTGGCATTTGCATTGGTGTGTATTATTGAATCATGTTTGATTTTTATATTTTTGAGTGTTGGATTTTCTTAGATCTTGAGATATCTTCAAATTTTTTATATTATCTTGATGAAGAAAATTTTGGTGTCTCCTATAAGCTAATGTGTGATTTTTCTAATCCCGAGAAGTGGGAGAAGAAAATGGATGTTTAAAATTGATGATAGGAATGTTAGGGATGAAGGTGGGCTTGCCACATTTGTTGATAGAAGGATTATATGATGGATGAAGAGGATACGGTCCAAGGATTGAAGAGGATGGGCTACTAGGAGGTGAACCACAAATAGAAGATGAAGGGCTACTAGGATGTGGCCCAAACATAGAAAGTGAAGCACTACTAGGACATGGCCCAAAAATAGAGGATAAAGGGCCACCTGGAGGTGACCCAGAAATAGAAGATGGAGGGCTACTAGAATGTGGCAAAATAATATAAGATAATTGGCTACCCAAAGGTTACCCAAAAAGAGAATATGAATGGATACAAGGAGGTGTTCCACATATAGAATAAGATGATGGGCTACCAAGAGGTGACCCAAGGAGAGATTGTGATTGAGGAATTATGATATGTAAAGAATGGTTGGGTGATGAGAAGATAGGCCATGGAGCAATGACAAACCCAATCATTTCTCCATGTAATGGGGATTGTGAAAATGGAAGGACAAGAAGAGGATCAAGTTTGATGATATTAGGATCTTTCTATGTTTTCTAAGAAAAGGAATCAATTTCTTCCCCACAATACATGAACGTATCGAGGTCAAAAGATAATCCTTTCTCATGACCCTTTAGAGGAATTTCATCATGTAGCCCCATTAATTCTTTGGTTGCTTCTTCATTATGAAAGAAATCAATTGATATGGGTTTTTGTTAGTCGATGATGGAAGGTTGATTGGAAGAAAGGGGTTCAAAAAGTGTTGAATATTTGTTGATAGAAGAAGATGAATCAAGAGATGAAGTAGATATGGATTTAGATGTCTTGTAAGTGAAAGAAGATGGGGATTTGGAATGGGTTGTTATTGGTTTTCCTAGATGATGGCATAGTGCAAGTAGATGGAAGATCACAAGGAATAAAGAACCAAAGGATAAAATGATCAAAATTATTGTCCTAGGTGTTTCACCAATATGTTGAAGCTTTCCAGGATGAAACAAATAGAAGGTAAGTGGTTAAGGAGGAATACTTGTGAAGTGAAGGTGGAAGGTAAAATTTGTGCATTGTTGATGTTATCCAAGATGATCGTAGAGAACTCCTTTTTGTCTGGGAAGGACTACCTGTAAATGAAAAACAAGACCAATCCAATGTTTAATTTAACATAAATAGGAAACTAAAATAAAAAGGTCCTATTGTAATGCAATGATTTAGGTTTCTCAATAAAAAAACAATATGCTATATTTAATGTTAAATATGACATGTATCTCTAAATCTAATGAAATCAAAGGTTTGTTTGGGCTTGGTAGGTTTGTCAGAGGTTTGGTAACTGATTAGGTGAGGTATGGGTTGGTTTTGGTTAAATAGAAGGCTTTTTGATCTGAGGGTGTAAAACAACATAGATACTGGTATCTGTCGGGTGACCGATGCTGGTATAGGGATGAAATGGATGGTGGTAAGAAAAACTGACGTTGGTAGGGGAAATGGGTGATAATTTAATAAAAATGGATTTTTATCCCCTCTATGATTGTGCAAAGAGTGAGGAATGTGTGGTTGGGCTCGTAATATGGCTAAGAAGACTCAAGAATGTAGAGGAAGAGGTTAAGAAAGGTGGAAATACTTTAAAGGGTTGGGTAGGTGGATTGGTGGGAAGATGGAGATATCTGGGTAATAGTAGAAATGGAAATATTGAAAGAAGTAAAATATCTACAATGAAGTAAGAATAGATTATGAAAACCATGTTATTTAATTATTGCTATGAAAATATCATGAACGAGAATGGTTGGTGGTTGATAGGAAAGGTGATGATTGGTTCAATGTCACAACAGTGAAACCTATGTGTTCCCATGGATACTCCAACACTGTGAAAGAGAAACTATTGCTTTTTCTACACTCTGGTGGTGTTTCATCATTGTTTTGATGTAGGAATGGATTTGAGACTCACACTTGATTGCAATAGAAATTCCCAAAAATAAATGACCAACCCATGTAAAGATTTGTAAAATTGTATATAAAGGAACCGATGGAAGTTTAGGTGACCGACGTTAGTTGAGGATAAACTAGCATTGGTTGGGGTGGGTTAGTCAAAGTTACCAAAAATAGCCCGATCTTTACTATGTTTGGCATGATCTTTATTGCTAATCTGAGTCTCAAGTGAGGGTTGACACTTAGATAAGTGGGAGTGTTTTTGGATAAGGAATAGGAATTTAATTTTAGGGTTTGAATGAGTCCCAATTGTTTAAGATAAGTAAAGACTCAATCTTAGTTCATTAATAGGCTAGGAATAAGTCCATGGTGAGTTGTCTAGGTGATGTGGCTAGGTGAGGTGTAAATTAACTTAATTAATGTAATTAAGTTAATTAATAATGTGAGGATGAACATTAATTCAATTTTAAGTAATTAAATTAATATGAATGTTGGGTAAGGGGTCATGGTTAGGTGAATATGTTACATTTATTAATTAAACGGGAATAAGGGGAATGTGACCCAAATTTGGTGTCTACACTAGGAAAAAATTCTACAAGATGGAAGATCACAAGGAACAATCACCCAAGTTTGGCACACAACTCCAATCCACAAGAAACTACTCCCTATGCAAAATGTGTCTCAGTGATAGGTTGACAAAAAATGATCAACACAATGTCAACACTTAAGTCAAGTTTTAAAATAAACAAGAAGTAATTATTACTAATGGGTTTAAGTGACTTCCAAATCAAGGTATACTATAAATATTCTAGATACAAACAAGACCTAAATCCCACCCCCCCCAAAGTGGAAGTTAAAAATGTGAGCAACACAATAATACCACTTAGATGTGTTAATCCGTCTTTGTGGAAAAGTAAGATATTAGTATGAAAATAACATAGATACGATGTGAACAACGTAACAACAAAAAATTTCAAGGTTAGGGAAATGTTTGAAAGGAAACAAGGTCAAAGTATACCAAGGAGTTGTTAAGGTATGGGCAGCATAATAGTACAATCTTGAAACTTAAATCAATTTTATGAGAAACAAGACGTAAGTATCAAAACTATATCAAAATGATACAAGTAACATAACACCTCAAGGAAATATCGATGATGAAGCAAGCCTAGAAATGTCTTGATGTGGGTATAAGGACAAGGCTACTCATGATTTGAGGATGTACCAAAACACTTTCAATGCTTACTATTGCAATCACAATAAGGAAGGATGTAAGTGGGTGCAAAAGTGGTGGATAATATTTTGAGTAAAAAATTGTATGTATGTTGTATTTTTTCCCAAAAGCGAAATAAGAAAACAAAGGAGTAGACCAAGTGGTGATGAAACAAACCTAGCTTCACTTTGATAGATTTTTTCCTTGTTTAAATTACAAGGTAGAAACTAAGACAAAGTAAAATGTTAGTAAGTTTCATGATGAATAAATTTAGGCACAAACTTATATGGACTTTCCTCTTGTTTGAATAACAAGGTTTTGAATCTAAAAAAGTTCTTTCTTTGTGAGAGCTCTATGAAACACATTTGATAAAAATAAGGTTGGCCCCTATGTAAAATGGTTCTGTATGGATTTTGTCCACAACACTCGCAAATTCTTACCTAAAGGAGGTACACACTTCTAGGATTTATCCTAGAGAGGTGAATCATTACCCATAATCAAATTAATAAATGGGGCCCCATATGGGTAAAATGAATCTTATCTGACAAGGGGTTTAACTAGTCAAGTGGGTAAGTGGGATGCTTCCTGTTTCATCCATTGGCTCCCTCAAGGTATGGACTACTTTGGGGTTCTTGGGGTAATCCTCACAATGAGTTTTATGGATTATGCCAAGATACTTCCCCCAGTTAAAGTGAACATCTGAACCTGAATATACAATGTTTTAAATAAAGTGGTGTGTGTTTTTAATCTTTTTTATCTTAATGTGGTTTTGTACACCATTGGAAACCTGCAACAAACATGTATTAGTATTGGTTTAGATATTTTTCTATGACAAGTGAGTATTGGTCCTTCACACAAAATGTCAATAGTTTTCCATAAGATCTAAAACATCATGAAAGATGGTCAAATGTTGTTTTTGATTCTCAATATCTCCCTGAGATGCAAAATAAGAGCATACAAAACAAGTAGCCCAACAAATTGATGAATGGAAAATCTTCTATATCAAAGGACTACCAAACTTGTTTAACAAATTTTTTATTCCCTTAATAACGAAATGATGAAATGTTATAAATGAAAGAAGACTTAGAATTGTTTTTGGTTCTCAAGTTCATCTAAAATGTGCGAGAGAAGATCATACACAACTCTATCCATACAATACATGAAGACATAACATTCATCATAAAAATTTAAACAAGTTGGCATAAAAAATGATTTAAAACACACCTTGTAAATAGAAGTTAGCACCAAAACCTATAAAAGGATAGAAAAATCAAAGACAAAATCCTGAAAACCTCGAAAACAGATCCCAAATTTTAATGCAACACACTAACATGGGCATTTTGATAGTAGCATAGACCAAATGACAGTGGTGTGGACCAAATTATAGTAGTGTAGGATTGGTTTACACTAGTGCTAGTCTAAGACAAAACATAGACTAGGAGGAGATAATGTTACAGTAGTGTGGCCAGAGAGATAGTAATGTGGGCCTAACAACATTATTGTGGGAAAAAAATAGTAGTGTGAGCCTAGAAATGGTAGTATGCAGGTTTTGACAGTAGTACGAGCCTATATCACACTCGCCTGGGTCTCCTTTGTGACATGATAAACACTTCATTTTTCCAAGGAAAAAATCAAAAAGGTCAAAACTTTGTTATCTTAATCCATATTAGGCAACAAACCATCTCCATCTCTCCTATAATAAAGACTCAACTCATGCAAGGTTAACAAAATATGTCAAGAAATTCAAGTTATTTAATGTATGAAAAATAGGGTTAACCAAAATTGAAACTAAATCAACAAAGCTTGAAATAAAATGATTGAGACAATGGAGTAAGTCCCACTAGGAATTTTAAATGTGTACATGTAAAATTAACTATGCTAAATGAGATGAAACTAACACCTAGTAGCTTCAAAGAAAATTTAATCAAACAAGAACATCATGATAAGAGTTTAAGGGAAAATAAATTCTTCAATGCATAAACATGATAAAATAACTAAATGCTAAGCCATTCCTACTCTTTTATGATTACTACTTAAATTATGAACCTAATTAGATCACATAACGATAAAATTGGTGTTGATTTCCTAGAGAATGAGGATGATATCTCACTAAGAAATGGCTATAAGGCCATTTTTGGATCTTCCCATACTACTCAATATGAGATAATGGATGCAAGAGATGGAGAAGCTATTTCTAACAATGGAGAGTGACTCAAATCAAAATGCATATAGTTTTCACTAATAAAAGTGTGGTGTAAGAAGAAAGGTAAGGAGGGTGGTTCCTTATAAAGCTTGCCTATTTAGGCTAGGATTGAAGTTTGGTGGATGTGGGATAAAGCCCAAAGAAGAAATGCAAAGGATATGCATGTTTAATAAAGGATGTGCACTTGATGGAAGTTTATAGGGGTTTAATTAATCAAATGTGATTAGTTAATAGGTAGGGATAAGCTTGTAGAAGCTATTTAGGGGGGATTTAGAAGAAAATTATCTTGATTTAGGGGATGTAAGAGGGAATTTTAACCAATAAAAGGGGTTTATTGATTAAAATGGAGGGCATAATTAACAAATAATGTTTAATTAATCACTTATAAGTGGATTATAAATAATGAAAGGTCGTTAATTAGAATCAAATATGGGGAAAGGGTTAATTAATTAATGAAAGGTCGTTAAAAAATGAATAATAAGGGGAATGTTAGATCATTAGCAGAAAAGTGCTAATTATTATAGAAATCATGGGAAAGAGGATAATCAAGGCAATTTTAATATTAAGACCGCGTAAGTGGATTTTAGGTATCTACATGATTAAAATAAAATAGAAATATATTCTATTATAATATAATGCTATAGGAGCAGTAAAATGACTAAATAAATGGAACAATAAAATAAAAAAATGATTAAACTAAAATGATTAAAATAAAATGGAAATGTAATAGTCTAATCTAGTTTAATTTGATGCTATGGAAAATAGATAAACAAATACTGAAATACACCCAAACAACTAAGTAAATAGAATGTGAAACCATAATTTGCAAGAAGGTTTAAGGAGGCCTTAGCTAATTCACTGAGCTTACGAGATTGTGTCATAGTGGAGACTGACTATATAGGAGGAAGAAACCATTGCATAGGGAATAAAAAAATACATATATGAGATATATGAGTAGACTGAGGCACCTGAAGAAGGATTGAGGTGCCTGGGGCACCATGGTCTAAGATTTGGGCACCCTGGTCTACGAAAATGATAAGAAACATCCTTTGAAGTGTCATTAAATGATCACATGTGTTCTCTTCTTGTCACCTGAATGTCACCAAGCCTTGCTGCAAATCAGAGATGGAGAAAACACCTTCAAAACCCCTAGCAAAACATCAAAAGCCTAAAAAAGAAAGATGCATATGAAGGGTTCAGATTGTCCTCAATTTCTAAATAGATGGACTTATCACTAAGTACTACACTATATCTCAAACCCAATGTAAATCTAAGTGTGTGTGTGGAAATTACGATGTAGGTGCTCTTGTGCTAGTCACATGTTGTGAATAACGAGCAATAAATATATGTAGAATGTAAGTAGATGGTGCATGGAATATAATTAATTCCCCTCATATGAAGTGTGATGTAGAAATATAACCTTGTGTCCCTTGTGATTGAGCTAAATGGATGAAAATGGAGCAGTATAAGCCTTTGATGGATGAAACCTTTGATGGAGATACTAGTGCTTAGTGATTTGTACCTCATTATGGTCTCATAAATTTATATTTATATGGTTCTCTTGATCTAATTTTGTAATTAACCTTGAAAAGGCCGACCAACAAAAAGATAGAAATCTCAAATGGCTAGAAAGTGCCCAAAATATGAGAGTAAAGTACAATGAAGATCAAGGTTCCCTAGAGGGGACCAAGGCACCTGGGGCACCCCAATCATGACTGGGTGCCCCAGTCAAAGATATGATGAACACAAAATGAAAATATAGACTGGCACATGCGGGTGTAAGAATGAAAGTAATGATAAAAAGAAAAGTAAAATTGGTCAAATACATGGGTTGATTAGTATTATTTTCACTCAAGAACCATACAAATAGTAGTATAAAATTGGGACTAAATACTTACCCAAAGTGCATGATTTAGTGACTACAAGTTCTGATATATATAGTCCTTAAGATTATTTATATTCTTTATTTCAAGAAAGTTCAAATTCTACAAATACCAAAGGTAGCCCTCAACTTCCACATTTGTTGACCCATAAGAATAGAGTATTTTGTGAGACCAATTCTTAAAATGGTTTCCATTATGTGGAGCATACCCCTCTACCTCAGAGACCTCCATTTCCTGACTGTTTTTACCCTCCATTCGAAAATACACCACCAAATAATATGGAACAACCTCAACCAAGAGCTCCTTTTGTAGTCAATAGATATAAAACAATAAAGTTCAATAAAATTGTGGGATATCCTAATGAAATTCCAAATGAGATCATGAGTAGGTTACCTCGGTAAAGGAATAATTCCATGAGTACAGACCAACATATTAAATTCTTCTAAAATGTCGTGGATGATTATGAAGTTGAATTTGAATATTTTTATGTTAAATTTTTTATACATACATTAGAGGAAGACGTCAGGGAATGGTATAATTTATTGCCAAAAAATTCAATTGATTCTTGGGATGAAATGAAGAACTCTTTTAGATTGCAATACAGTGATAGAATTGACCCCAATTTTCTTCTAACAAAATTTGAAAACATTAAGAAGAATCCTAATGAATGTGTACATGATTATAACACCATATTAAACAATACCTTGACTAGATTAGCCACTAATATAAGGCCTAGTGATGAGTCTTGTTTGATTAATTATTTTGATGATTTTGAAGAAAAACAACTTATTATTTGAGAGACAAGGCCCCTTGGACTCTAAGGCAAGCTTTCTCTATGGAAATCCAGATAGAGAACAATATAAAAGTAGTCAAGAAGCCTCCTAAAAGGGAGGGTGTCAAGTTAGTCAATCTAGATAAGCCTCAAGCTAGTAAATCCATTGATTTAGAAGAGGTATTTAAAACCTTGGATGGGGCAGTCAAGGAGATTTCATATAAAATTGACAGAGAACAGAAAGGTTTGGCCCCAAATCCTCAAGTTCAATATAAATGCCATGGACATAATAGATTTGGAAATAATCCCAAAGGATATCATCGGGTAGAAGATAGAGGAAAAGGGCCTATGGTTTTAGGAAATAAAAAATGAGCATTTATAAACAACAAAATAGTACTAGACCTATTAACAAAAATAATTTCTAAGGTGGAGGAGGAAAAAAATATTGATTGGTGTGACAAATATCTGTTGCCTCACCCTCCCTATGAGAAACTTCTTGAAGATGATGACAATAATGATGAAACTGATATTAATGATATATGCATGATGGAATTCTCAAAAGATTCAATGCAAGGGGCCACTTCTACTGACCTCCTATATAATAAAACTATGGAAGACTTCTGGGATTGTACCAATCAGAAATTCCCCATCCCTTTTGTAGTTAATGTTGTTGTTGATATGGCTAAATAATTTGAGCTCCCAAATCATGATTTTGAATATATAAGAGCATTAATGATTACAAAATATGATGGTGGAATTACTTCAGAATAGGATGGGAAATTATTGATGAATGTTGGTGTAGCCTAGAATATACTATATAAAACCTAGAAAACTCCAGGCACATTGGCACATCACCCAGCCCAAGTTGAGCACTCACCCAAAGTGCACAAAGCTACTTGGACCCTCTTTAGAGTTTCTTGTATAGGATGTTAGTGTAATGAAGATACAATATATTCATAACCATAAGTAAGCATAAACATTCCACAGAGCATATTGTAGATCTAGATCTTAGAGAATCATGAATTAAACAATAACTATAATAAGATTAACCATGCAAGAAATAGTTACATTCATGTTTAAAACCATTATCCATCTAATAAATTCCATTATATTAAACACTGAATTACATAGAAGATTCTTACATTACAAAGAATCACCCTAACTTATGTGCGTATCATATCCAGCAGTGGAACTCTACAATAATTCACTATTTAGTATCTCCCTCTAACTACATAGTTCACTACTTATTTATAGGGGTGGGGACTTTCCCTTCACCACCTACGCACTTCCCAAAATAGGTTGCATGCTGATGATAACCATGTGATTTTACAATAACATGCACACATGAAAGTGGGATAATAATAGACATCCTATAATTAAGTAGAAGAAGTAATCCTATTATTATCTTGAAGTCATGCATGGCGCTTATCAAATGCTCATTCCCAAAATAGAATTTTCATGTCATGTAAGTCTCCATCCCAATGTGTTCTCCACACTTTATCTTCCAAAAATATCCCACATCCATGAAAATGGATAAGTTCTAAATTAGCTTGTCCTAGCGCGCATTTCCTTCCCTATCCTTCCGCGCCTTCAAGTGCACCTTGTTCCTATGTGTGCATCCTATTTGTGGCTTCTCCTTAGCACAATATTTTTTGATCAACATTACACAACACTAAAACACATTGTCATCCTGGTAATGGGGATTCTTTTTGATGTTATTAAAGAATAAAGAATAAGAATGGAAATAATATAATGAATCATTATACAAAAGAATAGACCTATACTCTGTAGCACCTTCTTCTTCAACTGGAAGGACCAATTCTAGATATTTTGTTTTAATCTTAGCCTCCTATGTCTATTATTCACCTAGCTTGGTCCTTGCCTTATGTGGAAAGTCTATGGTAATGGCTTCAATTTCATCTTGAGTATTCTTTTCCTTTTCATTTTGCAGTACTTGGACAACATTGGCCATAACAGTCATCTTCCCTTCAAAAGATCCATCTTTTGCGCTATGTGCTTCCCAATCTCATCTATTCTCTCATTATGTGGTTCTTAAGCTGCTACAAGGGCTTCGTGCTTCTATTTCACTAGTGCTAATATTTTGGTGCATCCCAGTGTCTCATCTTTCATGACCTTCAGAACATCATTATCTTTAACTAAAGTTTTGGTCCTTATCACTACTTCTGGTGCCACACAAATATTTAGAGTTTTGTTAGTTTTCTTCAATTCACCCTTTAGAGTTTGGAACAATACCTCATAATTTAAAATTTTTATAACCACAAAGGCCCTTGCTCTTTTTGCTTCTTGTTCAGGATCCTTTGGCATTGAAATTTAAATTGGTCCATCTTCTAACACCAAATCAACCAATGTGCGCACATAATGCATAGCCAAAGGAAACTTCTCATGTACCTTAGAATCAAGATGAGGTCTTGCTTTCCAAATTTAGTCACCAATTTCTTTTGTCATGCTAATGAGGGCCTCATTCTTCTTCTATTCTAGGTCCTTTTCTCCTTTTAAAAATGTTATTTCTACAGTTTTTGCCTTGTTATCTTCAAGTAGTGCTCTAATGGTGGAAAGTTTATACATGTTCCTTTGCGTCACCTCTACAGATATCTTAACCAAAGTATTTCTCACATGTTCATTATACATTAGAGTAGGTTTGACTGTCATGTGCCTACTTTGGGGTGTCTTCTTCACTCTCCTTGATACATAAGATTCCTCGCAGACGTCAAAATATAGCTTATCCATATGGGTCTATATTGAATAGGATAATTTTTTCCTTATGTGCATGGTGGCCATGTATTTCACTTTTTCTCTTTTTTATTGGCTCCTTAGGAACCTAAGCACCAAGGTTTGGAGCTATCCCTTCTTCCTAAGTAGTAACATGAGCATTGGGTTTCTCTTGCACCATCTCTTTTGCTTTATTCATCCCTTCCTCTTCATCTTTCATTCCTTCATCTTTGGGTTCCTCCATATCTTTTAGTTGCACTAGGGTTCTAGACGTGCTCTTTTAATACTCTTCCACCTCCTCATACAACTTCAAATTTCTCCTTCTCTTCTTCTCAAGTGCCTCTTTCTAAGGGGAGAGTCTAGATGATCTTCTTATAGGATGTGGTGTTCCCACGCCTTGGGTTATGATTATTTGGAATACCTTATTAAAATGAAACTCTTTAGGGATTACATCCATGTCCAAGTCCTCTTCTCCTTCTTGCACCTGTGGTGGAAATTTTGTGCACTCACTCTACACTTTTTCTGTGGGCTACCTCTAGCCTCTATGATCTAAGCCTCCACTATCTTCTTGTTCCTCTTCCTCCTCATCTATTTGTATGGTCACGGATGGATTTGGAGTTAGCACATTCTTCATTGTGTGCTTACCTTTCGGTGGCCTTGGAAGCATAAAATCATTCTCCACATACTTATTATTCTCCAACCTAGGCTTGAACTGAAGATATATGAGTGTGGCTCCACTATCCCCAATATCTAAACTTACTGGCTTCATACTTATGATGTCTGAAATGAGCCTTTAAATGTAGGCAAAACAAATTGGATATACATATTTTTTTATGAGGGTGTGGTAGTCATAATATTCCTTGTCTGTGTTGAAGTTCAATTTGCGCGTATCAGAAAATATATGAACTGAGGCCTGGAAGTAGCACACTATGAAGGCATAGAGAAGTTTGCACCATGGACTCCATGTCCCATCCTTCATGGAAAACTGCATGATGAAGAAGTGTTGATACACTATGAACTGTACTTCCTTACCTACTACCTAAGGTATTTCCTTTGAATGCACCATTCCTACTCAAATGCCACGTGAAGTTGGTAATACCACATTTCTACCCTTTTCTTGAATGGTCCACTCATTGATCCTTCACATAAATATTTCTCGAATCTTTCTACGAGGAAATTATTCTCAGTGAGGTATTCCTAAATTTTATTCTTTGGTCAATCGAGCACTCCAATTTCTACAAAAATAAGAGATAAGAGGATGGTTCCAAAACTTATCTTTTCACCTATGTGCACTTCCTCAAAAATGGTTTCTACAATATAGCCTAAGAAGTTGTAGATTTCTCCCTCTGTCATCTTCTTTGCAATGTATAAGCACATTGTATTGACCTATGACCATCTCCCTTGATCATTTAGCTTGGTGAGTAGATACACAGATGCTTGCACCATAGGGTACTTCCTTAATCTATAGATGTCCATTCTGTGTGAACCCTTGGTATACCGCAACTCCTTTCTTGTGGATATAACTACTTATTTATCTTTTAGATCACTAAAAATGTTTTTCTTAGTGCCATTCAGCCATGTTAATGTTGTAATTATGGTTGTTGTGAGCCTAACCCTCCTTTCGATGAAATAAAATAAGTCCTCATGAACTCTGCTCATAAATCATTGGTATAAAGGTTTATATTTTCCAAAATATGGGAGATCATACAGTTGATAAAATCCTACCTGCTTAATTAAATTTTCCCTAGCATTGTCATATACTGGCATATCTTACAACATGCACTTTTTGGTCTTCTTATTTAGTAAAGTGTCCAACTCTCCCTTGTTATCAGTGGTGCGGTGGTTGTAGTCATTTACTTTGCATCTGTGGATGTGGGAATCCCAATTTTTCCTAACTATTACTCCTTTCAGGTACTGCATATCTGAAAAACATTTCTTTGGAGGAATTTCAACCTCAAATTCCACCTTTTTCTTTTATTTTGTGTCTTATGCAGGTTCTTTCATTGGTGCCATCATAAAAAACCCACCTTTTATCTTCTGTGTTGATTAAGTTCAAACCCTAGCTTGAAATTACGTGCCCTAGCTCAAAACTATGTTCCATATCTCCTTTTCAATGCTTCTAATTCACTCAAACCCTTCATGAATGGGGATGCAAGCCTTTTCTATGCATAAATCTACTCTTCACACCTCAACACAATTCCCTTGGCTCAGTTGCACTTAGCTCACTTGAATACTTGTGATTACAAAGGTTAAAAAGAACCTACATCGCATCCATATATAAATTTTAAAAAATTTAGTACATTTATTGGTCCTTCACCTACCAATAATCCTCTCATTAATTGACCATTTTCAAAATTCCCAAACAATTTCTATGTGGTACAATTTCACACCTCATCTATAACCTTTGAGCACACCTTCCTATCCTTTGGCTACAGACTTCTCTTCCATGTTATTCTATGCATCGAGTACCTCGCCACTACACCTTTTCATAGTAGTTTCCATGGCTCTACTTACCTCATGTTATATTGTCCCTTCATTCATTTCCATCTATGGTCTTCTTTGGAAGTAGTTTCCTTTCTAACATCTCCTTTCCATACTTGAATAACACCTGTAACAATTTATTCTCATGTGTACCCATTTGTGAATAACAAATAACAACCACCCCACACCAATGGTATGTGAAGTCTGCGCATAAAAATAATTCAAATTATAATTAGCTTTTAGCGCACAAATGAGCTTATTACACAAAACACCAAACTAAATTGAAAAATCATAACAACAAACAAGGAAATACGTTAAAGGAAATACAGAAAGGGAAACCTATACTAAATGACAACACTTCCTTATTAGAAACACCAAGAAAACTTATTTATAGTAGGGCTTCATCCTACTCCCATTAAAGTAACCAGGTAACCGCATTCCATCAAGTGCCTCTAACTAGAAAGAACCTGAGTCAAGTATATGAGTGATAACATATAATCCCAACCAATGCACCTTGAGCTTGCTTAGATGGCACAAAAACTTAGAATCATAAAGTAGTACCATCTGTCCAACCTTAAGCTTCTTTTCCTTAATTTTTTGGTCATGCCATGCCTTCTGCCTGACCTTTCATGCTTCTAAATCCAACGTGCTATGAAGCACCTCTCATCCAACTGCATTAAATTTCCAATTATTTCTTCTAATCCTTTCTCATTAGCTAGATCTTCAACACACACAATATGTAAAGAAGGTAACATGAATTCCATAGGAAGAACTGTTTCTGCTCTAAACAGAACCTGAAAGGGTGTGGCCTTATTTAACCTCTTTTAGGTTGTTCTATATGTCTAAAGCACAACAAAAACTTTATCATCCCAGTATTTCCTTCCAACATCACAATTTTTTTTCAAATTTTGGCTCAATATCTTGTTAAAGGCCTTAGAAGTACCATTTTCCTGAGGATGATAAGGTAGAGTGTTGTGGTGCATAACCATAAATTCATCTAGTAATATCATGATTGTCTTATTCAAAAAGTGTGTACCCCTATCACTTGTCAAGCTCAACGGAAACCCATACCTAGTAAGAACATTTTCCCATAAGAACCTGGCTATTGTAGCTAGTGTATAATCCTTTGTAGGTGTTTCTTCTTCCCACCTTGTAAGATAATCTATGCAAGTGATGATATAGCGTGATCTAGTTCTATGTGAAAATAGTGAAATAGGACCTATAAAGTCTATAGCCCATTTCTCAAATGGCTCCACTAGCAATAGACCTCAAAGGCATTTCATCTATTTTCCTAGGTTTTCTAAGGTGTTGACAATGATCACATGCCTTACAATACTCTTTACAATCCTTGTACATGGTCTCCCACCATAATTCAACGAGTAGACTCTTGCACGTGGTGGTGTCACCTATATAGTGCCCACCTACAATACCACCATGAGCCTCTTCCATGATATCTGTGTGCTCATGTTCAAGTACACACTAGTGAAATAATTCATCTCAGCCTAGTTTTTATAAAGATCTACTGATCAACATAAAGGGTGCTGGGTGAATTACAAGTTGTTTCTTCTCTTATGCTTTAATTCCTTCTAGTACCATACCCATGCACAAAAAGATAGCAATATCCTCCAATTCTGAAGTTGTACAATATAACCTATACAACTGTGCATATGTCATTGTATATTCAATTGTCTATGCATCCTCCCCTTACTGAATCCTTGATAAGTGGTCTTGGCCAGAATTAATTTTACTTCGTTTTACCACAGCTGTGAAATCAAATTTCTAAAATAATAGTACCCATAGACATATGCACCCCTGTAAAATGGGCTTATTTACCAAGTATTTTAATGCCATGTGATCAATATAGAATAAAAAGGTTTTGCTAGCAAGTACTGTCAGAATTTATGTAGTGCATAGATCATAGACAAGGCCTCACACTTTGTTGTTGTATAATTCTTCTCTATAGGAGTAAAATTTCTACTACTAAAACATATAGGATGATCTATAATACCTTCTCTAGGTTGAGCTAACACCATGCCAATGGCTGTGCCAGAGGCATTCATGTGTACATCAAAAGGTTGTTTCCATGAAGGAAAACACATAATAGGCATTGTTGTAAGTCTCTCCTTCAATGCCTCAAATGTGTGTTGCTACGGTTCCCCCAATAGAAAAACCCTTTTCATTTTAGTAACTCTTCCAAGGGTGCGGAAATCTTCACATATCCTTTGAAAAACTTTCTATAATACCCCGTGTGGCCCAAGAATCCATGCACCTCACTTTGACTATTAGGATCTTCTAGGCCTATGATAAATGCAACTTTAGCTGGATCCACTAACAACCTTTCCTTGAAAATGTTGTTCCCTAAAAAAGTTCAAAAAGGTGTAGAAAACATGCACTTCTTGATGTTTAAAGAGATTCTTAACTATTTACATCTTTCAAACATTAAGAGAAATTTTTCACAATGATCCTTAATAATTCCATACACCATCCAATCATCTAAGAAAACCTGGAGGAAGTTTTGAATAAAATCTTGGAATTCCTGAGAAACTATTCACAAGAATATAATAGGTGTGTTTTTCAAACCAAAGGGCGTCACAGTATATGCAAAAATTCCCCATTCAATGGTGAAAGTCATCTTCTCTTGATCCTCCTGTGCAATTCTAACCTAATGATACATAGAGAATCCATCTATAAAAGAATAAACTTCGATCCCTACAATGCCTTCTAATATTTCCTCTGTGAAGGGTGTAGGAAAAGGATCAATCACACATATAACATGTAGTTCCCTGTAATCTACACAAATCATAATTTGACCATCTTTTTTAATATGGATAACCATGGGGATAACCCACTCTAATTCCTCTAGGGGCTTGATGAAGCCATATTTCAACATTTTGTCAATTTCTTCCTTAACTTTAACACACAGGTTAGGATTCATCCTGTAACGTATCTTTCTGACCAGGTGCACACCTTCCTTTATCTTAATCTTCATCTCTCCTAATTAATCATGCACTCCTTTTAGCTCATGGTATCCCCTAGGAAATAATTCCTAAAAATCCCATAGTAACTCAATTATCTTTTCTACTTCAGAATCACTCCAATAATCCCCAATTATTACCTCCTTAGGTTCAACATCCATGTTAATGTTCACTTTCTTGGTCTTTATAGGTTTATGATAGGCGTGCATGTTCTTATCCACACTTTTTAACACTTTTTGTGGACTTTCTAAATGATCTGTATCCATAATTAATACTTCTTCATCATCCACTATGTAGACCATATTTCCTTTTTCTTTCTCATAAAAAGTGTGCTTAAGTAGTGTGGCATCTGCCTCTTCTACTTCATCAAAAGGTGATCTTGATTCTACCTCACCAAATAATCCTGAATGAGTTCTTCAATATTTGGACTATCTCCCATAGTTAAGCACTTTATAACCCTTAATTCCTCTTCCACCCAAGGTTTAGTAGAGAAGTAGTCAAAAGTCTAGGTCATTCCTGCAATCAAGTCCTGCCAATTTCCAGTCTCTCAGTACAACTCTGCATAAACATACTAGGCTCATGCACAACCTTGTAAAGTGGAATAAAGTTTTTTCCCCCAAAGTGAAGGTGGTAAAGCTTCCTACCTCTCTTTCCAGAGTCTCTCACACTGCTGAACATGGTGCTAGATAGGTTGGTTACCATGATATATATAAATCATAGTGGGCACATTGCTCATGAAGAACCAAGTGGTTAGAGAAATTCCAAATTCATTCCATTCCATAAGATTATCCATGTGAACCATCCACCAGCATGCTATTGTGTCATGTAATGTATATAATAACATATTCCTTCTTTCCACTTCTCCATAGTATGCAAGAATACCATGGGATCTCCTTCTCCAGTGTACTGAGGTACAAGGTTGTTATCTATCCTCCAAATACATTGAGGTTTGATTCTCCACACAAATTCACTTCTTACTTCACGCCCAACCATCTCATAGGTTCCATGTGCCCAATTGTAACAAGCAATACTTGTAGTATCACTGATAGACTGTGCATCTTCCCACAGGAGGATTCCTTCCTTTGATGGCTCAAGTACTTTTGGGTCCCAAATGGTGTGTATATAAATTATGTTCAAGTATTCCTCACTCAAATGTTCAACATAAGGTGAAAATTTCCCACCTGTAAAAGGGATAATTAATCTTTTGTTCTTGTTCTCAAAATTTATATACCCCTTGTTGAACTGCAAATCAACATTATTTTCATAACAAAAAGGGAACCTAAGTAGAGATGGGAAGATCTCTGATTCTGTAAGTGTTAAGACCTCAAAGTCCCCAGTGAACTTTTCCCCTTGTATAGTAATGGATGCATCCTTTAAAAATCCTATGGGAGTGGCCTTAGTTTGATTGGCCATGAATAATACATTAGAGGATGGCTGTAATGGAGGTCTTCCCATCTGTACCCATGCATCTAAAGTAAGCACATTAACTTCCATGCCTATGTCAATCAATATATTACTAAGGATCCACCCATCCAAAACATCATTCAAAGTGATCTCCTTGTCATAATCCAAGCTATGAGGGGGAAGATTAACATGCAGGATCTACCATCCATTCTCTATACATGCACGCAAATTGTTTTTCTTTAGCCAATTCCCTAGTAATGGAATGATATTCCCTTGGTGCAACATTTTTTATACCTCTTTCAATTCATTAATTTCTGATTGAATTGTCTCTACTACCTTATTTTGTTCTAAATTTTGTGACTATTCCTTTAAAAACCGTATCTCACCTTGAAGATTTTTGAGTACCTCCATGGTTTCTTGATAATCCTCCTTTTGATGTGTAGGATCTAGGTACCTTTCATGTAAAAATTACTCCTTGGTGATGGTAGGTTTCTATTGTAATGCATCTCTAGTGCACGTAGCCTTAGAACATGTAGTAATATTCACAGGTAATACCTCAGGTTACAGTGCTAGCTTTGACATCCATTGATTTTTCACAACACACTGTATTCTAACCATCCATGCACCTTTGTTCTCCTATTTATACTTCTTTCTAAGATGCTCATATAATTCCAGGAATTCCTCATAGTTGTGATTATTTCTACAAAAAGAATAAGTAATATTATGAAGACATTCATGCCTGTAGTGGTCAGGAGATCCGCATGAAAAACACATTTTGTGAGGGAACTCACCTCATCCACCACCATGGCCTCGACCCTGGAATCCACCATGGTATCCTCAACCTCTGACACAAACTCCTCCAAAGTGCCCTTCATTATAATCATAGCATTATTGAGTGTGATCACTATCATGGTGCTAAATTTTACCTTTAGAGTTATCTGATACTCTAGTATGTTGCACACCAATATCTATGGCATCATGGATCTGACTAATCAACCTATAGTAATCTGTATCGTGAGTCATGGACTGAAATTTTTTATAATAATAAGATACATTCTTACTTATCATGCATTGTAATAATGGGTAGCAGATTGCATCATGGTCCAAATGACATATCTCACACTCCAGTAGTAATGAGTGTACTGATCTAGGAGGACAAATATCTTTATTTTTCCCTTCCACTTCATAATTAGTACACCAAATCCCAGTGCACATCTTATGTGCTAAATTTTCTGATAGTTTCTACAACTAATTTACCATAGCTGCAATCTATACCTCTAGGAATGGGCTCACTCTGTTTTCTATGCTCCTGACTACCTCAAGGCATAAACCTACTTCAAGTTCTTTGTGTGGGTCCATATAAGTCTTATGTGATAGTGCCCTCCTAAAAGGTGTGATCAAACCCCCAACGAACCACTGTGCATGCTGGATTGCATGAATATCATAATAAATGTTAGACAATAGTGTCTTGAAATGGGCATCATATTCCTGATTACTCTTAATAGTGCCCTGCTTAATATCCTTGAGTGTTCTTATACTCTTCTACTCAAACTCAGGAATATGAAACTCCTTAAGGAAAGCATCATTTAATGCTACATAATCTACACAATTTTGATGAGGGTCAAACTTCCTATACCAACTATGTGCACATCCTTGCAATGTAGTTGTAACTGAATTATCTTTCACTTAGAAGCCATAACTCCTTTTGCATGCCACAGTATCTCACACATGTGCATGTGTTCAGCAACATATTCTATGACCCTATACTCTGGAAGATGAAGAGACATATCCATGTAAATATTTTGGGGTTGGTGCGGACCCTACCCACTTGATCCATAACCTCTTGTGTTACCTCTACCTCCAGAATCACAAGATCCACTAGAAATAGAGCCACATATACACCTTGATCCTCTACCTATAGCTAGAAGTGGACCAGTGGATGTACTTCTATGTGTCCCAATAGTGGTACTAAAATTAACTCCTACAGTCTGTGAAGTGGTACTACTCCTAAAAGTGAGTCCAAAATTCTACATGCTTGAGTTCTATGTTGACGATGCACCTGAAAAGATACCTCCAAACAACAAATAATAATTTTCCCTACCATAAATGTACTTTCTATCTGACTTACTCCTTCTCTTCTATTGCCAAAACTAGCTTGTTGACTACTGGTTGTACTAGATACTAGAAATCCAAGTACAAGGTCTAGGTTACCAAGTAGATGTGAGGTTGAGGAGGGTTCCTTATTATGCTTGCCTAAATGGGGGAGTTATGGATGCTCTGGCTCCATGCCTCCTGCGTGAACTTTAAATCCTTCATGAGTCATCTCTCTCCTCAATGCCATCATCTTTGCAATATCACGCTGCTTCTCTATCTCCCTCTCACGTGATTCATTATACTTAAGATACCTTTCTTCTATATGCCTCTCTACCAATAAGTCCTCCATATTTCAGAAAACTTGTTCTTTCCCCTGTGCATGGTGGGGTTTATCTAGCCATTAGTTTTTCTTCCAAGTTTAGGGTTATCATCAAGATTTTGATCATTAATGGAATGCCTTTCAAATAAGTTCCCCTTGGATAATGTAAAAACTAGAACTCAGATCCCTCCAGGAAAGAATAAGTTTAAATTGAGTACTCCAAAATATAGCTATTCAAAACACCATGGAACCAAGTATCCACAACGCACATCCAAATCAGATCAGCATCATAAAGGGTTTTAAATTATTCCTGTGTCTAGAAAAGCATGTGATACCTCCAATTCCTTTTAGATGCATAAGAAACCAATCAATCATACAAATCTACCAAAAAGGTAGCAAAGAAGCTCCCATAAAGAAAATCATACAAATATTTCTCCACTCATGCATGCACGTCAAAATCAGATCCACTGCTAAACCTCTGAGCGTAATCTTCTTTTAGATCCTTTATCCACTCCTCAACACTTGATAAGGTCAAATGTTACATCTTCATCATGAAACATCCTGAAAATAACTAAAAAAAGAGGTCCTTGAAACGGAACCAATGGTGCAGCCTAGAATCTACTATATAAAACCTAGAAAAACCCATGTGTGCTAACGCATCACCCATCCTAAGTTGAGCACTCACCCAAAGCATGCAAATGTACCAGTCCCCTATTTAGAGTTGTTTGTAGATGATTTTAGTGTAATGAAGATATAACATATTTATAACCATGAGTAAGCATAAACATTCCACACAACATATTCTAGATCTAGATATTAGAGAATCATGAATTAAACGATAACTATAATAAGATTAACCATGCAAGAACTAGTTACAATCATGTTTAAAACCATTATCCATCTAATATACTCTATTATATTAAACACTGAATTACATAAAAGCTTCTTCCATTATAAATAATCACCATAAGTTATGCGCATATCAGATCCAACAACATGACTCTACAATAATTCACTATTCAGTATCTCCCTCTAACTACACAATTCACTACTTATTTATAGGGGTGGGGACTTTCCCTTCACCACCTATGCAATTCCCAAAATAGGTCACATGCTAATAATAGCCATGTAATTTTACAATGACATGCACACATGTAAGTTTGCTAATAATAGACATCCTATAGTTAACTGGAAGAAGTAATCTTCTTATTATCTTGAACTCATCCATGGTGCTTATTAAACACTCATTCCCAAAATAGAATTTTTGTGTTACGTAAGTCTCCATCCCAATGTGTGCTCCATACCTTGTCTTCCAAAAATATCCCGCATCCATGAAAATGGCTAAGTCCCGAATCAACTTGTCTTGGTGCGCGTTTCCTTTCCTATCCTTCCATGCCTTCAAGTACACCTTATTCATGCACGTGCATCTTATGTGTGTCTTCTCCTTAGGACAATATTGTCTTCTCAACAAATGTTGTATTTTCCCAAGGGAAAGAATATAACCTTCATAACAAACAAATTAAAGGACCTATCCTTTCCCCCAAGCAAAATATGCCTCTCTTGAATAATATCCCCAAAGATAACCCTAAAATAAGTATGCCAAAAAATGGCCCTACTATTACCCAAAGGCCAAGAACTTTTGCCTTGGGCCAGGAATTAAGGGAAAATATTCCATCAAAAAAGATAGTCACCCATGCCCCTAATACAACCTTTCCCAAGTATGTTGCATGTGATATGGCTAAGATCTTAAGTCAAATAAAAATCACTGTCCCTATTTTAGAATTATTTAGGATCCCAGAACATAGAAGAAGGGAATTTGAATATTTGGGATTGAAGGATGAGGTGGTTGTCAAAAAAAGGAGTGAAACTAATGTGGTAACACCCCTTACTATTACTGAATTTGAAATAAAAGAAGACCACACAAACACATAAGAATCCCTAGAAGTGTATTTAGGTACTTCTTTGGTAGAGTCACAATTGGATGTGGATCCATTTTTAAACCACTCTTATTGTCAATGGGTGACTTCTCCATATTTACATGTTTGATTTAGGTGCTTCCTGCAACATCATGCCATTAGAAGTCATGAATTAATTGAACATCAAAATGACAACTACCTTTGGGAATTTTTTCTATATGGACTCTAGAGAAGTACCTATTGTTATATATGTCAAAGGATTTTTGGCGCAACTTTCTCCTTATGTTGGTAAATATTTAACTATGAACATGGTTATAGTTGACTTTATTGCTAAATGGGGCATGTTGTTATCAAGAAAATGGGCTTCCAGTGTAGGGGTAGTGTTAAAATGGATATGTATTTTACTTCCATACCCTTGGAAGGAAAACTAGTCAAGATACATAGAGAAGATAAGATAATTCACCTTATTGAGGACCCTTTGAATTCTTCATATGAAGTATTATTTTTTGATACAAACTTAGGAGTTTTTTTAGGCTGTGCTAACTTTGAATATCAATGTATGGATATAAATGTGCAACATCAAGATGTCAATGTCTCATGAGTATGAATTTTTATGGAACATGTTATAGTATTGGAAATGGAGTTAAAGTAGTTTTGAATTCCCCAAACCATGGTTATTTTGATTTCTCTTTCAAATTGAAGTTTAAGTGTACCAACAATATAACTAAATATGAAGCATTTCTCCTTGGTTTAAGAGTTGCATTGAGACATGGAATTAGATATCATTGTTAAAGGATATTCTAAGTTAGTTATAAAATAATTCAGAAAGATATATGCAACAAAAAACCATAGGTTAAAGAAATATAAACATGCAATCTCGGAACTCATTGAATCATTTGATTCCTTTAATCTCCTATACTATTAGAGAACTAAAAATGTAGAAAATGACAATTTGAATGTCCTAGCTTCTCATTATGATAATGAAACAATATCTCCATATTACACTTATGAAGTGGAAGTGTTGGTTTACCTTTAGTCCCTAATAACATTCAATATTGGCAGGTTTTTGAAGGTGATGATTAGATCTAAACATTATTAAAATGTAGAGGTGAATTCACAAATTAACTCATTGATCTAGAACTTATGGTGGTGCTATATGAAGTAAAGGGGGCCCTCTTTGGAAATGATGTAATTCAGTTGAAGAAAAATACTATTCCTATAGGAATTTTCAACCTTGAATCAAATTTTGATAGTGTAGATAGATTTATGAGAAAGCCTATCCATGCACCTAGAGATGCCATGAAATACAATATGGGAACTTCTCAAAAACCCAAGAATGGTCTATTTAGGCTATAATATGAATGAATAAGAAAGACAATAATATATTATACTATTAAGAAAGTATCAAGATTTTCTTGCATGGTCTTATTCTGAGCCAAAGGATTATAGAGAAGATATTTTTCAGTGTGAGATATTGTTGGAGTGTCATATTAAACACTTCAGGAAAAAGAAAAATCATGTCAACCTCATCCTTACAACTAAGATTCAAGAGGATTTAACAAATTTGAGAGATGGTGGGACAATCCAACCCACTATATACTCCTTATGAGTGACAAAATTAGTACCAATTAGAAAGAAAAATGGGGATATCAAGCTTTGTGAGGATTTTAAAAATTTAAACAAAGCATCACTCAAAGATAATTATGCATTACCCAACATGGATAATATGCTACAAAAGGTAGTAGGATCTGAGTTACTTTCCTGCATTAGATGGATTCTCAAGTTATAACCAGGTAGTGGTGAAACAATCAGAACAGTTCAAAACCACTTTCACCACCCCTTAGGGAACATATGTCTATGTTAGGATGCCTTTTGTGTTAATTAAGGATGGAGAAAATTTTCAAAGAGCCATGGATGTAACATTTTATGGTTTTATTAATGATTTCATTAGAATTTATCAAGATGATATAACCATTTTCTATGGAAAAAGGGGAGACTATTTGGAGCACCTCGAAAATATATTGATCAGATGTAGAGAATATGGGATCTCAATGAACCCAAAAAGTGTCATTTTGGAATATAAAAGGAAAAATTGTTGGGACATATAGTATCACAAGGAGTTATGATAGACCCTGAAATGGTGGAATAAATTGATAAATTCCCCATCCCCATGTCTAAGAAAGGAATCCATTCCTTCTTTGGAAAAATAAATTTTGTAATAAGGTTTATCTCTAACTTTTCCGAGATCACTCTCCTCATCACTAACATGCCAAAAAGGGATCAAGTTATCAAGTGGGAAGAAGGGGTTGTTCAAGAATTAAATTAAATAAAGGAGGCACTTAAAAATTCCCCCATATTAACCAACCGTGATTATAAAAATGAGTTTCAGATGTTTTCTTTTTCCTTAGAGAATATAATTGCTTTTTTGTTATTATAAAATGATGAAGAAGGGAACGAGAAACTCATTTCCTTTTTATAAAATCCTTACAAGGGCTTGATTTTAAATATTCCATTATGGAGAAAAAAGAGTTTTCCTTTGTGAAAGCTACTAAAAATTTTAGACCTTATATTCTAAGTTCTAAAGTCATAGCCTCTGTACCTCACATAATGGTGAAAGAAATCCTATCAAAAATGAAGATGTCAAGCAAGAGGTTTAGGTGGGTGAATAAAATTAAAAATTATGACATGGAGATTCAAACGAAAAAGATGGTTAAAGGCTTGGGTTTGGAAAGGATGATGAAAGAAAGTAATTTACAGGTATTTGAGATGCATAGTGTTGAATAAGGTGAGAAACATCATCATGAAAAAGTAAGTGCCCCAACTCGGTACAAAGACATAGTTTATTACCTAAGGAGATTGAATTTCCCTGCTCATATGGAAAAAAATCAAAGGAGGACACTCAATTTGGTTTCCCAATTTTTATTTTTTTAGATAATATAAAAAAATTTGGTTTTAAATGGGGATAAAAAAACCCCATATAAAAGAAAATAAAGTTTTAAAGAAAAAACACCAATAAAGCCAAGGAGGCAGAGTAAAAAAATATTGATAACTAGTTCCCCACAAAAAATCCAAACTAAACAGCTTGCATATTGACAACAATTTTATGTAAGTATCTAAACCAAGACCAAAAACAAGAAAAAACAATAGAAATGATAAGGGGTGCCAAAATCCCACCATTAGTTCTCAGTATCCTTACTTCAGGTCCTGGAGCTTGGACCACCATCTTTCGAACTAACCACTTTGATAATGAATCTCTTTAGGAATTTGACCTCTTGATCCTCGGTGTGAGTTCCAGCATTAACCTCCTCCTGAGACTTACCCTAATTGTCAACCACAACTATACCTGAGATGTCACCAGTATCTGTCTCATCATTATCAGAAGAACTCATACTCAGCTTCATGTCTTTTTGGCCTCCTCAAAAGAAACCTAGTTTTGAAGAAGATAAATTTGTTGCTCTTGCATAACATAATCTAATTGAATTCCCCTGATGGTTATGTTATGGGTTTTAATCCTTTGATGACAACCTTTCATCTCCTACATGAGGTTTTTGTTGACAGTGAGAATGGTATCAGTTGTGGACTCGAACCTCATTAGTTTGGCCTCCTAGTCAACAAGCTCTTGGTCCCTCTTACTGTAACTTTCCCCCAAATTCCTAATCCCCTTCTTGAGATTACAAAAGGCATCTACAACACCCTTATTAGGATTTATACAATTTTTATTCTTCTTGATTTTATTGAGGTGAGAAACAAGGGTTTCCTGGTTAGAATCGTAATCCTTAACTTGATTAGGGATGACATGTTTGTTTCTTTGGACTAGAATAAGAATGAGGCCTTAGTGAAGGGGGGTATCCACCTTATTTTTCTTTAAATCCTTGATATTTGAAAGGAATTACCTATGGAGGAAGAACGCCAGGCTCATATTCTTGTCACAGTGGTAAAAATTGAGGATGGACAGGTGGTGAGTAAATATTTTAAGGAATTTTCCATCAAGAGTCAAATATTTCATAATAAAAAGGTAGACATCATCTCTTCTATCTAGTAGGCATGTATGAGAAATACCATCATCATAGGTAATAAGTTTTTCCCCAACTTCAAAGAAAGTAGCAATTTCATGTTTCTTTCTATAGTTGTCTTTAAAAATTTTAACTGATCATGGAGTGGCTTGGGAAATATCAGAAGGAATCTTGTTGAGATGCATTATAGAGGACGAGGCCCCTAAAATAATTGCTAAATTTCATGGAGGATTATGTGGTGGCCATTTTACTGGAAGAGTTATATCCCATAAAATCTTAAGATTACGCTATTTTTGGCATTAACTTTGCAAAGATGTATCCCTTCTGGTTAGAAAATGTGAGAGTTTATAGCATTTCTTAGGAAGGATGAAAGCTTCTAAAGGTCTTCCCCTACAACCTATTTCGGTGGAGGCTCCATTAAAATAATGGGGTCTAGATTTTATAGGTGAAATATAATATGCCTCAAGTGATGTCCACAAATGGATATTGGTAGCCACTGGTTATTTTACCAAATGGGTTAAAGCTATCCCTACTAAGATAGTTTCTGATAATGTAACTCATCAGGTGGTTATGGTCATCCTTCGTCACATAATTTATAAGTTTGGGGTCCCCAACAAGATTATTGCTAATAATGCAAAGAGTTTTAGAGAAAATCCATTGTCAACAACATGCCAAGAGTATAAAATAAACTTGGCCTATGCATAAAAATACAATACCCAAGGCAATGGCCAACCAAAATTAACCAATAAGAACCTACTTAATATCTATAGAAGAACATTAGAAACAAAGTAGAGGAAATGGGGTAAGCAACTCAAGTTTGAATTATGGGAAGAAAGAGTTACCACCAAAAGAACAATTGGTAAGAGCCATTTTGAATTAGTCTATGGGGTTTGAGATCTTTTCCCCCTATAATTACAATTATCTTCTTATAAGTTTATGCAACAATTCAAAGATGGGTAAGGATTAAGTCCTTATGAATCTAGAATCAACCAAATTATGGAGTTGGATGATCAAGAAGAGAATCCTATCAAATACATGTCAAGCTCAGGGAGAAGCTCAAGAAAATATTTGAAAAAAAGGTTATGAAATTTCCATGTTGGATACTTAGTTGTGTTATGGGATAAAAGAAATGAAGACAAGGGTAAGCATGGGAAATTTTATGCCCTATGGATGGGCCCTTACTCCATCAACATAAGGATTGGAGAGAACAATTTCTTCATAAGAGATTTGGAGGGACACTTTATCGAGTTTCTTGTCAATGGTATTAATCTTAAGAACTTATTGGAATAAAACAAATATTCAGGTATGTCCTTTATATAATGTATAATTTCGTGTTTTGTTTTGTTATTTCATTTTATGCTCTAGTATATAGTGACTGGTTTTCATTATTTGTCATTATACCAATGACATGTTGTATTTCCATATGTGAAGCAATGTGTGTTTTTCCTTATGAATCCTTACCCAATGGATTAAGCACCCGGTCTATGTTTTTTATAATTTTGTTTGTGGTTTGTGTGGCACCCACAGGGGATGCCCATCCCTGAGTTTGATCCAATGTTGGTACTCATTCTGAGCCCCTAAATAAAAACAAGTTGGTTCTTCCTAAATTTTCCATGTACCTTTGAACTATTATTTATGTAAGTTCCATGATCCCAAAAAAAGTCTCAATTGAATTATTTTTTAATGAAAAAGATCCTATGTCAAGTAAAAGTTGTAATGTTATTTATACATTAACTCTTGCATGATTTTTCACTATCTCTAGGATAGTAATGATTCAAATGGTTTGAATTGGACATGCCTAAAACCAAAATAAATCGATTATGAATGCTTAAACATATGCAAAAAACTACTTCCCTATGTAAAATTTGTCTTTTATTCATATATGCACAGTTGTAATCTCGTCCCCATCACCCGATGATGTGACAATCTCTAGGAGATTTTGCATTAGAAATTCCATCAAGTATACTCGCACTTTCATGTAAAAAATGCAAAATGTAAATATATCCATGAGCCCCAACACGAGAATATACCATGAAATATTCTACAGAGATATCAGGGCTGCATTACAAAATTACACTTTTACAAGGCGAACCTCATATGTAAAAATGTGAACTACACTCAAAGCCCCACAACCAAAAAAGGACACGTGTCACCAGGAAAATGCAAGGTGCTATTGAGAATCTCATGGGTATTTACACTTTACAGTTTTACACTTCATGAAAAAATGCAAATTGCATTCACACCCTAAGGTTCAATAAAGGACATGTGTCATCCTATCAAAGCAGCTCAATATTAAGCACATCACTAAAATTTGTAATTTTTATCTTTCTCAGTTAATACATGAATGTAAAATACAACCCAAGCTTTTCTCCCCACCAAAAAGGACACTTGGATGGTTATCATTTAAATAAGAAAAGGAAAATATAAATGGATGAAATTTAATTTAATGAATTTATGGATTCCATGATGAATGCTTCTTACATGAAGGGACTATAGGTTTAAAAATTTACTAAGTATTTCATATTTCTACCTGTATGTGATGAAATTGAGAATTTTGGTGCCCTAAAGATGTGAAGTTGGATTACAGGATTGAGGGAGTGGATTACAGAGAACGGTGTTTGAGAAAATTGAAGTTACTAACATACATGTGTGACTGATATCTTGGATAAACACACAAACATAGATAAGTTCCCCTGAAAACTAGAAAATTACTTGAGTTTTCACTTGCATAGAAGGGTTTTGAGAAATGCATATGATTTTTATTACTTCCCCTACACCTGGTTATTCTTGTAATCTCCAAATTACCTGAATAATGAATTACAATATTTTATTGAGAAAAATGAAGATAAAGATATAGAAACTAAATCAAGCACTTTAGGTATATTTATAGGTCCTGATCACATACCACTATTCATATGATTCCTAAGCAAGAAAATTACTACATTGATCATTGCCTTTTGGCCTCTTTTGATTTATTTCTAGTTTTCATCTTGTTCTTACACACCCTACTTCCCAGTATCCGACCTTTGTTACTTCATATTTTCTGAGTCTAGATAGCAACACCCAGCCAGGACGCTAGCGCCCAAGCACCCTCGTCCCCTCTGAGCGCCCCGACCTCTTTGTATCTTTCTCGCATCTTTTGGGTTTTTTCTATTTGTTGGACATCTTGTTTTCTTAGGTGTTCAGAATTTTTAGTGGTTAATTACGAAATTCAAACAAGGGAATCATATAAATACAAAGCTATATGACCATAATAAAGGACCAAACTCTAAACATTTATTACTATCACCTAAGGTTGCATCCAAAGGCATTTCAAGAGCATCAAAGAAACATCTAACATCTATCAAAGGGATAAGGGAATTACATTCTTCTGGATATGCACTTCATAGGAGGGGAAGTTCAATTTTTCCATGTAAACATTTATGTACATCTTCTACATCTAGTTATTGCTCGTTATCAAGTGCATCTTGCACAAGAGCCACCCAGGGCACGTATTTCTATACACACACACAGAACTACATGGAGTCTGAAATGTAATGTATCCTCCGGATCGTAAGTTCACTCAATTAGGTGACCACTAGGGGTCAGTCAGACTCCCCATTTTCATCTTTTTATTTTTAGAATTTGATGTGTTTTGGGGTTTTACAGGTACTCTTTCTCTTTGTCAGGTTTCAAGTGAACTTGGCGATCAACCAGTGACTTACAAGAGACCAATAACGATATTTAGTGCGAACATCTTGGGACCCTATGATAAATCATTTTCTGAGGTTCTGTGCAGGAATAGAGTGCCTACAGAAGGTCCTTAATGCTTAGGTGCCCTTGACCTAGTCTAGGTGCCCTATTCCCAACATTCCCGATGATTCTACATTTTTGTGGGCTCGTTTACAATAGTCTGTCCTCTAGTTCCATCATCTTTCCAATTCGATACACCTTTGGGATTATCGTGAAATCAGCTTAGTACTCTATCCTTTCTCTTACACGTAGGGTTTTAAATTTCCAATTGCTTATTGCTTAGGTAAGATTTGTACTTTATTACTATATCTATTGCATTGTGACTCAACAATTAGAATTTAACTTAATATTTTCTATATTTGTTAAATCATTTTGTGAACTCGTCTCATTCGAATGCTCTTAGGGTCTTCATACTTTCATTGCTCTCAGGATCTTCTCATCATGGATATCTCTATTCATGATTTCTTGTTAGCCAATCTCGATTGTCACATCTAAAATTATTACTCTCTTGGCTAATTCTCACATCCCTTCTACTACTCATCTAGGCATACTTTATCAAGAAATTTGTGGATGTATTCTCATAACAACTTACTTTTACATCTCTTCTACCTGACAATCTATATTTTTATGACAATGATCCTCCTCTTTATATACGATTATACATTCATTACTGGGGTGTTAAACAAACTTTAGTCGATAATGGCTATGAGATTCATCTTTGGACTTTATCATTCATTTAATATAGGCCTTTCCGTAGCTAAGCGTAACCCAACATTATTTATTTCTAGGATTAATATTCTCCTACAAAGTCCATGTCTCAGCACTATTGTTTTTCCTGTCTCAGTTTTTACTGAAAAATAGTTCTTACAATATTATTTATTATCGGGAAATTGCACCTTATGTGTCATTTAACTACTTACTCGGCAGGTCATAGCTTCATAAAATGCAAGTAGTTCCTTCTAAATTCACAGTTTGTACAGTGTCAAATTCTTACATGAAACCACTTTAATATTTAGTTCCCATTGATATTACCCCATTCCAATATTTAGGAATTCCTAGACCTGACAAGGCATTAAATATTCTAACTTATGACCTATTATACATAATCCGATGTTATTCCATGACCTACGACAGACTATGATGACTTGCCTCTACTCGAGAAAGGAACCATTTTGTGCATTAAACATTGTTCCACGATGTAATGTTAGTATCACCCCATCCTTTGTACTAATTCTATGGTACTTTATCATGGGTTGTGTCCATTGACATCGGATGTCATAACACATTCATTATCTTCTGTATGAAGGAATACCATCTGCATGTTTACACTCCTCCATTCACATGCACTCTCTTCATGAACAAATTCTTACTGGCCATCACATTCCAAAGGGATTTTCATCCCACTTTTGCTGACACTATTTGTAAACATGTGGCTTGGCTCGGCTTAGCGATTCACCCTCCTGAATGAGATCATCCCTCCTCGCATGTGTCCTCTTTTATATCATGGATACATTTGTATTACTATGGCTTCTTAAGGCCTTCGAGTATTTCATCTATTTTCAAGTATTTCATTGCACATATCAATTCCCTTTCACCATTGCTTACTCTTAGGCCAAGCCTTGGCTTGATTATATTGGTGGTATATTTAGATCATGACCATATCAACATTTCATTTCGGTATGCCCTTTCTGCTGCATTTTTATTTGGAATATATTCATTCTTTGTACATTCACAAAATATTACTCATTAACCTATGCACATGGATGTCCATTACCACCTTTCACTACCATGAATAATATGCAATGGGCATGTATAATCTACGTAACAATGGATTTTTGCATGATCAACCTCATACTATTGGCTTACTAAGATCTTTGATGCATGGACCATTATGGGTCAAAAAATAACCATGAAAATGATGATATATTAGACAAAATTACTTAATAATTTTACACATCATACACTTGGGGGGTATCATGCTTCTTCTCCCCCATCCAACTTTATCATGTGGCTCACACTTCTATCATTTCACTTATTAATTTTTATCTAGTATTTCACAAATGAATTACATGTCTTGATACATTTTGGTATTATCATCATTACTCGATGGGGCAATCCATGGAGTTATGGTTCACACTTATTTTTAGGAGGGTGGTACTACATTCATGTCCTCACATCATATGTTTCTCCACATTTCACAAGAACTCAGTGCATTCACGAATCATCTTTCTAGCAGGAAAGATTCATCATAACACACTTCCTAGATGAAAGTACTCTAGTGCTATGGTTCACACTAACTAACAATGGGGTACTAATATTATGATGAACTTCACCTCATTAACACCATTCTATGTTTATGCTATGCTCATTTCATATGAATTATTCTCGAGCATCTCATTCAAACCATTTTAATGATGCACTCTTGCTCATATGCACATTCTACAACTGTTATGAAGTGATTTTATAGATGAACCTCATCTCATGCATACTCATCCACATCAAGTTAAGGGTGACACATTTTAGTATCACACTCATCATTGCATTCCATTCCATCTCAGTTTAGCTCCATAACATACTCCATCATATCTTGGACATGCAGGAATTGTGAAATTTTTCACTTATGCTGGAATCATGTTACATCTTAGCTTAATATGTTAGATGGATTAATTTCATATGTCAGATGGATATTTCATATGTCATTATCTTTGGTGCTATATACACATGCGATGTTCACTTTCTTTGCCTAGTTGGGAATATGTAGATTTTACATAAATCTGATTACATGCAACATGGATGTTTGGTAGTGTACCTCTTACCAGTTGCCACAATAGGTCCTTAGGGCATCTACTTTCATAAACATCAGAGGTGACCCTATTTTTTCATTCATATACTACTTCATATTATTACTAGCACACTTAGTTTATATCGGATTCATACAGGCTTTGACATAATTTTTATCTTGCCTAACATGCTAATGTTGCTTCATGTGTAGCATTTTTTATCTTTGTATGAACTATTTTCCAGTTACATGGTTGTATTGTTACATTTGGTCACCATTTTTATTTTTTTAAATCATTGTTTGCAGGTATTTTCCCTAGGTCTTGTATACACAATGTATGCTTTTGGCCCCTTTGGATTCAATTGTATTGCAACATTACTGATGTGATGTCCCATGTTGGCCTCTTTTCATTTCTAATTTGGTTTTCTTTGGTTTCCACACCCTACATATTGTCTTCCATATGCATATTTGTCTTCAGATTTGAACTAACACATGTCTTCAACCCACTTTGTTTGCATGTCCCTTGGTTTTTACCAAGCGCATTCCATCCCCTACATGGCATTAACCTTTCATGGTAACGTCTAGTCACTATTTTGGGACGCATTTCCTATTGATGTCACATGAACCCCAAATGAGGGGGGCATCATTAGGTGAATTATCACCCATTCAAACAAGTTCACCATTCATAGCAAATACAGTTATGTGACCTATAATAAACATAAACTCTAAACATTTATTACTATCAAAGGGCATCAGAATTTGACTTGGGTCAAGAGCATCAAAGCATCCAGTGCCTAGCATACTATTCAAAGGGCCTAAGGGACTGCTATTCTTATTGATAAAATTCATGAGGAGGGGAAGTTACAATTTTTCTCATGCAAACAACTATTTACAGTATTCTACATCTAGTTATTGCTTTTTTATCAAGTGCATCTTGCACAAGAGCCACCTAAGGCATGATTCTACACACACACAGAGAATACATGGATTCTGAAATGTAATGTATCCTTTGGATCGTAAATTTACTCAGTCAAGTGACCACCAGGGTCAGTCTGGACTCACCCATTTTCTTCCTTTATATTTTTAGGATAGTGAAAGTGTTTTGGGGTTTTATAGGTACTCTTTCTCTTTGTTGGTTTTAGGCGAACTAGGTGATCAACCAGTGAGTTACATGAGACCAACAATGATATTTAGCATGACATCTTAGGACCATGTGAAAATCATTTTCCGAGGTTCTGTGTAGTCAAAACATGCACCTACAACATTTTTAGGTCCTTGGCGCCTAGGCACTCCCAATCCAGTACCGGCGCCCTAGTGACACCAACAGTGTTGTATGGTTGTGAGATTTGGGGCCTTGATCTTCGACACAGTAGTTGGGCTCGTGTTGATAGAGTACTCGTCTCTATGCTATCCAAGACCCTCCGGGAAAAAACGCTCAGTTCCACATGTAATCATCTTGGCTGAGTTTGGCATGCACCCTCTATGCTTAATCTCAACTATATTTCATCTTGTGATTCTACTCTATAGAATAAGATGTATGGAAGATACACCAATTGGATAGAATAGATACCCCTTCAAGGCTCTCCAATCATCCATGAGGCTATGTGAATTGGGGATCCAAACCACTTGGTATGCACATTATACAACCTTCCTCCAAAGTATTTGATTGGATATTAATCGCCTTCCTCCTCTCAGATTCTCTATTAATTCTCCCCACATGCCTAAAAGGGAAATTCATAGAGGAATTAGAGAGGAGATCTAAAAAGCTTACATTAAATCAACATAGATTGAACCATTAGAAACCATTGCCAACAAAAATGCACCACTATTTGGTGCATTATCTCCAAATTGAAGATGGACATGTCATTCCTCCCAAATACATCAAGTTCCCACTGGGTTTGAGATTCCCCTTGGGTCAACTATGAGTTTTCTCTCATCAGCTTCACATGGAGATAGAGCACTACATTCCTAAGGACCAACACACTTGCACACTTTGCAACAATGAACCTGAATTAGAGGAGCACTTTATATTTCGTTATCCTGTGTACTATGAGATCCATGGTAGGTACTATTGTCTCTTTCGAGAAACTCAAGGCTCATTACATGACCTTATTCATTACGAAGACCAGAGGTGTGTTGCTTTATTTATCAGGAAGATGACCCCAACATAGATATGGCCTCCTCAAACATCATCATGGCAACCTTGGGTTCAAGAATATTGGTGCATTCCTTCAGCCTTCTACACAACACCGTAGGCATAAACAGGCACATGACTTCACACAACAGTCACGATCTACCAGGCGTAGAACCTCCTAATCTTGGCACATAGACCTATTGCTTCCCATGTCTTTCCTGTTGCTTCTCATATTTTGTTTTGTATTTGTTTTTTTTCCTTCATACATTGTCTTGTTCTCTCTTGCTCCTCTTGTGGTCCCTTTAACCTTTTTGGTTACTTTCGGACATTAATTTTTAAATTAAATTAAATTAAATAGTCTTAACATTCGCAATGATTCTACATTTTTTTGGGCTCGATTGCGATAGTCTTCCCTCTAGTTCCATCATCTTTCCAGCTTGATACATCTTTGGGATTATTACGAAATTAGCTGAGTATTCTATTCTTTCTCTTGCACTTAGGGTTTTAATTTCCAATTGCTTATTGCTTAGGTCAGAGTTGTACTTTATTGCTTATCTATTGCATTGTGACTCAGCAATTAGAATTTAACATAACATTTTCTATATTTTTATAATCATTTGGTGAACCCATCTCTTTTGAATGCATTAGGGTCTTCATACTTTCATTTCTAGGATCTTCTCATCATGGATATCTCTATTCATGATTTCTTTCTAGCCAAACTCGGTTGTCGATCTAAAATTGATACTATTTTGGCTAATACTCACATCCCTTCTACTATTGATTAGGATATAGTTTATCAGATATTTGTGGATGTATTCTTATAGCCACTTAATTTTGCATCTCGTGTACTTGAAAATCTATATGTTTATGACAATGATCCTCCTCTTTATATATAAGTATGCATTCATAACTAGGGTGTTAAGAGAACTTTATTCAATAATGGATAATAGCTTAATATTTTTCCTTTATCATTCATACAGAATATAGGCCTTTCCATAGCTAATCTTAACCCACATCTATTTCTCTCCAGGCATATGATTCCACTACACATCCATGTCTTAATACTATTGTTTTTCTTATCACAGTTGGGCCTAAAATAATTCCTACAATGTTCTTTGTCATCTAATTCCCCATTTCATATAATTTCTTACTCAGTAGGCCATGACTTCATAGAATGCAAGAAGTACCTTCTACAATCCATTGGTGTGTAAAATTCTTAAATGAGGGCATTGAATATTTAGTTCCCGTTGATAGTACCCGATTCCAATATTACAACCTAGACCCAAACAATGTATTTCCTATTATGAATTTTGTTACTATATATCCTACTATTAATCCATGACCCATGGATTATCTAGACAACTTTCCTCCACTTCAAGGAACCATTTATGCATTATACATTGTTTCATCTACTTTAGTATCAACCCCTCCTAGTAATGTAATGGAACTATATCATGGTTATGTCCATACATCGTACATCATACCACATTCATTATCATCTCATGGGAAATTTGTATTTGCACCTCCTCCATTCACATGTACTTTGTTGATGAATAATTCTTACTAGCCACACATTCCATTTGATCCTAATTTCTCTCACACTATTTACAAAAATGATTTATTAGCTTGGTTAGGATTCATGTTGGATGATATCATCCATCCATTCCATGATCCTCATTTATGTCTTGGATATGTTTGCATTACTACTTCTTATTTCTTCAGAGTATTTCATCTATCACTCTTTGTTGCACACACTCCACACCTTTCACCACTTAATCTTTGAAAATCTTGGCTTGATTATATTGGTGGTACTTTAGATCCTAATCATATTGACATTTCATTCTCTATGCCCTTTGGCCATATTTTTATTTACAATGATTCATTCCTCGGCTATTCAAAAAATATTACTTTTTGGTATGTAGATAGATGTCCATTACCACCTTTCACCAATGAAGAATATGCAATGGTCATGTACAATTTGTGCCAAAAAGGATCTTTGTGTGATCAAACTCATACTATTTCTTACTAGGTCTTTGATGCATTGTTATTTGATTTCGACCAAGTGTAAACACTTAAATTAGGTATCTATACCCTCATCAACAACGTGCACATATTTACTTAATTCATCCCCCTTCCCTTAATTAAATGCCATTATTATCCCATAATCATTAATTAATTAATCCCCATTAATCAATCAATTATCCATCCACTTTCACTAACCAACGTTCTAATTAGGATGCTTTTATCCTACACATAAATCCCCTTTCTTTTATAGATTTTATCCTATCTATTTGTATGCCCTAACTACCCATATCTCATCCCTTACCCGCCTAATACTTTAAAGCATTCACCTAATCTTTAAAAGCATCAAATCTTGACCAAAATCAGAAAATCATGTCCATCAGGGAAACTTTCCCTATAATTTGTGGCGACCTAGCCTAGTCACACCGTTGACCCTATAAGTTGAGTGCTTTCCTTCTTTTAAGGATTAGATGCATACACATACCAGAGTTTCTTGCAACCTGCAAAAAATATCCTTGTGCTTGAGCATCCCTACAACAGCTAAAAACCTCTTCGAGCTCCTTCTAACTTGATTTCATCAATAATGAACCCTCTTTTGTGAGATTATTGTTATCCTTATATTATTCTATAAAGTTGTTATCATATTATTATTATCTTTTTAGATCTAACCTTTTACAAGACCAACAATAGTTGGGTCTCTATTATCATCCTATTCCATCATCTTTTTTACTTGCAGGTTGATATTTTAGCTTCTTTCTCTATTACCATCTCCATTGAATAGCTTACGTCACCATCAAATCGGCCCTCTGTCACCATATTTTCCATCTCTAGAGCCTTCCTTAGCCTCTTCATATATTCTTCTTTTGTTCAGACCCCATATCCACCATCTATCTCATTTGTTGCATCATTTATAGCCTCATGCAGTTACCCGTTGGCATTTAGATCCCCACAGATTTGCATATTTTCATTATTGATCAGATCTACACATCCAGGTTGTCTTTGACCTACATCTACACAGTATGGGTAACCATCAAACCAATCAGGTACCATTTAATATACATCCATTTATATCATATTAGTATGTGCCTTACATTTTTGCATTTCCAGTTTCTGTGTGCCTCAGATTTTGCATAATAACCATTTTATTGTTATTTCTTTTATCATATTTTATCTAAACATAGGGGTAGACATTTTCCAAGGAATTTAATGATTCTTGGATTCAACATTTTCCAGCAAGCCCCTACATAAATCTATCTAATCAAATATTTCTCTAGTTTTACAGTTTTAATAGCTTACATTAGTGAGGATCAATCACTTCACCACCTATATAAACCACATCACATCTGAGGTAACATAAACCATCCATCATTTCTCAGTTGCTAATTTCTTTAGTAGCTAGTGCATTAACTTCATTACAAATAAGAAATTTGGACAATATTCCTGGAACGCCCGGTGGTACCACATTTTTTGTGATCTCTTTATTTTCTATCTATATTTTCTTTCCTTTCTACTAACACTGCAACGCAAGGATCCAATTTATTGCTTGCTCATGTTGGGTTCATGGATTGGATTTCTCATGATTTAAAAGTGTATAAAAATATGAAAAACGTTATCTGGGTATTCCCCACTTTTTCCCAATTTTCTCCTTTTTACATAGTACTTTCCTATTCTTGTTTGCATCCTAATCGAATATCACACTTCATTTTGAGATTAAAAATAGCATTATTTTTACATCCTTCTTGATCACCTAGCTTAAATAGGGGTTTAACCTTCTACATCTCACACTTTATGACACACAACCTAAAAATCACACACCAAATTAACATATCAAAACATCCCCATACCTGGTTGACTGATGGGGATCTTATCACCCAACAGAAGCAACCTGAGACTTCCTAAGCTGAAACATACTTGAAACCAAACATAGATTACCTTCTCCTAGGTACCTCATTATCCATTTCCACATTTCTTTTTCATACTATTTTAAACAAAAACATAAAAAGAACTATTTTCTTGACTTTCTTGATTTAAAATAGAAAAAAAATTCACCTAAACGGTTCTTCACAAACATCTACCACAATTGATATCTCATCCTTGTATCCTTTTAGTCCCATCTGCGAATTCCTACTCAGTAGTTCACACCAACTAGTATATTCTATCCCATCCACTTGGACTGTCTCTACTTTGTCCAAAGTCACCATGCATGTCAAACCTATTGACTGTTATCACCGAATCACACCACCCTAATGTTTATACAGGTGCATATACTTGAACTCACGGTGTGATTGGATAACATGGGTACTATCTCCAAGTTGTGGGACTTGCTACTTGAGATAGAACTTTAGAGAAAGCTGGTTCTTGCTCCTAAACTACCTGCCACAATCTACTCTAATGCAGGGGAAACTAACTATTCTAATCTAAATTTCCAAAGGACCAGGGAGAGAGAATGCATAAAATGAAAACCTACACTAAAGTGGTGATACACCAAAAAAGGAGGGGTGGACACTTCTTGTTCATGTAAATTGACATAATTTCGTGAAATTCAACATGAAACATCATACACAGGTTGATAAGATGTAATTAGAGGTCTGAAATGAAGCAAGACAATACAAACAAAGGACTGAAAATTGATCACAGAGTCTGCACTGTCATTTTCACTGTCAAAATCCTTACATTTGCAACATCAAAGAGGGATAAACCTGTTACAATCATGAAGAAGGTTTGATACTTGAAAAAATCACTTGTTGAAGGTGAAATAAAAAGCTTGCTATCCAAAAAATGTTCCCCCCAAAAAATGAGCCAAATCTGGCTTTTACAATGCATGGGTCGAGCCCAAGAGAGAGAAAGCGTGTAAAAAATGTGGGAGCCATTCCTCATTGAATGAAGATGCATTAAAATAGCATGGGCATCCTTACAGACCCATGCCCTAACATTTTGGCCATGCTGAAGAAGAATGCGACCCATTTTACATTAAAACTAGTTGTTGAAATGTCATTTTTGGCCATTATCACGTGCCAGAGGCGTTTCTTGATTTAATCTCTCCAAAATCCATCAAAATGAAAAAATGACCCTTGAATATTTTATATAATTTCACCATCTTTCCATTGATATAAAGAACACAAAAAACTGAGTTCTGGATCGAAAGTTATGGTCATTTTAAGATTTAGGCAAAACAGGGCCAAATTGGGTCGGCGGGCAAAAAGTTTGAATTTTTACCCATTTGGTCTTTGGAAAAATTTTCAAATTTTCCTTGTGCTCCACCACTTGGATGACATGTGTCAAGATTCCATTCAATGGCAGGGGCAGAGGGCCAAAACTTTTACCTTTGAAAACTTTGACCATAACTTGGAAAATTTTCTAAATCCTTCTCTTTTCCCCGCCACTTCCTGGGACACATTCTCTCGCATCGGCCGATTCGGTCTTCCTTGTCCCTACTTGCATATTTTTCACCTTTTCACATCTAATGAGTCCCATGTATACTTTTTTCCCAGATTTCCTGGATGAATATCTCCGAACTTCCCGAAATGGACTGTCTTTCGGCAAACTGGCCGATTCGCGTCCCACGCGTACTTTTGTCCCGACTGTCCCAAACCACGCGAAACAAAAGACTTAGATGATTTTTCTTGCTTTCAGCCATTTCAGATTTTCTTATCCCCCACGTACTTTTGTCCCAACTGTCCCATAGACCACTTGGGACAAAAATGTCTGACTTAGCCAATTTTCTTTGTTTTTTTCGGCCCCAAGCTTGGTACGATGAACCTCAGTACAACTCGAACCCTTTAGACCCAAAATGCTTTAAAACAGTCCTACAACCTTATTTTTTGCTTTTTTTCCATTTTTTCTAACTCGTTGGGATTTATTCTTGGATGGGAGAGTTAGAGAGAATCCGAGGGGACCCCCAAAAAACATGATTTTGGGCCTCGAATCAATCTACTTGCTCGGGACTGAATAATTTGATGCATGTTATCAAAATTACCTTGAGGGTGAATTTTGGATAACAATTTTGGTGACTCAACGGGGTCATCTACCTACTAGATGAAGTTACCACTTTCCTGAAGCATCCATTGGGCATGGAGTCATGAGTTGTCTATTCGGAACCCCAACTGACTTAAAATGTTTCAAGGAGGAAGATGGAATATCACCCGATGGAAGTAAGGGCTGCAAAACATCTCCAAGGACAACAATCCTATGCCAAAGCACTTAGGGAAAGAAAAACAACCTACAGTAAAACAATGTGCACAAGCACTTGGAGGAATGAAAACCTAAGCTAATATTTACAAGCTGGAGAATTTCCCTTTAGTAGCAATGCTTTAGATAGATTCATTGACTGGAATCTGCAGTTCTTCACCATCCAATGAAGACAATTGGAAGGCATTGCTGTCCTTACACTTTATGACCATGTATGGGCAACTCCAAATGGCATCAAATTTTGAATGTCTTCCCGGTTTTGCTCTATCTGCATCCCATTTTAACACTAGATCTCCAACTTGGAAAGATCTACTCTTGGCCTTCCTATCAAAGGTCTTCTTGATCAAAGCTTCATCCTTCTCCATTACTTGGGATGCTTGATGTTTGATCTCTTGGAGCTCCATCAACTCTGCATATCTCACCTCCATGGGCCCAAACTCTAGCAAATCTAACTGCTTCATGAGTTACAATGTTGGCAACTCAAGTGACATGGGTAAAATTACCTCTCTTCCATAAACAAGCCTGAATAGAGAGTTACCTGTGGATCTCTTGGGAGTTATCCTATCAGCCCATAAGCTTGATTTCAGTTTGGTATGCCAAGACGTCTGATTCTCATCAAGAGTCCTCCTAATGATCCTCAACAAGTTCTTATTTGTAGATTCATCCTGGTCATTACCCTGAGGGTAGTAGTTTGATGAAGTACTTAGGTAGATCCCATTCTTGACAGCCCACTCAGTCACCTTGGATCCAATGAATGCTAATGCATTATCTGAGATTAATGTATCGGGTATGCCAAATCCGGTTACTATCCCCTCATAGAAGTCTAAGATGCTAGACTCATTTACTTCCTTGAGTGCTACTGCTTCAGTCCATTTGGTGAAGTAGTTTGTGGCTATCAGAATCCACTTATGCCCTTGGCTTGAATTGGGATTAATGACTCCAATGAAGTCCAAACCCCATTGCATGAATGGCTGGTCAACTGAAATTGGATGCAATGGGAGGGCAGCAAGCCTCTCTTTACCTGTGAAGAATGCACAATTCTTGTACCTTTTGATCCACGTGAAGCAATCACTGAAAATCTTGGGCCAATATTAACCAGCCTTCATGATTTTTAGGGCTATCACTCTTGGTGTAAAATGACCACCAGCTGGTCCACCATGGAACTCTTCCACACACCCTATGAATCTGATTTGTGTTAATGCATCTCAGTAGCACTCCATTCACATCTTTCTTGAACAAAACACCATCTACTATGGCATATAGGACAGCCTACAATCTGAAGTGTCTTCTTTGGGTTTTGTTCATCTCTAGAGGGCATAGGCACGTGCTTAGGAAGTGCATTATAACTTGGGTCCAGCAAGGAGTGGGGACAGCAATATCCTCTTCTTGAGTGCTACCTTGCACATGGTTGTCTTGAACTGTCAAAACAGCCTCTTCTTCATTGCATACTCTCTTTTGCTTGCCCAGAATCAGCTGCTCACACAATCCTTTTCCTCTTACCAGCTTGGTAACCTTGATCTCCATGTCATACTCCATGACATGAGTGATCCAACCTGCCCTTTTCTCATTCAAATCCTTGTTGAGGAGGAAGTCCTTTAATCCCGCATGAGAGACCAACAACTGAACCTTGTTGTTTGAGACTAGATGCTTGAATTTCTTCAAGCTTCTGATTACTGCAAGTACAAGCTTCTCAATAAAAGGATATCTCACCTCATAGTCACCTAGGCTTTGGCTGAAGAAAGCAATTGGCTGTTCGTCATTGTCCTTGTTCTGCTGTACCAAAATGGCAGAAATGGTATCATTACCCCCAAATGCATAGAGGATGAAATCCTTGGAGAAATCTGGGTTGATGAGAGTTGGTGCTTGAGAGATGGCTTCTTTGATTTCTTCAAAACTCTCCTTGCCTTCTGTTGTCCACTTGAAATCCATGCTTTTCTTTAACATCTTGGTGATAGGTTTGACAACGGCTGCAAAATTTGGGACAAACCTCCAAACAAAGTTTATTCTCCCCAAGAAACTTTGAAGGGCCTTCTTGTGGCTTGGCAACGGTAGTTCTTTTATGGCTTCAACCCTCTCTGGATCAATTACTAATCCTTCTTTGGAGACAATATGGCCAAGGATCTTTCCTTCATGTGTTAGGAAGATACACTTCTTAGGATTCAAAGACACTCCAAATCTCCAGCACCTTTGGAAGACTTGTCTCAAATGAGAGAGGTGGTCTGCTGCATTTTGAAAAAATAGTGATATCATCAAGTTATATCAGCAGCACGTTGTTGATCAAACCTTTGAACACCATGTCCATTGCTCTTTGGAAGGTAGATCCAGCGTTGGACACCCCAAATGGCATTTTCCTGTATGCATAAGTTCCCCATTTGGTTGTGAAGGTTGTCTTGAACTGATCTTCTTCCTTCTCCATAATCTGATTATAGCCCGAGTAGCCATCAAGTAGTGAAAACCTCTTAGAGCCAGCCACCACTTGTAAAATTTTCTCCATAGAAGGGAGTGGGTAATGGTCCTTGAGAGATGCTCTATTCAAATCTCTAAAGTCAACACACAATCTGATCTCTCCACTCTTCTTTCTGACTGGAACTAAGTTGGCAACCCAACTAGAATGCTTGATTGGGAATATGATTCTTGACTCAATCAACTTGTTCAATTCCTTCCTCATGAGAGGTTCCATGTGTGGATTGAATGGCCTTTGTTTCTTCTTGATGGGCTTAGTATTTGGATCCAACTCAATGGTGTGCTGAGAAACTTGGGATTGAAACGTTTCAAGTCTTCATAGCTCCAAGAAAAAATATCAGGGAACTCTTGACACAGCTGTATGAACTCATACTTTTCTTGTTCAGTTGTCATCTTTCCAATTTGCAATGGTTTGTTCTCTTCCACCAAGATGGATACTGAATCTTCTCTCTTGACCTGGATGTTTGCTTTCTCTTTCCTAAACTGATCATTAGTATTGAAAATGGACTCCAAAGTGATAAGTCCCTTGGGCAGCTTGTTAGTTATCAGCTGTACCACTTGGTCACCATACTGTTGTTCCAATTTTTCCTGATTTTTAGCTGAGAACTCAGCTTCTTCTTATAAGAAATGGATGATTTGCTGGTCATTCTCAAACACTTGCCAACTTACATTGTTATTCAGAACTGAAGGCATCACAATCACATGGATGTTTGGCTGTACCTTGTCCTTTTGAATTCTTTCCAAAATATCAAAGGCTATTGTTGATGTAAAATCATAGCACCCCTGGATGCAGATCAGGATTCTAGGATGATCATGTTAGAATCCAGTGTGATTTCACAACATTGAATCCTTTCTACAAGCGTGGGACTTGCAAAAATGAGAAAGGAGTCTTCAGAGAAGGCTAGTTCCTATTCCTCTGTTTAGATGCACATGAAAATGCAGAGGGTTCACTCAAAACCTAATCTAACTTGCCAAGGACACAGGGTAAGAAGATGCATGAAAATAAACCTAAGCTAACAGAGGTGATGCACCGAGGAATGAAGAACATCTATCTTGCCAATAAACACAAACCATTCAAATGCGATGCAAGATCATGCACAGATAACAAAATTTGTAATGAAAGACCAGGAGGAAGCAAATGAACACAGAGAGGGTTGAGAATCATCCACAGACATGCATTACTTGCTCCAAGGGTCAATATAATACACTAAAAAATGCCAAGAGGTAGAGTCGCATTATAGTTCTAAATGGGGAGGTTCGAACTCCACAAATTCACCTGATAAAGGGGAGAAGGGAGGAGCAAAACAGAAAATGTCTGACCTTTTTTAAAGAAGCTCCTCCTTACAATATATACTAAGAATAAGAGAGGAAAGAGAGAGGAAATTCAAATCTACCACAACCACTTCTGGATACATTTAACTCATCTCATTATGGTAGAAATGGCGGACCCTGGCAAAACGGCAGACTGTCTACTGCATTAAAGTTGGTTGTTGAATGCCAGTTCTGGGCATTATCACGCGTCAGAGCTGTTTCTCAATTTCATCTCTCCAAACTGAACCAAAATTCAAGATTGACCCTAGAATCGCATAGAGCATTTCACCAACTTTTCATTGATATAAAGAACATGCAAATCCGAGCTCTAGATCAAAAGATATGGAGATCTGAAGACTTAGGGCACAAAACAGGAAAAAATGTGTTCTAAAACTTTTCCTGTGCTTCACCACCTAGATGATACGTGTCAAGAGCTGATTAGGTGCGTGATTCTCTCTCCTCTGCTCACCCATGGGTTTTCTTTGAAAAAATTGACCTTTTTTGTGATTTTCCACTTTTCCCGCGCTCCCGCCACTGAGGACGCGTGGCATGCATTGATTGGAGGACAGGGGCGCGGGATCTTCTTTTACTTTTAGCTTTTTGGCTGAAACTTGGCCAAATTTTCTAACTCCTCCCCGAGCTCCATGCTTCCTTGTTCCATTGGACAGGTGTCCAATTCCTATTTGCTCGGGCCAGCACTTCAAACCTCTCTCTTTGAACTTTGGACGTTTTTCCTTGTGACACATGGCGTTACCTGATTCGTCCTCAGGCCTGCCGGATTTTCACGTCCCTCTGTCCTGGTTGTCCCAGTGCTGTCTGGGACAAAAAATTCTGAACCGCCTGATTCGGGCTTCCTTGTCCCTCTTTGCAGCGAAGACATGTGGCAAGATTTGATTGGCTCTTGGCTCCTTCGGCTTTTCACGTCCCACACGTCCCTTTGTCCCAATTGTCCCAGACTAAAGTTCCCTGTTTCAACCGAACCGGCCGGTTCGCGTCCTTTGTGTCCTCATAGCCCAAATGTCCCAACTTTGCCGCTCAGCAGTTAGTCGATTTTCTTCTCCTTCGACTGAACCGGCTTTCCACGTCCCACGCATCCCGACGGCCCGGATGTTCCTTTGATCTGCAGACTACCTGGAGGCCTTTTGGTCGATTCGCGCCCAGATGTCCCAACTCTTCCAAGGGCTGCCTGGACTAGGACTTAGCCAATTTTCATGATTTTTTCTACCCCAAGCTTGTTTTTAGCATTTCTTCCATTTCTTAGAACTTTCTCTTTTCTTCTTGGGCAAGAGGGTTGGAAAGAGGTTGAGGGGACCCCAGAAACATGATTTTGGGCCCTGAATCAATCTGTTATCAAAATTACATGGGGGGGAATTTTTGACAACAGCTGCCCCAACTGCTGCAAGCCTGTCAGTAGCTTGGTTCTCTTTCCTAGGAACTGATTTGATGCCAAAGCCCTCAAAATCTTCAATGAGGTCCCACACCCTATTCTTGTAGCACTTGAGTAGATCATTCTTGGAAGTATGCTACCCTTTGACCTGATTTACAATCAATTCACTATCACTAAATACTTGCAAGTTCTTTATTCCTCTCTTTATTGCCCAATGCATCCCTTGCACCAAGGCTTCATATTTAGCAATGTTATTAGAGCATACAAACTGAAATCTAAAAGCTAAATATTACTTTACTCCTTGAGGTGAAACCAGCATGGCTCCCCGTCTGGCACCTTGTCTACTCCTTGGTCCATCAAAAAACAGCTGCCATACCTCATTGTCATCCTTGTGGTCTGGCTTGGTGATGCTAGGAATGGGCTGATCTTCTTCATGTATGCAATAGACTCCTAGCTCAGATTCTTCTACTTCTTGATAAGGATCAAAAGCATGCACCTTGTTTGCCCATTCATCAAGAGTTAGATCTGGGATGCTTACAACCTTAGTGTCAGCTTCATCAGTGCTTGGGTGATCTTCTTGATCAAATGCCGAACAGTTGGCATTGATTTGACTTGGAGTGTAGGGCTCAATGTGAAATTTTGCAATAGGTTCAGACCTGATTATAGCTTTGGTTCCATACCTCATTCTAAACAGCATGTGTGACCAATCAGTAGACAAATATCCTCTAATATTGGCTATGAAATCCCTTGACAAACATAGGGCAAAGAGTGGTGGAAGGTCTATTACTGATACATCTTGTAAAACAACCACATTATGGACATGCATGCAAAGGTAAGACTTTAAGTTTTTAATCACCCCAACTGTTGTTTACTGCTGTCCCATCCAACTGCACTACCCCTTTGGATATGGTTTCATATTGAAGTCCTAGCTGACCAGCTATTTGGGTTTGGGCATCATTGAGCTACTCAGCCCCGGAATAAATCATGCAATTGTGCACCAATTGGTTTCTAATGATTAATGAGACATAAAAGGGAGGGGGCTTCAAACATTTTACCTTGCTGTCCTCCATGATTCCCTTCAGGCTTAGGGTTTAGCATTTGTGAGCGCCTTCTCTTGACATTTGGACTTGTACGATTTGAAGTTGGTTAGTCCTTCATGGCAGCTTGTAGCAAATCTCTTTAGCTTGGGATGGATAGGGATTCCCACATTGATATATTTACATTTGTCTTCTTCATCTGATCAATGATGTAGGGCTAAATGGGATGAAGCATCCCTCTAAGGCTTACAGTCCTTTAGGGTTTGCAGTATTCATCCCTTGCACATGGGTAGCAGCAACTGGTATTAAGAGTTGGTTTAGGAGCTGGTTTGGGTGCTCCTTGCATGTTTGGGACTACATTTTGTTTTGCCAAAAGCATTGTGGAGTGGTAGACAGGTTTTGGATTACTTGGAGCCAATGGTTTTCCTTCATCCAAATTTCTCCTTTTTGACCTTGTGTTGGCTGCAACACATTGAGAGGGTATTTGATTCATACCATATAAATCTTCAGCCTTTAGGCTAATTGACAAGAGTAGTTTCGTTCAGAGATGTTCCTTAAGGTGAGGTGCTTCTTGCTTTACTGATCCTCTTCGTGGCTGGACTCTTGCGACCCACCAATGGTTTGCACCATAAGAGCCTGATTTAATGCACTGTTGAAGCACATTGATTGGTTATGTGGCTGACTACACGGGGAAACACCAATCATATTCTTGGGCCATGTTATTTTGCACTTAGTACCAAAGCTCTGGATGTGGATGCAACATTGGGGTTATCAGGCTGAAATGGTCTATTGGCAGGAGGCCTTGCTTGATTTAGGATTTGCAGCTAGATTGGGTGGTCTTTTGAGGCTGATATGGTTTACGGTGTTAAGGCTGAGCTTTAAGAGGGGTTGATAAGAAGGTCTAAAAGGGTTTGGGCTTGCTGCCTCTTGAGTGTAACTAGCTCATTTACCTAGATTTATGCAATTGCTTCATGACTTCTTGAAGTTTAAGTTTGAGGCACTAGAAGATGAAGTAGAAGCTTCATTTTAATTCTAGGATTTCTAGGGTGTGGGTTTAAGGAGCTAAGACTAGGTGCTTGAGGTTAGTGGTTTGGGATCTCTAAACTTGGAAACAATGGCATTGGGAGGTCTAGGGGCTAGTTTTCCAGATTGGATCAAACAATTTTCAGCCCTAATGGCAATTCTATAAGCCATAGGGATAGTTATGCCTCCCATGGACTGAATCAACATAGAAATATCAGAATTTAGAGCTTTAAGGTAATAAAGAAAAGCACCTTCTGCTTATTGGCCTGACTGCCACTGGAATTCTTTCCCAAGTCCCTTTGAAATCTGAAGTTAAAATCAGTCAGCTGCTCATTGGGTTTAGCTCTTTTGATAAGGTTATTACAGCTGCTCCAAAAGGGACAAGTTGGGTCCCTTTTCCCAAAACTTGCTCATGGAGAGAAATACATAGCTGGTTCCAATTTTGAATAGAACCTGCAGGGTTTAGGATTCTAGAACCATTGCAAAGGCTTTCCCTTTGAATGAATTGATGCCAGCAATTTGACAGCAACTTGCATCTCATTGATTTCATGGATTGCACAAATGTTAGCAATAAGGCTTAACATGATCACCAGGAGTAGTTATGATTTAGGTCTCCAGTGAAGTACGGAATGTTCTTCAATGTTTTAAGTTTTAGGGATTGGATTTTCTGCATTGAGAGCAAGTGGGATGCTGCCAATGAAATTGACATACGGATTCGTTTTGCACCAATTCTGATTGGTCTTAGAATCCTTGTTGATTGACATGAAAGGCTACCAGGTGGAGGTGTTGAGGTTTTAGGATTTAAGGTTTATGGTGGAGATGGAGACCTTTGAATCCTTTATTCCTCTTTTCCTTCTTCTTAGAGATAACTGTTTAGATATTCAAACAACGCCTCTTCTTCTCCAGCTCTTGACCTTGTAGTGATTCTTCTCGTGAGCTTTCAGGTCTGTAACTGTTAAAACCAGCTGATTCTTCCCCCTTGGAGTTGCCAGATGTGTAATTTATAGCTCTTTTAAGCAAGAAAATTGTAGCAGATGCTCATCAACTTTGCTGTAATGAAAATGAGACCTCTAAAGTCCCACATGGCATGCCAAAACTTTTATCACCGAATCACAGCACCCTAATGTTTATACAAGTTTGATATACTTGAACTCACGGTGTGATTGGATAACATGGGTACTATCTCCAAGTTGTGGGACTTGCTACTTGAGATAGACCTCCAGAGAAAGCTGGTTCTTGCTCCTAAAATACATGCCACAATCTACTCTAATGCAGGGGAAACTAACTATTCTAATCTAAATTTCCAAGGGACCAGGGTAGAGAGAATGCATAAAATGAAAACCTACACTAAAGCGGTGATACACCCAGAAAAGGAGTGGTGAACACTTCTTGTTCATGTACAATAGACACAATTTCATGAAATGCAACATGAAACATCATGCACAGACTAATAAGATGTAATGAAAGGTCTGAAATGAAGCAAACAACACAACCAAAGGGCTGAAAACTTGATCACAGAGTCTTGTATTGTCATTTCCATTGTCAAAATCCTTGCATTACAACATCAAAAAGGTCAAGAAAACCTGCATTACAGTTTTAATGAAGAGGTCTGATACTTGCAAAAATCACTTGTTGAAGGTGAAATAAGGGAGCTTGCTATCCAAAGAAATGTTCCCCCCCCAAAAAAATGAGCCAAATCTGGCTTTTACAATGCATGGGTGAGAGCCCAGGAGAGAGAAAACATGTAAAAAAACTTGGGAGCCATTCCTCATTGAATGAATATGCATTAAAATAACATGGGTGTCCTTATAGACCCATGCCCTACCACATTTTTTGCCATACTGAAGAGGAGAATGTGACCCCATTTTGCATTAAAACTGGTTGTTGAAACGTCATTTCTGGCCATTACCACGTGCCAGAGGAATGTTTTTGATTTTATCTCTCTAAACTCCATCAAAATGAAAAAATGACCCCAGATTCTTGTAGAATTTTACCAGCTTTCCATTGATATAAAGAACACGAAAAACTGAGCTCTGGATCTAAACTATATGGCCATTTGAAGATTTAGATGCAAAACAGGGCCAAATCGGGTCAACGGGCAAAAAACAGTTTGCCAATTTTTTAACCATTTGGCTTTTTTGGAAAAAATTTCAAATTTTTCCTCGCACTCTGCCACTTGGATGACATGTGTCAAGCTCTGATTCATCTGTGGGCTCATCCTTCGAAAATTTCTTTTGGGCCCTTAAAAAAACTTGGACACATGGCACTATTTTATTGGCTCGGGCCTGAGGGGCGCCACTTTGCCCTTTGAAAATTTGGCATTTTTCACTTTAGGAAAATTTCCCATTTCCCCCCTGCACTCCACAACTTAGATGACACGTGTCAAGATTCCATTCGATGGCGGGGGTAGTGGGCCAAAACTTTTACCTTTGAAAACTTTGACTGAAACATGGAAAATTTTCTGAGTCCTCTTTTCCGCCACCACTTCCTAGGACACATTCTCTCACATCGGCCAATTTGGGCTTCCTTGTCCCTTCTTGTAGATTTTTCACATTTTCACATCTCACACGTCCCTCACGTATACTTTTGTCTTGACTATCCTGGACGAATATCTCTGAACTACCCGAAATGGACTGTCTTTCGGCAAAACAACCGACTTCGCTTCCCATGCGTACTTTTGTCCCAGCTATCCCAGACCGAATATCTCTGAACTACCCGAAATGGACTGTCTTTCGGCTAATTGGATGATTCACATCCCATGCATACTTTTTTCCTAGCTGTCCCAACCCGCGCGAAACAAAAATATTGGATGATTTTTCCAGCTTTCGGCCAATGTCAGCTTTTCGCGTCCCGACGTTTCCAACTGTCCCATGCGACCCGCCTGGGACAAAAATGTCTGACTTAGCTGATTTTTCTTGCTTTTTTTTGGCCCCAAGCTTTGGTATGACAAACCTCAGTACGACCCGAACCCTTCAGACCCGAAATGTTTTAAAACAGTCCTGCAACATTATTTTTTGCTATTTTTTTCCATTTTCTCTAACTTGTTGGGATTTCTTCTTGGATGGGAGAGTTAGAGAGAAGCCAAGGGGGACACCCAAAAAAACATGATTTTTTGCCTCGAATCAATCTATTTTCTCGGGACTGAATAATTTGATGCATGTTATCAAAATTACCTTGAGGGTGAATTTTGGATAACATTGACATTTCTGTTCCTCATATATTAGATCTTCCTATCCAATCCCAACCATATCTATCATGTTTCTCCTTCCCAATATCATACACCCCCTCAACTAATATGATCTTCACCACTGCCTAACATTTTTAAAGATCCCTTTCCTAACCCACCAACAAAAAACCTGATTTCACCAAAAAAAATATAACACATTTTCAATCAAAATTGTACCTTAAACATGTTTACCTCATTCTCCTTTAGAGGCCTTTGAGCCTCCCCCTAGCCCCATCTATGAATTTATACTACGTAGACCCGCTAAAATTTCTCAAACCTACCAATCTATTCAATCAAAGGATTCTATTCCACCTACATCTTATCCGGTAAACACTATCCATATTTCCATTGGTTTCACTAATGGAATACCCATCCAATCATCACAATATACCAACATTCACACTTCTCATATGTTCCATCAATTAAATATTTTAATCCAACCTCGAACATCCTATCAAACATTTCCTCTAGCTTTAACACACCAAGCTTCCTTATATCCTTATCCATCCACTACTTATTTTGTACAACCAACACCATCCAACACTTATCCTATACCCATATTGACCATAACTACAACCCCCATGCCTATCAAATACATTTCCACCACTTCTCAAATATGTATTATGATCGATATCTCATGATTGTCTACTTCTAGCCCCATCTATGTATACTTTCACTATAAATCTAGTTCTCAATCATGTAAACCAGAGAGTCCTACTTTATCCCCATCACCTTATGCCAATACAATCCCTTCTTTGTCTACCACTCTTGATGTACCTCAAAAATATCATCCATCCTACTATGGTCCTAATTCCAAATATTAAAAAATCCACCAACAAATTCAATCTCCACTCCTGTATATCTTCGAACAAACCTTCCCAAATCCACCATCGACAGATCAATTTCTACCTTCCACACCATATAATTTAAATCCTTATTCAATTAATAATATAGATCAAACACCTCTTTTAGTATCCACACATACATCTACCATTGATTCCACATCTATATCTACCTCATCCACTCCATCATCCACATCTATTTTTTCCTTACCCATAATACCATCCATGGATCCAGTCCCGGTTCCTACACCTACCACATCAATCTTTGAGACCATATCCACATCATCCTCCCATTGTAAATCATTTAAATAACCTTTGAAATTACTTCAACTTACAAAAAATTCGAATTTTCCTTAAACCTCATCAACGTAATTGAGTCAATATTCAATTTATGTGGATTCCATCAAACAAATGTTGCTTCCTATGCATTTATCAACACCATCTCTGGATCCTTTAGTGGAAATGGTTATCGTTCCTCCCAAGGATGTAACCCCACAAATAAAATATACAACCATCAATACATCACCTCAAATATCCCTTATACATTCCTTTAAGGAAATTGGCATTCCTACCTCTAAAAATCCAACACGAAAACCCTTTCATCAACAATGTTTCATCAACTATAACCAAAACCATTCAACACTAAGGAATTTACCAGTACCAAAAGTGAATTCAAGCCATAAAGACATCAACATGCTCAAAATTTATCCTCAACATCTATACCATCTTAAACATCCACTTCTTCTTCAAATAACAAGATATTCCGCAAAGATAAAGCACCTCCTAACACTTTGGTTAAATCATGTACGGAGGTCTTCCAACACTTGTTACAAAATTCCACAACCATGCTCCCACATATTAGGGCCTCTGATGAAAATATAAAGAAGGCATCATGGTTTAATTCCAACCTCATTTTCACATATCATCATACATATAGACACAATATCGAACATTGCATAGCACTCCAAACCATTATTCATAACTTCATTAATAAAGGATGCCTCCTTCCTAAACCAAACCAATCTCTTGCTTCCACTTCAACATCCACACGTTTGAATTCATCTATCCAAATGAAAATTACCCTCATTCTTCATGAACTTTCACAACCATTTTCCCCCCAAATGATGATTCTTCTAAACAAGATCCTTCATTATCCATCAAATCTATTTGAGTAACCAGCTAGTCCGGTCCATGTGACCCTAAATCATCAAGCAAAACTAAAACCAAAACCAAAACACCAAAACCTTAGAGTAATCCACCCCCATCCTCAACACCCAAATCAGGTCATACATCAATATCCCAAAAATCCATGTCTAAATCCAATTCTAAGACTTCCAAAGGAAGGACATCTCACAACTTTAAATCAAAATAAAAACCCTCCTCTCAAAACTAATTCATCTTCTAAGACATCTAATGATCCCATCCAATCTAAGCCCAAGTCAAACTATCCTATCAAATCCCACAAGAGTTACCTTCCCCATCATACTTCGATTAGGTCCTACATAGATATCCTTTGATGTGTAAATCAAATATCTTCCATCACACTTCCTACTATCCAATATTTTAATCCACATAGTAAGAAACCATCATGGTTTGATCCTAATTCCATCTGCACTTATCATCATATTCTGGGCCATGACATTGAGCATTGTAAGGCCTTTCAGAAAATCATCCATGGCCTTATTAAGAAAGATGATTTCATCATTCAGGGGGAGCATCCTTCTCCATATATAACCAATCCAATTTATATCCCATCCATTGGGTTTCCCAAAATTCCTAAATCCACATCATCCCTTAACATCTCTCCTCGACATGACGTTCCTCCTAAGGAGGGTCTTCCCTTATTTATTGACAAATTTTTCGTTATTGATCATTTCTATGATCCTTGACCATCTATCCAATTTAAATCTAAAGTTATAATAAAAAATCCCATCCAATTCCCCTTGGTACTCACACGCTCATATACATCCAAATCACCCAATGTGACATAATATCTCCCACTGGGGAGAACCTTCCCTTCATTATTGATCCTATCATCCACACATCTTATCTGCATCAATGTATCTTCCTATCCATCCAGTTCTTCCTTTTACACTAAGGGAATTCATTCCAGGATTGGTCTCTTTGTATATTAGTTCCTTTTTAGCATTTTTATACCACATCCAAATCCATCTCATCATCTCATCTTGTTTCAAATACTGCCATTGTGGCCATATTTATTCCTCCTTTGATGGACCTTTCATCTCCATTTTCATCGAATTCCACCTTTGTGGCCATACTCGTGCCTCCTTTGAGGAATCATATTCCCATCTATTTCTCAACAAATTTCACTGTTGTGGCCATAATTTTGCCTCCTTTGAGGCGCCATATTTTATTTCCATCCCTTTCATCAAAGTCAACTATTATAGCCCTATTTGTCCTTCTGTTGAGGGACCATTTCATCTCATCAAAGTCCACCTTTATGGCCATATTTTTGCCTCTCTTAGGGAACCATCTTCATCAAAGTCTACCTTTATGGCCATATTCATGCCTCTCTTGGCCCACCATATTCATCGAATTCCACCATTATGGCTATATTTGTGACTCTTTTGGGGCACCATATGTTTCATCCTAAGTCCACTGTTGTGGCTATGTTTGTTCCTCCTTTGAGGGACCATTTATCTCCATATTTTTCATTCGAAGTCCACATTTTTTGCCATGTTTGTGCATATTGGGGCACCATATTCTCATCATAAGCCCACTCTTGTGGACATTTTTTGTCTTACCGGGATGCATATCTTTTCCTCACTTCCTAAATTTTGAAAGGTAGCACATATTTTCTATATTATCTATCTTGCGACATCTTATATAATATTTCACTCTCATTCTAAGCCCACCATTGTGGCCATACTTGTTTCTCCATTGAGAAACTATTATTCTCATCAAATTCCACCATTGTGGCCATATTTGTTCCTCTTTTGGGGCACCACCATATTTTCCATTAAATTCCACCTTTGTGGCCATATTTGTGCCTCTCTTGGGACACCATTTATTTTCATCAAAATCCACCGTTGTGGTCATATTTGTCTCTCTCTTAGGGTACCATCTCTTCATCTCGTTAGGTACAAATATTTCAACTTTCTTAAGTGTATAGTTTTTATTTCTTACTCTTTTATCACATCTAATCCTTTGCAAGTTATCATCTCATATTGTTGCAAATTTCATATCTCCCCTCCCTTGGTGGTAAACTAGAAGTGGAATTATTTAACGCATTACACTTGTGACCATTCTATTATTAACATGTCTACCAATGCTCTTAGTCATATCTTTAGATCATTTCTCCATTTTAGCCTTTTCCATCTCTCATCGTGATGGTTTGGAATCATGTGGTCTATTGTCACCTCCTAGATGTGACCCTAGGTATGAGCACCATGGATCTTTCCATGGAATATTCCTTATGGATAGGTTATCCCCTTTGGTGATAACCCTATGATTATCACATCCATCACCTTCTTATTCACATATTGGAATCATGCAAAGGGTCTAGGGGTGTCTCTTGTACATTCATTACCCCCTCCTAAGTGGTCTACCTAGCTAGTTCCATCTCTCCCCCATGTAAAAATAAAAATTCATGGATCCTCTTGTCAAAATAAAATTTATAAAAAATATACTAAATCCTCGAAGGACAGTTGTTCATGTAAAAAAAAGAGAAAAATAAAAATAAAAGCATGCAAATTCAAAATCAAAAGCTAATAAAAAATAAATAGACTGATCCCTTGAAGGATGACTATTACATATTATTTTTTCCATATATATTAGATAAAGTAGACCATACACTTGAAGAATGGCTACTCATTATGGAATTTGAATGCTTACCAAATTGATCATACTTCCATTTTATTAGCATCCTAAGAAATCTTCCCACATTGATAACCTTTCTCTTTCCCCTTTCCTAGAGCTGGGTCATAGTTTTAGGGAACACCACTAATAGAGAACCCTATTCCCATGCACAAGTTAAATCTGAAATCTATTTTTTTGTTGACATTAGGTCTATAAGTCCATCCCATCAGTATTTATCTCATGATCTTTTCTGTAACCAACTATCTTTGGTTGCATACTAACAATATTTTTAGTCACATGTGCCTTTCTTTACCTTGATCTCCTCCTTGTTTACCTCTAATGCAGTTGGAGGAATATTTTCCTCACATGAAGTAGTGTCATTCATACCCATAAATCACCAATGTTAAGTTGCATCTAATTCTTATCTCATCCAAACTCAATCTAACTTTTGTGGCCATATTTGTGTTCCTTCTCAGGGTACCATATCTCACATTTTGTTATCTCACCTTTTGGGCCATATTTGTTTTCCTTTAATAAGGCACCATTATGTTCATCTATTTATCCTTTTTTTCCTCTCAAATTCCACCTTCATGGCCATATCCATTCCTTTTCAGGACATTTTAATTTTAAGTCCACCCTTAAGGCCATCTCTATTCTCCCTCTAGGGAATTTTGTTTCACTATTTCACATCAACCCCTTATCATCTCAAAGTCTACATATGTGGCCATATTCATCTTACCTCTAGGCATTTTAATTCTACATATAAATCATTAATTTACACTTTTAAAGTCCTACCAGGCCATTTTTTTTCCTCCTTGGGAATTTTATGTTACAATCCTATCTAATCTACACATTTTACGTTATAATCATATTCACCATCTTGGGCATTATATTCATAATATCAAGTACACTCTTGTGGCTATATTCGCGGCCTTTTTAGGGGATCCATATTCATCATATCAAACCCACCTTTCCCCACTTGGTGCATATTTTATTTCCTTTTTTTTCCTTCATGGTCATACATTTTCCCCACTTGAGGAATTTTTTATTTCCATTTTTTCCTTCGCGGCCATGCTTTTCCCCTTTGGAGAATATTATTTCATCAATCTCTTTTTCATTTTTCCTTCTCAGAATTTTTTTTGTCCCATTGGGAACCATATCATTCATCCTCATCCTTGTGGACACATACCTATTCAATCAATTCCTTGCATAAGAATGATTTCACATACCTTTTGCATATAGTTGCACATATTTTGATGATTGTCCTGCATCCATACTGCATTGATCTTTACCTACTCACTAGTTCATAGAATGTTGTAGCTCATCTCCATTGAGGAAAAAATTATCCTCTACTAATGTGATATTGGAGTCACTGCCATATTTTAAAATCAAATTTCTATCCTTTTTTCCTGGGGCATCTTTCCATGGTAATCATTTTACCTATCCTTTTTTCACCCATCCACCCTTCATCATATATATTTTTCAAATGAGTCATCGATTTCCCTTGAAATAATTGAAGCCCCTTTTGAGGGGGAGTTTATCATCAATAATTTTTAGCATCCTCATCCACCTCTTATCATTTTTTTTCTCATGGCTTGTTATCCCAAACAATTCAACAAAAAGGGGGAAATTGTATATGCCTAAACTCGGTATCTATACCCCCATCACCCGCATGCACATATTCAATTAATTAATCCCCTTCCCTTAATTAAATTCCCTCATTATCCCATCATCATTAATTAATTAATTAGTTATCCATCCAATTTCCCTAACCAACCTTCTAATTAGGATGATTTTATCCTACACATAAATCCCCTTGATTTTATATCTTTTATCCTATTTATTTTTATGACATAACTACCCATATCTCATCACTTGCCAACCTAATTCTTTAAAGCACTCACTTAATATTTAAAAGCATCAAATCGTGAACAAAATCAGAAAATCATGCCTATTGGGGAAACCTTCCCTGAAATCGGTGGTGAGCCAGCTCAGTCATCGTCGACCCTATGAAAATGAGTTCTTTCCTTCCTTTTAAGATCAAATACATGCACATACTAGAGTTTTCCTACAATTTTCAAACATCTCCTCATGTCTGAGCATCCCTGCAACAGGTACATACCTCCTAAAGCTCCTTCTAACTTGATTGAATTAATCACGAACCCTCTTTCGTGATATTTTCATCATCCTTATATTATTCTATTTAGTTGTTATCATCTTCTTATTATCTTGTTAGATCTAACCTTTTTCTGGACCAACAACAGTTTTGGCTCTATTATCAACCTATTCCATCAGCTTTTCTTCTTACATGTTTCCATTTTAGCTTCTTTCTCTCTTACAGTCATTGTCTCCTTACTCATATCACCATTGAATCGGCCCTCTATCATCATATTTTCCATCTCTAGAGCCTTCCTTAGCCTTTGCATATATTATTATTTTGTTCAGATCTCATATCCACCATCTACCTCCTTAGTTACAACATTTATAGCCTCCTGCAGTTACCAGTTGGCATCCAGATCCCCATAGATCTGTATATTTACATTATTGATCATATCTACACATCCAGACCTCCGTCAACCTACCTCTACATAGTCTGGGTTGTCACCAACCCAGTCAAGGACCATTTAATTTATGTCCATTTATATCAAATTTGTATGTGCCTTACATTTCTACATTTCTAGTTTCTGTGTGCCTCATATTTTGCATAATATCCAGTTTATTTTTATTGCTTTTATAATATTTTATCTAAACACAGGGATTGACATCCACCAAGTAATTTAACACTTCTTGGAGATGGAATTATCCGAGAATCCCCTACATAAGGATATATAATTAGATATTTCTCTATTTTTGTAGTATTTATATAGCTTGCACCAATAAGGATGAATCAATTCAATGCCTGTATCCATCTCATAACATTAAAGGTAATATAAACCCTCCATCATTTATGAGTTTCTAATTTCCCTAGTAGTTAGTTCATTAACTTCGTTACGAACAAGAAATTTAGACAACACCATGAAATGATGATCTATTAGATGAAATTTCTTAATAATTTTACACATCATACACTTGGGGGAAATATTTTTCTTCTCCCCCCTCTAGCTTTATCATGTGTCTCACACTTCTACCATTTCACTTATTAATTTACATCTAGTCTTTCACACAAATGTTATACATCTTGATACATTTGTATCATCATTACCCAATGACACACTCTTGTGCTATAATTCACACTTGAATATTAAGGGCATACTACATTCATGAACCTCACATCATACACATGACAAATTTCACACTCGACACATCTTTCTTACACACATTCATCACAACACATTTCTCGATGACACACTCTAGTTCCACAATTCATACTAGATTGTTGAGGGTATAAATATGAAATTAACCTCACCACACTTATGAAATATCTACATATATGCTTTATCGATTGTATCTTTCTAGTGCACAATTCAAACCATTTTCCCAATGACGCACACTTGTTCTATGGTTCATTCTCGACTGCTGAGAGGGTATTTATAAATAAACATAGTCTTATGCATACTCATTCACATTCACTCAGGGGGCACTTTTTTCCTATCATACTCATATTCCATTCCATTCCATTTCACTCACTCATAAAATACTACATATCTTAGCTGCATGTTGTTCTTGTTTTCTTATACTCACATGATACATCTTTCTTACTATGTTAACTGGATACATTGTATCTCATTATATTTTCTATAAACACATGCACATTAAATTTCCTTCTAGTTGTAATCATAGAATTTACATAGATCATTACACACAACATGGATGCTTGGCACCATAAGTCTTACCAATTCCAGAACAGGCTCTTGGGAGAATTCAATTTTGTACACACTATAGTTGCTATTGTTTTGATTTATACTACTTCCTATTCTTACTAGCACATTATTATATTGGATCATATACATTTTTACATACTTTGTATATATCTAACATACTAATAGGTGCTTCATGTGTAATTTTTGTTTCGTAAGAACTATTGGCTACCAGAGTTGTCTATTACTATTTCATTACTACTATATGTCATTGCATGCCATTGTTTACGAGCTTTTCCCTATTTATTTCTTATTTTATGATTTCTTATAATGCTTTTGGCCACTTCTTCCTTGATTGTATTGTGACATTATGAGAAATTTCCCATGTTTGAAACCTTTTTTAAATGGTTTACATTGTCTTCTTTCTTACTAGTGTACATTCTATCTTTCATATGTGTATTTGTCTTGTTTTTACTAACACATGTTTCCAACCACTTTATTTGTATGTGCCTTGGTTTCTACCAAGTACACTCCTCCTTACATGGTATAAATTTAGCACAACATCTGGTCCTCTCCTTTAGGACACATTTTCCTAGCAACATCACACCCCAAATGAGGGGGCACATACGTTGGGTGAATCAATCACCCCACACATCAATTCAAAGTTACATCAAAATACAATTCAGCATAGGATCAACACAATACACATTATAAAAAGGGCTTAGAATCTGATTTGGGTCCTCAACATAGTAGAGAAACCAATGCTCAAACATAGACATGAGCACCTAGACACTTATAACCCTTACTGCATGCTTATGACCAAGGGGTAGTTACAATTTTGTTTTCAGATTAACACAATTTTCAACAGTCTACACAACACTCTTCTTATTATAGGCACAACCCTCTAACAATCAACATGCATGCATTCTATCTCCATTTTGTACTTGTGTTGGATTTAAATGGATCAGATTTGAACAAAAAATATCACACCATCTGTAATTATGTATACACTTCGAGATGTAGTCAAATGTTGGAGAATAACACCAAACTTTTCTTGCTACACTTTTTCTTTCGTGGTGTGAGATCACCCAAAAAACTCAGAATTTTCATAATTTGCATGAGATCACTCAAAAATGTCATTCTTGACATAAGATCACCTAAAAAATTATTCGTCTATAGCATTTTCAGGATCCTTTTTTCCCTTTTCACTAATCATGGATTATGTGCACATGTTCCTCTTCACATTTTTACATACTTTTACATACTTTCTTTACATATCTAGATTGAATTTTTCATATACACATACTTGAATACTCTTTTGCTCTTCTCTTTTACAGGTCCATATTTATGGGAAGCAACAGTCACATCATCAACCATCAAGCAATAATGATAATAGGTACAACATGACATATACACATATGCTTTCACCCCTAAGGTCACTTCCTCTTTTCTAGCTTCCATGCTTCATTTTTATCACTCTGCGCTTTTTATTATCTCCTCGGCACACTTTTCACCATTGATTTACATGGTTATTAGGTATGCATCTATTATCTACTTTATGTTATCAAGAATTCACTCAACAACATAAAATGGGAAAAAATATAGACACTAAATCATGCATTTTGGGTATATTTTCAAGTCCTGACCACATACCACTATTCATATGATTCATAAATGAGAAAGTAATAATTGACTATTGTCTTTGGCCTCTTTCATTTCTTTCTGGTTTTCTTCTTGGTTTCACACACCATATTTCCCTGTCCAAATTTTGATACTTAATATTTTCTGAGTTTGGATAGTAGCACCCATCTAGGAGGCCAACGCCTATGCTCCCCCATCCCATCTAGGTGCCCTAAACCTCTTTATATATTATTCACATCCTTTTGGTTTTGGTTATCCATTGGGCATCTTATTTTCTTGGTGGTCGTCCTTTTAGTGGTTAATTAAAAAATTCAAACAAGGGAATCATATAAATATAAAGATATGTGATCATAATAAAGGACCAAGCTCTAAGCATTTATTACTATCACCTAAGGTTATTTCCAAAGGATTTTTGAGAGCATCAAATATTCCATATAGCATCCATTCACGGGAAAAGGAACTACATTATTTTGCATATAATTCATAGGAGGGGAATTTTATTTTTCCATACACACATATACTTACATTGCTACATCTATATATTTCACGTTATCAAGTGCATCTTGCACAAGAGCCACCTAGGGCATAATTCTTCACTCTCTCACACACACACATAACTACATGTAGTCTAAAATGTAGTGTAGTTCCTAGATCATAAGTTCACTCAATTGGGTGATCGCCGGGGTCATTATGACTCCCCATTTACATATTTTTTAAAGGTTTGATGTGTTTTGGGCTTCTACAGGTGCTTGTTCTTTTTGTAGGTTTCAATAAAATTATGTGGGCATAATGCAACACATAGGATACTAACAACGACAACTTGTGACCCTTTAAAAATAATTTTATGAGGTTATGCGTAGTCACAGGTGCCTACAGAAGGTCCCTAGAACCTAAGCGCCCTTGACCCAGTCCAGGAACCCTAGTCCCATTCCATTAGTTCCATCAATATTCCAGCTCAGTGCCCCTTCGAGATTATTGTAAAATCAGCTACATACTTTATCCCTTATCTTGCACTTAGGGTTTCAAATTTAATTTCTTATTTCTTGAGTCAGATGTTTACTTTATTGCTATATCATTGCGCTGTGACTCTGTAATTACGATTTATCTTATATTTCTATATTTTTTTAATCAAAAGGAAACTAGAACCCCTGTTACTTTTCATAACACAAGAAATTTGGATGAGGTGACATATACTAACCAAGGGAATGTTAACCTAGAGGACTTCCTGAAAATATTTCATACCGAAGATATAAGTGATGACATGAAATAAATCAATGCCGGTGGTATTTATTTAGCTTCTGATTTCCCATCCTCCATACATTTCACAAAATTAGTATGGACTTGTGCCAGAAAATACAACCCAAAATCCATGGAGGTATTAGATGTAAGTGGTGCTAGAGTCCTCTCTTTGACATCTGAGGCATTTAGAATAATATTGGGATTACCTCAGGTTGAGAAGCTAGTAAAAATTGACATATATGTGGCACAAAACTAATGGAATGCCAAACATGATGACTATGTAAAAATTATGAACGCTCAATTGTTGATAAAGAAAAAAGGTTCTTCTTCCAAGTTCCTAAATTTTTTAACCAAATCACACTTTGTAGAAGAAGTTGAGGACATCATTACTCTACTAAGTAAGATTGCAGGTTTGAATTCCACTTATTATTTCCAAGAATGGATGTTTAGTTATATCTATCTCATCCTAAATAGCACCAAGAAGGTTTGTTAGGCCACATTCATAAGTAAATTTATCCATGATCAACTCATTAAGATGGTTGTACAAATTATAGAGGTAATTACTATCAGTTGTGAATTCTATATGATATCATATCATATTTACAACATTGCATGTCACAAAGACCTCCATGGTATCCCAAGAATAAAGGATTTCACCACCCATAGGGTATATGATGTATACCCTTAGTTAAATCTAGAAAATTGAAGGGGAAATTTCAAAAAATAAATGATTCTTTCTTTGCACCAATAATATGCCTCTTCAGGCTAGAATGGGAGTAGTTTATGATATTCACATTTTCCAAATAGGAAATAAATGAGTATGAATGCTAATTTATCCATTTTAGATTCTTTACTTAAATGAGGGTAAGTGGTTTCTAGGGGCACCCTTTTATGCTACCAAGATATCTAGATGAAAAATGGCCACTCTTATAACTCTCAAGGAAACTAGAAAAAGTACATAAGTTAATAGATGGAAAACACAAAACCAACATCAAGTTCCCTATCTCAATAGGGAGATACACCTACACAACTATCATAAAATACAAGCTCTTAGAATATGAGATGGAGAAATTACAAATGGAAAAGTTATATCTAAGGAAAAAATATGATATTAGATGGGTGATGAGCTTAGTACTAGGGAGCTCATACACACATGAAGCCAATTATGAAGCTTTTTGGATGACTTACAGAGATGAGGAAGAGGCCAAATTAAGAGATTTTTCCAGAATGACCTTACAACAAGTTATTGACTACAAAATTATAGTTGTACCCTAGGGATTTTTTTATGACCAAAAAATAGTGAGAAAATTCTATACTGAAAAAGAATCTAGAAGCACAACAAATTGCACCACTTGATCTGAAATAATAAAGAAACAAGGATGCATGTAAGAATGAAAAATGTAATGAGAAGAACATTGTCATTTTTAACATTAAATGGTTTGAATTTTTCATTAAAAAATACTAACGTATTTCAAGAATAAATGGCCATAGGAATTATCTAGGAGGATCTTCCTCATTTGAAGGAAGAAGAATGAAAAATAGGTCCATTAGATGGGAAAGCACCCCTACTTCCTTCAAAGAGGCCAACTACTGGGATCATAGAGGAATGGAATGCAACCATAAGTAGAATAGGAAGCTCCATGTCCCTTTTTACCCAAAAGGCTGAGACGATGCTAATAAAGACCATAAGGGATTCCCTCATCACTCACATTATCCCACTATAGGTCCAAATAACATGTAACTCAAAATCTAGGACTTTTTTTGTACATTTAACAGGGTCTTTTAGTACTTGTAAGATAATAATGGGTTCCCTATTTGACATTAACCCACCACCTAAAGTGCAAGGTCCTAAAGAGAGAGAAATATGAGCTAAAATGTTTTGAAAGAACAAAACAAGATAAGGTTATACACCATGTGGAAAAGGCTACGAAAATGTTAGAGACCAATAACATCACATCTATGAAAAGACATACAAAATAAGTTAAGGAACTAGGGGTCATTGATTAAGTTCCATTAGATAAAGTGCAGAAGACTCTTATTACAGTACTAACTCAATAAGAGATAAATCCACAAATTAAAATAGCTAAGGTTGAAAAAGAGAAAGAAACAAATGCACCATACTCTACTGAATTAGTGCAAAGCATGAAAAAAAAGGAGGTTATTATGATTCCCATGGATAGTCATCTAGTAGAAACATCAAAAAATCATGAAAAGGAAGTAGAGGAATCTAATGTGATTGAATTAGCTCCACCAAAAGAGGGGAAAGAATCTCCTATCACAACTACAACTCAAGGAGGATTAAAACAATCAATTGAGATAGTGGATACAGATGAAGAAGAGGATACACATGCACCAATTTTCACTAACTTGTCACTAGGATTGACAAAAAAAAGAATAATATGTCACTCCATTAGACATCTAATTATTATAGACCTCATAAATACATATTGAACTGAAAAATTATGGCAATTCAAAGTGCAAAAACTGAAAACGCAGTACCAAAAATTGGAGCAATTCTAGTTTGGAGGGAAGTTACTGGGGAATCATTGAAATAAATGGTTGCTTTTACATAAGTACTTACTTAGGAATATGAAGGTATCACAAAACCAAAAAAACAAATATTCTTGTGAGCCTTGCGGAGTAAATACTAGAAAAGGTCACTGAGGAAATTATAAGTCACGCAACGATTAAGGGAAAGGAAAAGGAACAAGCTAGTGATAAATCCCAAGAATTAGCCACTGCAATAACATTGACAAAGGAACTTGAAATTAGAAAGCAAGAAATGGGATAGGAAGAAACAAGTTTTCCTCAAATTGAGCTAGAAGTAGCAGTGGAAACTGAAATTTCACTAATATAGTTACCAAATCGAAGGTTCCTCAAGCTTCTTTGAAAGAAATTGTAGTCTACTTAGGAACATTATAACATGCACCATAGGCACCAAGAAGGGAAAATGCCCCAAAATTAGGATGGTTAGGAAAATTCCCCTCAAGGAAAGAGAAAGAAGTGGATAAAGTAGAGACAATTGATATTGAAATTATTGTGTTTTCAAGACCCAAAAGATACCCAATGAAGGATAAGATACTTTCCAAATCCATGTAGATCCGCAAGGGTACAAGACATTGGATATTTCTACCACACAAGGAGACATACTAAAATTTTATGTGACAATGAGTGATTACCATGTCACACATATTCCATTGGGGAGGATGACCACTGATACTCTGAATAAAGAAACTACAATGTCCCTCGGGGGAATTATCCAAAAGATTGACAGGGATAAGGAGACTAAAAAGTAGTTAAGAGAGAAAGTTTATATTTTGTAAACTTATGTACAAAAATGGATACAACCTTTTGTTTAAGGGTAAGAAATTTCTACTGCCATAACCAAAAATTCCTTAATAGTTGTTGATAGATCAAAATAAATAATTTATGTTGTGAAAAAATGGAAGGAAGAGTTATCCAAAAAGGATAAGACCATAAAAGACACTGTTGAATGCTACAAGTAATTATCTAAGTAGTTGACTGAAGAAAATGGCTAGATTGAAAAGTGCTGAGATGAAATGAATTATTGGTATGGAATCCTTCCTAAACTTGAAGCAATAGTTCATCTAGATGTCAGTTGGTGGAATAAGAAGAGATTTTCCCCTCTGAGGGAAAATAATCACAACATAGTTATGAGGGATCCATCAAATTAAGAATGAAGACATTGAATCAAAGTATCAAAGAGCTCAGTCCAGGGAAAGATAAAACAAAATAGTGCATCTATGAAATTGACAATAAAATTGGAGGAATAGTATCTATCCAAGGCCGGTTGACATATGGAGATTTGAGTTTAGATGACTTAATGCAATCTTTTCATTGGCAAATTAATGGAGGATCAAAGTATATTACTTAAAGTTTCAATTAGAACACCATTCAAAACATAATTCATATGGAGGGAAAGATAACTAAATTAACAAAAAAATTAAAGAAAAATAATAGTGAAATAAGTAAATTTGAAAAAGTTTTAAGAGAGTAGGGACTTGTATTTGTGTTTCATGCTGGACCAAATGAGGAATTCCTCATTCAAATTTTCAAAATATTTTATGCATATAAATATAAAATGAGTGAATCAACTAAATATGCAACAATTAAGGTAGAATATGCATAAAATATTTTATAGGAAACTTGTAAAACATGTGTATAGTAAGTACAAAAAAAGGGGATTCTATAGGGGCCCCTGTCCTTGGAATTTATATTAGCAAATTTGTAAACATATTTAAAAAGTCTTGTAAAAAGCACATGGTCAAGTAATGACTACACATTCTTCCCTATAATTAGGAACACAAGCTAACAAATTCTTATTTATGAAATCAAATTCTTTACGGTTTTGTGCCCCAAAAACATATTGTATATCCCTTGATAAATCACGAGATATGCCCTTCTCCATAAGCTCTTTGATTCCTGCCCTTGGGCCTTCTAAAATACCAACTAATTCCAAATTTTTTATAAGATGAAGCCCATTAAAGGATATTGAGCCCTCCTATGAAATACATCTTTGTGCCTTGATTAACATAAACTTTAGAAGATAAAGACAACTTGGACACACCAGTTGGTTTTGCAGGAACATGATTGGATGCATTAGCAGGAGCTACTGGGATCCTTATAAATATCTTCAGTGGAGGAGAAGGTACAACACTATTTATTAGATAATATGGCATGACATGAAATAATTTAAGATTAGATTCCACTGAAGCCTTTTCTAGGACAATAAGCCTTTTTTCCAATTCAGCTACTTTACGAGAAAGAGAGGATATATCCTCTGGAGGATCTGAATCAGGTACTATGGGAGAATCAATTTGGATCTCTCTTCCTTCCAATTCCTTAGTAAATAAAGTAAGAGATATACATATGGTTCTCTTGGTTATGATTGGTTGGAAATGGGACTAGAAATTCCTTAATTTCTCAAGGAATACATTATCCTCTAGATGGAAAAAATTGTGAAACATAATTTGGAACATCGAGAAGAAAGGAGTCATTATGGAAAGTTTCCTCATCAAGGCCAACTGAATCACATAGGGATTCAATGGTACTGCAAGTTCCTTTTGATATTAAATTGAAAATAACATCTTAATGAAACCTTCATTTAGACCTTAGAGATTGAACATTGACTACAGAGTCTCTAAAGATAGATATTTCATTTCTCCTTCTGATTCTATATCTATGATCATTCAAAAAAGGAATGCCACCACTTATTCCACCAGGAATTCCACTTACAATTCTATCAATAAATTTGAAAATTCATTAGATTTGAGTGTGAATGTATAGAAAAATTAATCTAAGGAGAGTATGTGTGAAATATTAAGATGGGATTAAATACAATATTTTTCAGAATGCTCAACACAAGTTGGGAAATGGGAGAACAAGGAGATATATAGTAAAAATATACTACTTTGGTTTGTTTTGAATTATTTCAAGAGGAATACATTACATTAAAATAATTTCATATAATCATTCTAATCTCAAATTATACTTTTCAAAAAAGATAAAAATAAAATAAAAAATAAATGACGTCATGCAGAAAATTGTTATGAAAAGGGATATTAATGATTGAGAAAAGGTGAAAAATATATTAAAAAAATTTCCACTACAAACTAACTGCTTTTCACATGTAAAATAAAATAAAAAACCAAATCTAAAGTTGATAACTAAAAAGGTAATCCCTTTAGATAGAAAATATGCCTTCCCACTCTAATAAGAGATCAAGCTCCTTTGCTATAAAGAAAAGAATATTATCTTGCTAGTTCATAGGGAATTTGAAATCTAAATCATTTTTTTTTAATATAAATATGGGTTTCTATCCTCATACCAAAGGTGGTTAGTTTTCTATTTGAAAAAATTAAAAAGAAGTAGTGTAACTATATTATGTTTTCATTTTCTTATATGAAATACATATGAACTTTGAGTTTTCAATCTTTTGTGTTAAGGTGGTTTCACTGTACAGCCATTGGAAAACATTGAGGGCATTTAATTCATGTCCCATTGTCAAAAGTTTGAAGTTTGAATGACATATTCCTACTTTTGATTCTAGCATTGTTTTCTGGATCTTGTATGTTGAAATCCAATTAATGAGTTATAATTTCTACTGCAATTTTGTGTTTACTGATTATGTATGTAACACACTAGATCATTCCTTGGTTGTTGCATTTTGGTTACTACATAAATATTGTTTTGTGAGAACTTACTCTGAAATATTTTATATAAGTCTAAAATCCTTATTGAAACCATCTTATTGAGTTCTTTTTTCAGCCTTTGAGTGTATATTTAGTGTGTGAAAATGGGAGGAATAAATACTTCATCATAATGCTTGCATGATATTTTGTGTTAAGTTTTTTTAGAGATTGTGTTGAAATTTTTTTGGCTGTTTATTATCAATGAATACAAATATATTTTTAGGAATTTATCACTACTTAATCATATGTTCTTTACTTTCCATGATAACATGTTGTCATAGTATTTTTTATAGTTTTGTTACAAAAAATAAATCATCATTTAATCCCCTTATTTAAAAAAATCAAACCTACTATACCTTTCCCCACACCATCACACTTCTGAAAATTCCATTCAGCACATCGGTTTTCCTATTTCCAAGCATCAGTGAGGACACTTCTTCATACCTATATTCTCATAAAAAATTATTTAAGAGCAACTAGCCTTGCTATCTTTAGTAACTTATGTCTGATGTAATAAACATATGTAATAATCTTATGACAGATCTTGCGAGTGGGTGTTGCATTCATGGTTGTATTTAGATTAGATTAACCCACCATTTTCTAGATTAGAAGGAACTAAGTGTAAATTATCTTCCCTTTATTCAAGTTACCCCATGGGTTCTCTCACATTGGTTTAGGTAAGAGAAAAAGTAGCAGGATCAGGACATCCCCTTTGTACATGCCTCTCAATCATCCCAAAGCTTAGTTCTTAAAGAGAATGTTAGACATCTCCTCGACTGTAAATGACATAAATATCACAGTATGAAATATCCTTAATCCTTCCTACCCTTTACAAGTGTTGTCATGCTCGAGGGGGTGTAAAATTGGGAGCTAACATCTATGACCCATGAAGATGTGTAAGAGGATCCTTTATTGGATTCCTCCTTTGAACCACTTGCGGATATGATATGTGGTGGGCCCTGAGCATTCCCACCACACCTGAAGTGTCTCTGACCATGTACTCCCTCTTCCCATATCCTATGGGGTCATAATGGTGGTACCCTCACATATGATCTTGTGGCCTCTATAGCATGATGATGATGGTAGGGTGACAATGGTGGTATTACCATGGGCGTTAGTCACACAAACTTCCTTGGGACCATGCTCACTAGACGTCTCCACCCAATATAAATAATGCTCTATCACCTTGGTGATGGCCTCAAAGTAATATATATTTGGACAATTGGGAAACTGATTTGCATTCCCTATGTAGGGTTTTTGTGTAACATTGTTTGGACCCACATGAGCTAGTGGTTACAATGATATAAGTGATCTCATTGCCAGTCCCTATGTCCACTAAATCACTATTGGGGAATCCATCGCTACTACTAATGGTGTCCCTATTGGCCTAGATGTTGTGAACCTATCATATATCCAAGTGGTCCATAATATGAATGGTCTTATGACCTCTGCAGCTAACCTTGTAGAAATCGTGCACCAAATTTACCCATATGGTGGTGCCTAAACTGAAAAACATGCCATGATCTACAAAATATTTTCATATTATGATAAAAGGGGGATGGTTCCATCTACTTTGTGGCACACTATCCATGCTACAGTAATCCCCATAAATAATTTCTATATATCTGGAATCTATGTTACCTACATTTTACCAAGTTGGACTCATATCATACTCTCATTATATGTTCTGATCCTAGTATCCCATATGGATAAGGCTATCCACTTTACATCATCTGAGCTTAAATCACAATACATACGGGTCCCTCCAATGGGTAACCCCATAATCCCATGAACATACTTTAAGGTCAATACCATATCCATGATATCCTGTCCCATATACAACTGAAAGGTGTTGGATCTAGTCTCCCATGCAGCTATGAACATCTGTAAAAGATCTAAATCCAATGGTATCCTGGGCATCTACATAATTCCCCCAAAACCTCAACCCTATAATTGGGTCACCTCTACCTGGGTCAGTTCAGGAATCAAACTATTAACCCAAAATAATTTCACAATATACCATAGGAAGATCTTATACTCCATTGCATGCACAAAATAACAAGCAAACATTAGAAGTTTGCAAAATCAATTCGTAACAAAAATAAAAATGTATAGCTCATACCTACAAATTTCCTTATGTCATTGTCCCCTTTAGATAATGCCATCGGCTCTTGGAAAATTTTCTCCTATACCATCAGCCCTATGGAAAATGTCATTAGCCTATGAAAACATTCCCCCCATCCCAACACTATCAGCCCTCTTATTGCAAAGGGTCTGATGACATCTAGCCAAATCCCGACCACAACTTTCCCATTTTTGACTCACAAAAATAAAAAAAAATGGAAAATCCAAATTTAAATATACCTCTTAAACCCATTTTTATTTTTTACTAACCTACCCGATGACATAATTTTTTACAAGAATAACTTGCTAACGACTCCAAAAAAAGAAAAAATACCAAATCTCACCTAATCTACTCAGAAAAATTAAATGCAATCAACTTAACCATGGTTATGCCCCGCCACATGCACAACCTCATCTTCCTTTGTCATCACTCATAATCATGCCATGTCATTGAAAAACACTAAAATTTAGAATTCCAAAGCTAATTTCTGTCAATTATAAAAAATAGAAATAAGAAAATAAAAATAAAAATCACTACATAAAACTCAAATTTTCTATTCAAATTTGGTTGCAATAAACCTAAATCTTCCAACGACCCTCATTTTTTTCCTGAACTCCACAAAATCTGTTGTTTGTTACATCTTGGCCATAATCTCAAATTCTTCATTTTGACCTATTACACACATACTTTCGATGATCTTTAATTTTTTCCTATTTTTAATACCATATCACCATACAATATCTATGACATCACAACATCTCAAAAATATGGCATGAAATCCATCCCATGGGCCCCTATCTAGGTGATTTATGTATTATTTTACTAATAATCATCTATTTTTTCTATTTTGTTTTACTTCTTCAAGGTTTTTACATCTTGATTGTATCCACACATTACAAGAGGAATAACACTATTAGGTACACATTGCTTGGTAAATTTCATTTCAGATAGTTCTTTATGTTCTTAATTTTAGTATCTAATTTCAATTTTGGTGTTATAGACTATTTCTTTCCATTGACCACCCCATGTTATGCTACTGTGGCATGTGGTAATCAATGGTTTAGCATATGTATACACCTAATTTTTCACTTTTCATCTTTCATACTTATTATTAACAATTTCCTTTGTGTAGATAAGGGTCATTGATGCGGGAACCTTAAGGAGCATGTCAAGAATGGGAAATGATTATTCACATAATCATTATGGGTTATAGATAACACAAAAAGAGTATTTTTATGTGGTCCTTAGCCTTATTTATCTTTTCATTAGTCATCATTGTCCCTTTATGTCTCATACACATTAATATCTTTACATTTTTCTTGCATCTCAACATTTGTAAATTTGTTCATCCATTTTCATGATCTATGACACCTATTTTCACTTTACATGACATTTAACATCCTTTTCCAAATCAATTTCCTATGGGATATGGTATCAAATTTAGGTTTTTCCCTAGTGGATGCCATTTCCCATGGTAGATGACGTTGTCTATATACTTTCCACATCTTTAAATTCATGAAGGAATCCCAAATCATACGAAATTTCATTTTCTCTACTCTTTTTTTTTCCAAATTTGCATCTACTCACTTAGCTCTTGGTTCATTTTGCACTTGGATTAGATTGAATTGGAAACTTTGCTTCTTGGTTAGATTACTTGTACTATTGGATAATCTATAGTGATTCTAGGAAAGGAACGATTTTCCTCTTCTCCACCCAATAGCGATTCTCTCTCGGTGTGTTAATTCTCTAGAGAGATAGATGCATCAACGAGTACCCCAAAGGTAAGTTCTTTTAATCTCTTTTTCATTCTATATCATTTAGCTCATTTCCCTTCCCCATTGCTCTATGTTAGTTTATTGTTACATGTACATTGATACTAGCTAGCATAGTTATCTTAGTTGATCAGCTCTTTAGCATTCCTATATTACATTTTAGTCATATTTTTCATGTTTTCCTTATCCATTATTGATATATACCTCTTCTCACCCATTTAATGATATCCCAGGGGGAATATCTTCTATCTTGAATGCGGGCCTTGGAAACCCTAGGTTGAACTATTGTAGGGATTATTACCCTGTAGATATGTAACCCTAGCACTCAATTATTACTATGTTTTGGTTCATTTGTGTATCTTATTCATTGTCCCAATACCCTTGTATAATGATATGATTAGGAGTGAAACCCATTGAGATACATTATTTTCCCATCATACATAGGGTCAAGGATTTAACATGTGTTGGAAGCACAATGACTAAGAGGGGGTGAATTAGTCTTATAAAATTTTAAATTTTATTATTTTTCTTTATTTTAACCATTTAAAATAACCATTCATCATCCATTAGCCATTGTGAGCTTATTAAACATGAAACAATCATTCGAAAGATCATGATGCAAGAGAGAATACAAGAACACAATATATAATGTGGGAAACCATCAAGGGGAAGAAAAATCACTGAACCTCTACATATATTACACAATAAAAAGGAATTAAGTGAATATTACACATCGCATGATATTTTTTAGTGAGGCATCAACTCCACAAGGAGCACTAACCCATATTTTAGTATGGAAATGACACTACAAGGAACACCAACCCCTAGTTTAGTAGATCACCAACTATACAAGGAGGCACAAACCCCCTAGATAACTCATCACCAACTAAATCCATCTAAAATTAATTCCATCCCTTATTTTTTTCTGCAACAACTGATGATGACTCTTTAAATCTCATTCTATTTGTCTCAAACCATCTCATTAGCCTCCATGCAAAAAACTTCTTCCTTCACAATGATTTCACATTTCCTCTATCTTATCATCACCTTATCTCTCTCTAACACAACATAACATACTCATTTACCTCTCAAAAATTTCATGAGTAGCTTCATTACCTTCCTCAAATATCCCCTTAGGTCACACTTTTCATCCACATCCACAACTAGCTCAAATGAGATTTCTAATATTCCTTTATACCCTTATCTTGATTATAAAACATTTTGGTTGGAATTTATAGTATAAAAACTTAAAAAATAATTATTAAATACTATAAAAATCATCCCTAAGACCATGTAGGTCATCACCATCACCAAGAACCTTCTAGACCTCTATTCGGACACAAGAAGTCCTAAAAAACCAAATCGAGCCAACTTGCCTTAAGAGAGATGTAAAAGACAAAAAAAATCACCATGGAATGGATAAAAATTAGAAATTTTTTATAAGACCTCAAAAACATCCAAGAACCATGAAACACTTGGAAACAACAGCTCAATCCATGAAACCTGCTTGAGACCATGCTCAACCAAGCACCCTTAATATTAGCCTTCTAAGAATAGGCCATAACTTGCTAATATATAAACAAAAACTCAAGTATGATATATAATTATAAATATATTAATTTAAAAATCATCAAAAAATTAAAACTAATCCATAAACCCACCTTTAGCACCTCCAAAATTATTTGTACTCAGATTGCTCCAAATTGCCAAAAACTTCCCAAAAACTAGTCCTTATAAATAAGGCACGATTTTATTCATAGGGCCTCAACCATGATCTTAAATAATCATGGACATGAATTAAAACTCCCTTGATTCAATAAATGGTAAATTATTTAATATATTCAATGGAGAATTTTTCCACAAAATGTAACTTTCCAGAAACTAGTATTTTTAAGTGGGGACCATATAATATCACAACCTCTAAATTACATTAATGGAAATATGGAAGATTCCTCTAAAAATTCCAATCATCACAATTTAAAAAGGAATAAATTTTGGAACACTACAAGAAATTTCTCCCAAATAACTCCAAAACTAGGGTTTCAAGAGGGTTAATAAGTAATTTACCTTTTTAACAATTGTTCATAAAAATGTGACAATAAAACAACCTCATTATTCTTGGAAAATATTCATAAATAACTTATTAAAAAAACCTAAGATCTTGGGGCCGCATAAAATCCATACACTCCCCAATGATCATCTAAAAGTTAACGTTTAGATCAAAACCTCAGCTTTGGAAACCCAATTTTGGTGAAAAATCAATATCTCACAAATATTCATCACATGAACCTAAAATTTGGTCCAAAACATAATATAAACCTCCAAAAATATATCTAATTATAAATTATTCCTTCACACCTATGAAAATCACCACACACTAGGGTTTTCCCTTGCATTCTAGCCTTATCTTCAATGCTCTTGCTTTAGAGGACCTTAACCATGCACTATGAACCTGAATTGTGACCATTGACATCTTCCACACATCCCTTAAAACCTAAAAAAACTCCATACATTCTTGTACTTACTTATCTTTGAATTATCTACTCCATACTTCATGCTATGCATCCATTAGGTCTAGGAATAAGCATAGAATGGCTTGTTTCAACACATGACTCTCATGAAATGACCTTGTTAACATATTACAGACTCATTAACAACTTTTACACATCATACTAAATATGTTAGACATAATACCAACCTTCATGTAACTCTTGAATCCTAGTCAAAACACCTTCTTATTGGAATCAAAATTTCCTAAGAGGGGGTTGAATCAGTCCTTCAAAACCTTTAACCAATTCAAATTAACTTTCTTAAACCATGAACCTTTCAACCATACATTAATGTGTGCTTAAAATTAATTCAAATGAGCATAACCATGAAAGAATATAAAATAACATAAGATATATGTGGAAAAACCTAATGAACATCCGATTATATTTCTCAAATCAAAAGTACTTAATGAAGCACCAACTTCATAAGGAACACCAACCCCTATTTTATTAGAGTAATAACCCTATAAGGATCATAAACTCCACAAAGACGATACAACCCCATATGATGATCAAGAACAACTTAACCACATTTAGATGAAGATATTTGAAGTATTGTTACTGTCAAAACTAATAAATATCACTAATTTATCTCACACTCCTTCAAACCCTCTTTAGACACACCTTTCTCTAACTCTCTCAATCTTGGAATTTCATGAACTAATTTGATCACAAGCTCTTGCACACAATATCTATAACACTAAAAAAAATTCACACATTCTTAGCTCTAGTTTGATGCCCTTGAACCACTTGCACTTTCTCAACTAGATAGTACTTTCCTTCTCTTTCAACTAGTTCAAATTATAACCACAACATGCACTTTATATGCTTCTCAACTCAAAAAAATAACATAATTTGGTTCATAATAAGGATATCAACTATTAAAAATTAAAAATATAACAACACATTCATAAAAAAATTATAATATTGAACCATGTAGGTCATCCATGCATCAAGACACCTAAACAAGTCCAAAAAGGATCAAAACCCCATCACCTAGCTCATCAAAGATCTCCAAACACATCACCACGATTTTTAAATCCTCTCAAGGCCTCACACATTTAAAATACATCATTAAAAAATCATCCATTTGCACATAATACTTTTCACCATTCATTTTCTTCATAACTCTACCAAGTAGGATCATTTCCTACTAAAAACAATTGCTTCTAAGAAATAGTCTTCACCAAAAATGCTCAAGATAACACAATAACACATAAAATATGAAATTTAACCACTCAATGGAAATCCAATGATCTATATATATCATCTATGATTTCTAGACCTCAAAACATCCAACATAGAAAACCTCACCTCTTTTCCTCTTTAACAAATTGAACTCCCTAGAAACAAATTTGGAAAATCAATTGGTTTGCACCATATCTATCACTTTAAATACCTATAAATTCCTTAAATATTTAAAAAGGTCATCCCTCTTCAATATCCAATATCTATCAAACATCAGATAATCCAAAGCATGAGACTTCTACATCAATCTTCTCACCGAAATAATCTTGTCCTGAATCAATCAAACTTGGTCTTCACAAACTGAGATGGTTCATATATCAAAACAACTCATCAAGAGAAAAACAATATATAATTGGAAATGTATCTGAATATAATTTATATAACATCTTACATTTCCTTGCAACTCTATATGGAAGGCCTTAAACCAAGTAAATCCCTGAAACTACTCAAAACTACCTTTTCAACCCTAAAGACTAGTCTTCAAAGATAAGAAACACTTCTCCCACTTGGAATTCAACCATGACCTAAAAATATCATTGAAATTGATTAAAAATAAAAATATTTCATAAATGGTGATTTATTCCATACCTTCAATGGATTACTTTGCCACAAACTTAAAATCTTCACAAATTTACCTGTTTGAGTGGGGCCCACGTACTTTCACAAGCTCTATCATAAATTTTTGGAAATATGGAGGATTAATTGAAAAAATACAATAGTAAAATTATAAATAAAAATCCCTTATGTTCCCAAACCAAGAATATTTTTCCTACCACTCTCAACCGAGGGTTTCAAACTCATAAAAGCAGTTTATGTTCTTAATGATTGTTAATAAAAATATCACAACGAAACTACTCCATTATTTTTGTGAAATGATATTATATCATTAGAGAAAAATCCTTGAAAACATCTGGGTACCATCCAAAACACACAATTCATGAGAATTTGAAGTTTCCTATTGAGCCGTAAATCACACTTTACTGGACTGTGTTTTTCCAAAAACTTCATAACTTGTAAATTTCTCTTCATGGAAACCTAAAATTTTTCTCACACCTCTAGAAAACTCATGTGAATCATATCTAATCATCCTCTTAGCTTAAATAGGTCTACATATTCACCACCACTAGGACTTACATGACTGAGCTTTAGGGTTTTTCTTAGTTTAGGCCAAAATCAAGTAGAAGTACCTCATAAATCAACATGAAACCACTCCAAAAGGACCTAAAAACCTTAAGACATAATGTATCACTCACTTAAAATATTTAATGAGATCATATGTCTCTTCAACTCATCCTTAAGCTTCATTTTGTCTCTAAGAACCTAGATTAGGTCTAGATGAGCATTTGAATTTGTATCTTCAACTTGTACTTGTACTTTGAACCTCACGTGAGTTCCTTAAAAATATATAATAACTATCTCCATACATATACCATTCTCCTTAAGTCACCCTGCATCTCAATTCACCATACTCTATCACCTAGGCTAGCTAGGTCACTTGATTAACCCTACTTGACTAAGCCAATATCACTAATTCCACTCTTGTCTTCATGAATCAACTGTAATGTCCATACCATCATCACACTAAGAATATTTTGGAACTTCTCCATCGTCATATTTATCATTAATGAGATTTTACATCAATGACAACACCTAAATCACTCGTGCTAACACTTCTGGCTTGACCATGCATATGATGAGGACACAATCTTAGTAGAACACCTTGTGACACCTCATCAATTCACTACCAATCAACCTTTATCTTATTTGATGGATGATAGCTCATAAAAATTCCTTTTCCACCTAGACTTCCTTTGACATCAATGTTTCATGATGTCAATGAAAACAACATAATTGGCACATTATCCAACAACATGGTAGGAGGAAATTGGTTCTTCTTGAATGGTAAATCTCGTACCATATTTGGTTCTTAAGAGAATATGATACTAATTAGAAGAACAATAACCACCCACTTTGGCTATGAAATCTCTTGATAAGTAGAGGGAAAAGAAAGGAGGTAGATCAATGATAGATATATCTTGATTTATGGTTAAGCTAGGACAAGTATGAAAGGTTAACTCAAGATATTTTATAACTCCTAATACTTTAAAAGTTTAACCATCAAGTTGTAAGAATCCTTTTAAGGATGGAATTTACTCAATGCCTAAAATGTTTTCTATCTTCTTGGGCATTACACAAATATTAACACCTCAAACTGTTGTGCAATTATGTACTAGGTACTTACCAAAAGTCAAGGGCATAGAAGCTTGGGGTCCTCTTAATTTTACTTACTTCCTTATCATTTAGTTGGAAGAGGTTAACCATGACATTTAATTTCTAGATAGTTGGTTAAGATACCACATTATCACATTAAGGTTTGACTTCTTCATTTTCTCAACAATGGCAAAATAAATGCCTACAAATTTATGAAGCAAGCAAATTATTTTTTCCTTTCTTGTTTGTTTAATTGGTGGATGAGATGATTTAGTTGGTAGACTTTATTTATCCCATATATATTCTATTACATGTGAATTTTGTGTGTTCCGTTGACTTTTTGATGCTAAGGTGGAGCCACTGGATGAAGATAATTACATATCTCTGTGGATTTTTGTGGATTGTTTTTATTTGAAAGGCAAAATTTGTGTTGTAAGAAATGGAGGAATTCCTCCTAACTGTCACTTCTTTGAATTTTTATTATTTGTGACATGAAGCTGCAGGTTTCTCATGTTATCCACAAGTTGGTTAACCACGTATATGTAGACACCTAAATTTGGTTACATTCCCTTTAGCCTCTGATTGGATAACCAACTTAAACATGGGCACCTCACCATGGCCTCCTTGCATCCCATATTAATAATTAATTTAATTACATTAATTAAAATAAATACCCATCCTCACAATATCCATCATGTTATTACCTTAATTGACCTAATTTCCACCTCACCTATACACCTCATCCAACCACGTCACCCTAGACCTATTCTTGACATGTTTCCATAACTAAGTCTTACTTGCCTTAATGAGCTAAGATTTTATCTAACCCTAAAATCAATGCCTAAGATCTCTCTAACCACATTCCCGATCATTAGAAGGGAAGCTTCTGTCCTGATACACAAAAAAAAACCAACTTGGCCCAAGAAATTAGAAATATCTACCCATTTTAGTAAACCTAGGGAATTCCGCCTAAACCGACACCAGTCTTACCTAAACCAATGCCAGTCAAGATAGAACAGTAATCGATTACCATTTATTCACCTTGGAAACCTTATTTGAGAGGTTGGAACATTCAAGACCAGAAGAGAATGAGATCATAGTTGCATGCAAGTAGAGCCAACATATTTCCATGTATCCAAGCATCTAGAACCATCATCCAGGTAGATTTAGGAGAATTTCACCCACGGTAGTATTCCGGGAAACACTGCCATGACACCAAAAACCATTCCTCTGATCAACTGTCACCTCCATCCAGCCATTGAACCTGCATCACAGTAAGTATCTTGTTAACCAACATTCTTCTATTTTTCATTCTAGTAGGCTTTGTTACTTCCATTATTAGTTTCTACTTGAACTCTCACTTCCCCACCATTTATCTCCATACAAGTTTGATCATTCCTTCACCCACACCATAAAACTTTCCATACTTGATTGATAGACATCTATGATTATTTCCAACACCTCCCCATACTTACACCCACTCCTCACCATCCTTGAATCAGTCTGAAACAAATCCCTAAATCATGAAATATTGAGTTATTAAAAATCCACAGTAACCATCTTCGGTTATTACTAAACCATCGTCAGTCATATGAGACCGATGTTGGTCTCTTTGTTTTATACCTTGCCCAAAAAAAAAGCCAAACAACCTCCTACCAATTGACCTAAACAACCCAGAATCAGACCCTGACCAGTCCTAGTACCTTGACAGTTACCTCATCCTTTAGATCCAACTATAGCCTAGCCTGTTGTGATTGGATTTGCTTATTGTACTTGAATGAGATACCTAAATCATATCAACTACAGTAGGAATTTACTTCTTTCTCACATTAATTTGTTTTAAACAGTGGATTGATAGCCATCTAGGAAGTATCACACTTCCTAAAACTAGCATACGCTAGGAAGTCCACTTTCATATATCATTTAACTTCTCTTTTGTGGTCTTGTTTTCTATTACAAGTAGTTTGTCCTAGCCAAAACTAAGCTCTCACAATCGGAACTAGATTGAGAAGTTATAATGTGAGTAGTAACCATCATCAAACCCATTTAACAGGTATTCCTCCTAGCCCATAACCCTATATGTTTCATCATTCAAAAAAGTAAAGAAAATAGTGAAACATTTTGGCACGCCCCGTGGGACCCATCAAGGGTTCTATTGCATTTTCTTCATTTCTAGGAAAAATTTGTGTGTTTGTTTCCCTTTAAAAGGTTTACACAGTAATTTTCTTCCCTAGTAATCCTCTCTTCTTTCTAATTTTTCTAAAAGAAACATTTCTCTTGTGCATTTAAAAGGAATCATTCTTCTTTCTTTCTTTTTGCATTTAGTGAAAGAGCATACCCTCTCATATTCATCATTTGCTTCATCAAATGTAATATTTTTGATTTAGGCTTAAAATTGATTGCATTAAATTCTGATTTGTTGCATTTATCTCACATTAAAGTGAGGGCAACCTATATGCTAGAAGTCATTCCCAGCTGATGGTTGACACAAATAATCATAGAAAGAACATTCTCTCTCTCTCTCTATGTCTTAACAAACTTGCACAAAATTTAAATATACACATATTTCTTAAACAAAATATTACCTGGGAACACCTATCAGTGATCACATGATCTAATTGCTAGGTACTCCCTAGCTCGTTACCTTTTTCGAGTCATTATCTCAGAGGATGGACCACCCCCACAATAACATACCTAAAACCTCTCCTTTTAGATATCCTTATTTGTAGGAAGCCTTCCTCACCAAAAAAATATATTCTAAATTCATGAGTCAATCTTCTAAATAGTATAAGATCAACACATTAAAAATCACTTGTTAGTTACGTGTTTTTAGTGTTTGATTGACGTGCATTTTGAGGTGTGAAGATACACTTCTCCATTTTTCCATTTTGTTGCCTTACACACTCCACAATCATAGTTAGAGTATTCTGATTTCTTCTTAGTGTGTCAGGAATTAATTGCATCATCTCCAGACCTCTAGGTTGATTATTTATCTCACTAAAATTCATAACAATCCATTTTTCTACATCTTTCCATTTTTCACAGTAACTGGAATTGGTTACCCCTGACCGACATTAGTTTTTCTTAACTGGAATCAGTTTTATGTTCTTTTGGGTTAAATTTCCTAAAAGAACCCTTATTTCATTTTCTTTACTGTTAGAGTTTTTGTGAGTCTCTATAATATCTCTACTTTGATAAACAGTCAGCATACAACTTATTCACCTGACCGTCACCAATCTTTTCCTCATTTGATAAAAATTGTTCCTGCTTCATAGTAAGTAACCTTGGTTACCCCTTAACTGACATTAGTCATCCTTAATCAGCGTCGGCTACCCTGTATTGAACATCAACTGATATATTACCCAAATATACCTATAAACAATTTTTTTCTTCATTCTTACTTCCCCCTATGTCATCTGTAGGATACAAATATATACTCATTCACATAGTTTTGACTCATAATCAAGCTAACGCTCTTAGATTTCACACAAGTCATCAACCGTTCCTGCCTTTCCCTTCACCACCCTATGTCATGTCACCCATGGATCCAACCTTACCTACCACCATTTTTGCAGGTGACAAGGAATTTTCACGACTCCTTGATTAGAATCTCATGGCCTTATAGTTCTACCTTTCCCACTCTTCCACCCAGGACTCTTCAAGATAGTTGATATATGGAATACCTGTATCCATCTCTCCTACCCTTATTCCCACTTCTACATCATCCCCTAATAATGTGGTGTTACCTTCACCTACTTCACCCCTAGTGGTTTCACAACTAGGACCCATACCCGCCATGACTACTACGTCAGTAGTATCACTCACACCTATAATATTTGTTGTCCCCTCATTGACCACCCGAACCATAACCCTGTCTACACCCATTGTCTCAAAAATACCCATTGCAAAAATACCACCCGTGTTTTCGGTGACCCCTACTCCATTCTTTAATCTTGTCCTCTCCATCCCATAAACATTTCCCCCAATCACTACTAGAGTCACTACAACCATCCCACCTACATATACATACTATCAACAAGGTCTCCTATCTCATTTGTCACCCATTCTAGATACATACCCTCTATACCGGTCCCCTATTATCAACCTCCCTATTCAGCATCACCATACAATGGAATTCCACCTACGTTATAGGTTCAATACCAGCCCCCTTATGCCATAGGAGGAACCCTTCCACTACAACCTACCAATGACCTCATCAAATCAATGATGGAAAGGATGTAAACACTTGAAGCATCCGTTTCGGGCTCACACAATTCTCTCACCTACGATGAAATCTATAATTATCTCATCCATCCATCCATCCCTATTTTCCCATACCTTGTACATTGGGAAATGCCAAAATTCAACCGTTTCAATAGTAAATAAGACCTACATCAACATTTGTGGTCTTTCAAACATGGGTGTTACCTGATCTCCCATGACGATGCTTTACTCCTACGAACCTTCCCAATGTCCTTGACAGGACCTTCCTTAGACTACTATATTGGGCTACTAAGACACTCCATCTACTTGTTTAGTCAAGTAGCCCAGGCCTTTTTAGATCACTTCTCCATCAACATTGTTAAGAAGGTTAGAATGACTTATCTTTATTTCACACGACAGTACAACAATGAGTCTATCACTGACTTTGTCACTCGGTGGCATAACCTAATTAACCAACTCACGTTTCAATTACCTCAAAATGAACTCATAGAGTTTTTTACTCAGAATTTCACAAGACACATCTCACCAACTTTGTAGCTACATACCTTTTACACTTTTGACAAAGCATTCACCATGGCACATAAATTAGAAATTCATGCTATCAAAGAGAAGAAAATTCAACTTCGTAACAAAAACATCGCGTTCAAATCAAATGATGATTCTTCATCTTCGAAACCCCAAAACAACTATTAAAAACCCAAAGTATCTACCAATGCCATATTTCTCAAGGCTGGTCCTCCTTATCAATCAAACCTAGCCAAACCTCCTTCTAATCTCTCTCCTATCCAAGCTTTCCAGTTCAAACAAGAACAATGAAAGTACACTTCAATAGGATAATCTTACTCTTTTGTTTTGGAAAATCTTGTTAAGGCTGGTGCCATTACTCTTCCACCTATAAAACCACATATTGGTTTTGACCCTGAGCTACCCATGCCTGTATGGTATAAGGAACATGACTTTTGTAACTATTATCATGTCAAAGGTCATAACAATAATAACTACATCACCTTCAATCATATCATCCAAGAAATGTTAGACAACAGAGATCTAGTCTTCGATAGCCCGAATGCACCTACTAACCAAAACCTAAATATCCTTAAGAAGCCATTTCCTAATCATGCCCCATCTTCCAACCAAGCTGGTGACACTTCAAACAATGATAGAAATGTCCATGAGGTCCATGCTATTTTTGATGACATACCAGATGCTTCCCAATTTCCTCATGTTCCTTCCATAAATGAAATCTTATCCCAAGATCCACTACCTACACAAGGACCTATTTCATCTACTCCACCCACAGATCAAACCCCTTCATTTTCTCCTTCACCTGTGGAAGAGCCTATACTTAGCACACTACCTTTGGCCCCTCAAATTACCGAGTAGTTGTCAATGGCACATCTCCTACTCATAAGAGATACATGTTCACAACCTACATCAACACAAGGAGAGTTAACCTTGTCTAGCCCATCCTCTCCTCTACCCATAGAGGATCCTGTAGGAATACCATTGCCTTTAGATGACCATTCACCAGCGGACCTTCAAGAGCCCACAGATCTACTTTTGGCTCTCTTACCCATAGAGTCCGAGGCTAGCCATTTCCCTATGTCTCAAACACATTTTACAAGAATTAAAAATCGATCCATGCTAGCCCCTCTTACAACAACACCATTTTCATGCTTGGTAGATCACCTAGACTATGTCGATAGGGCCTTACTTTTGGGATGCATTCTACTTCCTATGTTAACAAAAATGTAGTTGTCCCTCATATTTCGAGCAACCAAACCAAACACAGCTACGACTATTCCAAAACCTTCCACATCACCACCCATGGCCCAACTCCCACCTCTTCCCATAACCCAACATACATCTATACCCAAACACCTACCCTCGCCTGTATCATCTCCCTTACTGAAACCTATCCTTACCTTGGGGGTCATATAGATAACTAGTCTTACTCACCCACCCATCAAATTATATTTAGCCACATCTTCAAAAACTAACGCTAAACTTACCCTAGCCCCTAAAAAGAAGATCCAATCTCCTAGGCCTCATAAACCAATCTTTCCTACTATGCCATTATAACATTCACCCTTTTCGTCCATCCTAGGACCTCACCCCTCAACCCTAGCCAAGAAACCCCCGTCCAACCGTAAACCAAGAACCCAGAAGCCCATTTCCTCATCACGGGCTTCTAATATACCCAAGTGACCCATGCAACTTCCACACTCATCTGTAACCTTCTTACCATCCATACCTCCAGTATTGTCCATAACTTCTTCACTACCTATGACACTTTCTTCTCTTTTACTCACGCCTCCTGCCCAACCTACACCACCCACCTCCTCAACATCTCGGTTACCCCTGTGGGTAACCCATCCTCTTCCACGATCAGATTTTCCCTCCACATATTATACACATGTGTCATCATTACCCAAAAAGACACAACCTAAAGCTAAAAACCCTCTACCCTCTAATAAGGTAGTTAAACTAACCAAACCTTCCACTGCTATCTCTTCTACCATGTTCATACCCAAACAGATGCAACCAAGACCTAAGACCACTTCGCACACCAAACTAGTAAACCAACCCATCCCCCCTCCTATAAAGCCTCTTCCTCAACAACCAGTTGTACTTACTTCCAATCCCACATTCACCTCCCATTGTGACCCACTAGCAGGATCATACACCAAAATATTAACCAATCTCCTCGAAACCTCTTTCATCACATTACCACCTCTTAGACCTTATGACCCACTCAAACCCAAACCAAAATGGTTTGATGAAACCAAATTTTATACCTACCATCGTGTGCAAGGACATGATGTAGATAACTGTAAGGATTTAAAAACCACTTTTGTCCAATTATGTCCTCCTGAAGAAAATTTTGATGACGATGATCTTCTTGATGAGGACCCCATTTCACCTTCACCAATTTCCACATATATTCTCCCATTACCTACTCAAAGACTAAAATCTCCACCCCCACAACTCTTTGATCCACCCCCAAGATTCAAGATTAACATGGTTCGTATCAGAGAGTTGGCCAAAACACCACCAAGATGCCAATGTATCCTACTCATTTCACAAGGATCATATCCCCCACTAGGGTTTTGTCCCTCATACCATTATACCTTCCATGACACACCCTCTTCATCCACCTCCCCTCATATCAATGTGATCAACATTGCCACCCGTGCTCAGAAAGACAAGGGAAAGGAAAAATAAACTGGCTCATCAATGAACCTTGTACCTAACAAACCATCCATACCCATACCCAAAGTCACCATTAAATGTCCTGCATATCCTATTTCCAATGGGGTAACACATTACATAATGCTAAAACAATTACACCAATCTCCCCTCAAAATGTTTGTATATGACCTTGTCCAAACCTCAGAGTCACATCATCAAGTCCTCATGGAGGTCCTTCAATATATTGAAGTCTTACCAAATTACCCCACACCCATAGCCTCCATCATTACCCCTCACCATGTAGCAACTCTCACTAAATAATCACCTTCCTCTATACCTCCACCTACTTGCCAAGTGGCCGCCCTCAGCTTTTCAGATGAAAAGATTGCTCACTTCTAGTCTGACGACCCCAACCCCACTCTTTTCATCTCTATCTTTATCGATAATAAATGCATACGACACGTTATGATCGATGGTGGTGATAGAATTAACATCATCTCCTCCCATGCATACGACCAAATGTGGATACCTGCCAATTGCATACATGGTAACCTGGTTATGTTGCACTCCTTTAGTAACGCCATGACCTCTACCCTGAGTACCATTGTTCTCCATGTCCATGTGGGTCCCTGCACTATTCTGGAACTTTTCTATGTTTAAGAAGGGGAGTTCTAGTATAGCTTTCTGTTCGGATGACCCTAGATCCATCCCATGGGTTGTGTCCCTTTGACTTTACATCATTTCCTCTTATTTGAACACGAGGGACATAATTACACCATCCATGTTGACCCATCACCTTTCAAGACCTGTAACATGTTATATTGGCCCAATGATGTGCTTGTACCGGTCAAGGAATCTGCCACTATAACTACTTCACCTTCACCCACAAGCCCATCCACCAAAACTACCACTACCTCTATTGCATCTAACCTTGATATCCCCACTACAATTGTAGCCTCTACTACTGATGCACCTATTTATTCATCATCTAGCGAGCCATCTATCCCTACTATCCATATACCGACTACTAATCCCTTAGAAGGTTGTTTTTAACTCCTTAATTTGGGGTAGTAATACCTATACAATATCGACACCTCCTCACCCCACAAGAGTATGGGAATCTGCATCAACACCCCAACTACAACATCCATATCGGTGATGTTTTTCCATATGGCCCTCCTCACCTTCGCACCAATCTAACATATGGGGGAATTGATATTGCCACATATAAACCTAAACCTCCATCCCAAGGTCAACCATTTTCCTTTGATCTATACTCCCTCACTAACCTCTGCTTTTCTCACACTTTCCTCCACCAGTGCACATGGAAAGGATTTGGCTTCAAATTTTATGAAAAAGGCTGCCATACTGTCATTTCATGTACCTCTCGTAAACACAATGATCATAGTGGCATTGGTTTTGACACTCCACCCTCTAAGAAGGTTCACATTGACCTTATCCAGGATGAGAAATCTTCCCCATCTCATTCACCCACATTACCATCTTCACCCACAGAGTCCATAGATCCAAAATCTATTCCTCCTAATTTTTTTTTATAAACACCATTTCCTTGGGACCACTGACCTATCAATGCGATGGAGAGGATCCATATTCTCTACCATTCCTGTATCTTGACATGATCGATGACTATACACCTTCTATTAATGTCATTCAATGTCAGGACGATGAGTCCATCCTCACTTACCTTAGTACAAAAGACTCTTATATTCATCGGTCACTACCCTCTGAGATGAAAACTATGTTGAACGAATCAACCATCGAAATCAACATTAACACTCAGGACAACCTGCACATTCCAAATATTGGCCAATTCTTATACGTTACTAAACAGGAAGCCTTCACCTCCTTCCTTCAAGACCATAGCAACACTTTTTCCTGGTCCTATGCCGATATTCTTGGTCTCGACCCAAAAATTGTGGTCCACGAAATCATAACCATTACTGATGCCAAACCCATCAAACAAAAGCTACGAAAAATGCATCCTCACATTTCTCTTCTAGTCAAGGAAGAGTTTCAGTTCCTTCTCTTAATTTCCTTCATCCTACCCATTAACTATCCCTTGTGTATTTATAACATCATTCGTGTCACAAAGGTGACTAGGGGACTCCGCATCTACATGGACTTCTGTGACCTCAACCTAGCTTATCTTAAAGATGACTTTCCCTTACCAGGCATTTACCAACTAGTTGATCTTACCACTGGCCATGAAATGTTATCACTCATGGATGATTTCTTGGGTTACAATCAAATATTACTAGCTCCAGAAGATCAACACAAGATTGCCTTCATCACCCCTTGGGGGACCTTTTGCTTTCAAGTCATGCCTTTTGGCCTTAAATACGATGGCACTACATACCAATGCACTATGACTTACATCTTCCATGACATCATGCATCACATATTGAAACATTATGTAGATGATTTGCTCTCTAAATCTAAACATTTAACTGAAAACCTACCCATCCTTAAAGTCATCTTTGACCACCTCATCAATTATTGTGTTTGGCTTTGACCAAAGAAGTACCTCTTTGTGGTACTTTCCAGAGAACTCGTGGGTTTCATCATTTCTTTGCATGGTATAGAAGTTGATCCTACTAAAGTCAAAGCTATTCTAGAAATGCCTCAACCCACTAATCTATGTCAACTTTGAAGCCTACAAGGTAAGCTATAATCCATCCATCATTTTATCTTGCAGCTTTCTAATCGTTGTCAACCATTTCATCATCTTCTCAAGAAATATGTTTCATTCAAATGGGACGATGAATGCCATAAAGAATATGAGGCCTTGAAACAATACCTTCTTTAACCATCGGTACTCATTTCTTGTAAAGATGACCAACCCTTTTACCTATATATTTCCACCATTGATCATTCTTTAGGTTCCATGCTTGCTCATCGCAATGACCAACAACGAGAGAAAGCAGTTTATTACATAAGCCATACCCTTCTAGACTATGAAACTAGATAAACCCAAAGCCGAAAAACTCTTCCTAGCCTTGGTTTTCATCACCACCAAACTCCACCATTTCCTACTGAACCACTAAACCTTTGTCATTAATAATATTGACCCATTACACTATATGTATGCCAAACCCTATCAACATCAATGTGCTGCACGTTGGATTATGCTTCTGGCTGACCTTGACCTTGAATTCATTTATTAACAGTCCATTAAGGGCCAGGATATTCCTAACCAAATGGCTGATGCACCAATTTCTAGGGATTAACCATCTAACTTTGACTCCGCAGATGAGTCTATAGCTACCCTTTCCCTAGACGAACCTGTTTACCAAATGACACTCTTCTTCGATGGCTCCAAGTGTCAGTGTGGGAGTGGGGATGGTGTTATCCTCATTCCTCTTGAAGGTGAACCTATGTGTTTTTCTTTCAAATTTTATTTTGATTATACAAACAATATTGCAGAATATAAAGCACTCATATTGGGTCTCTAGGCTGCTTATGCCTTAGATGTTAAAACAATCAATATCTTTGGTGATTCTCGATTGGTCATAAACCAATTCAATGCTATATACCAGTGTCATAATGATATCCTTCAAAAGTATAAGAATCATGTAGACATACTCTTGACCACCTTTGACCATTATACACTTTGAACTACCCCACATTATACCAATAAGTTTGCAGATACCATGGTGTACTTGGTTTCTCAGATACATGCGTCACCTGCTGACTCTAAAATATTTCTCACCATACAAACACTACAATCACCCTCTTATTTACCTCATAGGGTCTACTCCATCGGAACCATTTCCCCTGACCCACATGACCTTTGGTATAAGCAATATGCAGACTCTCTTTCCCTTTCCATTTTACCCTCTAATCTCACTCGTAATGGACAACGTGCCTTTCTTAAAAGTGTCTCTCGTTATGTCATCATGGGTGGTCTTATTTACAAGCACAACTTTGATGGTATTTTCTTATGATGCCTTACAAGTTCTGAAATTTCCTACACCATTAAGGAAGTCCAAGATGGAATTTTTGGATGTCAATTTTGTGGTTTAACCATCACAAAACACATCCTTTTCCTAGGCTATTATTGGCTAAACCTAAACCATGACTATTGTTATTATGTAAAATGTTACATGAAATTCCAACAACATGCTAATCTCCATCACACACCTAGTCATTCCTTATAGGTCGCATGAGAACTTTGGCCTTTCTCTCAATGGGGTTTGGATCTTGTCGATGAGATCAACCCACATTCTTCACAACACCACCAATGGATCATAACCGCTACTAAATATTACACTAAATTGGTATAAGCCATTCCCTTAATTTCTACCAAAGCCAAGAATATATGTGAATTCATCAACCATCACACCATTTTTCATTTTGGTGTTCCTCACTACCTTATAACTGATAACAGATAACAATTCAAAAACAAAACCCTACACAAACTATGTGACACTTTTGGCATCTAACTCAATTTCTCATCACCTTATTACCCACAAACCAATGGTCAAGCTGAATCAACCAATAAAACCTTGAAAAAAATTCTTATAAAGGTAGTCAATGATACTAGGAAATATTGGCATACGCACATCCCTTTCCCCTTGTGGGATTAGTACTAGTAATCACACTTCAACTTCCGCCACACCCTTTTCTCTGGTCGATGGTACTGAGGTTGTCTTACCTCTCAAATTCAAGATTCCATCTCTCTATATCTCACTATAAGACATGCTCAATGACAATGAATTTCTCCAATATCATTTGGTGCAACTTGAGTTATTAGATGAATGCCATCTCAATTCCATTGACCATCTCCAAATATACCAAAAACATATCAAATATGCCTATGAAAAATGTGTTCACGAACAAACCTTTCAGGTTGGTGACCTCATCCTAAAAGAAAATCAACATGTAACTAAAGAAGAGAAAAGTAAACGGGGAAATTTTTCTCCTAATTGGCTTGGACCCTATATCATTACCCATGCATATGGATCAGGTGCTTATCATTTGTCTTCACTTGAAGGTAAACCCTAACCTGAGCCCCTTAATGCCGTGCATCTTTGACCATTTGATTGTTGAAATCGATTCCTATATCAATTTTTATCAGTTAGTCACTCGTCCCTTTATCATTGTTCACCTTCCATATTACCCTTTTTTGAGGATCCGTGACTCAAAAAGAATCATGTGATTCCCATCACCTTTCATCCCTATCTTCAATATGAGCACCACGTCTCTAATCATAGCATGATTCTCATGTAAGATTTTCATCTTCTTCAAGATGAAATCCCATGGTAATTCATCACTAGAAACCACCTCTTTCATAGTTAATTATTGTGTGCTATGCTCTTGTCTTATAAAAAAGAACCTAATATTCTATTATAGTCTTGTCCATGACTTAAATGTCCAAAAATAAAAAGGGATACAACTCCTTGATTCAAAATTCCAGAAAAATATGACTCCTTCAAAAGGGACATCTCTTCACTCTAATTCCACCACTATAAATAGATTGATCCCTTAAAGGACAACTTTATCAAGTTATTTCACAAAAAATATAATAACTATCCATAAGCTTCTCGCATCGATTAGCTTCATGAAGATCTCAATGAGATAATATACTCATCCCATATAGACTTCCCACATCGATCAGTCTATTAAAGAAAATAAAAAAATGATGAAGCTAAGGATGAAATATTCGTCATGGACTTGCCTATTCTTGATCCAGGTCTCTTGTTCCAAAGGACACACTGTCGTACACTAAGTTACACTCAATCACCCATTCACACCTCCTTTCCATTTTTCCTAGTTTTCTCTTTACTCAAGGGACTTGCCGCAAACACAACATTTCATGATCATGCAACTTTATTCACCCTTAGAATGGTCCATTATGCAATGCCTTTAGGGTCTTATGTTCATAAGCCCCTCTTAGGTTTGGTTGACCCATTAGGGTTCTTATCAATTAAGTGACTCTTTTACCACCTCTTACCATTCACCTTCCTCATTTATTATTACTTATCCTATACAGGACCAGATCATCAACACTTATATTAAAAAACCACTTGACCATGCCTGTGACCTAAACTAAACCATGCCTGTGACCTAAACTCAATGATGCCTATGACCTACATTCAACAATGCCTAACCCTTGCCAACTCATTCTTATACTTCATCATAATCTTCCCTATCTTATGGGAGAACCACATCAGCCCAAGGTCTCTTTTCCCTAGGACTATGTAGGCAACACTCTGAGGGCATGGGGCCCTTGGAGGTTAGCTCGGCCACTCTCTACCTTGACCCATTCACCCATTTCCATTCCTATTCACATTCTACCCTAGTTATTTTTCTTTCTATGTGAATAACTAGAAATTAAACCAAACAAACACTAATTAACAAACATCACTATCAACCATTTTTCCACACATCACCATAACGTTCACCAATATCCAAAATTCATAAATATTCAAAAATTACAAACATAACATGCATATCCATAATCATTCGTTTCCTTTGTTACTAATAACGTGGAACTTAATTCAAAACCAAAACTTGACTCCACCCTGTTTATGACCTGACTCCAACCATGCCTAAACTAACCCAACTCAATCCATGCCTATGACCTGACTCCATCCATGCCTATGACTTAAATCCATCCATGCCTATGAATTATCTCTATCATGCCTAAATCACCTAGTTCCCATAACATGTACAACATCATAATCGAAAGTACATATACACATCATGCCATAAACATCATCATCACCATATATATATAAATCATCAACATCTCTACTTGTTTGCTCAAATATCTCCAATATATAACGTCTCCAATAAAAATCTCTCAAGACCATCAGTACGTAGGCCAGTATCATATAAAAAACATCATCGACACACAGGATGGTATCATATACCAAAAAATTCATCCACATGTAGGTCAACCCATATCATAGATAATTCCTATACTATCCAAAATGGTGATATCCCTTGCCTTCCCCTCAGATCTCTACATCAATCTCTCCTAACTCCTCTTCCTCTCATGTGTGGTGCCCCACACCTAGATCTAGCCTTTTTACACTGGTGGTCTCACCCTACTCCTGCATCTAGGCTCATTGGCCCCTGTTCTCTCTACACTATGATTACGGGATCAGGTCCTCTCACTCGAGGCCTACTATGCTCGGTAATCCACATATGAAGGGACATCTATCCCTACTGCTACCAAATGATCCTGATAATACCTCACCTAGGGCATCCCTGAATCTCACCATGGGCACTGTCTGAGGAGGTGCCATGGGTCTCACTGTAATCTGTGTACTCTACTTTTTCAATAAGAATATCTGACCCTATACCTGTACCTGTACCATGGGACCCTATCCCTGAGCCTGTCCTACTGCTTGTGCCGGTACTTATGCCTACGTAGTAATATAGGCTTGTGAGGCCACAATTTGTGCCTGTGTAATGGCAAAATAACCTTATTACACTATCATTTATACCTATAGGGTGGCCACCTACTCCCCATCTCTAGCCCCACCCTGTGTGGGTACCTACCCTTGTAATGCTATGACCTGGGCCTGAAGGACCATCACCTGTGCCTGCAACATGGCCACCTCTTCCTATGACCTCGTCAATTTTCCCTATAGACCTATAAACTGGCCCTATAAGGTGGTCATAATTCCCTATAACATGTCCCTATGGAGTGTGAGGGTTTCCATGTCCGGTTGTCTTAGTCTGGGTGGCATTGCTCATAACTAAGCTTTCCACCACTGTCTGTATCTATCAGTGCACCCAACATCATCAATGTTTAATTCCATTGGTTCCTCCTCCTACCCTATTAGTATAGTAGGTCAAGGAGGGGACATCAGCCTCTCCACATCATCCCTTACGTATTGTGGGAAGGGAGGTGATACGTCCCTCTCTAGCTCAAATTGTCATATGACCTTGTCTACGTGTATCATATCATGCTCTCCCACGCGATGCCCCTCTATCCATTGAACTAGCTATAGCTCATCTAAATATGTGGCCATCTACCCATATGATGGAAAACCCATAGACAGCCTCCAAATAATGTCCATGCTAGAAAACCCCTCTAGCAAATGCCTGTAATAGGCTACATCATATGTAGCCCTAGCAACTCTGCATGCTCTAGTAACCGGCACCCAAAACCTATAACCCACTCAAAGAAAACTTGGTTTGAATGCATCATCCCAGGGCATATGTAGTGGCCTCAAACATATAATGTTCTCATATGCCCAATAGTGGAGAAGAAAGGTGTAACATAGGTTGAACTGCTGCAATCTCCTACATGCCAAAACTCCCTATACAACTACACCAAGTATGCTAGCACCCAAGAAAATTGGGTCCTCTCCTCCATCATGCCATGGAGGACACCCATCAACACCCATGGGAATCTCCCACCCTCTGTATCCGGTAGTGTGAAGGAACATACTACCTCCATAATCAAAACTACTAGCCTCATCTCCTCTGGATGGGCTACATACATCTCACCATAGCTCAAAATGGTGCTAAGGAACATCATCTCTATCACACCCTCACAAAAACCTATCAGTATCAACTCCTTGGAATCCTTTGAGGAGATAGAATACACTTGTTGTCCCACTATTGGTAGGTGCAGGATCTGATAGACATCCTTTAGGGTGACAGTTAGATCACCCATCAAAAAATGGAATGTGTTTGTCGTTGTAGTCCATCTATTGATGAGTGCGACCATAAGGCTAGTATCTTGTATTATATGCCTATAACATCTCATGCCTATCAATTTGGCATCCATCACGTGCCTCCACTCATCGGTGGTGACACTTGATCTATACTGACAGCAATAAAGGAGGTACACAATCCCTCATCCGTAGTTTCTCTTTGGCCTGCATCCATCACATTACAAACATTATTCAACTTTCCTTTAAACAACATTTCCCTTAACCCCCACCTAACCCCTCCAAACCTAAAACCTCTAACCCTAAACCCTAAACACCCTAAACCTAAAACCCTTCACCCTAAACCCCAAACCCTAAACACCTTGAACCTAAAACCCTTCAACCTATACCCCAAACCCTAAACCCCTAACCCTAAAAATACTACACCCTAAATTCACTAATCAGTCCTGGTCACTCCTGACCAAGACCAATCCATGCTAAACTAGAATCAGTTCTTCAATCCTGACCGATGTCGGTATATACAGACCGACATCAGCCATACCTTGACCGGCGTCGGTCACTATTACTACGCCTAAACCCGAACCCCCGATTTTCTTCCCCCCATTTCTCCTAGAAACCTACCCAAACTTCCGCTAAATCCATCCCCAACCCTATTCAACCTACTTATGCCTTTTTCCACCCCTCCTTTGACCTATTTTTAACCACCAAATTTAAAATTCTCTAACCCACCAACACCCCCTGACCCATATTCCCTTCTACATTTAACAACAACACATAGAAAATCTTAGCTCTTACCTCATCTCAACATCACCTCCACGGTGGCATGTCCAACCACTATGTTGGTGGTCCACCCAACCCCTCTCCTTCCTCTGCCATGTAACACCTCTACCTCAAACCTCTCCACCAATCCACTTAGTCTACCTGATCTCATGGGCCCATCCACCTGACTCCTCTCCCCACCCATATCTCTCCACCTCACCTTGTTATGGTCTCGTGTACTTCTCTCATAACAAAACACAACTCATTCAGTGCTATGTCATTTTCCAAAAGTCAAAAATGTACAAATGAATCCGTATTATATGGATTTTTCCTTTTTATATACCCACATCGACTAACATGGAAATTGAATTTTTCTGATTATCATGTTGTTTATCCTGACCCAACCTTTGGTGTATCAGAACATACCTAAACATTCCTTTACCTAACCTATGTTGTGTTTCCACACCATATCCTATGCCTTGGATACTAGAATCACTTCAACCTTATTCAGATAAACATATCGACCTTGGATGATGTAGATTTTGCAAGCTCTTCAACCTAGAGCCATGTCACATTTTATAACATGTGTATGTGTGTGTGTTTGATTGCCACTACCTTTGACCTTGGCCCATTTACCTATTTTCCTATTTTTAACCTCTACCATTTCCCACAATCGCCCACATCTACACTCCTTTTCACCACATCCACCTTTTATCAAACCACTCACCACTTCTGTATTCCACCTCACCAGTTTCTAGTTTGAGGGAATCACCTTCACCCACACATGGGGCACCCACTTCTTATTTTTGTCAGCATCACTTACCAAAAGAATCTAGGTGATAAAAAGGGGCAAATGTAGACACCTAAATTTGGTTACATTCCCCTTAGCCTCTAATCAGATAACCAACTTAAACATGGGCACCTAACCATGGCCTCCTTTCACCCCATATTAATAATTAATTTAATTAATTAAATTAAATTAAATGCCCATCCTCACAAAATCCATAATTTTATTACCTTAATTGACCTAATTTCCACCTCACCTAGACACCTCACCCTAGACCTATTCTTGACATGTTTCCATAACTAACAATAACTAAGTCTTACTTTCCTTAATGAGCTAAGATTTGGTCTAACCCTATAATTAATACCTAATATATCTCTAACCACATTTCTGCTCATAAGAAGGGAAGCTTCTGTCATGATTCGCAACAAAAAACTAACTTGGCCCAAGAAATTAGAAAGATTTGCCCATTTTAGTAAATCTAGGGAATTCCACCTTAACCGACACCGGTCAGACCTAAACCGATGTTGGTCAAGATGGAACCATCGTTGATTACCATTTTTTCACCTTAGCAACCTTGTTTAAGAGGTTGGAACATTTGAGACTAGACGAGAATGATATTATATTGCATACAAGCAGAACCAACATCTTTCCGTGTATCCAAGCATCGAGAACCATCATCCCAGAATATCTAGGAGCATTACACCCATGGTAGCCTTTCAGGAAACAATGCCATGACACCAAAAACCATTCCTCTAATCAACCATCACCTCCATCTATCTATCAAACCAGCATTCTTCTATATTCATTTTATTAGTATTTATTACTTTTGTTATTAGTTTCTACTTGAACTCTCACTTCCCCATCATTTATCTCCATACAAATTTGATCATTCCTTCACCCATGCCATAAAATTGTCTACACCTGACTGATAGAAATATATGAGTATTTCCAACACCTCTCCAGACTTACACCCACTCCTCACCATCCCTGAATTAGTCTCAAACAAATCCCTAAACCATGAAATATTAAGTTATTGAAAATTTGTAGTAACCGTCGTCGGTTATTACTAAATCATCATCGGTCATACAAGACCAATGCCAGTCTTTGTGTTTTATACCTTTCCCAGAAAAAATTCCAAACAACCTCCTACTAATTTACCTAAACAACCTAGAACTAGACCTAGACCAGTCCCAGTACCTTGACAGTTACCTCATCGTTTAGATCCAACTATAGCCTAGCCTGTTGTGATTGGATTTTCTTATTATACTTGAATTAGATACCTAAATCATATCAACTACAATAGGAATTTACTTCTTTCTCACATTAATTTTTTTTAAAGAGTGGTTTGACAGCCATCTAGGGAGTATCACACTTCCCAGAACTAGTAGACGCTAGGTAGTCCACTGTCATATATCATTCAACTTCTCTTTTGTGGTCTTGTTTTCTATTACACATAGTTCCTTCTAGACAAAATGAATCTCTCACAATTGACACTAGATCAAGAAGTCATAACACGCGCAACAACCATCATCCAACCCATTTAATTAGTATTCCTCCTAGCCCATAACCCTATATGTTTCGTCATTCAAAAATGTAAAGAAAATGGTGAAATAGTCTAATTCTTTAGGATTTCGAAAGAAGAGGTTGAAATCCATAGTAGTTTCATGCATCATTTATGCATTGACACTTTCCATTTCTATCAAATGTTCGTGGTGATTGAAATAATTTTTCACCATGAGGGTCTGGGCTTGCACGCCATTTGAACAAGTATTGTGATTATGTGGAGGAATACAAATAAAACACCACTAAATTTTTTGAATTATATTATTTTACACCAGAACGAGTGTTTTACTTGGGGTGGTGGTTGAAAGAGGCTATGTAGGATAAATTATCTAAAGAGCAAGATGAAGATTTTTGCCTTGAAATTATATGTTTGATAATTTTGACCATATCTTTAACTTAGATATTGGGTTCTCTACTAATAACCTTGACTAAAAGTTTATCCTAAATATTTCCCTTGGTTAAAACTTGGGTGACTTGTAGATGTTTGAGCTTGTTACCTCTTTAAAGAGATAATTTCATTGGACAATTTTTTACTGAGGTTCTAAGGTCATCATCATCATTTTGTTTGTGGGAAGAGTATGAAGTGGAGGTGGATGATGAAGTGTTTTTCTTAGGGATAGGAGTAATAAAAGGTTGCACATTATGAATTAATTTATGAAATAGAGGAGTATGAAGTTTAGGAGATATCTTACCAGCCTATATTAAGCAATTTTTTTCCTTAATTTCCATTCTATATGCATCTAGTAAGGTTAAGGATCATATAGAGTGAATCATTATTACAATATCATAATTAATAGCTCTTAGAAAATATATAAATGCACCTTAAGGAGATGGTATCAAAAGAGTTGGGATTGTGTTCCATGTTTTCTAAAATTTGATGTTGAAATATTCCATGAGTTTATTAGGAGCTCTCTTGACAGATGTTAGTTGTTCTAACAAAGATATGTTGTATACCTTTTATTCAAAATTTTAGTAAAGTTATTCTCCAAGTTCATCCCATGAGTGGATAAAGGATGTATACTTTTATACCATTGGAGTGATTTTCCCTTAAGAGAATAAGCTAAAAGTTTGACCACTATATAATCATCAGTTATAGAATGTACTGAACACACATTACCCACATCTTGGATATGCTTTATAAGGTTAGTAATATTTTTACCAATAAATAATGAAATACCTTTCGACAAGTAACTGGGATATCATTATTAGCCAGAAAGGCTAAAATAATGCCCCCATTAAAATTACAGAAGGTAAATTCCTTTAATGATCCATGAAAGGAATTATTCTTATCTTTCTAAGGGGAAAATATAAGGACCTCCAAAGTGGAGGAGTATAAATACTTCTGTTTAAATGTGATGGAGATCTATACACTGGTAATTCTCGTCTTCTTATTTTGGGTGAGAGCTGTAGATATTCAATATTTTGACCTCTTGCTAAGTTTTTTCTTGTTTGAACTCTTCTCATGATACTAGGTACTAAACTGATTGAAACCATTATATAATCTTGGGATTCTCTAGATGTGTATAAATATTTATCCAAAGGATGATATCCCCTAAAACACACCTCTTAGGGAAAATGATACAAAGTGAGCTATAAGTGACCTAAAATGTCCCAACAGACATGCACAAAAATATTATCACTTGAGATTACACCTTTACTGAGAATAGGTTCCAACACCTTAGTGAAAAATAGAAATATCTCCAAAGTGTGGGATAATGACACATTTTTTCATCAATATAAAGAGAATGATTGCTTCCTCCTATCCTAGCTCATTATAACTATCTAGCCAACACTAAACTACTATTATCTAATCATATCCTAATAATTCTAAGGGAACATGGTTGAGAGAAAGAGAGAAATGTTGAAATAAAAGAGAGGTGATGCACCAAACTATAATAGGGAATAATTTTGGCTCAAAAGTCACAAATATAACATTGCACATGAAATTTAAAAGATTTGCACACAAATATCTATGATAAGTAACAATATAAGACTGAAGTCACACAAGAGGAATGAAATATTCATAATAAACACTAAATATTTCAAATGAAAGGAATCATACTTGAGTATATAATATCACAGCCTTAATCCACTTACAACTTCACAAATAAAAGGTGTCTGAAACTTCCATAGGAATATTATAGAGGCAAGAAAACAAAAGATTCAAGATCAAAAGGGTAGAGCTCTAAGACTTCGCAGAGTCAACAATTTTTATGTGCTAATGAACTTACATTTATAGATAAAGAAGGGAGGAGGAGGAGAGAATTAGACTACGTCCTTCATTAACTTAATTAGACCACCCTATTAATCCTTAAGGACCTATCATCATTTAGTTTGTAGAGTAGATATGGGTGCCTAACATTCCTTCCAATCACACACTATCAAATCACCAATACAGGAGGACGATGCCTTTTGACATTAAATTATGGTCATTGGAGTGGTTGAGTTCCTTCTTCGTGGTTTTGTTGTGTTTCACAGAATTATGATATTCCAACATGATGTTTCATTCTTCTACGGGTTTATTCCAAAATTTTACAAATTTAGTGATGTTTGACGAGTCATAAACAACTCATAAATTTTCCTTTCACTTGCACTTAAATCCATAATTTATCATCCACTCCACAAAATTTCTTTAACCTCAATGGGTTTGTTTTCCAACTTGTGGAATTCGTTGCATTCCACATATTTTTCCTTTTTTACGTGGATCCTATGTTCTGCAGACTTTCTATATTCCGTATACTTCTAAATTATGCCTTTCGACATTAAATTATGGTCATTGGAGTGGTTGAGTTCCTTCTTCATGGTTTTGTTGTGCTTCACAGAATTATGATATTCCAACATGATGTTTCATCTTCTAACAGGGTGTTATTCCAAAATTTTACAAATGTAAGTGGGCTGTTTTGTGCGAGTCATAAACAACTCATAAATTTTCCTTTCACTTGCAACTTAAATTTTCCATGACGATGCTTTCGACATAAATATTGGTCATGGAGTGGTTGAGTTCCTTCTTCATGGTTTTTTGTTGCTTCATAGATTATGATATTCCAACATGATGTTTCCATTCTTCTACGGGTTTATTCCAAAATTTTTACCAAATGTAGTGATGTTTTGGTGAGTCATAAACAACTCATAAATTTTCTTTCACTTGCCACTTAAATCCATAATTTATCACCCACTCACAAACTCTCTTATAAAAAACAACCTCAATGGGTTTGTTTTCCAACTTGTGGAATTCGTTGCATTCCACATATTTTTCGCTTTTTACCGTGGAATCCTCTGTTCTGCAGACTTTCTATATTCCGTATACTTCTAAATTATGCCTTTCGACATTAAATTATGGTCATTGGAGTGGTTGAGTTCCTTCTTCATGGTTTTGTTGTGCTTCACAGAATTATGATATTCCAACATGATGTTTCATTCTTCTACAGGTTTATTCCAAAATTTTACAAATTTAGTGATGTTTGGCGAGTCATAAACAACTCATAAATTTTCCTTTCACTTGCACTTAAATTTTCCATAGACGATGCCTTTCGACATTAAATTATGGTCATTGGAGTGGTTGAGTTCCTTCTTCATGGTTTTTTTGTGCTTCATAGAATTATGATATTCCAACATGATGTTTCATTCTTCTACGGGTTTATTCCAAAATTTTACAAATTTAGTGATGTTTGGTGAGTCATAAACAACTCATAAATTTTCCTTTCACTTGCACTTAAATCCATAATTTATCACCCACTCCATAACATTTCTTTAACCTCAATGGGTTTGTTTTCCAACTTGTGGAACTCGTTGCATTCCACATATTTTTCCTTTTTTACGTGGATCCTATGTTCTGCGGACTTTCTATATTCCGTAGAATTCTAAGTTCCACAAAAAAATTTAGCATTGTGCCATGGGTTTTAATCTTTCTTATTCCATGGAGCTATGAATTATGTAGGATTTTGAATCCCGTGATTTTATCTATATTTCATACTCTACCATTAATTTTATATCTACGATCACCCACAACACTATCTCTTCATTCCACAAATTTCTGACCTCTTCAGAATGTCCTTTATTACGCAGCTTCTAGAAATTCTATGATACACTAGATTCTCTATTTCTGTAGAACACTCAAATCCTTTGCTCTAAAATTTTTCAAGTGGGTGCCACCTAAGTCTAGGTCTTATATATAGTTATTCAAAATATCAAGAGTGATAATTTAACAAAAAATAGTTGTAGAAACGATCTTTGAGTTCTTGTAGATGATATGGGTTGATGTTTTAACTTAGTAAGAAGCTGTAAAACTATAGATATTATTTCATTATTTATTGTACGTGTGATATTCAAAGGTTTAGAGAGGATTGGGTGCATTTTGAAAGTTTTAGAGGTGAGTTTATCAATGTAGTTCCATAATATTTCTAGGTTAGCAAATGAGGTAATTCTTACTTTCTTATATAGGGTTTCATAGACAATTTATCAAGGAAAGTATGACATAGAGGGATTATAAGATCCCACAATGAATATGAAATTTAAATCAAATTTGGGGAAAATGTTAGTCCAAGACCTTACAAGTCATCTAGAACTAGATATAATAGACTGGCCAAATTTTACAACCTTTCTTAGGGATACAAAACATGTAATATGACATTTGCAACTAGTACTTGATGTTTTTCAATGGATTTTATGCATTGTACTCTCATAATTCAATGACATGTGAACAGGTAAGGATAAAAAACCTAAATAAGAGACCTAAAAATGTACTAAGTGTAAACAAAAAATCACGCACTTGGGTACATTTCTAGGTCCTAAAATCATACTTGCATTCATATGATTCCTAAGAAAGAAAAATAGTAATTGAAAACTATCTTTGGCCTCTTTGCTTTGTTTTTTTTCCTCTTTATGGTATTTTACACCCTATAACCTAACTAGTACTTTATTTTTTTTAATCTTTTATGACTTTAGACACTAACATCTAGGTGTCCTTGTCCCCTTTGGGCATTCTTGACCCTTTTCTATCTTAATTACTTCTTTTGGGTCTCTTTTATCTTTTGGGAATTTCGATTTCTTATGGGTAAGCCTTCCAATGTCAATTACAAAATTCAACCAAAAAAATCATATAAATTTAAAGCTATGTGACTAAAATAACGGACCAAGCTCTAAGAGTCTATTATCATCACCTAAGCTTGCATCCAAAGGAATCTAAGAGCACTAAAGGCATCCATCTAATATCCATTCAAGGGACAAGGGACTAAATTTTTTACATACACTTTATAGGAAGGATAATTTCATGTTTCCATACATACATAAATCTACATTACTACATCTAGATATCCTACTATTAAGTGCAACTTGCACTAGGGAATCCTAGGGCACAATTTCTTTCACACACTCACATGAACTATATGGAGTCTGAGATGTAGTGCAACAATCAATCATAAATTCACTTTGTCAGGTGACCATTGAGGTCAGTATGAATCCCCATATGACATATTTATTTTCTAGATTTGATGTGGTTATGTGGGTTTTACAAGTGAACATATCTTTTGTAGGTGATAAGAATCCTCGGTGATCAAGGTGCAACATACATGTGAAAAAAATGAATGTTAGTGACACTTATGTGACATAGGAAAAAAAAAGTTATGAGTATTTCTATATTCAAATGTGACCAATAGTACACTCTAATACCTATATTCCATTGACCTGGTCTAGGAACCCTCATCTGACTTTATCTGACAACCCCATGTTTTACAGTGTAAGTTGTGATGGTTTTTCCTCTCTATTCATTGGTTTTCTAGTCCATATAAGTTCTTAGAAGATCAAAAATCAGCTAAGTCATTTTTCCCTCTCTCACACTTAGGGTTTCATATTTTATTAGCTTATTGCTTGGGTTAAACTATATCTAGAAGTTGTACTTTATTATTTCTATCAGCTACTCTACAATTAGGGTTTTACAAAAATCATATTTTTGTTAAATCATTTGGTGAACCCAAATCATTTGAGATCTCTTGGATCCTCATTCATTCATAGTGTCACTTTCCTAGGATCCTCTCAACATGGATGTCTTCATCCATACCTTTTTTCAAGATAATCCTGATTGTGTAAATAAAGTTAGATCTCATTTGGCCCATACTTACATTCATCCTCATACTTCACCTGAATATGTGTACCATAAGTTTACCTCAGTTTTATCTTTAAATGAAGATCACATTTATTTCACATCAGATGAGTTTCCTTTTCAAGTGATGTTAGATCATGGTCCCCTCTTTATATTTAGGTTTGTATCGATTATGTTGGGGTTAAACGTGCCTTAGTTGACAATGGATCGAGACTTAACATTTCTCCACCAAATTGGCCTCTCTGAGGCCTCTTTGGCTCCCTCATTTATTTCTATATGTGGTTTTGACAATATTCCCATGCACATCTTAGGTACTATGACATTACCCATTAATTTTGGGCCATGTAATATACCTACTCCTTTCCATGTGATGCCCAATAATATAAATTGTAATATTCTTCTTGGGCGGCCTTGGATCCATGCCATGCATGTGGATCCTTCCAATATTCATACAGGGCACAAATTCCTTCATTAGGGAGTTTTCTACAAAGTCCTAGCCGATCCATCCCCCTTCACATTTTATAATTCTATTGATAATTCCACATAAAACCCTATCTCTTCCACCTCTAATATGTATTTATCCAAATATGTTCTTGGATATAAATATCTGCTTCCTTATGGCTTTTCTAGTGTTGGTTTAGGGAAGCATGGTCAAGGAGTCATAGAGTCGTTGGTTCTCCCCACTTAATATAATAAACTTTTCCTTGGATATTATCTTTTGTAAAAATCCTCCATAGAGGCTTATTTTGTTTTACATACTTCTTCACTACATAATTTATATACAAAACTCATAAGTGATTCTACTTCTACTGATTGGCCTAATTTGGACACTTTTTCTACTGACAATTCTCTCTTAGAATATATAGGGACTTACGATCACCTCCCTTCTTTCCATCACAAGAAATTTCTTTCATCAGTTCTTAATGCTACTACCTACTTTGGTGATTCAGATACAAATAATGAAATTATCGATAATCTTGACATTATCCCTACCGATCGGTACATAAACTACCGGTCAGATATTTTAAATGAAGAAACTATTCAATATAACCTTAGCACTGACACCAACCCACACATGGTTTTATTGGCTGCTTCTCGTACACCTACTAAAAATAATTATGTTAAACAAGTCCTTCAAGAATTATTTGATATATTTGCATGAGATTATAGTGATATGTCTAGTATAGATCCTTTTATAGCCATGCACGATAGAATTTTTCAACCCTGGTGTTAAACCGGTTCAACAAAAAATCCACAAAATGCATCCACATGTTTCCCTCCTAATAAAATAATAAATAAGTCAAATTTTAGATGCCGTATTTATTCGGATTGTGGATTATCCTGAATGGGTGTCTAAAAGTGTGGCCATTATGAAACCAGGAAGAAAATTCCTTTGTTGCACACATTTTCATGATCTCAATAAATCTTATCATAAGGATAATTGTCCATTGCCACACATTAATTCCATCATTGATTTGACTGTGGGATATGAAATATTATCTTTCATGAATGACTTTACTGGTTATAATCAAATGAAGATAAACTCTGCAGATCAAGAAAATACTTCATTTACGAAACTATGGGGTACATTTTGTTACATTGTTATGCCATTTGGCCTTAAAAATTCTTGGGCCACTTACCAACAGGAAGTGAAGCATATGACTACATTCATAAAATACTTAAAAACTATGTTGATGATATACTTGCAAAATCACAAAATCATTCCACCCATGCTCAGGATCTTCGAACTCTCTTCGAACGCTTACGACAACACAAAGTGCAACTTAATCCAAAGAAAGGTGTTTTTGGAATTATAAAAGGAAATATCCTTGGTTATATTATCTCCCAACATTGCACTAAAATTGATCCCAAAAATATCTAGGTCATTGTTGATATGCCTCCTCCTTGCAATTTGCATCAATTACACTCATTACAAGGAAAAATTTATTCCACTCTCCTGGGTAAGCCACTTAAGAACCTGCTCAATGTGATGCATCTCAAATGATATTATACATGACACATATTTATTACCCTATGATGAAATCTAGTTCTACAGTTCATAATCGACTGCTGAGGGTCTAAATATGAAATGAACCTCACCAAATCAAAATTTCACACTCTATGCTTCATGATCTATCTTTTTAGCATGCCCTTTCAAACCATATCCCGATAATACACTCTTATTCTATGGTTCATTCTTGATTTTTGAGGGGTCTTTTATAAATGAACCTTATCTCATACTCATCCATATCCACTGAGGGGCATGCTGCTCCTATTACATTCACACATTACATTCCATTCCATTCCACTCATTCAAAACATATTGCATATCTTGGTTGTACTTTCTCTTGCTTGCATACACTTCCATGTACACTTTGCTTACTATGTTAATAATATATCCAGTATATCATTTTCTTTTCTATATACACATACATGTTCACTTAGTCTTTAGTTGTGAATGTAGACTTCCTATAGATATTTACATGTAATAATGATGATCGACACTATATCCTTTGTCTTTACCACCAAGGCTCCTAAGGGCATCTACTTTCTCACACATCATAGGTGTTATTGTTCTATTATAAACTACTTCCTATTCTTACTAGCACATCACTTTACATGGATACATACATGCCTTTACATACATTTTATCTTTCTAACATGCTAACGGGTGCTTCATGTGAAACATTTTCTTTACATGTATGTATGCCACATAGTTTTCTATTACACTTTGCTTGACATTGTTTTACATTGCAAGCCATTGGTTATGGGTTATGACCTTTGTCTTATATACATACTGTATGTTTTTGGCCTCTTCAGACATTATTGTCTTGTGACATTATGAGCAATGTCTGATGAACCCATATTTTACCATGTTTTATCCCATGTGTTACCATGATATCATTTTGCACTATGTATAATATTAATGTTTTATAATTAATACTTTACTATGTTTTAGAAGGAAATATTGTGCATATTATCATTATTTTCATCTTGTTATTGCTTCTTCAAATATGGCTTAAATGAACCTTTATGAGTATTAACAATGTATTTGGAAAAACCTATCTTGAGTCATCATAAGAGTTAACTATAGAATAACATAGGAATCCATTATGCATTAGTGCATGACTCACCTTACATTAGTGCAGGAATCACTGTGGATCACATGACTTATCTAGATCACTAATTCAAACTCACTTGAAATGAGGAACTCGTGTAAAAGAGACAAATGGATCGGATGGTTGAAAGATGAGTTGATGTAGTTGACACAGTAGTTAACACAATGATATGAACATGAAATGTAAACCACTACCTCAAACATCATGAATATGATGAGGTCCATGAAATAAAAAATTAACTCCATTTTCTTAAAGACATGATGTAGACAAAAACTCATGGACTTATAATCATCATGCTTATAATGAATCAATGTAGGATATACAATATCTTCTAGAAGTGATTGACTGTCTCAAAAGATTTAATTATGTGACTCATCTATAGTTACATGATGAAATCAATCCAAATACAAAATAGATTAATCCTTCCATGATTGTAACTTCTAAAACAATCAGTATTGTTATAGGTATCTTCTAGTTAAGTAGTTATTAATTTCAAATAAACAGTTCCATCCTAGAGATATTAGGAATGGTCTAATATAAAAGAGAATGTATTAGGATTAGAGAGTTCAGTTTGATTAATCACTATAAAATAAATTTCTTTCAATAAATTGTGGATTCAAGGGAAAAATTTACTTATGTGAATTGTGACATTAAACCAGATCGAAGGGAAGGAGTAAGGGCCACTCCTCCCCAATGATAAGTGATAACTTACTCTTTGTTTCCTTTTTGTCATTTTTCATTAATTTGAATTAGCAAAATTGTATTATTTTCAGTACCTTTAATTTTACATTCGATAGTCTTTTGTTGTCAATTCATTGCATTTAGTATAGTATTCAGTTAATTTTTTTGTTAAATAAGTATTGAGAACAATTCTAAGGATTTCCTTTATTGCAACTAGCCATGTACACCACCCTATAATGAAAGACACAAGATAACTAAAGTTTGATTATCAACAACATTCGTCAAAATCCCATGTTTGAAACTTGCTTTTTCATGGTCTCTTGTTTTCTTACTTTCTTGATTGCACTTTGTCTAATATATACATACTTGTCTTGATTGCACTAACACATGTTACTAGCCACTTTATCTACATGTTCCTTTGTTTCTACCATGCACATTCCCTCCCCTAGTAGGGTATCAGCTTCAGATCAGTTTTTGGTCCTCTCCTTTGGACCGCATGCTCCTATCAATGTCACATGCACCCCAAATGAGGGGGAGAATACATAGGTTAAATCAATCACTCCATACATCAAATCATAGATACATTATAGGCGTTCATAGTACATGAAAATAATAGAGATGTAACTACATAAATAACCTAGAATGTGACTTGGGTCCTCAGTTCAAAAAAGACTCTAGCACCCAGATATAGGGACTAGCACCTTGGTGCTCTTGACCTCTCCTGGGTGTCTATGTCTAAGGGAAGATACAATTAATTTATCAAATCAACATAATTTACAGCAATTCAAAGATCAACTTTCAATGTACAGGCATAGTTATCTAGGAAGTAGAATGTATTCTTTCTCCAATTCTATTTAGAATAAATATAGAAACAATATGATACAAATCAAAACAAAATAGGATGACATTATCTGCAATGGTGTATAATTGGGAAGAAGTCATGAAAGGAGAGTAACATTAGAACTCTCTCCCAAACACTCTTACTTGGCGTGAGTTCACCGAAAAAAATATCTTGGCATGAGATCACCAAAAAAACTTGCTCTTCTATAGCATTTTAGGATATTTTCTATCCTTTTCACTCTTTTCAAATTAGGTGCACACTTTCTATTTAGTACTTTTTCACATTTACATGCTTTTACATAATTTTACAAGAGTTTTCATAATACATGACCTTGACTACTCTTTTTCTCTTCTTTTAGAGGTCCTTCCTTAATACGTAACAAGAAGCATCCCTACATCAAGAAAAATAATAGGTACAACATGAAACAACACCATACTCTTCACCCCTAGGGTCACTTCCTCTTTCTTGGCTTCCACACTTAATTTTGATCACTTCACACTTTCACTTGTCTACTCGGCACACATTTTTCCATCACACTCTACATGGTTACCATGTATGCATCTTCTAACTACTTTATGTTACCAAGTATTCAATATAAAACATAAAGTGGGGGAAAATTTAGACACAAAATCATGTACTTGGGTATATTTCTAGGTCCTAAAAGCATACTTGAATTCATATGATTCCTAAGCGAGAAAACTAGTAATTAACAACTATCTTCGATTTTTTTTAAATTTGTTTCTTGTCTTCTTTATGGTCTTGTACACCCTACAACCCAGTTGATACTTTAATTTTTTTTATCTTTTATGAATTTAGACACCAATTCCTAGCCAGGATGCCAATGCTAAGGTGCCCTTGTCCCATCTAAGTGCCCTTGACCCTTTTCTATATTAATCGATTATTTTGGGTCTCTTTTTTCTTTTGGGCATCTTAATTTCTTATGTGTTGGCCTTCCAGTTGTCAATTAAAATCCTCAACTAAGGGAATCATATAAATACAAAGATCTGTGACAAAAATAAAGAACCAAGCTCTAAGCATCTATTATCATCACTTAAGCTTTCATCCAAATGCATCTAAGAGCACAAAAGGAATCCATCTAGCATCCATTCAAGGGAAAAGGGAGTAAATTTTCTATATACACTTTATAAGAAGGGGAATTTCATTTTTCTATCCACACATCTATCTACATTGCTACATCTAGTTATCCCGCTATCAAGTGTAACATGCACTAGGGAAACTGTAACATTCCCATTTTAAGACTTTAGAACAAGGGAATTTTTTTTTTTGAAAACATAATGTTCTCTGTTCTAAATAAAAAATCATTTGGAACACACATTCCATGCCAATCAATCTCATAATAGATAACCATATGCAGTTGTAATGACTCGATATACTACCGATCTCTCATTCCATGACTTGGTTACCAACCGATTTCTCATGTTGACTTAAAGTATAGAATAATTTATGTATACTATGTATACTTGGTTTCCTACCCTATTCTAGGTACTGAGTGATCTGTTTAAAGAACATATTTGAATATTTTTTACCAATATTTATCTAGCATCATGTTGTTTTAAACTATGTGACATAGGAAAATGCAATCAACAACTTGTGATACTTTGGCCAAAGTATCACAAGCTGTTGGTTGCGTTGTCCTATGTCATCTAGTTTAAAGAAACGTGATGTCAGATGAATATTGGTAAAAAAATATTTAGATAGGTTCTTTAAACAGATCACTCAGTACTCAGAATAGGGTAGGAAACCAAGTATATGTAGTATACATAAAGTATTCTATACTTTAAGTCAACATGAAAGATTGGTTGGTAACTAAATCATGGAATGAGATATCGGTAGTATAACGAGTCATTACAGCTGCATATGGTTATCTGTTATTAGATCAGTAGTATAATGAGTCATTATAGCTGCATATGGTTATACATAAAGTATTCTAAATGATTTTTTATTTAGAAAAGAGAACATTATGTTTTAAAAAAAAATCCTTTGTTTCTAAAGTCTTAAAATGGGAATGTTACATCTTGGTATCAGAGTAGAAGGTTGCAGCTCTTGGACATATTGTGTCTATAATATGATGAAATTTCAATTTTATTATTAACAGAAAATGGTTTGAACAAGAGGAAATATTGTAAATAATCCTCCACCTAAGGAAGGAGTAGCAAATGCCCAAAAACTCAATGAGATCCTTGTTTCCCTATTAGACACAAGAGATCATTTGACTGTACTAGAACAAAAAGTAATGGGTAATGAGGAGGAAGAAGATGTTGGTAATAATAATCAGCCACCTCTAGAGGACAATGCCAATTTAGATGTTGATAATAACAATGTGAACATACCTGATCAGCTTGAGAACAAAAAGGCTAGGCTAGCAGCTAAGCTCACTAATGACATAAAAAGGATAAGTCCACCCAAGTTTTATGACACCACATTAGGAGATGGAGATGAGAATTAGCTCAGTGAAATGGAGAAATACTTTACAATAAGAAATTTCTCAAAAGAAAGAAAGGTGATATGGGGAACATATCAACTTTCCCATGAGGAATCTTCATGGTGGGACAACCATAAGGCTGAGTTAAACATTGATGAAACTAATATCACTTGGGATCAATTTAAAGGTTACTTTAGGCAACGTTGGCTACTGCAACTTTACTATGGTCAAAAAATTACTGAATTCTAGAACTTAGCTCAAGGAAAGCTAACTATAACTGAGTATTGGGAGCAGTTTACTAAAATCCTTAAGTATCTACCTCAGTACCAAATTGATGAGAAGTTCAGGATATAAAAATTCATCATAGGATTAAATCTCATTATAGGAGGAGAGGTAGATAATCACAACCCAAACACAATGGAAGGGGTTGTTAAAAAGGCCATAAGGTAGGAACAGAAATTGAAGGCAATTTCATATCATAAGGAGGAAGTAACTAAGAGAATACCCAACTCCTCTTCATCATTTCTTGCACCTAAGAAAGGACCATGGAATAAATTTAGAATGAAAATTAATTTTTCATCTGATACTAGTAAGAAAGAAGCAATAAATAAGTCTTTTGGTAATGCACAGAACAAATTCGTCAAGAACAATAATAATGAACAAAAGTCCTATGGAGGTCAAAATGATAACTCTAAGGATGGAAATAAATCCAAGCCTAGAAAGGGACCTTTATAAGGCTATTATAACTGTGGCAAAGATCATTACACAAATCAATGCCCTTTAAAGAAGGATAATCGTAATCAACAGCACAAGATATATGCTGCAGTAGCTGACAAGCAGGCTAAAAAATAGGCCATGCCCATAGAGGTTTTGGGTAAGTTATTTGGCATACCTATAACTATTCTTTTTGATACCGAAGCTAATGAATTTTTTATTTCTACTAAATTAGCATCAAAAATAAAAATAAAAGCTGGAAATATGGATAAAACATGGACTGTACATTATGGAAACAATGTTGTTCATACAATGAGTACATGTCTTTTTGGAGCAGTCCTTGACTTACCTAGTTTTTCCACTGAATTTGATCTTTATGTTTCACCTTTGGGGTCTTATGATGTAATCATAGGTGTTAATTGGTTAGCAGAACATAAGGCTAAAGTGGACTACTTTGAAAAACACATTATTTGTTTAGATGACTTACATAAAATAACAAAGATTCAGGGTGTGAAATGTGAGATTTCTGTTAGGAAACTGTTAGCTATGCAACTTAAAAAGGCCAAAAATAAAGGTTATACCTTATATGCAGTAAAGATTGTAGAATCATCTGAAGAGAAAAACAATGTCATGGAATGATATCCGCTATTGCAAAACTTCAGTGACGTGTTTCCGGAAGAATTACCAGGTCTTCCACCCAAAAGGGAGTTTAACTTCACAATTGAAATCAATCCTGGAACCGAGCCTATTTTTAAGGCACCATATCGAATGAATACTATAGAATTAGTATAGCTTAAGGCTCAATTGCAAGAAATTTTGTCTAAAGGTTTGATTAGACCAAGTGTTTCACCTTGGGGATCTCTAGTAATTTTTGTGAAAAATAAAGATGGAACACTTAGATTGTGCATTGATTACAGAATGTTAAACAAAGCAACAATCAAGAATAGATACCTTCTCCCTAGAATTGATGATCTATTTGATCAGATGGATGGAGCATCAGTATATTCTAAGATAGATATTTTATCTAGATATCATCAATCACAGATTAAGGATGAGGACATTCATAAAATAACATTCAGAACAAGATATGGATATTATGAGTTCATGGTTTTACCTTTTGGATTAAAAAATGCACCTGCAACATTTATGAATTTAATGAATAAAATCTTTCAAGAATACTTGGAAAAAAAATTCTCGTATTCTTGGATGACATTTTCATATATTCTAAAAGCATAGAGGAACACCATGAGCATTTGAAGATAGTTTTGGAAATTTTGAGAAAGAGACAGTTATATGCTAAGCTATTTAAATGTTCTTTCTATGATACAGAAGTGCACTATTTGTGACATGTAATCAGTAACAATGGAAATTCTGTAGATCCTTCTAAAACTGTAGCTATAACTAAGTGGTCTGCACCAAATAATGTACATGAAGTTAGAAGCTTCATGGGGCTTGTTGGTTACTATAAAAAATTTGTAAAATATTTTTCTAAGGTGGTTGCACCAATAACTTCATTACAAAAAAAGGGTAAGAAGTTTGTTTGGAATGAGAAATGTGAAACTGCATTTAGAACTTTGAAGGAATATTTCACTTTAGCACCTATTCTAGTTGTACCAAATCCTAATGGAGACTTCACGGTTGTTTGGGGAAGGTCTAGGAGGTTTTTTTTACAAAATGATCATGTCATAGCTTACGAAAGTAGAAAAATAAAGTTACATGAGTTGAATTATGCTCCACATGATTTACAACTTACTGCCATTTTTCATGCACTACAAGTTTGGAGACATTACCTCCTTGGTAAACATTTTGAATTGAAAACTGATCATCTTAGGCTGAAGTATATTTTCACTCAGCTAAATCTAAATGCAAGACATCGAAGATGGTTAGATTTTTTGTCTGAATATGATTTTGACATCAATTACATCAAAGGTAAGGAAAATAGAGTGGCTGACGCTCTAAGTCGTAGGAAGCACATTTCTTCTCTTATAACATTGAGAGCTTAGTTTAAGGATGAAGTAAAAAGTGTTATGGAATCTGATACTTACTTTTAGGAAGTAAAGATAGTGCTTTTTGTAGATCCAAATGATGTGAGGTATAAAGGTTTTCACTTTTAAAAAGAAGGAATCTTAAGATTTGAAAATAGAGTATACATACCTTCACTAAATGATTTAAGAAAGAAATTTTTAGTAGAATTTCACAATTCACCTTCTGGACACCCCGGTATCACAAAGATGCTTACTGATATAAATAAAAATATTTCAGGAAAAGGATGAAAAAGGATGTTATTGATTTTGTGACACATTTCCTTGAATGTCAACCTGTTAAAGTTAAACATATGCACCCAACCAGTTTATTGTATCCTCATAGCATACCACAATACAAGTGGTAAGTAATAAGCATGGAATTTATACAAGGGTTACCTATGCCAAGAAATAAACATGATGTTATTTTAGTAGTTTTTGATAAACTAACGAAGGTAGCACATTTAATTGTTGGTAATATGAAGGATGATTCTCCTATATTGGCTAAAAGATTTATACATTAAATTTTTAGTTTACATGGAGTACCTGAATTAATAATATCTAATAGAGATCCTAGAATGACGTCAAGGTTTTGGAAAAAGCTTAATGCAACTCTAGGAAATAAGCTAAATTTCAGTTCTGCATATCATTCAGAAACGAATGGACAGACTGAAAGATTTAATCAAGTTTTAGAGGATATGTTACAAATGTATTGTATGGATCAATAGTATAAGTGGGAAGAGTACCTTCCACTAGTTGAGTTTGCATATAATAACACATATCATACCTCTCTTAAGATGGCACCTGTCGAAGCATTATATGGAAGAAAATGTAGAACCCCTGTTAGTTGGGACAACATTAAGGATAGAGAGATAATTGGACCTGAAATCCTTACGGAAATGGAACAAGTTAAAATGATTCGTGAGCACTTGAAAGAAGTAGTAGATAGGCAAAAGAGTTATGATGATTTAAAGAGGGTTGACAAGAAATTTAAACTTGGTGAGAAGGTATTTCTTCAAGTTAAACTGAAAAAGAGCTCTATAAATTTTGGCAAGGCTGCCAAGTTATCACCTTGTTATGTGGGACCCTTTGAGATAGTTGAAGTAATCAACCCTGTAGCTTACTATTTAGCATTATCTCCTGCTTTGTCATAAATGCATGATTTTTTCTATTTTTCTTTGCTTAAGAAATACGTTTTAGATTTATCACATGTGTTAAATTGAAATTCCTTACAAGTCTAAGACCCAGGAATAATCATGGTTAAATTCATACGAGTGCTAGGAACTCACCAGTTGCAATTAAGAAATTGTGAAATAAGTCAATGTAAGGTCCAGTGGGACCAATTTAATGAATAAAGTGCAACCTGGGAAAACTTGGAAGATATGAAAACTGCTTTTCCATATTTATTTGGTCAAGATTGACTATGATGACTAATAATTTTTTTTGATTTTATCTTTAAATGTCAATAAGTCTGCCAGTTTGGGGCAGATAACTATTTATTTTTAAATAAACAATAATGTGAGTGTTGATTCTAGAACTTTAAATTATGATATTATTGTAAATATATGTTAAGAAAGTGAATAAATTGATTATCCTTAATGTAATTATCAAAATGAGATAATCATTAGGATAAAGATTGTTTTTAGGAGGGAAGTATGTAACACCTTGGACAAACTGTTATATTTCTCTTTGCATTACAAGCATTGGCATGTGATTTTATTGAATAAGGTGTGTTCCCTTGATTGTGTAAAATCATGCTTGTTATGGATATATCATTTCTACTCTTGGATTCATTAGACTAAAATGATATGGCTTGTAGGAATCCATTTTCACTTCTTGTTGATAAGTTGCAATCTAATTTTGAGAGTTACAAACTTATCTCTTTTACTGACTCATCCTTGGATCAATTTCAGTGATCCAAGGAATGTTTTAAATCTTCTTAACGAACTAAATGGTAAAATTGACATTCATTAGTTTGAGAGACATAGTGGATTAAACTTTGTATGTTACAAACTCTTTGGTCTTGTATGAACATGTCTTCATTTGGTTGTATGTTATGCCTGGGTCTTTAGGATTGATCTTTTCATGACATTAATGGCGTAAATGAAATATAGTCTGCTTCATTACTAAGAAGAGAATCAGAATCCTAAAACTAAAGGATTATCCTAACGGTATCCTAAACTAGGTAAGAGAACCTACTTCCTAGCTACGTCTACTTATTTAGGTTTCGATCTAACCTAAGCTTCTTATTCTATTTTGTTGGGATGGCATCCTAACCTAAGATCTTGTGCTAAATGAATAAGGGGGAGATTAATAAAGTAATGTTAGGCTATATTAACCTAATGCTGAATACTATTTGGATGTGAATTTAATCTAACCTAAGTTGAAAACTACCTATGGCAATGTTTAAGACCTAAGGTAATTATTGTTAGACTAACCTAAGTTTTGGGAAATCTATCCTAAACTATTAAAAGGGAACCTAAGGGTTGCAGGGCAATAAGGCGATGGTTCCAGTGGCATTTAATTGATTTGATTGGGTTTAATGTATGGAGGTACTACCAGTTTTAGCAAAGGCTAGTTAAATTTAGTAGAGGCATATGTGGAGGCCTCGCTAAATTTGGAATTGCATGTTAAATTAAAAATGGCATTCGCCAATTTTTGGAGGTGGTGGCAAGGAGAGATAAGAGGGAGATTTGGGAGTAATGACATTAATGGACATCATTTTTTGTGTGCAAACCATCTTGGAAATAAGGGAGGTAGATTTGTGGGAGGTTGTTTGGTCCAGCATGTCTCACAAATTTTTCTTTGCATGGAGCTATTTGGTTCTTTGAACCAGAAATTTGAATCTTACTTCATGGCTATTTTTGGTTTCTTTGGTCTATTTCCGATCAAAGGAATGTATATGAGGCATTGGAAGAATTTTTTTTTTGTTGTTGATATTTTGTGGAGAATAAAAAGAGTTGGAAGCTCAGCTGGAAGTCTCCTTTGAATTGGTAGAAGCACTATCAGGCATGATAGGCTCTACCCATTACATTTTCATACTTTCTTCTAAGTGATTCATTAAAACAAATATGCTCTCATGAGATAAATGTTTGCATGATTTGTCTGGTTAATTACTTTCATGTTTTTATGAATATTTTTGGTTTTTGGGATGTAAATCCATTGCGTAGTAATGTTATTTTTTAGGAAACTTTCTCTATTCTAGTTTAATGGTGACATGCATGTGAAACATGTATTTAAAGCCTGTATTTCATTCTACAACTTGTATTCGAGGATAGTGTTTTCTGAACTGGCATTTGTTACTTTGTGTGGTTATGAACTTGTATTGGAGCCTTGTGTTTCTGTTAGTGCAAATTCACAGCACCCCCAAAATGACCTATGGATCTACTTTTCTAAGGAAATTTCATTTGGTGTGAATGCACAACATTGAGCTTTCCCAAAGTTTGGGACCTTTGCAAATGGGGAAAGATCTACAGAGAAGGATGGTTCCTCTTCCTAAACTACCTGCCATAAGCTATTCTAGTGCAGGAAAACTAAATCTAATCCTAATATAACTTCCAAGGAGACAACGATAGAAAGAAAACTAGGAAAAATAGAGCCTACACTAAAATGGTGATACACTAGAGAAGGAAAGTGTTGAACATCTATCAAAACTACCACGCAATGGAAGGGATGGACAAGTGCATCACAGACCCAAAGATGGATTTCACATAAAAAATGTTCCAAAAATCCATGAACATGGCTCTAAAACCTATAATCAACATCCAAACATGTAAAAATACCTAGAATGAAGAGAGGCAAGAAGAAAACAACCAAAAATGAGCAACGATGGACAAATGCATCACAAAACACATTTTCATTACTCCAGAAATTTACAAAAAATCATCATTTCATGGGTAAGAGGAAAAAATACCATTATAGAGAAGGGGAGGAGATTAAAACTCCATTTTCAACCCTAGGAAGAAAAGGAGGTAGAGGCAGAGAAGAATGATGAACAACCTTTACAAATCAACCAAATCTGGCTTTTAACCATCGAACAGAATGAAAGAAAGGTGAAAAACACAGGAAAAATTGATTCCAAACTCCAACCACTAACAAATCTATTTACTTATCCTACAAAGTGATGGGTTTCCATGAAAAATCCATACTTCATTGTACATTGCTTTGTAGAGCAAAACAGAGGCCCACACTTCATTAATTTTGGTGGTTGGGGGCATTTTTTTGTGTTTTTACATGCTAGAGATGTTTTACCATTTTCTATTATAAATCTCCATCAAAAATCAAAATTGAACCATTCATTGTGTGGAAAATTTCAATAGCTTTCCAATGATATCAAAAACATGAAGATATGATCTCTGGTGTGAAAGATATGCCCTTCTAAAGATTTAGGGCAAAAAAGGGACAAAAATCGGGTCAGCGGGCCAAAACTTAAAATTTTTCCCCTTTATTCAAATTGGGAAAATTTCCCAAAAATTCTCCACACCCCACTGCTGCACTGCCATATGGCATCTTCTAGTTGATCCGTGACTTCAAAATCACATTCTGCCCTTCTTCGAAATTGGGAAATTTTTCCCCAAATCCTCTATGCCTCCACTGCTCTGAGACACGTGGCATCTTATGATTTGCACAGGGATGTAGTTCAACTTCCACCTTTGTGTCTTTTGAAACTTTGGAAAAATTTTCCAAATCCTTTTACCACCCCAACTCCCTCTAACACATGGACACGTGGCACCTTTTTACTGTTTGGCGGGGATGCGCCTCTGTTTTTGCCTTTACGTCTTTTTGACAAAAAGCCAAAAAAATTAAATTACTTCCACTCCAACCTAACACATGGAAGTTTTTCATCTCCTTGTGGGATTTTGGGCTGAATATTTTGATTGATTTTTTTATCCAAAAAGCTAAGTGCCAAAATTTTTGCCCGCGGGCCTGCTTAGGGAAAATTTCCCCTCCAAACTCCGTCAAGCCATAACTTGTAGAATACAAGGATTTAGGAGGAATTATTTACCTTTCTGGAAAGGGGAAATAATTCTCTATCTAATGAAACAATAGCCAAAAAATTTTGATTTCCTAAAATGTGTAAAAATTTGACTGAGGCACAAAATGAAGGCAAGTTAGCCAAAATAAGCAGGGGGCTCATTTTGGATAATAATTTTGGTGACTCTCAAGGATCATCTGCTTGCTAGATGAATGATCGGTGGCCTTTTAAGCATCCATTGGGCATGGAGTCAATCCTGATAACCAATTTTAATCTAGACTATAAAAATATAACCTCTGAGCCACTTGGAAACCCACTGAAACTTGGAGTTGATCTTCACCAAAAACCAACTGAAATGGAATGTGCAAGAGAAAAAACCAGCACCACAAAAACTATGTACAAAATAAAAATCATACATACCCCAAGTGAGATATGCAGAGTGTGTAAAATCACTTCTTCTACTGAAATCAAACCTTCCTAATCTACTCTAATTGTAAGAAAAGGTGTGCTAAACAAACCCTGCAACTGGTTATGAAAAATAGCTTCCCTTCTTCAAAATTGGCAACCATGCAATTAATCTGGAGCTGATCATGGCTGGTTGAATGAGTGGAAAATCAACAATAAGCTGGTCTTATACACAAATTAACAAGGTATCAACTGAAAAAAAATCCAATACCTCTTTTATTTGCTCTGCATTTAGATTGTAGAGGTATTGTAGCTGATCCTTGGTACTTTGTAGCTCATCCTCATGCTTAGAAGCAAGCATCAATGGTTGTGACTTCTCTTTTGGCTCTAATGAAGCCAAGTACCTCATTGGGCAAGGTATGGTCCTTCGAATGTGCCCATTTATTAGAATTTTAACTCCAAAAATGGAGTCCTCTTGTAGACCTTCTTGGATGGATGGTGTGGAAGAAATGGTGGAACTTTCCTGTTGTTCTCCTTCCTCTAATGAAGAACATGAAAGATTAAAATATTCCAATCTTGGCTCCAAAAGGTTGATATAAAATGTAGGCTGCTGCAAATGAATTCTCTCCTTCATGGAAAATGAATTCTCTCCTTCATGGCAGTAAGCTCTTGTGTTTGGAATATGGATGATCGATGAGAATATGGTGTGATTTCAACTGGTTCTTCTTCATCAAAACAATCCTCCAAATCAGATAGGTAAACTTCCTCATTGTTGTCCTGTTGCAAATGTTCAACCTCTCCCATAGTGTTCTATTGATCTACAACTTGATCACCATGGTTTCTTTCATCATCCAACATTGAGTTTGAGAGATTAGACTCTTCTTCAGCACTAGAACTCGAGAGAGATGAAGTGGAAGGAAGAACTGAATGTTCTTCCATAGCCTGTTTTGTGCTCAAAGTCTTTAAATATACACTTTTCTCCTCCACAGATAGAATGTTCTCCTCTTCTTTTGGATTTGGAGCAGCTTCTCCTTCCTCTACTGCTTGAAGACAATCTTGCTCTTGATTAAACTCTTCCTCTAGCATTAACTTTGTCAAATAAAACTCTTCAACATGCTACTCTAGAGGACAAGTTAGGGTTGTAAGATATCTTTTAGGGCTTTCCTCTTCCATGGCTGATTGTGTAACTTGAATTGGATCAGAATTTCCTTCAAGTAGAGTACCAACATGGACACTACATTTTGAGAAAACTAATTGTTGATAGGATTCTTCTTTTTACTCTTCTTCTGCTGCGACAAAATCAGTCCTAACCACAAATTTTCCTTCAACCTTAATCTCCTCTGAAGGCTTAACCATCAAGGGGATATTTGTTATCCCAAATTTGGAAGCACAACTTCTCAATTTGTCTGTCATTTCTTTCCTACTGGGCTCCTCTTCTTTCTGTCCTTCATGACTAATTTTCTGATTTTCATTTTCTCAACATGGATTTGGGAATGCAAGAGGAGGGGTGGGTTATAACTCAACTAGTTTTGCAATTATTTTTGGTGGTGGAAGAGATATTATTTTTGGATCTTGTGGAGGGAATGACTGTTTAGAAGGGAAAATGAAAAAAGAATTGAGATGGGGTGGAAGACTAGGGAATGGAGAAATGGAATCAACATTTGGGGCAGTATATGAGAAACTTGAAGCTTGACACTACTAAAATGATAAAGCTTGAGAGGGTGAAAAATAAAGACAAGGAAGTATTGAATGACTTATCCATTGACAAGGTTGATTCAGACTTTTCTCATATGCTTCTATCTCCTCAATTCATTGTGTAAGTAATGGCAGCGTTGTAACCATGAAGTCAATTTTCTCTTAAGGGCTGTAATGTCTTGGGAAAGGGCCTCCCTATGGATAGGGTGCTCTGAAACCAATCTGAAATGCCTTTATTTGTGCTTGAGCCCTGAATTGCACCATGCTTTCCTCCATCGTTTGGATTTTCTCCAACAAATCCACATTTTCTTCTTGACTACCCTCACAATCTGCATATCCTTGTGCTTGGCATGCTTCATAGCCAAACTAATTTTGAGATTGCTCATATAGATATGCATACTGGTTTTGAATTTGATCAAAATGTTGATTTGGAGGATTTGAGAAACATGTTGGAGGTGAAATATACTGCTGTTGTGAATGTGAATTCCATGTTGGAAATGAAGTTTTGATTGCATAACTTCATGGTGTGAAATAATATGGAAGGAAGAATGAATGGAAATGGATGGAAAAAAAGTCTACAACTCAAAGAATGAGTTATTGATCAGATGGAGTTGCCAGATGTGTTTTAGAATGCCTCCAAAGATTGACATATTCACAGGAACACTCCAACCTGCAAAAGATGAAGTGGAAGATGTCTAATGTCCCACCGAGTGTGCCAAAACTATTGGTGCAAATTCACAGAACCCCCAAAATGACCTATGGATCTACTTTTCTAAGGCAATGTCATTTGTTGTGAATGAACAACATTGAGCTTTCCCAAAGTGTGGGACCTTTGTAAATGGGGAAAGCTCTCTAGAGAAGGCTAGTTCCTCTTCATAAAATACCTACCACAAGTTATTCTAGTGCATAAAAAACTAAATCTAATCCTAGTCTAACTTCCAAGGAGACAGGGACAGAAATAAAACTAGGAAAAATAGAGCCTACACTAAAACAATGATACACTAGAGAAGGAAAATGTTGAACATCTATCAAAACTTCCATGGAACAAGAAGAGGTGAGAAATGGAAGGGATGGACAAGTGCATCACAAACCCAAAGATGGATTTCACACAAAAAATGTTCCAAAACTCCATGAACATAGTTCCAAAACCTGCAATGAACATCCAAACATGTAAAAATACCTGGAATGAAGAGAGGAAAGAATAAAACAACCAAAAATGAGCAAGGATGGAAAAATTCATCACAAAACACATTTTTATTGCTCTAGAAATTTGCACAAAATCATCATTTCATGGGTAAGAGGAAAAAATACCATTACAGAGCAAGGGAGGAGATTCAAACTCCATTTTTGACCCTGGGAAGAAAAGGAGGGAGATGCAGAGAAGAATGATGAACAACCTTTACAAATGAGCCAAATCTGGCTTTTAACCATCGAACAAAATGAAATAAAGGTAAAAAAGATAGGAAAATTGATTCCAAACTCCAAACACTGACATATCCATTTAATTAGACTACAAATTGATGGTTTTCCATGATAAATCCATTCTTCATTGTAGATTGCTTTGCAGAGCAAAATAGAGGCCCATACTTCATTAATTTTGGTGGTTGGTGGTGTTTTCTACATTTTTGCATGCCAGAGACATTTTCCCATTTTTATCCCACAAATCTCCCTCAAAAATCAAAATTGAACCATCCATTGTGTGGATAATTTCGTTAGCTTTCCAATGATATAAAAAACGTGAAAATATGAGATTTGGTGCGAAAGATATGGCCTTCTAAAGATTTAGGGCAAAAATGGGACAAAAATCGGGTCGGCGGGCCAAAAATTTAAATTGTTCCCCTTTTTTTTAATTGGAAAAATTTCCCAAAAATTCTGCACGCCCTGCCACTCCGCTGCCATGTGGAATCTTCTGGTTGATCTACAGCTTCAAAATCACATCCTGCCCTTTTTCAAAATTGATAAAATTTTCCCAAAATCCTCGGCGCTTCCGCCACTCCGGGACACCTAGCATATTCTGATCTATGTGGGGATGTGGTTCAACTTCCACCTTTACACCTTTTTCAACTTTGGAAAAATTATTCAAATCCTTCTGTCACCTTGACTCCCACTGGCACCTTTTTGCTTCTTGGTAGGGATGCGCCTTTGTTTTTGCATTTGCTCCTTTTTGACAAAAAGCTAAAAACTTTAAATTACTTCCGCCCCCACCGCTCCAACCTGACACATTGTAGATTTTCATCTCCTTGTAGGCTTTCAGGTCGAATATTTCCATTGATTTTTTTAGCCAAAAGGCTAAGTGCCAAAAATTTCTTGCGGGCCTGCCTAGGGAAAATTTCCCCTCCAAAATCCGTCGAGCCACAACTTGCAAAATACAAGGAGTTATGAGGACTTATTTACCTTTTTGGAAAGGAGAAAGAATTATCTATCTGATGAAGTAATACACATAAAATTTTGAGTCTCTAAAATGTGTAAAAAATTGACTGAGGTAAAAAATGAAGGTAAGTTAGCCAAAATAAGTAGGGGGCTCATTTTGGATAACAGTTTCATTTGAGCTTGTATTGGAGCATTCGTGTTTGTCTAAGCTTGTATTGGAGCATTCATGTTTGTTCTAAGCTTGTATTGGAGCTTTGTGTTGTTCTGAACTTTTGTTCAAAGTTTCGTATTCGACACTGTACTAATATTCTATACTTGTGTATTTTGAACTTATAGTCGAGTTAATGTGTTTGGATCTGTACTTATATTCTGAGCCGAATTTTTACTCTTATTCAAGGATTTGAAAATTCTTTGAACTCATTTTTGGGACTTTCTACTTGAAAGAGACTTGAGAGATTAGTTTTGGTTTAAAGTTGATATGGTAATCTCTTTTGAGATCTTCTCCTTTTAGCTTCTTGTTAGAATGGTTGTGGTACTTCTACTTGTGGAAACTTTACCGCCTTCTTTGAACTTGATATGGCACATGGATATGAAATATATTCTTCCCTCCTTTATTTTGAGAAAAGTTGTGTCTTTTGGAAGGCTTGAATGTTTTGGCTCGAAGTGTTAATAGACTAGAACCGTATCTTTTTGTGGGTTTGGTTGGATATAGAGTTATTTGGAACAGTCATTAACAATTTTTGAGGCTTATGGAAATATGGTATGCACACTCCTTCTTGTGATCAATGATTGAAATGAACATCTTCTTTGTCACAATATTTTTGATGGAGCTATGTAATTATTTTTTTTTGAACTCTGTTTCAATCAAGCTTGAGGTAACATTGGGACCTTGCTTGACTTTTTGTGTTTTGGATCTTCCTACTCTCTCTTCGGATCCTTTAATTGAATTTTGGGTTTTATAGAGAGAAGAATTTGAACCCTATCGAGCATAAAATATTGTATGGAATGTTATATTACCTTTGGTTCAGGGTTGTTTCTATAATTTTGTTCTTATTTAGATCACGAACCTCTTGTTCTTTTGTATTGAGCTATTGAAGCCTTGTTAATGGGATTTCAATTCTTTTGAGTTCATGAGTACTTCTGAACTTGTTTAGCTCTTACTATTTTGGGATTTTGTATTCTGGTTAGATTCATTAAAGGAATCTCAGGGTCTTCAAAAAGAGAAAGGAATGTAATTCTCTTAAGGAAAATATTTTTTGAACACTGCACAATTATATTAAAAAACACCGAATATAATATATAGAAATTAAGAATCATTCAGGATATCAATTAAAATGATAGAGGTTACATTTTATAATTTTTGATATCTTACAAAGGTGGAGTCAAACTTCATCTTCAATCCCTCATATCACTCTCCATGAATCTCTCAAAATCTATCTCCTAATATCTATCAAACCAAAATAGTTACGTGAGTTGTTTATTCAACAACTTCACTCACACACAACTATTAACTATATTATTAATATGAGTTGTATTAACTCATTATTAATAATATTACAATTTATTAATAATGTTACACAATATATTTGTAACATTCACTCCCCTATTGTTAACATTATCAATTCCTAATATACACTCCCCTAATGTGAACAAGGTAGAAAAATGCTTACACATCTCAGTAGAATGCCAACCCCTATGGCATGCCTGTAGCTCATGACCTTGATATAAATGAAGGGAGAAATGCTCAACCTTATATGGTTTTACAACAGTTTTACCACCAACCTAGACATGAACAATTCTCCACTCTATTGTTCACCTAATGTGGTTTTCTAGATCTCCACGAACTGTTTCAAGATCCATGTCTGCATGTGTTCTTTTACTTCCCCACTATATTTTTCATCAGTTTGTTACATATAAGAATTTTTCACACATTACAATAACAAGAATGTATCATCTGTTTTTATTATCTACCACACAACTGAAAATACATGGCTACCAAATCAGTGTTGCAGCCTCGTCAATGGTGTCTGATGAGAGGTCACTGATCAACCTTCTTCCTCTATTGCCTCCTTCCTCCATCATATTTTTCTACTTAGCACATTTGTCAATGCAGCTCATTGGTTTCCAAGACGTCGGGTTACACCGAAAATGCGTGCATAAGGCTTTTTTTTAATACAAATTTCCTAATAATCACCTAAATGAAACTTCGAGACTCAATAATAATTGTTGAATTTGAAAATTAAATTTACTCCTAAACATAAATAAAAAATAAAAAACTAAAATACATATACCTAAACTCATGCATATAAAAATAATAAACTAGATCCCACATATAAACTAATGAATTTGTAATAATCTTTATTAAAAAATTGTGACACATACTCACACGAAACTTTAAACAATGTAAAGTCAAAAAGTAATTAAAAAAATATTTTTGACTAAGTCTAACATATTGAAAACCACAAATAACTTCTAAAACTACTAAAAAAATGAAAAAACCCACGTTTTCAAACCTATTTTTTAAAAAAAGATACAACTTAACATATATGACTTAAAATACTTTATCCAATACCATGAATTCACACCTAAAACTGCTTTTAAAAAAAGGAAAACCACCAATATGGAAGCACATGACATGAACTCATGTTTCATTGATAACTTGAGATGCAGAACTCCATTTTTCAAACCATTTAATGCGTCACAGAGCTTGTTTCGAGAGATTCAAAATGGTACTAACCAAATTTGATTTCATAACCTGACCTAAAAAAATTTCATGACTGAGTTGTACATGAATTTGGAGTTGTTTTTCAAACCTGAACTCCAAAAGGTTACGGTCTGCACATTTCTACCAAATTTGGATTCAATTATTTGTGATTTAAATTCACTACTCCTTACAAGACTTTGTTCAATTTTGAACAACTAATCTCAATGTGAAAGTTCTACTGGCAGGTACATTGGGTGAATATCTGAGACAAAGCTTATAAAATACAAATACTTTTGTGCTCAAATGTATTAGATAAGACAATGCACAATGATCATATCTCATAGTTGAATTAGGACATAACATGTGAATGGAAGACCAAATGAGAAGATCACTTGAAGCGAATCCAAAAAATGTCACGATGTGTCTATGCATAGATCCACAAATCTCCTCAAGAATATATGGCAGTAATCGGAAAATATCCACACAACAATTGAAAAATGTAATCACGAACAAACATAAATGGAATAATAGCTATCTTAAATATTCTATGAAAAAATACTTCTCATATAACAATTTTACAATTAGCAGGGCAATAAAGAAGTCCAAATTCCCCTAATACAACAATCAAACTATACAAAAAATGATCCTTCTCTGATACCACTGTTGAATAATGCACAATTATATTAAAAAAACACCGAATATAATATATAGAAATTAAGAATCATTTGGGATATTAATTACAATGATAGAGGTTACATTTTATAATGTTTGATATCCTACAAAGGTGGAGTCAAATTTCATCTTTAATCCCTCATATCACTCTCCATGAATCTCTCAAATCTATCTCCTAATATCTCTCAAACTAAAATAGCTATGTGAGTTGTTTATTCAACAACTTCACTCACACACAACTATTAACTATATTATTAATATGAGTTGTATTAACTCATTACTAATAATATTACAATTTATTAATAATGTTACACAATATATTTGTAACAATATTCTATTTTTGGGAATGTACTATGTACTTTGATCTGAGAATTGAATTCAAACTTGTGTTAAATGAATGGGATAGATAAACCAGTTGGTAAATATTTGTAAGGGAAACTAGAAGAGTGCTTTCTTCCAACTGTGTGTCTGGTTTTGTGTTCTCTCTTGGGAACTAGTTAAGAACTTCTAAGTTTGAAATAGAAATGGAAATTCATTTGATAGTGTAAATGAAATGAATTATTGATTGGACCTTTTCTAATTGAGATCCCTTTTACTATTGTTTGGATAAGTTCATTTCATTGAACTTCTTTGTATTTGAATCTCTTCTAATATGGAAATTTATTTGTGGATTGTTTGGTCTACTTTGTACAAGTCATTTGTTGTAATGGTGTAGAAAGAGAGTATATTAGTCGGTTCTGTTGAATAAGGAATGCAAACTTGTTTTTACCGACTGCTATGCATGACTGATTCATACTTCTTTTGGATTTGATATTGGAAGGTTTAATATTTTGCACCCTATCGTTTATGAATCCTATTTTGGATGGACATGGGAAGACATTAATTCTGTGTGAGTCTAGCTTAGATTTTTAGAACATTTGGTTTGAGATCTATGAATTATATCTTCTAACATGTAGAAGTTAGTTTAGACTTGCAGGAGGAATGTTTTGACTCTCTACCCCTACTTGGATTGATTTGGGATTCTTGTTGGATGTTGATCCTTTAATGTTGAATCCTTATAATGTTATCTTTGAACTGAGGTAGTTTGGTGTGTACTAAACCTGTTTCTATCTTTCAGATGATTAAGTGTTTAAGGAATAGTATGTATTGATTCTTCTTCTTTTCTTAAGTTGTAGGATGAATCATCCTAATAAAAGCTATGCTGTATTTAAGTATTTTTCTACCTAGTAAAGATAAATGTGTAGTTCTATTCTTATAGAATTATGAAACAATTGGATAAAAATACCTATTGATTGTTTTAAAGTATCTGATAGGATCAATTAAAACTTATGATATAATGCAGATGTTGTGGAATATATTATGCTCTTTTCTTAAAAGTGAATTCAGACTCTTAATTGTACTTCTTTTATGGTTGTTGTAACTTATGATTATTAGTATGATATATTAATTGTTTTATTAAAGCAAAGTTTCTTTAATGGAACAATTAGTGGAATGAACTTCACTTTAATGCTTAGTTCTTATCATGCTCAGTTCATTGAACTGACCCATGCTAGCAATTTTTGCAGATGGACATCTTAAGTGATAAAAGAAGGAAACAAATTTTATGATGCATTGGCTTACTTAATATTGGATCTTATGTAAATAATTTTGAATCATTCTTGAGTTGTATTGGAAAATAAAAGTGATGTTCTTTTAAGATCTTAATTCTGATTGACATGCAAAATGTCTAAAATGCATAGTCATAAAAATGTATAATTATCATCATGAATTGAAAGGTTTTGAGTTGGACTCAAATTTGTGGTGTGAATTCTTTTGTACTTGTATGAAGGAATTAGAAGTGATATCTTGGTGGTATTCCTTATATCTATTTTTATACTATTGTTGTCATCAATTAATAATTTGGATAAAGGGGATAGTATAAATATCCCTTATTATAATGAAACTTGTTAATTTTGTAAAAGATGTCATTCTCTAACTACACAACTATAGTTTAATAATACAATATGATTTAGACATACAATTAAACTATATGAGTAAAGAATGATAAAAGGAGTATTGATTACGATCTTTAATCGTTATAGTTTGTTTAAAAAGTAAACATTAGCTGAATCTAGGTGGATGAAACACTTGATTTGGACATCTAAGTTGCTTTAAGAATTAAACGTTTGATGTTTGTTGTCCTATTTTTTAGGATAACTACTTGTTATGCCATGTTAATGAACATTAATGCAAACATGAATGAATGAAGTTCTCCATATCTAATCAGGATAATTATGGATAAAGAACTTAATGAATGATTGGAATTAGGGTTAGGTATGGTTACTATAATATGAATCTTAATCCAATATCAATAATGAATTAATGACCTCTAAGGGAGTATGTACATCTTGATGAATCAGTTCTCATAGATGTTAACACACATCAACTACAAGAATGTACCCTCAAGAAGTCCTGGGACTCCTCAAGGATATAGTGTTATAGTTGAAATGTGGCTCCACCCTTATGTATTTGTTCATCTAGATCTATGTACATTTGGACTTGAACTTAGTCTCTCTCTAGGTCAAGTTAGTAGCATGTTAGGATAGGTAGTAGCTTTCAATGACTCAAGGTACCTTAGCACATCCGATTGACTTAGTTCAGTCGAGTATGCCCATATACCCTAACTCATCATGAGCATATTCCTATAACAAATTATGTTGCTAACCTAGGCTAGGGTCAAACCTTGGGCAAGTGGACTGATAGTAGTCAGTAAAGACCATTCTAGATAACAGTAGAGTGGGGTGAAGTACGTATTCCAAAATGACAAGTATGCCATCTAGGAATAGTAACATCAACAGTATGTTGAAAATATTTGGCCAAAGTATTGCAAGTTGCTGCTTCTGTTGTCCTATGTCACCTAGTTTAAAGCAACATGATGTCAAATGAATATTGGTAATGAATATTTAGATAGGTTCTTTAAACAAATCAATCAGTACCAGGAACAGGGTAGGAAACCAAGTATACATAGTATACATAAAGTATTATATATTTTCAGTCAACATGAGAGATAGATTGGTAACTAAGTCATGGAATGAGAGATCGGTAGTATATTGAGTCATTACAGCTGCATATTGTTATCTGTTATGAGATTTACTGGCATGGAATGTGTGTTATAAATGATTTTTTATTTAGAATAGAGAACATTATGTTTTAAAAAAAAAAATCCCTTGTTTCTAAAGTCTTAAAATGAGAATGTTACAGAAACCCAGGGCATGATTTCTTTCACACACTCACAAAAACTACATGGAGTCTAAGATGTAGTCCAGTGCTTGGTCGTAAGTTCACTCTACTTGTTGACCGTCGAGGTTAGTTTGACTCCCCATATTGGATCTTTATTTTTTAGATTTTATGTGGTTTTTTGGGTTCTACAAGTGAACATATATTTTAAAAGTTACAGGCATCCTCAGAGATCAAAGTGTGACATATAGGCGACCAAAAAAAATATGAGTGACACTTATTCGACATAATAAAAATCAATTTCTGAGTATTTCCGCAGTCATGGGTGCCCAGTAGAAGATTATGGCATCCAGGTGCCCTTGACCTAGTCTAGGTTCCCTTATTAAGATTTATATGATAGCTCCAAGTTTTACAACACACAATTATGATGTCCTATCCTATCCATTCATTGGTTTAATAGTCCATATCAGTTCTAGGAAGAGAAAAAATTAAATAAGTCGTTATTTCCCTCTCTTATACTTAGGGTTTCATATTTATTAAATTATTTATCTAATACCCGTACTTTATTCTTTCTATTTGTTACTCTGTAATTAATTATTTCTTGTGTCAAATTATATCTAGAAGTTGTACTTTATTATTTATAATTGGACCAATCCTTATGCCATCATGCAAAAATTTGAGGGTGGCATCTATCATCTTGCCAATCTCCTAGGTAAGCCACTTAAAAACCCACTCAATGTGATGTATCTCAAATGCTATTATGCATGACATGAATTCAATACCCTATGACACACTATAGTTCTATGGTTCATACTCGACTACTGAAGGTTTAAATCTAAAATAAACTTTACCACATCCAGATTTCATGATCTATGCTTCATGATCTATCTTTCTACTATGTAGTTTCAAACCATTTACTGATGACACACTCTTGTTTTATGGTTCATTCTTGATTGTTGAGGGATATTTTATAAGAAAACCTCATCTCATACTCATCCATATCCACTGGGATGGAACATTACTCCTATCACATTCAAACATTACATTCCATTCCATTCCACTCATTCAAAACATATTGCATATCTTTGTTGCACTTACTCTTGCTTACTTATACTTACATGTACACTTTGCTTACTATGCTAGTCAGATATCTAGTATGTCATTATATTTTCTATATACACATGCCCATTCACTTGTTATTTAGTTGTGAACACATACTTGCTACAGATTTCTACATGTAGTAATGATGCTCGAAACTATATCATTTTCTAGTCCTACTGAGGCTCCTTAGGGCATATAATTTCTCACACATCATAGGTGCTATTTTTATATTATATACTAATTCCTATTCTTACTATCACAATAATTTACACTGATACATACATTCCTTGACATAATTTTTATTTTTCTAATATGTTAATGGGTGCTTCATGTGTAACATTTTCTTTACAAGACTATATGCGACCATGGTTGTCTGTTACACTTTGCTTGAATTTTTTTTCCATTACATGTCATTGGTTGTGGGCTACACCCTTTGTCTTGTATGCACACTATATTATATTGGATGCTTCAAACCTGATTGTCTTGTGACATTGTGAGTGATGTCCCATGTTTGAAACCCAATTTTTGTGGTCTCGCTTATCGTATTGCTTTCTTGATTGCACTTTATCTTCTATATGCATACTTTTTTTCATTGCACTAACATATGTTACTATCCACTTTTTATGCATGTGACTTTATTTCTACGATGCATATTCCCTCCCCTATAAGGTGACAATTTCCAATAATTTTTTGGTCCTCTCCTTTGGAATTCATGCTCCTATCAACGTCACATGTGCCCCAGATGAGGGCGCACACATTGGGTAATTAGTCACCCCACACAAAAACTCAGATCTACAATATAGGCTGACACAAAACAAGAACAACACAATCATAGAGTCACAGAATGACCCATATTTTGACTTGGGTCCTCATCATAGTGCAAACACAAGTGCCTAGGATTAGACAGAAATGCCTTGGTGTTTGTCTCCTCTTTTGGGTGCTAATGTCATGAGGACACATATAATTTATTTATGATATTATCATAGTTTACAAAAATTCATATATTGGCTTTCACAGTACATCCAAATTCCTCGAACAAGTAAAATGCATTATTTCTCTATTGAAACTTGGAACAAATACGGAACTAATACAGTACAACTCAGAAAAAATACCAAACTAATATGGTTTAACTTGGAACAAAACATGATCACACCATCTGGAGTGGTGTATAATTAGGGAACATTCACGGAAGAAGGAGAGTAACACTAAACATCTCTCCCTAACACTCTTCTATCGTGGCATGAGATTGCCAAAATAAATTGCACTTGGTGTGAGATCACCCAAAGAACTTGTTCTTAGCATGATATTTCCCATAAAACTCACGTTTGGTGTGATATCACCCAAACAATTTCTCTTCTACAAAATGTTCAGGACATTTTCTATCCCTTTCACTCTTTGCAAATTAGGTGCACAATTTCTTGTTTACATACTTATACACACGTTTCCATACTTTTACATAGTTTTCATAATACGTGACTTTGACTACTCTTTTTCTCTTCTTTTGTAGGTTTTTCCTCAATACGCAACAAGAAATATCCCTACATCAAGCATAACAACATGTACAACACATTATAACACAATATGCTTCACCCCTAGGGTAACTTCCTTTTTCTTAGCTTCCACACCGTGAGGTAGGAGAAAATTGCACAAAAAAATCTTATTGATAATATTCTATTGATTAACCATACATGATATCCAAATATATAGGGAGAACATTTCCTATAAAATTAGAAACCTCCTACAACCACTCCAATATCTATTTAAGTGGGTTGTTATAAAACCACTAACAATATAGCTATATATGTAAATATTGTTGTAATTACAATAATATTAAAATATTACGATATATAAAAAATTTACCATACGGTAAATTCACTAGTTACATGAGTACACTAACAAGGATATTCCTAACGCACACTTCATTTTTTATCACTTCATGCTTTCACTTCTCTCTTCGGCACGCTATCACCATCACAATCTACATGGTTATTAGGTACTCATCTCTTATCTACTTTATGTTATTGAGTATTCACAAAACAACATAAAGTGGGGGAAAATATAGACAAAAAATCATGTACTTAGGTACATTTATAGGTTCTGAAAGCATACTTACATTCATATGATTCCTAAGTGAGAAAACTAGTAATTGGTAACTATATTTTGCCTCTTTGCTTTGTTTTTTGTCTTCTTTTTGGTCTTTTAAACCCTACAACCCAGTATACACTTTATTTTTTTATCTTTTACGAATTTGGACACCAAAACCCAAGAACCCTCATCCCCTCAGGGTTCCATTGACCCTTTTGTATCTTACTCACTTATTTTTGGTATCTTTTATCTTTTAGGCATCTTAATTTCTTATGGGTTAGCCTTCCAGTTTTTAATTCTGAAATTAAACCAAGGGAATCATATAAATACAAATATATGTGACCAAAATAAAGGACCAAGCTCTAAGCATATATTATCATCACCTAAGCTTGCATTCAAAGGAATTTAAGAGAACTAAGGCATCCATATAACATCTACTCAATGGAAAATGGAATGCATTTTCTACATACACTTCATAGGAAGGGAAATTTCATTTTACCATCCACACATCTAACCACATTGCTAATTATATCTAGCCCACTATCAAGTGTAACTTGCACCAGGGAATCTTAGGGCATGATTTATTCCACAAACTCATAAGAACTACATCGAGTCTGAGATGTAGTGTAGTGCTCGGTCATAATTTCACTCTGTCAAGTGACTGTAAGGGTCATTTTGACTCCCCATATTTCTTATTTATTTATTGGTTTTAATTCATTTTTGTGGATTTTGTAGGTGAACATATATTTTATAGGTTACATACGTCCTCAATGATCAAGGTGCGACATACAGGTGACCAGAAAATAATATGACTAAAACTTATGCAACATAGGAAAAATCAAGTTTTGAGAATTTCCATAGTCACAGGCACCCAACAATAGAATATGACACCTAGGTGCCCCTGACCTAGTCCAAACACCCTAGTATGACTTTATCTGACAAATCTAGGTTTTATAGTGCAGATTTGCGATGGTCTATCCTCTTTGTTCATCAGTTTTCTAGTCCATATCATTTCCAAGTAGTGCACAAATAAGATAAGTCATTCTTTCCCTCTCTTGCACCTAGGGTTTCATATTTTATTAGCTTATTACTTGTAGCAAATTATATCTAATAATTGTACTTTATTATTATTTTTAGTTACTCTATAATTAAGGTTTTAAAAAAATCATATTTTTGTTAAATCACTAAGCAGGAATGAGAAGGTTGTATTTATCTTACCAAGAGTGTAGTGGCAAAGAGTAAATTACCAAATTTTGAGTGTTTACACACATCATAGGTCCATTTAATACACCTCTTTAGCTCTTTCTTGACTTACTCATCTCCACACTATGCTCTATCATTAAATTAAAATTTATTAATAAAGAAAAGTAGTAAATCATCTCTATGCATTATCCCATAACTTTTGGTTTGGAATTGCAAGATTCTTGTCCAAAATCATAAAGTATTAGGATAATTTGTATGATCTTGGCCAACTTGTATGATCCTACTACTCTGTGTCTCTTGACTCTAATTTCAATTTTAATTTCATTATTGCATCATTTCATCTTCCTAGGGTAAACCTTATCATAATATTTCACCTATGGAAGGCTATAAAAGAAGCTCAATATCACTTTATAACTCACCTGACATTGTTTTACACCCTTTTTAAGTTTATTAGGTTATTTATGCAATACACAACAATAAAAAATAATGTAAGGTCTAGAGACTATGAGTTTTTTTGATAAATTAACTTCCAACATTAATTGCAAAAAATTAGATTAATGTATTGATTCTTTCTATATATATATACAAACTTAAAAAAATAAGAGAGAGAGAGAGAGAGAGAGAGAGAGAGAAATAATTAGTTATACATAGTAGTACACAAAGAATATGGGAGGATAGACTAGAGATAATAGATGTATAGAGCCTAGTAAAGCTTCACTCTGAAATTATGATATAGAAATCTCTCGGTGTAGGATCAAATAATTTTATTAGGATGTATAATCTGATGATGATCCTTCTACATGATCTTAGATTCCTTTAAAATTGGGATATGTAACTTTTTGGGTCCTTCAGTGGCATCAAAACACACTTATTTATCAAACCCTAGTTATCACATAGTCTTGATATCATTGGTAATAAGATAAATCACTTTAAAACCCCAGTCATGGATTTAAAAACCCCAACTATAGTGCACCATGTGCACTACCTACATCGAAAATACTACGAAGATGCCTTAAACCACATGTATTTCTCCACCAAGCATGTGATGTCTATATAGATGTAACTAGTTGGAAACTTTAACCCCTTTAATTTTTCTTGATTGTATTGTGATCTTACTTAGACCTAGAAATATGAACTTGGTGTGCTTTTATGTGAGGGAAGCTACACTCCTTGAATTATTTCAGTGATTTATAACTAGATTAGTGGTTACCCTAGTGGATGTGCATTAGATTTAGGAATATTTAGGGAGTCTTGAGTACTTTTTGTGACTGTTGTAAGTGGTTATATCAATAAAATGATATATGATTTTTATATGAGTAAATGAGATAATATTAAGTTACTTATATAGGGTTTGGAAGGTAAAATTTTATGATAAGGCTAACCCACGGGAATACAAGGACCTAAAAAATGACATTGCATCAAAAGTAATGATGGAAAATGTTTTGGTGTAGGAACATATAAATTGGATAGGACTGAGTTATATAATATGACTAAACCGTATCGTTTTGAATATTGAGAAGGTGAATCAAATATGAAAATTGCACAATGATGGTAAAATATTAAGCATTGATTTTATGGACTTTTACTTATATTTTTTGACACATCAATGTGTATGAATAGACAAGTTATGAAAGAGATGACAAGATAGATTAAGTGGGGATATGATATGGGTGATTGTCTTATCCAAGAATCACAATCGCAATAAGCAATACAAAAAGGGTAAATTTCCAAATTTGAGTATCTAGACCCCCCTTCAGTATGAAATTAAAATTACATGCTTAAAAAAAAACATACCCGAGTGTGTAGACACACTTTTTTTTTTCTTAGAGTTTTTATTGTCTAGATGTTTCGATTTTTGCACAATCCATAATGAAACCTACAATGTAGAGTATAATCAATGTCCATAATAAAAAATTGAACAATAAATTTATAGTAAATGTAGAATATTAACACGTATAAAGTGAAAAAATAGATATTAATATAATAAAAACAAAATTAAATCTACTTACAAAGTAACTATTGTAATAAATGATGTACAATAGTAGGACACAAACAAACAAACATGTATGATGTAAAAACCTAAACAAGAGAATGATATTGGAAGACTTATGTGATTTTAGAGTAAACTAGAAGTGATATGGGCAGAAGAAATAGTGAAACAAAATGTAAAAACATCGCAAATGCTTCCTTGAAATTATAGAACTTTATGCAAGACAACAATGCTCGTAACAGGATAGGGGTGTTGCGTTGGCGATGTGATCTAGGAATTGGTGGTCGTGAAAATGATCAGGATCTGATTTATTCTGTGTCACAAGGGTTTTGCTATTGAATCCTATTTTTCACTTGATATTTAGTCCTTGATCGTTAAATGTACTTGTAATCTGCAAGAAAGAAGTTGACCTGCATATACCCACAAACCACATCAAACCCAAAAAGGAAAATATAGAGTGGGGAGTCAGACTAACCCTGAAGGTCACCTGAAGAGTGAACTTATGACCTAGTATTGGACTACATCTTAAAATACAAGTAGTTATTGCATGTGTGTAGAAATGATGTCCTATGATGCCTGTATGTACCCAAAATTGTAGGTATTATACTATTAGAAAGAGGTTACAAAAACCCCAATGATGATCCAGATATCTTCGTAAGGTGTTTGGAATCTAGAAATCACACTGAGTATACATTTACATCCCAAAATACCATATCCGACATCTGCATGTTTTGTTCTAACCCCGTTCCACTCTTTTCTTGCATTTTGGTCTTTAATTGTAGGATCACCACCCTGTTTGCATGGCAGTCTCATGACCACCACCTAGGATAGGATGGTGGTTTTGTAACCACTTCCCTATGCAGGACAGTGATCCTGTGCACATTTTTTAGAAATTTCTAATGCTTTCATCAATGTGAAAAAATCAAGTGGCGCTCGCATTTCTCAACCACTCTTGCTTGCATTTAAGATTTAGCTACCTGGTAAATAGTAATTTCTCTTTATTTATAACAGAAGAGTTTAATTCAAACTTACCCTCTGGTAAATCCAAATGCTATAAATAAAAATATTGTTTACAAGAAAATGGCCCCTCACCTTTTATGAATTGTTATTCAGTGTGTTTTGACAGTTCTTCAATAAGTTTAGATTTTGTAAAAGCTTTTAGCCTCTTAGTTCAAGGCTCAACAGTTCTGGTCCTAGATTATGTCCATTTAAATCTTTATTCTACTTAGAATTATAGGTTGTTTTTTTGTCACAGGAATTATAAGTATTATAGATTTCGGTATGCTTGTATTGTATCCATGTAACAATCCCAATAGGAATTAAATAGTCAAGCTCTATTCTCTTGCACTATCCCTCTCCTACTTGCATTGTGTTCATCTTACGTCTGAGCTACCACTATTTGAGCATCTTATCCTACTACCACTGTCACATTCCCACATTTATGGATTCACGAGAACACAAAGGAATGATGAGATCACACTGAGGGGACAAGTAAAGATACAACTGGATTTTCTTCTGTACTATAAACTCTAGGTTTGAATTGTCAAAGTTGTAGTTACAATATATCAAATAGAATAGCAAATCATTTTATTTCAGTTAAGCTTTCTTTCAGTATTACCTGGAAATATGTGGGAAATGATAGCTTCTAAGAAGCTGTGATTTATTCCTCACTTCTGAGGTAAGATTGAAGGTCTCTCAGTTAAATTAGTTAGTTATTTAATATTTAGGATAAATTCACAAGTGCACAGGAAAATAGCTATATCTAGCTAACTTGCTTGTTTTAATTCTATTATTAGATTAAGTGTTTGTTATTTGAATATATTAGAATAGTTTCTCTTTAAATTTTGTTCAAATTCATATCCTTGAAAATACAAAAAAAAGAATATAAGCATAGTGTAGATTTATTTTAATAATTAGTTTACTTATTTAATTTAAAGTTTGATTATCTGTTGCATGACAATTACGGGACCCAGAGAGCCCAGGGATTACTTATTTGAACTGGTAATACCTTAGCCAAATATCTTCACAACATTAATGGATATAGATCAAGGCCTTAGGATTCATGTCTTTCAAATGACAATAAACCCACAAGTAGTTAGTGAAAAATTGAGAGAATTAAACATTGAAGACGACAAAGCATACACATTTGGGTTAAGTCAACCCAACTATAGATTGCATTGATAGGATATCCACATGACCATATAAGAACCTGAAAGAGAAAAATATTTGGTTGTGATCCATTAGTTCCATAACAAAATTTAGGAGACCTTATCATCGACATAAACACATGCTTACGTATACAAGTTGCCATATTACCCGTAAGGTATTATGAGAAGATCACACAACTCTTGGTATTAAACATAGAAGTTGAACAGGCTTATGACCATTAGATATTCAGAAGAACAAATTGACTCTTCACATGACCATAACAGGTCCACAACAATCACAAACTCATGGTTGTGATCCCCAAGTCCCACAACTCAACGGGCCTACTAGTCAGTTAAACATTGACACCATTTTACGTACGCTGGTATTTAGATCATCACCACTCCCATCAGATATCATAACACAACTTTCCACATTAAACATAGAAGACAATCAAGCTAATATTTTCTCAGCTAGACATGAAAACCACGTATAGTTTCCTATAAATCCACTACATCTCTCAATACCATTTTTCATGACCTTGTCTGGAAATATACACAAAGCACCTACAAGTCACTTTCCACGCATCCAAAAACCAATAAATAAGATCTCAGTAGAGCTCGACATTGATTGGATCCTTTGAGAAGTTATTATATCTGAATGATTCATTAAACTAATTCAAGTTAGGAGAGATTTATTTTCCTTGGACTCGTAGATCCCATTATTGTGTGTTGAGGATATAAGATTACCCAACTAGTTTGTCCATACCCACATATATTTCATTTCCACTGGATGTCTCAGCATGACCTCGGGAGGTCGGGTATGAAGAAGGGATACTTGTAGATTCTCATGCTTGCATGTCACTTTTCTATCATACAAAATTGGTGAACCCAATGTGAAAGAAACAACTATTCCCATTTTATTTATTTCATCCATCTTCTCTCTTTCCCATTATTATACGGGAATTTATATACCCCTCGAATATGTCAGGATACGACGCATATGGCATACCTCTCTCAGGTCTCAAAGCATATTATGGTCAAACAAATATATAACCATCACCCTCGCTTTCTGCATGGGATGACAACTATTCAAGCAACTACTTGTCATCACAAAATCCTCCTCAAAGAACTAGCTATAGTTCTTCATTCCAAATTGAGGAGTTAGATCAGATCATACAAATGCAACAACCAGAGCCCTCAGGCTCTAACAATATAACATTTACTAGAGAATCCATTTCATCTCCTCAGGTTTTGTTCATACCGCAAATAAGTAGATAGTCAGATCCACTCCCACTTTTGGATAAGGATTATTTAGCATGCTACGCTAGAAGAAAACAATGCTTCCAAAACATGTACCCACCTATAGAAAGTTTGCAAACACAACCCAACACCATGATCCAAGAAAACACCCCTATTCCTCGACCTATGTAAAATACTCTTGGCGAAGCTTGGAAGAGTAATGATCAATTCATAGTAGGATACCATACAAATCTACAAACTCAAGGTGTACAAAAACAACCATTAATGCAAAACACTATGTCATCACCAATCGAAGTCATATCGACTTTGGTTGAGAAGGTTACAGGACTAGAACTTGCTCAAGCAAATCAAAATTCACACTTTGGGCAAGCAGGAACTTCTAACCCTCCACATCATCCCAGTCAAGTTAACCTCCTCACAGGAATGGGCATGATAGGTATACATCCTCAACATTCGTATAACTACCCACAACAAACACCAACTAGAACCATGTTTTCAAATGCTGCTCTAATTGAAAGTATGATACCTCCCGATTTAGTATCAAACAACCCATATCAGAGAAATTCTCCTCCCTACTTAAAAATTTATTCAAAATCAACACATGGAGACATGTTCTCCTCTCCCGAGATGTTTGCTCAACCACATGGATTTCCTTATTTCCCTATAAATACATATGCTATGCCATATCAACAACCCATTCCACCTACACCCCCATAGTAGGAACCATCAATGGTCGAAATCTATGAGGTAGGGACTTGCTCAGAATATTTAAAAGAACCTCTAGATTTCACCGTACGAAGCATCATGCTTCCAATACCTCTTCCTGATTTTCCTAAATACAAAGGGGAGGGAGATCCAAATACACATATTAATGCCTATGCCACAACCATTCGAGAATTTCTCCCTTAGGATGTGGTTGTTGCTAAGATATTCCCTAAAGCCTTAGAGGGTATTGCCCTTGATTGGTATTACAAAATACCTGAATCCTCGATACACTCATTCAAAAAACTTATGTCAGATTTTATCAAAGCTTTTGATATGAACAAATTATTAAGAATAGGGATCAGGGGATTCTTACATATTAAACAAGAGCACAATGAATCTGCTACCCATTTTATTCAAAGATGGCGTACGGTCCTCTACTCATTAGCAAGTGCTCCAAAGATGGATTAGATGGAACTATGTGAATTATTCCTCCATTATCTCAAAAGAGAGATAAAGGAAGAAGTCTAGAAATTCCCAATAAGGACTTATGATGAAGTACTCGAGAGTTCTCTCCAAATAGATCAAGTAGAAATAGACAGTAGTCGTAAGACATATGGAACAAACAGGAAATTAATCACTCCCAATCAAAACACTATGACTTATCCTAATGTCAGGAATACCAATCAAGGAACCAAAATCCTTAACAAAAACTGCGGGGTTACAATAGATGGAGTCATAGACCAGATTAAAAGGGAAAACATCATGAACATTTCACCACCTGTTAACAATTAGCGAAATAATAACTTCACTCCAATAATTAATGCGGTGGATTTTAATTGTCCATCATGATAACAACAATGGAAAATCTAGATACAAGGTCCAATCAGAAACCCAACTGGATATCAAAATCTAAACTAAAGGCAACAACCTCAAAATTTTAACTCTAAAAACCAACAACCTACTCAGAGTTTTGGACCACAACAGGTTTCAAACCAACAACCTTGAAACTATAATCCCAACTTGTATTGTGGTTTCCACAAAATTCAAGGCTATGATACTAGGACTTTCCATGTCTACAATAAATTCATACAACATTTTCTAGAAGACCAAAGATAACTCTTTATAGATATGTTCTTAGAAAATGTTGTAGTACCCATGCCAAACACTTATACGGGAGCAGTTTCCCCTAAAAATGTAATCCACAAGATTTTTAACAATCCGCTCCCAAATCACTCTAACAATAACAAGTTAGATCCAAACGAGATGAACAAGGGTGTTATGATACGAAATGACGATCATGAAGCCTCAACTTCATTAAATCCACTGATCACACCCCAATTAGGAACTCAACCACAAACCAAGATAGTTGGTCTGGTAGAGTTAGATACCGAGCTACACGTAGAAACCATAACAAGAACATGAGATTATTCTTCTCAACCAATTCTAACCTACCCATCAAAACCAGACAACATTCAAAAAACATTGGTAAAACCCATAGGCACTTACGATCTAATTAATGACCTAACAAAGACCTTCTCTCACATTTTCCTCTTGGATTTGTTGAAGAGCTTTCTCACCCATAGGGCTGCTCTCTTAGAAGAATTAGGTATTGGTCATCTAATTAACATCACTCCTCCTCCTGAAATGCAAGTAAACCATGTAGAATTTGATGTCTACCCTCCAGGGCAGCCCGATAGGGATACTGAGTTTATATTTGATAAAGGAAAATGCTAACAGATGCTAAAATTACACGTAGAGGTGACCCAGCCTTGAATTTATAGGTATGGGTTTATAATAATTATGTTAAGCATGCAATGCTTGATGATGGGGCAGACGTTAACATAGTCCCCTTCGATTTTCTTCAAAATCGAGGATATGGAGAAACAAATTGTTCCACAACATGAAATATGCTAAGAGGTTATGATAGCCTCAAGGCCACTTCAATTAGGACTATAGTATTACCAGTCACCTCAGGACCCAAGGTAGTCCTCACCAAATTTTATATTATAGATCAGGAAACCAACTATAATATGATTCTCGGTCAACCATGGATACATCGCATGAAGGCAATCCCTTCCAAATTATTCCAGGAAATAAGATTTTTACACCTAGGGAAAATATTTGTGGCACAAGGTGACCAAAAACCATTTGATATACACCTAGCAGATTTGAAGAAAATTATAGGTATTCAGTCTGAGTTTTAACTCCCAATGAATCAACTAACCAAACTAGCCGATCCAAAACTAGAATAAAATATGATACCTATAACAGAATTAGAAATTACAAATCTAGTCAAAGGCATTCCGAGAATCAAGAATGAGAATAACATCATAAACATGGTATCATTAGGGAATACTAAAAAAATTGTTGAATTACTATAAAAAGATCTACCTATTCTCCTACCATTTGATTCCATAGGTACAGGATGTACCCTAGGAATTTTCTCCCTTCTAGTAGACTAAGTTTTTATGGTAGAAGTAACTGAGGCAGCAGAAACAGACACAAAGAATGTTCCAACATCCATTTTTCCAAGAAAATATTGGAATCTCCACTTCGATGGAGCTAGATGTCATTTCAAAGTTGGGGCAAGTGTGATCTTTACTTCTCCTGAGGGAAAGATCCTACCTTTTTCCTTTAAGTTAAACTTTGAATGTACAAACAACGGGGCTGAGTACGAAGCCCTCCTCCTTGGTCTCATCATAGCTAAAAGGATGAGTGTTGATAAAATTAGAGTGCTAGGAGACTCACAATTAGTTACAAACCAAGTCTCTGAGGTATATGAGACTAGATCTGAACACTTACAACTCTATAAAATGGTGGTATTAAATCTAACCAAAGGATTTGACTTCATATCAATCAAAGTAATCGCACGAGAACAGAACCTTCTCATTGATTCAATAATAACCTCAGCATCCCATTTCACTCCAAGTAGTGAATTGGAAAATATAAGTTTCATGGTATCACTTCGTATTGAACCATTGGTGTGTAAAATACCAAAAAACCTGATCTTGACACGTATAGAAGCTGAGAATGAGTCTTCCATCTTAGACAGTGACATAATCACTCTTGGATATCTAAATACCTATATGGAACTACATGTCACTCATCACATAGTATATTTTTCCCTAATCCCACACCCTTCTTCAATTTTTGGAAATCCCATGATAGAATCTCCTCCACAAAATAATCTTGAATCTACGAGGTAGAGAATGGAGAAGGCTTGGAACTACCTCCACCCCTGTCAGAATTTGAAGAAGGAAACACTTCCTTAATCGAAGGAACGATTGACATAAATATTCGAATGGAGGAAGAACCAAATATATTGAAGTTAGGATCCTCGTTAACTCCAGAGGAGGTCGAAATACACACCCATATCCTCAAGGAACATCAAAAGTCTTTCAAATTTAATTACAAAGAAATGATGGGAATTACACCACATATCATAGTACACAATCTTGTCACCAAACCAGATGTAAAGACAACCAAGCAAAAGTTGAGACTAATGAAACCAAAAGTGGCTCTCCTGGTGAAAGAAGAAGTAATGAAACTTCTCTAGGTAGGATTCATCAAACTAGTTGACTATTCACAATGGGTATCTAATATCATCCCTATTTTCAAAAACAATGGGAAGATACACATTTGCATAGACTTACGAGACATTAATAAATATTTCCCCAAAGATGACTTCCCATTACCATCCATTGATGTCATTGTTGACACAACAGATGGATTTGAGATTTTGTTTCTCATGGATGGGTTCTTGGGATATAATCAAATCAAAATATCTGAACAGGATCAAGCCAAGACTACGTTTATAACTCCTTTGGGAACTTATTGTTACGCTATCATGCCATTCAATCTTAAGAATGTTGGTGCTACATACCAACGGGAAATGACAAACGTATTCCATGACCTTATTCATAAAATTGTGGAATTTTACGTAGATGACTTTTTGGCCAAGGCCAAGAAGCGTTGCAATCACCCAGAAGTACTTTGTATCATTCTCTCACAATTGATCGAATATGGCGTCACATTGAATCTATAGAAATGTGTATTTGGCGTGATAGGAAGCAAGATTTTGGGTTACATTATATCATCATGAGGGATTGATGTCAATCTAACCAAAATCTAGGCTATTCTTGAAATGATTCCACCATTAGAAGAGTCTAGTATTAGATCATTTCTTGGGAAACTTGGCACAATTCGAAGGTTCATCCATGACTTAAGTTTTGTTGTTCATCCAATCAACAATTTATTAAATAAGGATTATAACATTGATTAGACAGAAGAATGTAATGAGGCCTTTGAATCAGTTAAACGCTTCTTGTTGTCTCCTCCCATGCTAATGCCTCCTATACTATATCATCCTTCAATCCTATATTCATGGGCTACTGATGTCTCGCTAGCCTGCATGTTGGCTCAGGTATATAATGATAAACGGGAATGTGCAGTCTATTTCATTACCTATACATTGCTTGATTATGAAACACATTACACACAGGCAGAAAGAGAATGTCGTGCCATAGTCTTCGCAACAAAATGTTTAAGACATTACATGTTAAATCAAGAAACAAGGGTCATCGTAAAGATAGATAACTTATGAACATTCCTCACATAAGGTTCTTTATTTAAAAAGGTTGAACATTTCATAACCTTAATGGGTGAATTTGAATTAACATTTGTAAACTAGAAATCCGTTAAGGGAAAAATCATTGCAGACTGGTCAGCTGAAAATCTGTTAGATGGAGGTGATCTGGTGGATCTAGAATTTCTCGATGAGTGCATATATTTTTTTGAAACTAGGTCCCACATCTCTATATGTCCTCGATGCACTGACATCATCAATTTTATCATGGAACATACATACCCAGAAGGTGCCACATCACAACGAAGAAGGTGGTTACGCATTATTGCTGCTAAATATGTTGTTTTAGAATAGGTGCTCTATTGTAAAGCCTTCAATGGAATGATTTTAGGATGTGTTGACATGGAATAATACAAAAATATTCTTTGCGAATCCCATAATGGGATATGTGAAGGCCACTTTGGTGGCCACACCACTACTCACAAAATACATTAGATGGGCTATTTTTGGCCCACTCTAGAACATGACGCAGTATAGTTTGTGCGTAAATGTCATAAATGTCAAGATTTCTCCCATGAGATTCACATGCCAACATAGGATCTACAACCAATCCCAACCCTGTGGCCCTTTTCCATGTGGGGCCTAGATTTGATAGGGAAATTCTCTCCCTCATCCATTCTCCTCAAAACATTTAAGGAGAACAAATGGGATTAGAATTTAAAATTATACCTGGCCTTGCGGTCCCATTAAACCTCAATAAGAACACTAACAAGGGCAACCCCTTACTCATTAGTATTTGGGGAAGAAGAAGTTCTCACACTTGAGGTCAAAATACCTAGTCTCTACATCTCATTACAAGGGATTTTGGGAGAAGAAGCCTATAAAAAGGCACACCTCTCTCAACTAGAAAGCCTTGATGAGGCCAGGCTAAACATTTAACAATGACACAAAGCCTATTCTAACTGGATGTGCTGGCAATATAACAAAAATGTCTACAAATAAGAAATATATGAGGGAGATCTAGTTCTAAGACTAGACAACTAGATTGATAACAAAAATGGCAAAGGAAGGAAATTTTGGCCCAAGTGGTTGGGTCCATACCAAGTCATGAATGACTACGGAAACAGTATGTATCTCTTATGTACACTAGAAAGTAAGGAATTCAATGAAACTGTCATTTCCTTGCATCTTAAATGGTTTTACGCATAGGTCATCAACATCACCATTTGTATATTATATCTACCTACATTGCGTTAGTCACTTAGTTGTTTCATTATGTTCACTCATTTCATAAATTTTGTGGTCCAGGAACTTATTCTTAAGAAATTTATTATAAGCTTCTAAAAATATTGGAAAAATTATTCAAATCATATCTCTTCAATTTTCATAATATCATCAAATTATTCCAAAATCATCTCATCAATTCGACAGACAGTCTTGACAAAAACCATACCAAGGCCTGCATACTTGGTCATACTCATTTCTTCTACTAGGTTAAGTTTTTCTTACCTATGGTCTATTCTAGAAGCTTCTTGGTGTCACATCTATCCTTTTTACATCTCTTTAAAACAAGGATACTCCAAAGTCACAAATCAGAAATATCGAAATGTCAAATTAAATAAAACATAGTAAACAAAATAAAATATTTTATGTTTACACACTTCTTTGCCTCACCAATCTTCGGTGATGAGCCCGCATCTCTTACTAGTAGTGCGAGGTTGAGAAAGGAAAGAAGTGCCCTTACTCGCCTATGTCTTGCCTTCGGGGATGAGCCCATGCTTCTTACCAGAAGCATGAGACAGGGCGTAGGGGGTCCATTCACGCAAATAAATGAATATTAGCATTTTAAAAATTCAAAGCAAGTGTATTAAGTGAAATGAAGTATCCAAATTCCAAAGAGATAAAATCCTCAAAAATAGATTTTGTCAACCAAATTTCCATCCATGGATCTAAGTCTAGATAAACTAGAAAGTAAGTTGCATTTTGAACTATGTAGTAGTTTCGAGTAAGAGTTAGTACGAAGGTCTAAATTTGATTTCTATCAATACCTTGTCTTTCTCTCATCATTTCCATTCAGTCAAACTCATACAATTTACGCCCTTCCCTTCCGAACTCTTGGTTTTGAGCCCTCACGTCTTACTAGCTGCATGAAGTTAGGACTGGGGCAAGTTCATCTCATTATCACTACTTATTCATCACGTTTTTCCAAAACAAGAAGAAACAATGAACATTTCCCAAAGAAGCCAAAAGTTCAGTACTACAATATGTTTGCATCATCATGTATCAGCATTACAAAAATAAATAAAAGAGAAACATTCTATTCAACACTTGTTATCACTTTTCATCCATTACATACATTCTAAAAAGCATATAAAAACAAAGATTCTAAAAACAACTAGTGTACACATGAGAAAAAAACCACAAAAACTCTAGATACAATTAAGATCTAGATCCAAAAAGATATATATATATATATATATAAATCGTGTTCTACATACAATGCCATCATGCACTAGGCATGATCAAAATGCTTAATGAGCCCAAAAAGTATAAAAATAACTCATATAAACATCCAGCAAAATCACTACAAAAGAAAAAATGGCCTCTCAATCCCTGTGGGATCCCTCAGAGGGTTCATGATCATGTTTAGGATTCCTGCTATGACGACACTCTGAATGAACTAAGTGCTCATGATCATGGCCACTGGCTGTGGTCTCACTACGAGAAATACTCCACCTCATCAGATGCTCAGTAGTCCTATATCCAGCCACCTCAGCATGAAGGGAGGTCACTAACTTTTCCACCTTCCAGATAGGGGAAAACACATTAGTATGTCTTCCAGCTGTTGAAGGCTCTCCAACATCCTCAGTAAGCTTGACCTATTTACTCTCCAAGGGGAGCAACCGGGTGTCTTCACACACTCAGTGAATCAAGTCTTGCCATCCCTCAGTAGTCGCTGTAAATAAAAAGAGAAATAATAAGTTATAAAATCACCAAAAAATAAAGTCAAAATCAAGCGAAACAACAAAAAGTAATTATTAACTGACATTTCTAGCTAACAAGGTCGAGAAAAGAGTAGTGATGGATCTCTAGGCATCTAGGTAGGGTCTCTAGAATCTACACCTACTACTGATGTTGCTACCGACTATGGAACCTCCCCCAAATCAAGAAACAAATGATGTCTTGAAATAGACTCATCATCTCCCCTAATGTCCTAAGAAGGCAACTCATTCGAAATCAGGGTCACCTTCTCTACACTCACCTCCACTCTCTTGGCCCTCAAGATGTCTTGAGTATTATGCCACTTCGAGTCATTGTCATCCTCCTCAGTCATCCCACCAGTATTTCCTCCCATCATCTCCTCTTCTATCTCCCCTCCTGTGAACTCCTCAGAGTCTGATTCCACATCAACAGGCTCATCCTCCCCCCACTGAAAGTAGGATCAGCTCCGATCTGAAGTAAAGGTGCTTGAGGAGCACTGGATTCCCCTCAGGTCTGAACCACTTGCCTAACTATGATAGGAACTCAAGGAGTAACTATGGTCCAACCCCGATCTCATCTAGGGCCTCCCCGGGTCTCACAAATAGTCTTGTATACTGGACCCATTGGAGGAAGCATATCAATGTAAGGGAGTCCAAACTGCTAAGGGACTTGATCAAATGGGTGGACCTCCACCCTCTCTATCCTATCTACCAATTGACCTATGGTAGAGTAGACAATCAATGTAAGTGTCTCCTCTCCCCATACTCCCGCCATGGCCTCATAAGGAGTGGCCTCCATATCTGCAGTAGTTAATGAAGCCATTGATTGATGTGGCACCCTTAGTACTATCATCCTTGTCCACCTCGCTGCTCTAATAGCCCCTGAATCCTCTATTAGTACACCCCTTCCATAGGGGACGATGCGCTCATACACCCAACTCATAACTAGAGTGGGATGACTCAAATACTGTCCCTGTAACCTAACCACCCTTTATAAGTCATGGAATGTGGTCCCAAGAGTGTCTACTCCCCAAACATAAGTACGGTCATGGGCCTCAATCTCTGCAATAATAGGAGCCCAGTAGTATAAGAGAGTATCTCCTCCCTTATCCCTAATCAATCGTGAGGCCAAGATACCAATAATAGCCTTGTGGATGATAGGGATAGGATAAGCAACAATATATCAAACGTTCACCACCTTCTTCGAGCCAAAGGAGACAACAACATCTCCTATATAGGTGGCCCACTGAACCATCTAAGACTTGGATCTTGCTGTCTTAAGAGACAACCGCCTCCCAAGAATCAGAACCCCCAATATGTGATAGATGTCCTCCAGGGTGATAGTCCACTCACCCCTAACACTTGTAAACTGGAAAGTATACCAGTCCATATCCTAGTACGAGAACAAGTCACACAATATGTGACTAGTAGGAGAAACATGAGGAACTTGTGAAATCCTCAAAATACCGGCCCTCTGCAAAGTGTCTCTCTTTGCCTAGGTCAACATGTCCAACAATGTCAGGAGCCAATCACACTCCCTCTCTCTGCTCCATCTAATATACTCCTCCTACATCCACCGAAAACATATAAAAATGGAAAGTTAACAACATAGTCCAATAGATAAGCTCATCAAAAACATGGAAAAATGTCAAAAATGCAAAAATATTTAATTAAGGCATCTATTTTCACTCTCTGTCTAGAACCACCGCCCTATGTAGAGTGGTGGTTTCATTACCACTTCTATCTAAAGGTAGCGGTCCTATAACCATCACCATCATAGGGTGGTGGTCCCATGACCGTCGCTCTGTGTAGGGCGATGATCCTGTGCCAATTCGGCGTGCGCCCATGAGGCCCTAAAAATGCCTAAAAACAAAAAAAATACACCATTTTGACTGAAATAAAAGCCTACCCTATGGGCACCCCCCCTAGAGACTCATTTAACATTAATATTTTTGAAAATAACCCCCCCAAGACAAATATTTCAACATTTATATATTTTAGGTTTTAAAAAAATGAATTGAGAAAAACTGACCTAAGACTTCGCAGGTTGGTGTCCTGCTTTGGGAGGCACGATTAGGATCTCACAACGAACACTTTGACTATACTCTCATAAAAAATGGTTACCGTGGGTCCCAAAAATAAAAAATTTCCAAATCAACACACGTAAATGAATAGGAAAATGAGCTCGGTATATATATAATATTCTAACCTTGTTTTGAGTGTTCTCTCGTAGAGTTGGAGTGCCGATGGAGATAAGTTCTTATCCCCACACAAATGGTAAGTCCTCATTTCATTTTAATTTAGTATTTTTTTTTTTATTTCTTTATCTATCTGCACTTGAGCCCTCTTTTCATTTTACAGATAGCGGGAATCTGGATGGCAACATTGCGACACATGGGTATGTCAGGTATAGCTTCCAACTCCCCATTTTGATACCGCCATACTTGGACCCACCATTTTAAGCCCCTTCATGGCTAAAATTCTTCTCCGAGGGGGAAATATGTACGTAACCAAAATTATAGGTACTGTACTGCTAGAAAGAGATTACAGAAACCCCAATGATGATTCAGTTCTCTTCACAAGGTGCTTGGAATCCAAAAATCATGCTGAGTATACATCTGCATCCAAAAATACCATATCCATCCTCTGCATGATTTTTTATGACCCCATTAAACTCTTTTCTTGCATTTTGGTCTTTAGTTAGAGGACCACTACCCTGCTTGGGTGGTGGTCCCATGACTGCCACCCAGGACAGGGCGGTGGTCCTGTAACCACCTTGCATAGTGTGGCAATCCTATGCATGTTATCCAAAAATTTCTAAATCTTTTTTCAACGTGAAAAATCAAGTGGTGCTCACATTTCTCAACCACTCTTTCTTGCATTTAAGTTTTAACCACCTGGTAAATAGTAATTTCTCTTTATTTGTAATAGAAGAGTTCAATTCAAAATTACCCTCTGGTAAATCCAAATGCTATAAATACCAAGCTTTTTTACAATAAAATGCCCCCTCACCTTTTATGAATTATTATTCAATGTGTTTTGAAATTTCTTCAATAAGTTTCAATAATTTTAGATTTTGTAACAACTTTCAGCCTCTCAGTTCAAGGCTCCACAGTTTTGGTCCTAGATCATGTGCATTTAAATCTTGATTCTGCTTAGAATTATAGGTTATTGTTTTTTCACATGAAGTATAAGTCTTATGGATTTCGGTATGCTTGTATTGTATCCCTATAACAATCCCACTAGGAATTGAATAGTCAAGCTCTGTTCTCTTGCACTATCCCTCTCCTACTCACATTTTGTTTGGCTTACTTCCAAGCTGCCACTATTTGAGCATCTTCTCCTATTTCCACTATCACATTCCCATGTTTATGGGTTCATGAGAACATGAAGGAATGATGAAATCACACTAAGGGGACAAGTAAAGATACAACTAGATTTTCTATTTTACAGTAAACTCCAGGATTAAATTGTCAAAGTTGTAGTTACAATATATCAAATAGAATAACAAATCATTTTATTTCAGTCAGGATTTCTTTTAGTATTACCTAGGAAGTTGTGGGAAATGATAGCTTCTGAGAAGTTGTGATTTATTCCTCACTTCTGAGGTAAGATTAAAGGTCTTTCAGTTAAATTAGTTAGTTATTTAATATTTAGGATAAATTCACAAGTGCACAGGCAAATAGCTATATCAGGCTAACTTTCTTGTTTTAATTCTATTATTAGATTAAGTGTTTGTTATTTGAATATATTAGAATAGATGATCTTTAAATATCATTTAAATTCACATCCTTGAAAATACAAAAAATAATAATATAAGCATAGTGTAGATTTAGTTTAATAATTAGTTTACTTATCTAAGCTAAAGTCTGATTATCTCTTGTATGAAAATTACGGGACCCAGACCCAAGGATTACGTATTCAAACCAGTAGTACCTCAGCCAAATATCTTTGTAACATTAATGGATATAGATCAAGGCCTTAGGATTCATGTCTTTCAAATGACAATAAACCCACAAGCAGTTAGTGAACAATTGATAGAATTAAACATTGAAGATGATAAAGAATATGCATTTTGGTCAAGTCAACCCAACTATAGATTGCATTGATAGGGAATCCACATGACCATACAAGAACCCTAAATAGAACAAATATTTGGTTGTGATCCATTAGTTCTGCAACCAAACGTAGGAGACCTTCTCATCGACATAGACACATGATTACATATACAAGTTGCCAAAACACCCGTAAGGTATTCTAAGATCTCACAACTCCTGGTATTAAACATAGAAGTGGAAAAGGCTTATGACCATTAGATATTCAGAAGAAGAGATTGAATCTTCACATGACCATAATAGGTCCACAATAACCACGAACTCATGGTTGTGATCCCCAGGTCCTACAACCCAACAAGCCTACTAGTTAGTTAAACATTGACACTAGTTTACGTACGCTGGGATTTAGATCCTCACGACTCCCACCAGATATCATAACACAAATTTCCACATTAAACATAGAATCCAATCAAGCTAATATTTTCTAGTTTAGACCAGAAAACCACCCATAGTTTCCTATAAATCCACTACATCTCTCACTACCATTTTCCATGACCTTGTCTAGAAATATACACGAAACACCTACAGGTCACTTTCCACACATCCAACATCCAATAGATAGGATCTTGATAGATATTGACATTTATTGGAGCCTCTGAGTATTTATTATATCTGAACGATCCATTACACCAATTTAGGTTAGGAGAGATTTCTTTGCCTTAGACTCGCAGATCCCATTATTGTGTGTTGAGGATATAAGATTACCCAACTATTTTTTCCATGCCCACATATATTTCATTTCCACTGGATATCTTGGTATGACCTCAAGAGGTTGGGTATGAAGAAGGGCTACTTGTAGATTCTCATGCTCGCATGTCACTTTTCTATTGTACAATGCCATTATGAAAGTTACACTAGATAGTAGTATAGATCTAGAATGCTCGAGATATAAATGTATGGGATGGAATAAAATAAAATTCCCCTCCTATATTGTGTATGCATAAGTGATTTAGATTTTCCCCTAGAATGAATACTAGATGAATGTATTTGAAGCGATCTTTGTGTTTTTGGATGCAAGATTAGGTGATAGTAGTAATGCTTAATGTTTGGTCCCTAATTTTTGAGAAGTAACTAAGTATATATATGAATCCCTTGTTTTAATTTCATAATTGAAAATTATAATGATGACCCATAAGTGAAAAAGATGCCCAAAATTTAAAAGAAACCAAAAAAGAGTGAGTAAAGGTAAGAAAGGGTCAAGAGTGCCAAGGAGGGACATAAGCACCTGGGTGCTAGTGTCTTAACTAGGAACCAGTGTCTATGGTCATTAAATATAAATAATTTAAGTTTTGAAAAAGTTTTAGGGTGTGTAAGACCAAATTAACAATAAGAAATAAAGAAAAGAGGCCATAAATAGTTGTCAACCACTATTTTTTTTGCTTACGAATCATGTATACATTAGTATTCTTTAGGACCTAGAAATGTACACAATTGCATGATTTTGTGTCTACATTTGACCCCACTTTATGATGTTGAGTGAATACTTGATAACATAAAGTATATAGAAGATACGTACCTTATAATATTGTAGAGGAGAGTGTTTTTGATAGCTTGCCTAGTGGACAAGTGAAGCATGGAATGAATCCAATGTAAAGCGTGAAGACTAGGAAAGGGAAGTGGACACTAGGGGTGAAGCGTATGCGTATTAGTGTGATTTTTTTTCTGATGTGAATTTTTCCTTGTTGCATATTAAGGATATACCTACAAAAGAAGAAAGAAATAATAGTCAAAGTTTTGTATATGAGAAATAAAAATAACATGTGTATAAGTAAGTAAAAGTGTGAAAATATGTAAAAGGAAAGTATGCACTTGATGTGTAAGAGTGTAAGAGATGTAAAATTACCATGATTTTCTTGGAGATGATAATGAATTTATTGGTGAAGGTTAGGTTTTTGGGTGATCTCATGCAAAGGATAAGTTTTTTTGGCGATTTCGCGCTAAGAGTAATTTTGTTTTGGCAATCTCATGCCAAGTGTGAGTTTTTTGGGTGATCTCACACCAAAAAAAGAGTGTTCGGGAGAGAGGTATAGATTTTCTCTCCTTCCACGACTCTTCCCAATAAGCACCATTGCAGATGATAAGTCCCAATTTTTTTCTGATTAAATATGATTTGTTTTGATTATAACTGACTATAGGAGATAGAATGCATTCTATGATTAGAGGAAAGTACATGCTACTATATAAATATTTTGAAAACCATTAGATATTGTATTGATATGAGAAAATGACTATTTATTCCCCTAAGACATTAACACCCATGGGAGCACACAAGAGCCAGACGTTAGTATGTAATACTAGGCACTAGTTTTTTCTCTGTGTGTGAGGTATAAGGATGATTCTGGACTATTCTTTGACTATGTTTCTATGCCGATTTTGTATTGTGATGAACTATGCTATAAATTTGAGCTTATGTAGGGGTGATTATTTCACCCAATAGATTCCCCCATCTTTTGGGTTGCATGTGATAATAGGAAGATAATGTGTCCTAAAGGAGAGAACCAAAGATTGATATGCATATCTAATAAGGGATATTTGAAAGGGGATGGGGTGTACATGGTAGAAACCAAGGCACATGCAAATAATGTGGGCTAGTGAAAAGTGTTAGTGTAAAATCTAGCATGTAAGAGAAGACAATGTAACAAGTAACTAGTAAGATAAGATGCACCATAAAAAGAGGGTTTCATACATAGCATATTTCTCACAATGTCACAATACAATCAGGGATGAAGTGGAAAAAAGCATACAATGATAATACAAGACATAATACATAGCCCAAAAACAATAGAAAGAAATATAAAGAAATAGAAAGGAAGTAGTGACAGATAGCCATGGTTGTATATATATACTACAAGGAAACTTCTACACATGAAGCACACATTAGCATCTTAAGAAGATAAATAGTATGTCAAGACATGTATATATCAATGGAAAGTAAGTGCTAGTAAGAATAAGTAATGAATGATAAAACAATAGAACTTATAATGCGTGGGAGTAGTAAAGGAAGATGCCCCCATGAGCCTCAATGGGGCTGACAAGGGATTTAGTGTCGAGAATCATGCATCGTGTAAGGATATGTAAGAGATCTACATTCCCATATAGATATCAAGTGAAAGTGCAAGTGTATTAGATAAAGATAATGACAGATTGAGTATCTGGCTAACACAATAAGAAAATTGTAACATGTAAGTAGAAAAATATAGCAAGAGTAAATGAAAACAAGATATGCAAATTTGATATGAGTGTAATGGTGTGATATGTAATGTATGAAGATGATAGGAGCAGTGTTTCCCCCTAGAAAATGTGTATGAGATGAGGTTCATTTATAAATTCCCCCTCAACATTCAAGAATGAACCATAGAACAAGAGTGTGTCATCAAGAAATGAGTGTGTTGTGTGAGAATATATGCTATAAAAGATGTATCATGAAGCATAGAGATTGAAGTGTAGTGGATGTAAGGTTAATTTTAAAATTAGACCCTTATCAGTCGATTATAAACCGTGGAACTATACTGCATCATTAGGTAATGATGGTAAAATGTGTGTGCCCAAGGTGTAAAAATGCTTAGAAATATTAGAATTGAACCATAGAGTATGAAGTGTAGTAGTAGACACTAAAGACAACTAAAAATGGTGGAATGGGGAGAGGAAGTTATATGCCCCCAAGTGTGTATATCAAGAGCTATGGGAAAATATATGTAATCATTGTGAAAAAGAGTATCCAGAGTATGGATAGTGCACGAAAGGATGTATACCATATATATAAAATAATATGTGTATCATGATTAGAAGGTTCCATAAGTAATCATGAGGAGAAAAACATGTATGGAGTAGCATAAGAGCATAGAGAGATGTAACAAGGTGTACCCATAATGTAGATATGAGAAAAGGTGATGCTAGAAAGAGGGAAGTGAATTGGAAAATAAGAGTAATGTATAGATGTGTATATGAATAGTATGGATAGGTAACTTTTGATTAGATTATTATACTACGAGGGGAATTTGGATGTTCCCCAAGTGTGCGAGTGATGCAGATATAGGAAGTGAGTGTATTAGGAAAGAGCCCATGATATGCTAAAGAAGATGGACATATATCATGTGAAAGTGCATATATCATAATATGTGAAGTAGGATTGTGCCATACATGTGGTGAAACTAGTATAGGTAGACCATTTGTAAACATAAGATCTACCAAATAATAATGTCAACTTGGTGAGGGGAAAAACCTATAAAGTCCAAGATCCCAACTACTTGAATAAGAAGTATATAAGTAATAATAATTTACCCAATAGGAGAACATAGAATAGGTGTATCATTGTGTGTGTTGGAAATAGTGGAAAAATTAAATGCAAACATAAGGATCAAGATATAAGTCAAAATACGTGTAACATATGGAATGCTAGGAAAATCAACAGTAGAAATGAAAAGCAATAAGTGTAATTTGGGAATATTATAAGAAATAAAGTATTATGAAATAGCCCATATGATCATAGAAAAAAATGTAGAAAGAGGGGAATGGATGGTCCTCATGAATGTAACAAGATAAAGTGTAACCATAATAAATAAATCATATATAGGATCTTGGAAAGTGGGAGCATTAGGAATCAATGTAAATTCAATATACGGTGCTCTAAATTGTGATGAGGAAAGTGAGGGGAGAGATGTAACATTAGAATCAATAAGCATATGATCAATAGAAGTGCATCAAGAGTGATACATAATGGGATTATTATAATGGATGCTAATAGAAAATTTATTGTGTAAATCAATAACATTAGGGTTTATCCCAAGAGAAGAAGGATGTACAATATAGGTATGATCATCATGTATAAGAGGAATATCACAAGGAGTAGAAACATGAAGTGTGGAATATATTGTAACAGTATCCATAGAAGAAGGTGGAGCAAGGACATTGTGTGTTATGACATTGGTAGAAATAAGTGTATGCATAGTATATATAACCAAGGATGACCTAGAAGGATAGTATAAGGAAAATCATGAGGCATAATGTGCCATAGAACATTAAGAGTGCAAGATCCCATAGTAAGAGGAAGAGAGAGTGTGCCTAACATGTGCTTAGGTGTATTACAAAGCCAAAAATACAAAGAGTAGATGGATTAAGATGAGTAGAAGAAAGTCTTATTTGATGGAGAAAGGAAAGATAACATACATTAAGACCAGATCCAAGATCAACTAGGACGCACATAATAAGGAGATTACAAAGATTAACCTGGGTATATAATGAGGAAGCATTGGAATCAAAGGCATGGGAATCCATGGAAGATCTAATAATGGGCATGTAAGGAGAAGGTTCACCAAATGATTTGATAAAAATAGAATTAAATCTAATTGTGGAGTAACTACTGTAATAAATGATGTACAAGTGCTAATATATATTAAAACGAAAGAAAAAAAACATGTATGATGTAAAAACCCTAAGAAAGAGAAGGAGATAGAAAGAATTATCCAATTTATAAGAAAAATGGAAGTTATATGGGTAGGATAAATAGTGAAACAAATTGTAAAAAATGTTATAAATGATTTCCAGTTACAGAACTCCGAACTAATACAGGGCAAGGGTGCCTGCAGTAGGGTAGGGGCTCCCAGGAACTGTCATCTAGATCTGGGTGCTGGTGGCCATGCATAGATGCTTAGGATCTGATTTATTCCATTTTGTAATGGTTTCAATGTTGATTCATGTCTGTCACTTGATATTCACTCCTTAATCACCAAAGGTACCTGTAACCTATAAGAAATAAGTTCACCTACACATACCCATAATCCACATCAAACCTAAAAATAAAAATGTAGAATGGGGAGTCAGAATGACCCCAAAATTCACCCAAAGAGTGAAATTATGACTGAGCACTGCACTACATCTCATAATCCATATAGTTCTTTTGTGTGTGTACAAATGATTCCCTATAATGCCCTTGTGAAAAATGCACTAGATAGTGGGCTAGATCTAGACTGATCTTGATGTAAATGTGTGGGATGGAATAGAATAAAATTCCCCTCCTATGTTATGTATGTAGAAGTGATGCAACCCTTTTCTCTTGAATGAGTGATACATGGATGCCTTTGAAGTGTTCTTTGTGTCTTTAGATGCAAGCTTAGGTGATGATAGTGATGTTTAGTGCTTGATACCTAATTTTTGAGAAGTAACTAAGTATATATATGATTTACTTGTTTGAATTTCATAATTGACAACCGGAATGCCAAACCATAAGTGAAGAAGATACCTAAAAAATAAAAGATGTCTAAAAAGAGTGAGTAAAGGTAACAAAGGGCTAGGAGTGCCCAAGAGGGATAAAAGTGTTGGGGTACTGATCTCCTAACTGGGAATCAATGTATATGGTCATAAAACATAAATTAGTCAAGTTCTAATATGGTTGTAGAGTGTGTAAGACCAAATTAATAGTAAGAGATTAAAAAAAAGGCCAAATATATAGTTGTCAACCACTAGTTTTCTTACATAGGAATAATGTATACATTAGTATGGTTTAGGACCTAGAAATGTACCCTAAGTACATGATTTTGTGTCTACAGATATAAAACATGGAAAGAGTACACATGTTTGATTTGTAAAGGAAAGAAATTCTTGTTCCTTACTTTCAGTTGGAGATTTGGAAATTATTAATTTTGTGCTAAAATTTTCTAAAGGATTGGGGGTGATCAACCCCCAATTGTGTCAAAGGATAAGCTAGAATATTGGGTGCTTGTAACCCGACACTGAATGGAAGAAAGAAGAGAGGATAATAGATAGGTACCAATGTAACCCATGAAGAAATAAAATTTCCTATAAAAGTTTTTTTAGTAAATCTGAAATCTTCATATTTAATTACGAGAAGAGGAAATGATATATATATAAAGAACTTAGCTAAGTTGATAATTTCCATAACCCAATAGACCACACCACTGCAAACAAATATTGGATGAATTTATGAGTATGTAGACACAAGTTATAAAGATAATGAGTTCCCCCATGATCTTCCCTTGTGGTTTACTATTGAGTAAGAATCTGTAACCTGCTAAAAATAAATAGAGGAGACCCATGCCCCTAAAAAACTTGAATTTTGTAACTAGAACAAAGTATCAAAAAGGAACAGGAGTGAAATTTGTCATGCCCCCTATAAAATGATTTTAAATATGTCATTTGAGTCAGGGATTGTTCTAAAAACTTGTATTTATGCTGAAAAGCCTAAAAATGTTAATAAATATACTATCTTATCCACATGGAAAAATGTGTGGTGTGGTAAGGATCCTTTTGTATTTTTCAAAATTTGAAATCTATAATTGTTTTAAGTAATATTTCCTTGTGGAAACCTATATTTAAATCTATGATTTTATCCATAAGTATAAAACCTACCATAATGAATACCCCATATTTTGAGCTACAAACAAAAATAGCATATTGGGAATGTGTCTTGACAGAATAGATGTTTGCAAATTCATTATATGTCTGAGAAGTTGTAGAAGAGTATATGATGTTGAAGTTGTGGCCACCTTGGAACACATGTACATATAAAAAATTTGGGGTTGTGCATGGTGGAAACCATGACACAAAGGAGATAAACAACCATAACAACAAGAATAACAGAGGTAGGGATAACAATGAGAATAACAATAGTAACAACAACGAAGATGTAAAAGTAGAATAAATACCAAAAATCAATCAAGTTGAAAATAAAAGATAAATTATGTAAAATAGAGTCATATCAAGGCATAGAGCCATAAAAATGAGATAAAAATGATGTCATAAGATAAGTAAGGCACTTAAACCACATAAATGAGAAAATAATGTTACACAAGAAGGCATAGAGCTACAAACATGAGACACCCACAATGTCACAATAAAATTGAGGTTCTTAAGTTGTATAAAATGAATCAGACAAGCAGTAACACAAGGAACTAGCTAACATGATGTAGTAAGTAGTAATTTCAAAGAATGACAAGAAAAATGTAAGTAATTAAATATCATAGGAAGTGAGATATGTCAACACTACATAAGATACATGTACAAGTCTCGTTAGTTAAAAAAACTAGCATATAATTAATATATGTAATAAAGTGTAAGATACGTAGAAAGGAACTATAATGAAATAATAACACCTGCATAACATGGAGGGGTGCCCCTATGACAAGAATGCAAGGAGACATTATAAATTCTATCATCCTGTAATGATCTATGTCATGCATCAAACTCAATATACCTCGTGAATGTATATGTGTAAATAGTAGAAATGATATTCTATCAATCTAACCAAAGGGATTAACAACATATGTAATGAAAAATTGTAACAATGTATGTCATGTGTACACATCACGGTTTTATATTTCTTTTAAATATATGAATTGTTTTGCATTATTCAATATGACTTTGTACAAAAAGAGAACTAGGGTTCATATTAAGTATAATACTGGTGTAATAGCATGATATTCATGGGATTATTAACAAGATTACCCTTAAGTTTATCCAAATGATAGAGACCAGAAACAACTCATTCATTAATAGTATATGGACCTAACCAATGTTTTAACCTACATGGTTAATCTTTAGAGGTTAGTAACCAATTGCATATTATCCTAGTCAACTAGTTTCCAAAGCTAATTGAAGTAATATCATAATAATACATGAAAAAAGATAGATAATGATAGATAAATGAAATTAATTACTAGTGTTGAGAAGGAGAAAAGGACTTAGCCGATATTCTAGTTCTTGTGTTGATCAGGACTAACATGACAACTAGAAATGGTTGGAAATGATCCGATAGAGACTTACTCCTAAAGCTATGTCCTAAGAATATTCTTGTACTAAAGCATACCCTTGTTATGTCCCTTTATGTTACTCCATTGTCCCTATGTGATTTTATATTCTACAATTTTTTGTGTATGCTCACTACTTCCTATTATTTTTCTATCTAGAATGTGGGCCTCTAATACCGTGTGATATTTTTTGTGCAATTGATCTAATATTTAAAATCATAGATGATGAGAGAGTCCTACAAAAAAAATGTTATATGTGTTGTAATAACCCCTGTGCACTGATAATGTCACCACTACTTTGAAGAGGTCTCAAACCACATGTCATTCTCACCTAGCATGTGATATCTAGAATGTATGCAACCATATTAATAATCATGACCTTGCAATAATGTGATTGTACTTGACCTTTTCCCTATCTTGACTTGAGATGATGTGCCCTTTTTTTGTACATATCTAAGTGGGTGACTACCCTAGAATGAATATTAAAATTATACTAGGCTCAAGGGATTATTGGAATAAATTTCCTTTTGATTTTTCTTAGTGTTCTCTCATTGGAATGTTAGGATTCAAGTATATATAATGAATCTAGTGAAAACCTTACTTCTAGTGAAGGGGAAGAGGAAGACATTGAGAAATTAGAAGTAGTGCAGGGTTTGAAAGACCTTAAACAAAATGAAGTTAAGGATATGACTGAGGAGAAGTATATTAAGGGAGAAAATATCCATCAAGTGAGACAAGTTAATATTGACATGCAAGGAAAAAACACCCAAATTGACATTCAAGGAATTGAGATTGCAGATCAGGGAGTAGTTCTAGAAACAATGCTTGAAGACTTGGAGAATGTTAAGAGTGATACCCACCTCACTAAGAGTACCATTAAATTTATTCTTAATGATTGGAACTCTATAAAAATGAAAGTGGAAGACGTGGCACATATTCTCAATAGTGACAATGTTGAGGTTCTTAAGGAGAAGTGTAAGGGTTTGGACAGTGAGGTGGAATAGATGAAGGTCATGTTTCAAAATCACACTAACTGGAGAATTTTGAAATTCAAGACAACAATACAACACCTTCATACCATGGCCTAGCTTTCCAACACCTACAGGCAGTGCGATGATCTTGAGACTTTGAACAAATGGAAAGTTGGGCTACCTGAGTCAAAATTGGAAACTCTGGGAACTTCTATTAATACCTTGGTAAGGAATGGGCCACATTATTAGCTAATTTTTAGAAAAAGGATGACTGATTCGATCTGCTAGTATTTTTGTTAGTTTACTTGTTTTTTTTCTCAAAATTTTGTTGCTCTCTATTTTTGTTTTTGATGTAATGTCATTGAATATTTTTTTCTATCTAGGAGCTTGTTAGTGTAAGGGGTAAGTTCCTCTCAACCCTATTTTTTATCAATATCAAAAAATAGTATATATAATGACCTCCTTAATGGGAGATAAATAACTTTGTTATATATGTGTTTCAGATTTGAAAAACTTGAATAAGTCCAACTATAATTGTACCAAGGATTTAAAATTGAGAAAAGTATTGTTAAAGGAAGAGAGACCAAAGTGGCCAAGTTGGCCCATAGGGTATGGGCGTTATATCTCTTCCTTGATGCTATGGTCCCAGACGCATGTGCCTGTAATTTTAAATTTGGAATTAAAATATGTGAGGGTATAGCTTGATTTTATGAATTGATATGATAGTTATTTAAACAAGAAGGTTGTGTATACAAAAAATAATGAGTGAGACATAGCTAGGGATAGGCTAATTGGTCAACTTGAACAAGCATGGGATAATGTAAGAGCATTATATAATTTTTATTGTTGTAAGACATGAATTCCCAAAATGTGTGTCTACATTTTCCCCTCATTTAAGTATGGAATTGAAAATTGCATTCTTAAATAAAAAAATCACTTAAGTGTGTAGACAAACTTTTCCTTTTTCTTAGAGTTCCTTTTTCTTGTGCTAGGAATTTATGTTTATTTTGATTGTGTTTGTTTTTCCAAGATGAGTACATGTGGAGAAAATTTTATTCAATTTCCATAGTATATGAAATTGAAATTTATCTTGAAAATTTTGAACTTAGTATGAATATAGGAATATGCAATTAGGAAAGAATAACAAGGGAAAGAGTACACCTGATTTGTTTTACAAGAGAGGGGGAGAGAGTACTCCTAATACCATTTCCATGGATATTTGTTGAATTTTTGTTGGATTTGGCTAGAAAGACTTGGGGGTGATCAGTCCCTAAGTGGAATGTGCCAAGGAGAATAGAATGAAGTGTAAATGCACCCAACATGGTGAACAAAACTATAATGGGAGAATTATAGTTTCTCCTCATCCCTTCAAAAAAACATGAACAATGGGAATTCCATACTACATGAATACTAGTCACCTCGACACTTCCCAATCCACATGGATAAGTTCCGATGTAGATGAATATGAACTCAATTACTTTACAAATGATGAAAAAATGTACCGAGGCAATTCTAACTTATATGTACCCTTGATACCACCATAATATGAACTATACCATGCATTCTATGATTGAAACTGATTAAAAAGCCTGTAAATTTCCCTTAAAAAGTATACTAAATGAAAAATTATTGAACATTCCCTAATACGGAAGCGTATAGAATGGGCCGTAGTGTCTAGACGCTATGGTATTTTCTGCATTGGTTTAGTCCCTATTGGTTTTTGAACCAAGTATGTTTATGAGATAGTTTTTGTACCTCTCATCTATTTTATTTTGTACCAATTAATCTGTTTCCTAAGCCTAAGATGATGTGAGGGTGAACCCGATTGTTACCCCCTTTGTTTAGGTCACATGATATGGAGAATTGAGCATATCGCAAATAAGAAGATGTTTAATTGATGTGCACATGTGTTGTATGATTCTTGTAGGTTAAAATAGAGGTATGCACATGGAGGATAACATGGCACATATATAGTAATATAATAGAAAAATAGAAAAGTGTTAGTAATAAACAAATAAGAAAATAACATAGTAGATGTAAGGAAAAACATGCAAGGACACAAAAATAGAAAAACATGGAAAAAAATATGTTGTATATACAGGACACCACTATGGATGTTGTAATACACTTAAATCACTCAAGGCCAATACTAAATCAAACAATTACATATGGCATAGCCCGCAAACAAGTGAAAACACAAAGCAATCATATAAAGAAATAAAAAACAATATGTTAAAGATGAGATTAGTTTTGAAGTGACTTGCAAAATAGAAACTACACATGAAACACCCATTATCATGTTAGAATAATAAAGAGTATAAAAAAATTTATGTACTAAGTGAAGTAGGTAAGAGAAAGTAAAGTACAGAAGATTGGAATAATAACACATGTATGTGAGTAATTGTAAAGTGGATGCCCCATTAGTTTTAGAAGAATTGGTAGAGAGAAGTCTCTAACATCCTACATCATATAACAATATGTGTATAGCCTACATTCAACTCGATGTACCATGTGATCATTAAAGTGAAACATGAATAATATAATCATGTAATAGAAACAACCAAGTACATGTTGATGATCAAGTGTTTTCAACTCATATATATGAATTTATCACGTTACTGATTATCTTTAAAAACATATTTGAGTGATATACATAAGGATGGGATATATAATTGTAATGGTATGAAAAATTTGGTATTATAGAAAAGAGAGAATGGGGTGGCATTGGTAGGAATACACACACTCGTATGGTAGGCCTAAAGGGAATATATAATTTAATTGTTCCAATCAGTGTCATGTATATCCATATTTTTGTACAAGATATCGATGATATTATTATTAGTGGCCTCAACCTATCCCTTGAGGGTAATATGGGGTAGAGGAAGTATGTTTTATTTTGAATATACACAAAATTTCTTGACACTATGAAATTTAAAGGATCATCCATTATCTATGATAATTACAGATGGTACCCCAAAATGAGTGATAATATGTGTGGCTATGAAATGGTATATATCCTCACCATTAGTGGTGTGTAAAGGTGTTTCTTTGAAAATTTTGGGGAAATATTCGGTGGAGGTAATGATGAATTTGTGTCCATCATCTGATTCAGGATTTAATTTTCCATTAAGGTCAAAAACCCATGTAGAAAATACCACAGAGATACAATAGGCTGTAATTCATAGGTTGGGGCATGGTTAAGATAACAATTTCATTGAAATTGATCACATTATTTGACATTTTTGAGATAATATTATTCCATGGTAGACTGGTAGTAATCTTGACGCAAAAATTTTGATACATGTCCTTTTCGCTAAGTTGACCTCCACACACACTGTCATGTATTTGTGATAATGCGAGGGGGATATGATAAAACCCATAGAAAAAAAAAATCCATTGAAAGTGTGATGAAATCATGATCCTTTTAAAATAACATAATGAGAAGCGACATAACGCAACCCATGATTCTTGTGGTAATGCATTATCATGTAAATCTTGGTGCTAGAGAAAGTTATAGATATCAATATAATACTATTTAGGATTATCAACACTGAATGTGATGGAAAGAACCTATAGGGATTCAATTTTTTGATAGTTGATAGAAGGGAGATGCAAATTCTAAATAGTAAAGGTAACATGGTCATCCATGATATGGATTGGTATCAAATAGGTAGCACTATCCATAACATCTATGTGTCGATTATATTTTCTAGGGATGGTATTAAAACTATAAGAATCAAAATTAACAAGGAGGTTTTTAACAAATATATTGTATGGAATTGTTTTTTATTCCTTTGTTTGATAAAAAATCACTAACCTAATTGAAAATGAGATGAGATTCTCCAAAAATATGAAGATGGCATACATGGAGGTTGTGGGTTGTAGACATGACAAGTAATAGGGATTCATATTCAGAAATGTTATTGGTATATGAAAATCCTAAAAAGTAAGAAAAGGGAATGGGCTCGCCATGTGGCTTGATGAGAACAATGTTGGCCCCAAACCTAGTAGCACAACAAGAACCATGAAAATACATATTCCAAATCTTTGATTCAATATTATAAGTAATATAGTCATCTTGAAAATCATCTTAAATAGGAGAAGGGTTGTTGACTAGGGATGTGACAAACTAATCAATGATAACTTGAACTTTTATCAATTTTTGTAGAACAAAATTTATATTAAATTCAGTAAGTAACATAACCCATTAGGATAAAAAACTATATGAATGCATTTATGAGATAAAGTACCTTAATGGGTCTATCTTTGTAATAACATGAATTTAAGTGTTTATCATGTAGTGATGTAGCTTTCCTATGACAAAAATGAGTCTTAAGAAAATTTTCTTGATGTAACTCTAATTATGTTCAAATGACAAAAACATGCAACTGATATAGTAGACAACATGTTCTTGATGGGAATCATCATGTTGTGAAAGTAAGAAACCCAACACATGAAAGGTTGTAGAAATGTACAAAACAAATGGCCAACCTAAGACTAGAGGTGCCAAAACTAATGGGTTGAGAAGATATGATATAATGGTATCAAATATTACTGAAACCTCTCATTCCATACAAATTTAGTAACTTTCTTCATTAATTAGGTAAATGGTCGAGTTTTATTAGCAAGTTGTGTTATAAATCAACCGATAGCTTGGATTTTTCCTTATAATGAACACAACTAGTGAAGGTCATGGGGTGGAGGGATATCTATAATAACATGGATCTTCTATGGATCAAGTTTTAGGGTTGATATTTTATGGATATATATACATAGTAATACTAAAAACACATTTTTTAGGGTTGATTCTTATATGATATTGCCTCAATTGTGTGAAGAGTGTGTGAAGATATTGAGAATGGTCAATGTGATGATTTAAATTTGTGATTATGCCATCAAAATAGTTTTTTGAGAATTTGTTTTCTCCTGTTACAAGTTAATGAAATAACATGCTAGAAAACAAGAAACTCCAAAGATGGGAGGGTTTAAGGATACCTCCAATGTTTGATAGTGATGGTGATGGAAGATGGGCACACAAATCCTTTATGTAGTGAACTTGATGACCGAAAAAACACAAAGGACAACTACACATGACAAGATTAGTATATTTTTATGGTGGGATGCCTGACCAAATCCAGTCTTGAGAAGCAATGAAATTCCTAGGAAGGATGTCAGCCCACTTGTTTAGAAAATAGATTGAAAATAAGAAATATGTAACATACACAAGATAACTAGCATAAAAAATTTCAAAGATATTTTAAAATAGAGATCAAATAATACACATAATGATAAATTGAGAGAAATAATGAATCTAGATAGAGGTCGATGGTGATCCACAAAAATCAACAAGGATCAGAGAACTTATAAAATAAAAAGGTTGAAAATAATAGATTTGGAACATGCTTAAGGATTTTGAAGATGTCCTAGCTCAGACACAGGGACATATGAAGAAGAGATAAAAAAATATTGCAAATATATGTGATAAATAGATAAAAATGTAGCTGGGTAAAAGCATGTCAAAGGTGACCAAAGGAAGTTCATGAAATTGTGAAAAAAGTGAGGTCTTGGGATTTACGTAGGGAAGAACATATAGATTGAAGTATCTAGCTATTGCAAGGACAAAGAGACTGATAACATAAGGGACATAATGTAGGAAAAATAACTGTGGCACATTCATTCGATAAAGACTAGGAACAATTGATAGTGAGTGAGGATAACTTAGGCCTTGACAAGGGCTGATGGGTGTTAAATGAGCTATGTGAAACAAACAAATCTGGTTGATGTTGTTGCTTAGCTCCAAGATGATGAATGGACCTAGAAATGGTTGATGAAGAAGTGATGAAAATAAGAGAGGTCTTCCAAAAACCTCCAATATTCAAATATTCTAAAATGGTTGAAAAAGGATAAAAAAGTGGTTTTAAAGAGGTTTTTGGTAGCTTACAAGAAGGTAAGAAACCTACAAAAATGTTCTAGAGGTTGGATCTCAAAAAATTTGTTTTTTCAGGAAGGGGGGGTTGTGGTGTATATATAGGGTCTCTGACACTTGATAGGGTCACTGTTAATTATGGGGATCCATTGACCTTTCTAATGTGGATGATGTAAAACTTTAGAAATGAGGCTCAATTAGGTGGTGATTCAGGATATAAGTTAATTTGGCGAGTTGAAAGAGATATTGGGTTACATAGCGATGGGAAATAGTGTTTGGATTAGGTGGAAGTGTATTTAATAAAGGAAAGGATGGTTGGAAATATTAAATTATCGTAGGTGGTGAGAGTAGAAAGGATAAATGAGAGATTTTGGGATGTAATTAAGGAAATAACTATGTTTAGGGATGAATAATATGATTATGGGTAATAAGTATAATTATGGTACATAAGAGGAGATGAAATAATGTGTTAATGGAAACTATTAATGATGGGATGGGATCAAAGTGATGATATATAATTTAGATAGGAAAATAGAAACTAAGGGAAATAACTTTGATTTAGGAGGGAAATGGGATTTTGAATAGGGACATGAGTGCAAGTGTGCACAATGACGACAAAGGGGTGAGTGAATGTGAAATGGGGGCTAGTGAGCCAAATTTTGGTGTTTGCATTTTCACTTTTTGTCAAGTGGTTTATGTTAGGAAGATAAAAAGTAAAAGTGAAATAATATGGTTGAGGTAATCCCCCTCAAAATAGGATTCAGTGACATAATCAAAATTGATTACTAGGTTGAAAGAGATAAATGGAGGAAAGGAAAAAAGGGTGGAAAGATGAGAAAATATGTTGTAAGTGGAGAGTGATATGCTTAGTGCAAGAAGGATGGGATAAAATAAACTAAATATATCCCAGCCTCAACGGACCTAACAACCCATTGAAACAAAATGGTAGGGAACATAACACAGCCTCAATGGACCTGGCGTTAATGTCCTTCAAACCTATGAGTCAAAAAAGATCATTGTAATATGGAGGGAATCTAATAGTAATCCTCTCGGATGGATGTGCAAGCCTTGAGACAAATGGGTGGAAGGAAAACATAATTTTTTCCGCAAAAATGTTAGTATGGTCAAGATAATGGTCTGAAATAATGTCAGGAAACAAAGAGGTGAAAAAGATTATGCGATGTCCTTAAAATATGAGGAAGCGAGAAATTATGCATCCTAGTGGGAAAGATAGGATAAAATGGCCACAAATGTGGACTTAAGGTGAGATATGGTTCCCTGAGAGGGAACACAGATATGGCCACAAAGTGGGCTTCTAGATATGAGGAATGATGTGCTACTAGATTTGTTTATAAAAACAATAATGAAATAACTAAAATATGTACATAAACAAATCTAGTGCTAGTATTCTGATTTGGGTACCTCAGATTACTATTAGCATCGATCCAATTAAAAACTTAAAACTATGCGAGTCAAGGTCTTTGGGTCAGGTTGCAGGTTAATCAGGTGGTCTGTAGGTCACAGACATGGCCTTAGCAGGGTTGGGTAAGGTGTTTTTGTTGTTTTAGTAGGCAGGTGGTTGTTGTTTTACAAAGTGTTGGCAGACATAGAGATTGGCATTGGTCAGGTATAACCGATCATGGTTAGGTAGAACCAATGAAGGTCATGGGTAACTGACATCAGTAAAGGTGGGCTAATAAAACTCAAAAAGATCTGGTTGTAGAGGTTGATCTGAAGTAAGAAAGAGACAAAAGGGAGGTGGAGAGGTCTGTAGGAATATTATTTATACTAAAATATGTGTAACAGTCAGATATAGGTGATTTAATAGTGTGGGTGGAGGAATGGTTGAGTTTATAGGCAAGTAAATGGTAGGGGAGTGAGGGTGCAATTGGAAACTGATAACAACAATAGAAGAACCCAATAGACTGAAGTAGAAATAGATGATGTAGGTAAAAAGTATACTTACTATAGTACATGTTCAAATGGATAGATGGTAATGACAGTTGATCATAGGAATGATGTTTGGTACCACATAAGTGCTTCTCAGAATGTTAATGTGATTACAATGCTGGTTATGGATGTTTATAGGTGTGAAAATATTTTGGTTCTTCTTGCATGAAACTCTCTTCTCTTCTCCTTAATTCCAGAATGTTCCAACCTTTTCTATAAGGTTCCTCAAGTTAATAAATTCTAACTAATGACGGTTCTTGGTTGACTGACGTCTGTCTAGGGATGTCTGACATCAGTTATGGTGAGATTCCCTAGGTTTTCTAAAAATAACAGATCTTCCAATCATTTGGGCCAAGTCTATCCATTTATTTGCGGATCATAATGGAAATTATGTTTTTATGAGTGGGAAGGTGGTTAGAGGAATAATAGGCCTTGATTTTTAGGGTTGAACCAAGTCTTATTCATTAATGGAAACATGCTATTAATAGGTCTATGGTGAGGTGTCTAGGTGAGGTGTGGATTCATTTAATTAAATTAACTAATTTAAATTAATAAATGGGGAGAGGATGGGTATTAATTTAATTGTAAATAATTAAATTCATATTAATGTGGCGGACAAGGGTCATGTTTAGGTGAATGTGTTTAAGTTAGTTATTGGAAAGGGGACCAAGGGGAGTGCGACCTAATTTTGGTGTCTACATTTTGCCCCTTTTTATCACATGGCTTGTATTGGTAAGCGACACTAAAAAAATTAGAAAATGGTTGTGTCGAGTGTAAGTGAGGGTGGTGTTGTCTCAAGCGTGGGTAAAGGTAACCCCCCTCAAACTAGGAAGTGATGAGGTGAGAGACAGAAGGGGTGAGTGGTTTGATAAAATGAGGAGGTGGGAAACTAAAGATCAATGGGCACATTGGGTAAAGGTAAAATGTTAAATCAGGTAAACAAGTAAATGGGCCAGGGTCGAAGGTAGTGGTAGTTGAATGCACACACATGTTGGAAACAATGGCACGGTACCAAGTTGAGAAGATTTTGAACTCTACATTAATTAAGGTCGATAGGTCCATCTAAACAGGGTTGAAGTGATTCTGATATCCAAGGTATAGGATATGGTGCAAAAACATAACAGAGGCTAGGTGTAGGAACATTTAGGTATGTTCTGGTACACCAAAGTTCATGTCAGGATAAACATCACAACAATAGGTAAGGTAAGGTCGGTAGGAAAAATAATACGGGTAACCACATTGCAAGGTACAATGTGCACATAGGGTCAAAGGTCACAAAATTTGGTTCAGGTCAAGGTATATAGGTAAGGACATGGGTAAGGCAAAGGTATAGGTAAAATAACAAATCCTAAGACACATTAAAGGTAATGTAGGGGTAGTTTGGGTTTGTAGGTATGGTTTAATGGGTTTTTGAGATGATAAAAAGGTGTGTTGGCATGAATGGGTGTAGGAAAAAGGAATATTAGCAAGACCAAATAGTTATAAGGGTGGACCAATGCTGGTTATAGGGTGACCGAAATCGGTTAGCTAGGGCACAAAAAGGACCAAAATCAGTCAGGTCAGGGTGAGTTTATAAAACAAAAATTCCATACTTTATGGAATCATTGTTGTGTTTTACCATTAGAGAAAATGATAGAGCCATTTGAATTTAAGTTATTTTCGAGAGGAAAGTATGAGGGACTGTACCCATCTGGGGTGGATCTAGTTGGAGAGAGGAGTGAGATAGACAGGGCCATGAGATCGGGCTGAGCGAGTTGATTGGTGGAGATATTTGAGGTAGATTTTGGTATGGCATAGCGGCTACTCGTGCCACCACGTAGATGACATTGAGATAAGGTAAGATCTAGTCCTATCTACGTATTTGTTGTGGGAAAAAAGGGGATATGGGTAGGTATTATTGTGTTTTATTATACTAAAATTTGTGGTTAAAATTAATGAAATGAGGGAGGGGATAGGTCTTAGGTAGGGTAAACAAGGGTGGGGAGGGGTTTAGGGTAGGGGAGGTTAGGGTAGGGTAGAATAGGTTATTAGGTGAATGTTGAGAATTTGGTGAGAAAAAAATGGGGTTTTTTGGATTTGGTGTGGTGAAACTGACCGACGCTGGTCACGAATTAGCTGACGTTGGTAGGATATAGCTAACATTGGTCAAATAATAGATGATTGATTTCAATTATTAGTAACTGAGGTCAATCAGGATTCGAAGGAAAAATATGTCAAACAAGGGTTTTAGGAGGTTGGAAATTGTGAGGTGTAAATGTAAGTGGGTTAAGGGTAGGTAGGGTGGGTTACAGAGGTTACACGAAAGGAAAAAATGAAGGAATTATGGGAATTGGTTAGTCGGGTAAGGGGTGTTGTGGAAATGGCTATGGGTTTAACAAGAGTATGATTATTTGGATGTAGGTGAGAGATCAGCTATGGATCTGAGATAGAGTTCCACTGCTATTGCTAGCGGTGTGGGGAGACATGACTGATGAGGAGTGGAGACACATGACTGATGTGGTTCTGATTGGTATCCAATGTTATAGGCATATAGTGTGTGATTCTAGTTTGATGGTCACTCTCATTGATAGATGGGATTTCACGATCAACATGTTCCATCTTCCGATAGGTGAGATCACAATCATATTAGAGGACGTGTATAGGATCTTGAGATTACTAATAGTGGGAGTGCATGTGTACTCCATTTCATCAGAGGCCTCTGAGGAGTTGATGTTGAAAATTTTTGGAGAGGGGATGGCCAAGATGAGGATCCATAGTGTGAGCCTGAGCTATGGAGAGATGTACATGTCCCATCCCGAGGATATGCGGTTAGTTGTTTTGATTATGGAGGTAGTGTGTTGTTTTTCACTGCCAGATATAGAGGGTGGGAGATTTCCATGGGCACTAATGGGATTTCTTCATGATATTATGGAGGAAAGGACCTGGTTTGCATGGGTACCATCATACCTGGTGTAGTTATATAGGGAGATATGGGCCTGCAGATGCTACAGAGGTTCAACGTGTGTTGTAATTGCCTTCTTCACTATTGGGCCTATGAGCACATTGTGTGCATGTGGCTGATTGGTTTTCCCCAGCTAGATACATTTGAGCTAGGTATGGTCCAGGTTGGCTATAGATGTTGAGTTCCATTTGGTGGTGTACACCAGGGGGCTAGGGCTATGCATGATGTATCTCACTATAGGAGAATTGGAGTAGACATTATTCAAAGGTCATATGTGGTATATTCATCATACGAGCACATGTCCAATGAGTTAGATGAGCTATAACTACTCAGGTGGATAGAGCGGCATCATGTTGGGGAGCACGATATGATACCAGTAGATAGATTCTAGTGGTAGTTTAGGCTGCCATAGGATGTACCAATACCATTTCCGCAGTATAGGAGGGATGATGTGGAGAGACCTATGTCTCCACCTCAACCTATAGTTTCAAAAGGGAAGGAGGAGCGGTCGGTGGATCAACAAATAGATGATGTCAGCTATGAAAATGCATATAGATGGTGGTGGGTAGCCCAACTACAAGAAACACCACCCAGACCAAGGAAACCAGACGTGGCTACCCTCATAGTCTAGAGAAACACATTATAATGATAGGTGGCCACATTAAAATCCCAAATTATAGGTTTACAGGGGCAGCTGGCAGGGTCACAGGCAGAGGTGGCCACGTTATAGGCATAAATTACAGGGCTACAGGGCTAGTTGGCCACTGTACAGGCACAGATTGTGGCCCTACAGGCCTAAGTACAGGAACAAGCACCTACACAGGCTCAGAGATAGGGTCCTATTTTATACACAAGGGTGAGATAGGGTCCCTCGGTATAGGTATAGGGATAGGGATAGGGTCCCTTATTATAGGTAGTAGTGGGATAGGGTCCTGAGTGACAGGTACATGGTCTGAGACCGATGGTTCCTCCACAGACTGTACTGATGGCTAGGTTCAGGGATGCCCTAGGTGAGGCATGATACTATCAGGACCACTTGATGGCCCTAGGCATATACATCCCATCATACGTCGAGTATAGAGAAAAATAGGCTTCGAGTGAGAGGACTAGGTTCTGCACTCATAGTGTAGAGAGTACAGGGGGCTGATGAGCCTAGAGATAGGAGTAGGGCAGGGCCACTTGTTTATGGTGGCCAGCTCCAGGTGAGGGGCCATCAGAGGTTAGACCAAGTCCCATGGTGGGTGGGGAGATTCTAGCGGGATGCCACACATGAGCAGTGGAGGAGGAGGAGACCAGCGAGATAGGCATGGAGGATATCTGATGGGGAGATGCCTAATAGTTGCATGTACCTCCTTATATTTTTTTCTATATTTTGAGATATACCGGCCTGCGTGTCGAAGAGAGCGAGGATGTACATGAGATTTTTTGAGATGTTTGATCATATACTGGCCTGCGTGTCAAAGATGGTGAGGATGTACATGAGAGTTTTTGATATGTTTGATCATATACCAACCTGCATGCAGAAGATGGTGAGGATGTATCTGAGTAATTTTATATTTATTTATTTATTTGTATCTATGTACACATATATGTATACACATAATTTTTGATTTATAGATGATGATATTTATAGTATGGATGGTGTACTTGTTTTTAATTTTTGTTATTATGTGTGTATGTGATGGAAACTAGGTGGATTAGGCATGATTGACTCAAGTTCATGTAGGCATGGTAGAGTGAGGTCAAATAGGCATTATTGAGTCAATTCAATTTGGGCATGATTGAGTTAGGTCAATTTAGGCATGGTGGAGTAAGGTTGGCTTAGGCATGATTGAGTTAGGTCAATTTAGGCATGGTGGAGTTAGGTTGATTAAGTAATGGTTTAATGTCCAAGTTGTTGGTAACATGGGGGAAAAATGGTGATGTATATGCAGGTTATGGTTTAAACTTCCAAATATGTGCTATAATGGAAATGTGAAAATGATAAATGAATGATTTGATGATGTGGTAAAAATGTGTATTAATTGATGCTTGTTTGGTTTAATTTCCAGTTATTGATATAAAATGGAAACTAACTAAGGTAGAATAGGAATAGGAAGGTGAAAGGGGGAATTAGTTAGGGTAAAAAGTGGCTGAGCTAACCTCCAAGGGCCCCATGCCCTCGAATTGTTGCTTACATAGTGCTAACGAAAAGGGGCCTCAGGCCAATGTAGTTCTCCCATAATCTAGGGAAGACTATGATGAAGTAGAGGAATAAGTTGGTAGGTGTTAGGCATGGTTGAATGTAGGTCATATGCATGATTGGGTGTAGGTCGAAGGCTTCTTTGAGTTGTGTTAAATATAGGTTTTGATGATCTAGTCTTGTGTAAGATAATTAATAAGAAATGAGGAAAGTGAATGGTAAGAAGTGGTAAAAAAATCCACTTAATTGATAAGAACCATAATGAGTCTACCATATTGAAGATGGGATTATGAATGTAAGACCCTAAAGGCATTGCATAATGGACCATTCCAAGGGTGAATAAAGTCACATAATCATGAAATGCCATAGTTATGGCAAGTCCCTTGAGTAAAGAGGAAATTAGGATGAAAAGGCAATGAGATGAGAGTGGGAGGTTAAGCGTAACCTAGTGTGAGATAACATGTTTTTCTTAGCAACAAACCCAGAATAAAAAATAGGCAAGTCCATGACAAAATTTTTATCATTTTCTTCATTTTTTATCATCATCCTTTTTTTTTTTTTCCTTTTTTTTGTTTTTATTAGAATGATCAATGCGGGAAGTCTATATGGGATGATTATATTATCTCCTTGAGGTCTTTGCAAAGTTGATCGATGTAGGAAGCTTCTAGGTATTTTTATTTTATTTTTACAAATGACTGTATATAGTTGTCCTTCGAGGGAGAATTCTATTTATAACCGCTAGATAGAGAGAAGAGATGTCCCTTTTTGAGGGAGTCATCTTTTTGTTAGAATTTTGACTCAAGGAATTGAATCCCTTTTTGTTTTTGAAAGTCTAAGTCATTGACAAGACTATAGAGGAAGAGTAGGCTCTTGTTCGGAAGACAAAACCATAGTAAATAGGGGTTAACTATAAAAGGGGTGGTTTTCAGTGATGAACGACCATGGGATTCCGTATTGAAGAAGACAAAATGTATCCATGAGAATCATACTATAAGTAGAGCTGTGGTACTCATATTGAAGATAAGGATGAAAGGTGATGGGTAATCACATGATTCTTGTTTAGTCATGGATCCTAAAAAATGGGTAATATGGAAGGTGAAAAACACTCAAGGGACAAGTGATCAACTAATAAAAAGTGATATAGGACCTAATGTCAACAATAAAAGGGCTGAAGATGCAAGGCATTGAGAGGCTTAGGTTCAGGTTTACCTTCGAGTGAAGACAAACGATAAGCACCTGATCCATAGGAATGGGTAATGATATAGGGTCCAAGCTAATTAGGAGAAAATTTTCCCTACTTAATTTTCTCTTCTTTGGTTATACATTAATTTTCTTTCAGGAAGGTCACCGAATTGAGAGGTTTGTTCATGAACATGTTTTTCATAGGCATGTTTGATATGTTTTTGGTAGATTTGGAGATGGTTAAGAGCGTTGAGACAATGTTCATCTAATAACTCAAGTTACACCAAATGATCTTGGTGAAAGTCATCATCGTTGAGCATGTCTTGTAGTGAGATATGGAGAGATGGAATCTAGACTTTGAGAGGTAAGACAATCTTAGTACCATAGACCAGAGAAAAATGTGTGGCAGAAGTCAAAGTGTGAACACTATTGTGATAAGCCTACAAGGCGAAAGGAATGTGTGAATGTCGATCCTTGCAAGTATCATCAACTACTTTCATAAGAATTTTGTTTAAGGTTTTATTGGTTTATTCTGCTTGGCCATTGGTCTATGGGTAATAAGGCGATGAGAAACTGAGTTAGATGCTAAAAGTGTCACATAGCTTACGTACGGTTTTGTTTTTGAATTTATTTCCATTATCAGTGATGAGGCGGCAAGGAACACCAAAATGAAAAATGATGTGATGGTTGATGAATTCACATATTTTCTCAGCTTTTTTTATAAATGAGGGGGATGGTTTCTACCCATTTAGTATAATATTCAGTAGTGGTTATGATCTATTGATGGCATTGTGAAGAATGGGGATTAATCTCACCTACAAGATCCATGCCCCATTGAGAAAAGGGCCATAGGTCCTGTGTTACCTGTAAGGCATGAATAGGTGTGTGATGAAGATTAGCATGTTGCTGACATTTCACATGACGTTTAACATAATCAAAACAATCACGGTTTAGGTTTGGCCAATAATAACCCAAGAAAAGAATGTGTTTTGCGATAGCTAAACCACTAAAGTGGCCTCCACAAATTCCATCGTGAATTTCCGTGATGGTGTAGGGGATTCCAGAACTTGTAAGGCATCGTAAGAGAATACCACCAAAGCCACACTTATAAAGGAGACCACCCATGATGAGATAATGAGATACACTTTTAAGAAAGGCCAATTTTCCATTACGAGTGAGATCAGAGGGTATAATAGAAAGGGAAAGATAGTTTGTGAATTGCCTTTACCAAAGGTCATGGGGGTTAGGTGCAATGGTTTTGATGGAGTAGACCTCACGAGGTAAATAAGAGGGTGATTGTAGCCTTTGTATTGTGATAAAGATTTTAGAGTCATAAGGAAAAGTGGGTATCTGAGAAGCCAAGAAAGCCATGGTATCTATAAATTTATTGGTAGAACATGAGGTGGTTTGAAGGTTATAATGGTCAAAGGTGGTTAAAATTATATCTACGTGATTTTTATACTTTTGAAGGGTTTCATTACGACATTGGTATATACCAATTACTTGGTTTATGACCAGCTGGGAATCACCAATGATATTTATTAACTTAACATCTAAGGCATAAGTAACCTAGAGACCTAATATGAGTGCTTCGTATTTGGAAATATTGTTTATACAATAAAAATCAAGTTTGAAAGACAAAGGAAGAGTTCACCATAAAGAGGAATGAGGATAACACCAGCCCCACCTCCACGCTGAAACTTGGAGCCATCAAAGAAGAGTGTCATTTGATAAGTGGTTTTTTCTAAGGAGAGTTTAGCCATGGATTCATCTGGGAAATTGAAGCTAGAAGGTTGATTCCTAGAAAGAGGTGTGTCTTCTAGTTGGTCACCGATAGTCTGGCCCTTGATGAAATTTTTATGAATGAATTCGAGGTTGAGGTTGGAAAGAAGCATAATCCAACGTGTGTCACATTGATGTTGATAGGGTTTGGTGTACATATAGTGTAAGGGGTTAGTATTGGTAATAACAAAGGTTTTTTGATTGAGTAGGTAATGTCAGAGTTTGGTGGCGATGAAAACTAAGGCTAATAAGAGTTTTTTGGCATGGGTATATTTATTTTTGTAGTCCATAAGGGTACGACTTATGTAATAAACCACATTCTCTTTGTGTTTCTTGTCTTGATGAGTGAGAAAATCACCTAAAGAATGGTCAGTGGCAGAAATATATAGGTAAAAGGGAAGTCATCCTTAGGAGGAATGAGAACTGGTGGTTAAAGGAGGTATTGTTTTAAGGATTCAAAGACTTTATGGCATTCATCATCCCATTTAAATGAAACGTCTTTCTTGAGAAGATGATGAAATGGTTGACAACAATTGGAAAGATGTGAGATAAAATTAATAATGGATTACAACTTACCTTGTAGGCTTAAAACTTGATGGAGATTAGTGGGTGGAGGAATTTCTAGAATAGCCTTTACTTTAGCAGGATCAACCTCTATGCCACACAAAGAAACAATGAAACCAAGGATTTTTCATAAAAGTGCTATAAAGACACACTTCTTTGGTTAAAGATGGACACAATACTTGATGAGGTGGTCAAATATGACCTTAAGGACGGTCAGGTGTTGAGCTTGATGTTTGGATTTGGAAAGAAGATTATTTATGTAATCTTCCAATATGCGATGCATTATTTCATGGAAGATGTAATTCATGGCTCACTGATATGTAGCACCAACATTTTTAAGGTTAAAAGGCATGACTTGATAGCAGAAGGTCCCCCAAGGGGTGATGAAGGTAGTCTTGTGTTGATCTTGTGGAGGCAATAATATTTTATGGTCACCCGAGAAACCATCCATGAGTGATAGCATTTCATGGCTAGTGGTGAGATCAAGTATTTGGTCAATGCTAGGGGAAATTAATCTTTGGGACAAGCTAGGTTGAGGTCATGAAATTCCATGCAAATGCATAGTCCCCCTACCACTTTTGTGACAAGAATAATTTTAGAAATCCATTGGGGATAGTCAATGGGTAGGATGAAGGAAACTAAGAGAATGTGCTAAACCTCTTCTTTGACCAGAAAAGGAATGAGAGGATGCATTTTCTGTATCTTTTATTTGATGAGTTTTGCATCAGGAATGGTTATGATATTGTGGACCATGATTTTTGGGTCAATACCGGGCATATCGGCATATGACCAGAAAGAGGCAAAAGCTTCTTAATGAGTAGCATCTTAAGATTGGCCTATCTTTAGAATGTGCGGCTCATCCTGAGTGTTAATGTTGATTTCAATGGTTGAGTCATTCAACATGGTTTGTGTCTCAGAAGGTAATGACTGGTGAATATAAGAATCTTCCACACCAAGGTAGGTGAGGATGGACTCGTCGTCCTGACAATAAATGACATTAGTAAAAGGTGTATCCTCATTGATCATGTCAGGATATAGGAAGGGGGGGGAGAGAGCCTCACCATCACTTTGATAGGTTAGAGGTCCCAGGGAAATTGTGTTTACAAAATTTTTTTAGGAGGAATAGATTCGGGATCTATGGACTCCATGGGTGAAGATAGTGATGTGGGTGAATGGGATGGAGATGTTTTATCTTCTTCAATGAGGTCAATGTGATCCTTCTTGGGAGGTGGTGTAACAAATTTGATGCCACTACGGTCATTTTGTTTATAAGTGGTATAGGAGATGACAATATGGTGACCCTGTTCATTAAAACTGAAGCCAAAGCCTTTCCATACACAACAGTGAAGGAAAGTGTGAGTGAAGTAGTGGTTAGTAAGGGAGTGTAAGTCATATGAAAATAGTCATGTTTGGGATTGATGTTTGGGTGAATAAGTGGTGATATCAAGTCCCCCATAAGTTAGATTAGTGTGAAGGTGGGGAGGATCATAAGGAAAAATATCACCTATGCGGTAGTCATAACTAGGGTGCTGACATAGGTTTACATACTCTTGTGGAGTGAGGAACATGTTGATATTATATAGGCAGTACTCCCCCAGAGTGAGGCATTGAAAAACACCTTCTAAGGGATCAATAGTTAATATGTGGGTAACAGGGATAGATGACTTGCTAGATTATTGGGAAGCAGGTGAGTCAGCTGTAGAGGCTACAGCGGTAGTAGGAATAACAGGGTTAGATGTGGGAGAGGTGATGACAGTCTTGGTGGATGGGCTTATGGATGAAGGTCAAGTGGAGGTAATGACATATGCCTTGACTGGGACAAGTACATCGTTGGGCTGTTACAACATGTTACAAGTCTTAAAAAGCGATGGGTCAGCCGAGATGGTGTAAATATGTCCTTCATATTAAAATTTGAGGTAGAGGTGTAAATTCGAAGGGACATAACCCATGACATGGATCCAAAGTTAGCCAAGTAATAGTTTATACTGGAACTCCCCTTGCAGGATATAGAAAATTTCTGGGACAGTGTGGGGACCCATGCGAACATGGAGAATGATGGTACCCAGGGTAGAGGTCATGACATCATTGAAGAAGCGCAACATAACTGGGTTACCATACATGAAATTGGCAGGTATGTGCATTTTTTTGTATGCCTGGGAGGAGATGATTTTAATACTAACACCACCATCAATCATAATGTTTCGTACATGTATATTATCAATAAAGATGGAGATGAAAAGAGTGGGATCGATCAGACTTGAACGGGGTGATCTCTTCATCTGAAAAGATGAGGGTGGCTACTTGGTGAGTTTGTGGAGGTGTAGAGGAAGGTGACAACTTAGTGAGAGAGGCTACATGATAAGGGATAATGATGGAGGCTACGGGTGTGGGGTCATTTGGTAAAAAAATCAATAGATTGAAGGGCCTCTATGAGATATTGACGATGTGACTCTGAGTTTTGGATGAGATCATATAAAGACATTTCGATAGAGGATTGGTGCAATTATTTTAGCATCATGTGATGTGTGACCCCATTAGAAATAGGATATGCAGGACCTTGGATGATGACTTTGGGTGTGGGTGTAGATGGTATGCTGGGTACAGGGTTGGTTGATGGGCTAGCCACCTTTTCTTTTCCTTTGTCTTTCTAAGTGCAGGTGGCAATGTGAACCGTGTTAATTTGAGGGGAGGTAAATGGAGAGGGTGTGTCATGGAAGGTATAACAACATGAGGGGAAAAATCCTAGCGGTGGATAAGAGCCTTATGAAATGAGTACATCACATTAACATTTGGGTGGTGGTTTGGCCAACTCTCTTATACGGACCATGTTGATCTTGAATATTGGGGGTGGAGATATTGGTTCCTGAATGGGTAAAGAATGATGATGTATGGTGACAGGTGAAGGTGGAATGGGGTCCTCATCAAGAAGATCATCATTATCAAAATTATCTTCGGGAGGACATAATTGGATAAGAGTCGTTTTTAAAGCCTTAGAGTTCTCTACATCGTGTCCAGGCACATGATGGTAGGCACAAATTTTAGTTTCGTCAAACCCTTTTGGTTTTTGTTTTAGTGGTTTATAAGGTCTAAGAGGTAGTAATGTGATGACAGAGGTTTTGAGGAGATTGGTTAAAATCTTGGCGTAGAACCCCGCTAACGGATTGCAATGGGAGGTGAGTGTGGGTTTGGGTATAGGTGTGATTAATTATGAAGGAAGAGGTTTTACACGAGAGGGAATGGGTTGGTCCACTAGTTTGGTATGAGGAGTGGTCTTAGGTTTTGTGGGCATCTATTTGGGAAAAGGTGTGGTAGAAGAGATGGTGATAGAAGGTTTGGTTGCTTTGACTACCTTATTGGAGGGTAGTGGATTATTAGCTTTGGGTTACACCTTCTTAGGTAAATATGACACGATGGTGTGAGATGTACAAGGAAAATTTGATGGTGGAAGGGGGTGAGTTACCCATGGGGATAATCGCGGTGTAGTAACGGTCATTGGAAGATATCACGTGGAAGGTGCGAATGGAAGAGAGGATATTATCATGGGTAGTAAAGAAGTTATGGAAGGTAGTGGTGGTATGGGTGGTAAGAAGGTCATGGGTGACAGAGGGGGTTGTGTGGATTAATTGGGTATATTAGAGGGTCGTGATGAGGAGGTGGGCTGCTGCATTCTTGGTTTACCGATGGAAGAAAGTTGTTTGGCCAGGGTTGAGGGGTGAGGTCTTAGGATGGATGGAAGGGGTGAAGATGAGAATGGTGTGGTAGGAGAGGTTGGTGTATGAGGTTTATCATGTTGGGTCTTCCTTTTAGGCATAGGAATGAGTTTAGTGTTGGTTGGGGAAGATGTAGCTACATCTAATTTGATGGGTGGATGAGTAAATTTTGATTTTGGCATGACCCCTAAGATAGTGATGGGTTTAGGTAAGGGATATGATATTGGAATGGGTAGGAATTTGGGTATAGGTGTTTTTTGGGTTGTGGGTGATGACATGGAAGGTGTTCCAATAGTCATGGTTATGTTTGGTTTTGTCACTTGAAACACTTTTGGATAGATTGTGGAGTTTTCAGTGAGTGAAAAATACATTTGGATTGAAGCAAGAAGTAGAAGATGTCCCCAAAGCAAGGCTCTATCAACATAATATAGGTGATTGGCCAAGCATGAAAATTGTAATTTTGTAAGTGAGGCCGATGTGGATTGAGTAGAAATCCCCATAAAATATTTTTGAGAGATAGGGAAACGATTAGCTTCAAACTCTATGGGTAAGAGAGCTGAAAGAAGATTACTAGGATCTTGGAAGCCTGATGGAGAATGGTCACCTAAAGGCAATGGTGTTTCTACAGGATCCTCTATGGGTAAATTAGATGATAGGAAAGATGAGGTAGAATCTCCATGCAATGTTGTAGGGAGTGGACATGTGTCCCCATATTGGTAGAAGAAGTGCTATTAACGACTTCTCAGAAATTTGAGAGGCCAAAGGTGGAGGGATAATTATGGGATCTTTCACAGGTGAAGGAGAAAATGAAGTGGGTTCCTCTGTGGGTGGAGGAGTAGATGAAATAGGTTCCAGTATAGGTAGGGGAGTTTGGGCTAAGATTTTTTCTATGGAAGGAACAAGGGGAAATTGGGAAGTAACTGGTATGTCATCAAAAATAGCATTGACCTCACGGACATTGTTATCATTGGTTGAAGTGTCACTAGTTTGGTTGGAAGATGGGGCATGATTAGGGAATGATTTTTTGAAGATATGTAGGTTTTTATTAGCGGGTGCATTTGGGTTATCCAAGACTAGATCTCCATTGTCTAACATTTCTTGGACAATATTCGTGAAGGTGATGCAGTTACCATCACTATGACCTTTGACACAATGATAGTTACAAAATTCATGTTCTTTATACCACGCAAGAGTGGGGCAATCATGTTCAAAACTAGTGTGTGGTTTTATAGGTAGAAGGGTAATTGTACCAGCCTTAATAAGCTTTTCCAAAATTGAAGAATACAGTTCTCCTATTGGGGTGTAATTTTGATGTTCACGTCTGAACTAGAAAGTTTAGATGGGTGAGAGATTAGTAGAATGTTTGGCTTGGTTTGATGGGTGATAAGATCCAGCCTTAAGAACCACATCATTGGCAGATCATTTACGTTTTGAATAGTTGTTATGGGGCTTCAAATATGAAGAGGCCTCATTCGATTTGAACGTAGTGTTTTTGTTATGTATCTTAATTTTCTTCTCTTCAATAGCACAAATCTCAAATTTTCATGCCAAGGTGAATGCCTCGTCAAAGGTGTGGAAGGTCTGCACCTGTAAATTTGGTGAAATATGTCTAGCGCAAGCCTGAGTAAACAACTCTATGAGCTCATTTTGAGGTAATTAAAATGTGAGATGGTTAATTAAGTTACACAAACGAGTGAAAAATTCAGTGATAGACTCATCATCATACTGTCGACTGGAGTAGAGATCGGTCATGGTGAATTTCTTGATAATGTTGATTGAGAGGTGGTCTAAGAAGTCTTGGGCTATTTGATTAAACAAGTAGATGGAATGTTGAGGTAACCCACTGTACCAGTCTAATGTAGGCCCTCTCAGAGAAATCAAGAAGGTCCATAGGAGTAAGGCGTCATCATGGGTGATCAAGTAACACCCATGTTTGAAAAACCTTAGATGTTGCTGCGGGTCTTCTTTACTATTGAAGTGGTTGAATTTTGGCATTTCCCAATGTACAAGGTATGGTCGAATAGGAAAGGATAGATGAATGGGCTCATTACAGATTTCATCATGTGTGAGGGAATTACGTGAGCCAAAAATCAATTCTTCTAATGTCTACATCCTTTCCATCATTAATTTGATGAGGTCATTGGTAGGTTGTGATATAAGGGTACCTCTATGGCGTAAGAGGGATGGTGCTAAACATGTGATGTGGGTGGTATACCAGTATATGGTGATGCATAATAGGAAGGTTGGGAGTAGGGGACCGACATGGAGCGCATATATCCAAAATGAATGATGTTTAGATAGGGGTTTTTGATAATATGTATATGTAGGTGGGGTAGTTGCAGTGAATCTAGTAGCGATTGGGCATAGAGACTGCGAGATGGAGAGGAAAATATTCTGGAATGGGTGGTTGTGTTGCAATTGGTGTATGTGAGATAATGGGTGTGGATAAGGTTATTCTCTGAGTGGTCAATGAAGGAATAATAGATATTATAGGTGCGACTGATGTTGCAGATGCAACGGTCATTGTGGGTGTGGTGCTTAGCTATGAAACCTCTAGGGGCAAAAAATGTAAGGGTAACACCGAACTAGTAGGGGCTAAGGAAAAAGTGGGGATAAGGGAAGGAGAGATGGATACAAGCATTCCATATATCAACTGGCCTAAGGAATCTCGAGTGGATGAGTGGGAAAGATAGAATTATAACATTGTGGGATTCTGATCGAGGATTCGTGTGAACTCCTCTTCTCTTGTAGCAATGGTGGTAGGCAGAGTCGGATCCATGGGTGACATGATAGAAGGTGGTGAGGGACTAGGTGGGAGTGTTTGATGACTAACATGGAATATAAGAGTGTTAGTTTGGCTGTGAGTTAACACCATTTGACTAAATGTTGACCTAGAAATGACTATATTCTATAAATGACACATAAAATAGTAGAAATAGAGAAAAATGAGGTTGGGAGGGTGAATTCAATCAAAGGTTAGATTTTGAAAACCAAACACAGACACTGACGATGGTTAGGCTGACCAATGACGGTTAGTGGTAACCGATGTCAGTCATAGAAACCGATGTCAGTTATTGTGGAAAAACACTAGTTTCAGGAAGTGAAATATGACTGATGAATGTGTAATGGGGAAATTTTGTATGATAGAAATATCAAAAGAGGGTAACATGATGGTTCCATGAGGGAAAAATAATAATAAAAGGAGTAATGAAGGCTATTCCAAGAAAAATAACTAGAACTCCAGAAACCGACACCGATTAGGTTGAACTGACGACAGTTAGATGTTAACCAACGATGGTCACTGTGAAATTTAGAGAGAATAGAGAGAACTGGATTTTGTGAATTAAATCAAGTGAAGAATAAAACTCAAGAATCTGAGACTAAAAAGATGGGGTCCTGGAACACTTAGATAAAGTTAGAATACTCCAACTATGATGGTGGAGTGTGTAAGGAAGAAGAACAATGTAGATTCATAGTCTCACACCTCAAAACACAAGTCAAGAAGAATGATAAGAAAAAACATGATCCTAAAAGTTATTTTCTTATGTGTGTTTAGCTTATGCTATTTAGAATTGACCATGTGATTCAGAATAGAATTTTTTGTTGGGAAGGTGTCCTACAAAGAAGGATATCTAAAAGGTGAGGTTTCAAGTTATGTTATGGTGGGGGGTTCTCTCTGATAGGTGACTGGACAGACACAACTAGCTGGGGAGTACCTGCCAATCCTCAAATCATGTGATTGTTGATAGGTGTTTCTAGGTAAGATGTCATTTAAGAAAATGTGTATATTCAGATTTGTGCAGTTTGGTAGAAGATTAAAGAGAGTGATTTCTATGGTTCAGTTGTGTCAACCATCAGCTGGGCATGAATTCCAACATATAGGTTTCCCTAATTTTAATGTGAACTATAATGCAACAAATCAAAATGCAATGCAAGTGTTTCAAAAACACAAATCAAAATATTATTTTCAATGTATCAATTAATGAATAGGAAGAGGAATGCTCTTTCAGTAATGTGATGCAAAAAAATAAAGAATAATGTGTTCCTTTTAAAGCAGTAAAAACATGATTGTTTTTAGAAAATAAAGAGAGGAAGAATGATTCTAGAGAAGAAAAATTAATGTGTAAGCTTTTTGAAGGGAAACAAACACACAACTTTAACCTATAAATGAATAAATGCAACAGAACCTCTGATGGGTCCCACTGGGCATGCCAAAATGTTTCACCATTTTTTTTATGTTTTGAATGTGACAAAACAAATAATGGTATGGGCTCAGGAGGAATACCTATTGTGTTGGTCAATTGGAATTTTATGTGCATGTTCAGACTTCTTGATCCAATGCTAACTATGAGAGATTCCTTTTGGCTAGGAGGAACTACCTAAAATAGAAAACATGACCACAAAAGAAGATTTAAATGATATATGACAGTGGACTGCTTAACGTATGCTAGATCCAGGAAGTGTGATACTTCCTAGGAGGCTTCAACCCACTATTTTTATAACAAAAATTATGAAATAACTTAAATACATACATAAACGAATCTAGTGTTAGTATTCTAATTTGGGTACCTTAGATCACTATTAGCATTGATCCAATTCAATACTAAAAACTATGTGGGTCAAGGTATTTGGGTTAGGTTACAGGTTTTCCAGGTGGTCTGTAGGTCACAGACAGGGTCTTAGTAGGGTTGATTAAGGTGTTTGGGTTGTTTTGTTAGGTAGGTGGTTGTTAGTTTACAAAGTGTTGATAGACATAGAGACTGGTGTTGGTCAGGTATGACTGATCACGGTTAAGTAGAACCGACGACGGTCATGGGTAACTGACGTCGGTAGAGGCGGGCTGATAAACTCAAAAATATTTGGTTGTAGAGGTTGATATGAAGTTAGACGAAGACAAAAGGTGGGGTGGAGACGTATGGAGGAATCTTAGTTATACTCAGAGATGTGTAAAAGTCAGATATAGGTGATTTAATGGTGTGGGTGGAGGAATGATTAAGTTTACAAGCAAGTAAATGGTAGGGGAGTGAGGGTGAAAGTGGAAACTGATAACACCAATAGAAGAACTCAATAGACTGAAGTAGAATTAGATGATGTAGGTAAAAAGTGTACTTACTATGGTGTAGGTTCAAATGGTTGGATGGTGATGACGGTTAACTAGAGGAATGATGTTTGGTACCACAACAGTGCTTCCCAAAATGTTACTATGAGTGCAATACCTCTAGATCTGTCCTAGTGTTGGCTATGGATATCTATAGGTGTGAAAAGACTTTGGTTCTACTTGCATGCAAATCTCTTCTCTTCTCCTTGATTCTAGAATGTGCCAACCTTTTCCACAACATTCCTCAAGTGAATAAATGTTAACTGATGATGGTTACTGGCTGACTAGCGTCATTTTAGGGATGACTAGCATTGGTTAAGGTGGGATTCCCTAGGTTTGCTAAAAATAAAATATCTTCCAATAATTTGGGCCATATCTTTCCATTTATTTGTGGATTAGAATGGACGTTATGTTTTTATGAGTAGGAAGGTGGTTAGAGGAATAATAGGCCTTGATTTTTAGGGTTGAACCAAGTCTTATTCATTTATGGAAACGTGTTATGATTAGGTCTATGATGAGGTGTATAGGTGATGTGTGGATCCATTTAATTAAAGTAACTAAGTTAAATTAATAAATGGGGTGAGGATGGGTATTAATTTAATTATAAATAATTAAATTAATATTAATGTAGGGGATAAGGGTCATTGTTAGGTAAATTTGTTTAAGTTATTTGAAAGGGGACTAAGGGGAGTATGACCCAATTTTGGTGTCTACAAGGTAGATAGGAAAAAGTAGCAAAGTGAGCTATATAACGAAAGGAATGGTGTGTTATGGGTGACACACAATTATGAAGTGGAAGAAAAAAATTATATCATTAGATTTGACAATATAAGATGAATGATGGAAAAAAGGGTTTGAGTCAATGGTGATTGGTGTGGTCAATGAAAATAGAGGGGTCGCCATCGATTGGGTTAGTGCATCTATAAAAGTGACAAATATGGCTGACAAGGATCATTTAAGAAACATGGTTTTGATGATGAGAGATATTTTAGTGATATTAAATATTGTGATTTGATCAAAATGGATGCCAAAAGAAGTGGAAGGAATCTCCAAATGTCACAAAGATTGGTAATTTAATTAAAATTAACTGTGTTTTGATTTAATTTGATTTGTTTTTTTTTTTTTTTTAAATTATTTTATAGGTGGCTAAGGCCGATTGCCACCGATAAAAAAAAATTAGTCATGGTTTCCATCGATCGATGACAAGTTGATGTCGATCAATTAGGGTCGGCATCGACTAGATAGATGTTAGAGATTTATTGATGATTTGAGATGACTAGTGATAATTTAAAACTAATGGATTCTTGTTGGTTTGTTTTGTAGGCCAAAGACACCTTATATGTGTGGGATAGGGTCCTGACCATAGTGGGGATGATCAGAGATGGTGTCACAGATGCAAAGTGGGTTCATTTGGACATTTATAGATTGGGAAGGTTCCTTCATTATCAGATGGTTCTTAGACATACTAGCATGATAATAGATTTGGTAGAGATATGTGTCCCAATGACTAGAACCTTTTAGTTCTATACAAGGGAGATGACAATCAAATTGGAGGATGTGTATCATATATTGAGGTTTCTAATTCAAGGGAACCTATAGTTCTCATCACATATGAGGGTTGTGGAGATGTGTTGATACATTTTAATGGAGAGGATGCCCCTTACATCCCCTTTGTATCAAAGTGTTTTCATATTAAAATACACTTTATCATCCGTTAGTACTGGGAGCTAGATGATATGATTAGTTATGGTGGCAATATCTTGTTATGCACCTCTAGATTTAGGTGGAGTGAGATTCCCATGGGCCTTAGTATAAATAGTGGCTGATATAGTGGAGCATAGCACAAGATTTACATTCTGAGTAGCCCTCATAGCACATGTTGACCATGAGTTGTGGATGTATGTCACAGGTAGGATATTTAGGTTATATGTAGAATTTCTATTGCATTAATGGGTGTATAAGCACATAATAGTGGTGAGGCCACCATGGCTTCCATGGATCACATGTGATCATATAACACTGACAGATTGATTCATGTAGTGGAGAGAATATCACATTCATGGAGATAAGGTGGAAAAGGGGGAGGAGTGGTATATAAAGAGACTACAAAGCCTCATGATTGATAACATTATATGGAGGCCATATAGAGGGTACCCTACATGGTCAAGAATAAAGATATAGATTACAGGTCTAAGCAGGGAGAGATGGGTATAATGGAGGATACTAGACTTGTTGGAGGTGATACAATTTGCATAGGTGATGAGATAGTTTGGATTAGTACAGTAAATGCCTGGGGAGCCAATCATATATAGGCATGATGACATAGAGAGAGACTTATGTAGTCTAGTGATGGCATATCCATTAGTGGAGGAGGTAGAGCCAATGGATACAGATGGGGATGATGCGAGGGTTGGATAGGGCTATATGGAATGGATGGTCTAGTAGTAGGTAGCCCATGGAGTAGAGGCATAATGAGGAGAAGAGGATGATAAGGAGGGAGATACAAGTGTAGCAAAAAAGATAGCACTGTTACAAGTAGAGCTTGATGCAGATTGTCAAGAGCTTGATACGATGCACCAGGAGAGAGCCCTGACTATCAAATAGAGATATGTATTGGAGGCAAAGAGTGGCCTTATGAGTGAGATATGGATATCTAGGAGTTCCTTCAGATGTGAAAGGGGGAGAGACCTAGGGAGATACACGGGTGATAAGAAAAAGTAGTTTTAGGGAGAATAACAATGATTATAGGGGGAGTTCAGATGGCTCCTCGTAATTTTTTATGGAGTAGTATCAGGATCAAGGGGAGGAGGTGCTCTATTATCAATGCATAATAATTATGAGACTTCCCAATGTACCATGCTACACGGAACACATGAATAGTGAGACGAGATAAACATGACGAGTGGCCTCAAGAAGTACAATGAGTGTAGTGAAGCCTAGGAATGATTTTTGTCCCTATGGTGGGTAGGGAGGAGGAATTACAAGAGGACAGAGTTGTGCCCTGAGAGACATAGTCTTGGATTTTGTGTTCACCACTTAGTGGGTGAACATTATATATTTATATATTTTTATGTAGATAGATCCCAATTGAGTCCTATCACTAATGTACAAAAACTTAGATGATATTTGTATACATATATGATTTTGTTGTGTCTCATATGTGTTGTGATATGTGGATGAGTAGATTATATGTATGTGTTAATTTTATGTTTTGAAGTGAAATAGATTATGATTATGTTATGTTGAATATTTTATGGATGTGAAAATGATTCAATGGATATAAATGTTAATTTAGTTATTGATGTGTTGATTGGATGAGATGTGAAAATGATGTGACAGATTTATGATGTGACATATTTAGATTAGATATTATTTTGATTTGGCATAGATGTAGATGTGTTAATTGTATTGGATATGAGATGAGATGTTGTTATGAACTATGTTTATATGAACGAAATAGACATGAGTAGATTTTTTTGATTTTGAATGTATAAATTAAACATGATGTGTTGATGTGATATGGGCTCATTATCAGGATGAGGGGATAAAACATTTATAAACATTAATTAATGAACACAAACATAATTGTGAAAATAATAAAAAATTAAATAAATGCACAAAACACCATAACACAAGATTTAACATGGAAAACCCCAATCAGGTAAGAAACCATGGTAGAATAATTTCCATTATCTAAGAAATGTTTTACATCCAGTCTAGTAAAACACCGTTCTCACTTATACTCCATGTATTTACCAGAATCACATGATAATTTTGAATATGACCTATATTCATATTTAAATAACCCGAAGGGTTATGAATTTGTTAAGTGACAAGGCACACCTCCTCAATTAATGTTAGTTAATTAAATAACTAACCACCTAATATATAGTTTATACTTTAAATAATAAGAATATAAGTTATTCTATATTATTTAACTATAAACTAAATATTATGATTCACTTAATATTATAGTTCTAAAAATCCCCCTTAAAATTAAGTGGGGATCCATATGACAACATTATCTATTTGTAAAACATGATTTACAAATCCATAAACCCTAAAGGATTAGGATAGCATATGTATTTTTGAAGGAATTAAAATACCTTCATCATGCTCAACTTACCTTTTGGTACAAAAGGTTTTGGAATCCATAAATCAGAAATATGATTTAGGCTAAACATGATTTGTGTGACTAAATCCCATTGTTTCTCATGGAAAATATTCTTAAACCAAATCTGTAGGATCCTTTTATAGCACAAGGACCTCCTTTTCAAATAGATGCGCACACTAGAGTATATTTTCCATAAACTCTATCAGTTTACATAGATCATAAAAGATCATTTTACAATGCTTTAAACCAGAGTAAAAGTATAGAGGAGGAGGAGTAAACAACCGACCAACTGTTAGGAGATGGAATTTCCATGCAAAATATCCCTCAATAGAAAATTTGAAAGGTAAAGAATTGCATGGAACTCACTATAGTTTTTAGCACACAATGGATTCATAAACAATTTTGTAACTTGATCTTCATTCAGGAAGTACTAGAGATCTATATCACCATAGATAACCTTCTCTTAGATAACGTGAATATGTATCTTGATATGCTTTGTCCGTTGATGCTGAAGTGGATTTTTAGCGAGAGAAATAAAACTATGGCTATCACACAGAATGGTGGGGTGTTAATTTCAAATGGGGATAGCCACTTATACACCCCCTTGTCTTAAGGATTATTTTTAATAATCTTAGTCGGTATTTCACAGCTTTCAAAAGAGTGAAGAGATATAACCACTCATCCATCCTATATAAGTAGGATGATCCCTCATAAGATTGTTTACTTGATATAATTATTTACACGGTGCTAATGAGCTAATAGATCATTGTGATCTAAGCTAAGATACTTATGAAATATTTTATACAGTAAGACAAAAGTTTGTTAGTGTTTACTGTGAGACGGAGGAGAGAAGTGGAAGTGCTGGGTGAAATCTATTGAATTCTTAATATAAGATAGAGCTTTTCAGTGTATTTTTTCCTTTCAGGTTTCTCCACTTAAATCTGGTGTCTCTTGTCTCATTTAATTTTAGCTCTCAATATTTTATTTCATTCATATGTTAACTGTTATATTAATATGTAAACATCTGTTTAATGTCTACTTATTATAATATATAATCCTCAACTATTTAATTTTTGAATATATAATTATTCAATTATATCTTCCCACATTTTTTATAACATGGTATCAGAGCATGTGGTTATGTGTGTACAGAGCTATATCTGGATGTTTTCTGGCTTATAAGAGTGAAGAAGCTTTAAGATTGTTTCATCTGTGGAACCCTAAAAATTCATCTGATAACTTCAAACTAATCTAGGTGAAAACTTCTAAATTTTCATCCCAATTTACTTGGATATTGGTTTATTTACTATTTAAATCCTATTAGATCTATTCGTATCATTGATATTTGCTTCTACATCTATTTTCAGTCAATTACAGTCTAAATTTGTCATTTGTGAGCTTATTTTAAGTTTTCGCACCATTTATAGTCGTTAGTGTTATTTTTTTATTGTTGACCCAAAATATTTCCTTATATCTAGTTAGTTCAGAGCGTTTAAATCTGCCATGTCTTTATAAATATTTATTTTTTACTAGATCTACTTCTGCAAATCCCGATCCAATATTTTTTCACCATCTTGCTTCGTTTTGTCAGTTATGCAAAGTTTGGACCAATAAAATTGCTCTAAATAGCTTCACTGTCTTTTTTTCATATTTACGAAGTTTTACCCACTCTTAGAGTGTCAAGTGGCTTCAATATAACATATTTCTATCTTTTTGAAGCTTGGGGAAATCATTTTGTGCCATCTAGATTTGCTCTGTCAGTTATTTTTGACCTTTTTTATTTTCTGCGAAGTTTTTTTGACTACAAATCTTGAGCCAATCATTTTTCTCTAGCTAGCTTCACATTTCAGTATTCTAAATAGAATTTTATATCTTTGTGAAACATGATCCAATAATGAATTTATGCCTATCTCCTCCTTGTCAGACTTGGCCTAAATTTTGTTTGTTATTTGTAAAATACGATCCAATAAGATAGCTCAAGCAGCTCTGTATTTTGCATTAGCCTGCTTGTGTCATTTGTGAAGGGTAAGCCAATATATTTACTCCAAGTATCTTTTATTTAAAAAAAATTAGATTTGTGAAATCTGATCCAATATGATTTCTCCATCACCTTTATCAATCCTTATTTTGTGGCAATAGTCATCCAATAAAAAATTTCCACCTTTTTGAATTTTTCAGTCCGCGCTTGTCTTGCAAAAAGTGATCCATTTAAAAGGCTCCATGTGTATTCAGTTTACTTTTGTTATTTTGGTTGCACTACAAAGTGTGAACCAATAGCGTTTGGACATGTTCTTCTATTATTTTTACATTTTTCAGCCTCTTTCATTTGTAAAGTGCAAACCTATTATTTTTTGACACGTTTCAAGTATCAGGGTGTCAATCTTTGCTTTAAATTAGCATTTTAAATAATGACACTTATCTTGTTTCTTTTGTAGACTTGAAATTTATTTAAGTTTAGTTTATTCCATATACCTTAAGCCTGGTCAAATCTATCTATTAAAATTTTGGTGGAAAACTGCCAAGTGTCGAGCCTTTAATCAATAAATTTCTGACAAGTGACTTCATTTGATTGCTTTGTTTTACTATCTTTTATTTCACATTATGTCAAAGTGTGAAAAAGTGATCTATTTAATTTAGGATATGTATATACGGTTCCTTTTTCTTAATTAATTTTCCTCTGACTTATTAGCTACACTGCGAAGTATGAGCTAATAGAAAAGTAACACCTATCTTAGTGTAGTCATTTCTTCCCTTAACACAAAAGAAAGGAACCCGATGTGTGTCGGCCTTTCACCTAGCGGAAGATAGGCACTCACCCGAGGAACATGTGGGTGTCGAGTTTCTCTTTTATGTGAGTTTAGTGGAAAAAATTATCTATGATTTGTGTTTAAAAGACTTTCAAATGGATTTAGGACATACAAGAACCATATAGCTCAGAATGACCTCTAGATCCTTGCAATCATTTCAGACAGAGTACCTACCAAAATCTATAATGTGTATCATAACACAAAGAAGCATACAAGAATCCATACTTAGCATAAAAGGAAAGAGAACTCATGAGAGAGAACTATGCATCAGAATCATTGATATTCATGTATATATAATAGGTAACCTCATTACATCCATGGAGCCATTATAGAGTGTCACAGAGAAGTAGACCGCAGTCATGCATTACAACTAGACTAATGTAACTGAGCTACCAAAAAGAAAATTAAAATCCCCATGCCTAATACATCCTTTCTCGAATGCAATTACCCATTAACAGAGTTCTTGCAGTATTTCTATAGAGATCTGCCCACACTCTAACTCTCTCTATTTACTCTTTAGGTGCTTGTATTTATAGCTTTTCTAGACTACCAACTCATCCTCTAGTGCCCTCAGATCCAATGCCAAGTGTCTGAATGTGGTCCACCATGCGAGCATGCTCCTCTAGGCCTGAGCTTCCCACTTTATCCCATGATGTGCTTATATAAGATTCTACTATCGGCATGCTCCTCTCGGGGCCAACCTGTCACCAGGCTAGTGCCTTATCCATGTGTATTCGGGTCATGTTTTTCACGTGTTCTACCTCGAACATCCAATTTGTCCAAGTATCAAACCCTTGGTTTTATCCACACGCGTTGCGTGCGCCATGGGCTTCCTTAAACCATTTTATAAAACCTTACCTTGTGCTCTTTGTCCTTACATGCATTTCCTTAACTAGGATCTTGTGTGCCTACATGCCTTTTGTACTTAGTAAATATTCTAGGGGCCCAACATCACCCCACACTACGCCTATTCTCTGTCTGGGGGAATACTTCCCTTAGTGAGAGAAAGAATACAAATAGGCTTACACCTAGGAAAAAGAATAAGAGGATGAAAGAATGGGAAATAAGAAAGAATGGGAGAGTGAAAGAACCACTACAATAGACTGGGAAAATCCTTTTACAAGTCTACCTCCAATTTATTCCAGGTATCGACTTTGTCCTACGCTCTTTGACAAAGGTCGCCGACCAAGGTGCTTACATCCCCAAAATTTATTCCGTCTCCTTATGCACTCATAGTATCCATGATTTTCTACAACTCCTTGCATATATCCTCCAATGCATCCATTCTTCATGTGATATGTGGATATAGCTCCTTCAACCGGTTTTTGATTGAATCCCTCAAGGTTTTCAATGGCCTCTAATTTCTTCTCAGCATTGGCAAGTATTTTGTCTCTTTCTGCCATATTCCCCTTTTTTTTCTCCTCAAACTCCTTGAGTTCCACTTCATGAGTGGAAACCAAGGTGATTTCCACTTTGTCTCTATCCACACACTTTTTGTACATGGCCTCAGCAGTCTGGGAAGTGGCCCTTACATCAGCAAGCACTTTGTTGTACTCCATGACAAGCGCTACGATATTCAACTTGTCTTCCTTCTCTAGGTGCGCGGCCACTTCCTATGTAAACTCCAATGATGGTGGTTTTATTTCCATGGTGAGGACCCTTGTTAAATCCTCCAGGAATCACAAAGTAGATCCATACTTCTATGCAGGTGATTCTAGGTCTGGATGCTTTAATAGTACAACCCCATTGATGGATTCTACTTTCTTGTACACATCTCTCACCTTGGCCTTTTCATCCTTCAATTCTCGATACCACTGGGCACTGATTAAATTTTCTTGGCTCATCTCCTTGGTTAATGTAGCTAGCTCTTCCTCTTTCTCCTTCAATACCCCTTCTAGATCCCTGATCCTATCATTTCACTTAAAGATTCTAGCTTCTATCTCAACGGAGACTTTGTGAAGAACATTGCTCAGTTGTTCATTTGAGAGTTGTTGGGTATCCACCACTGGGTTATCTTCTCTTGGTCCTAGAAATGTTACTGTTTTCCCTTGGATTACATCAAACTCTAGTTCATCAAGGCGGGACTCAATTTCCCAAGAGATCATCTTCCTTGTCCACAGGTAGGCAACCTCCTTGTCGAAAGATGACATGCATACAATCTCCTCCACCGGAAGTGTACTATGGAATCATGCATGAAACACCTTCTTCAGGTCATTAATATAACCCATCTTTGGCCTCCCCCCTCTTTGTGCACCTTCCTCCCATGTACGCACCCTTGGGTATACTTACAGTTAAAATTAGGCCTCTAGTGCTGCCGTGTTCCTCTTCCTCACTCTCCTTCTCCTTGTTCAATATTGGCTCAACACTGGGCTCCACCTTTTCCTCCACTAGGTTCTCAATGTCCCTTGTATCCTCTTCTTCTACCACCTTGGTCGTTTGCTCTTGTTTCGAGCTTGAAACCTCTTGTTTATGTGTGCTAGCCTCCTCATCTTTTCCCATGTCCTGGGTGCTTCCTCCTACCTAGCGATCCTTGCGCCACAAAAAAAGGAACCCTTGTTCTTCTTCTCTTCCTTCCTCCTCTAAATCATGTATATTGAAAATAGGCAGCCCTTGATCTTTCCCAGGGTCCTCTTCCCCACTTACTTCTTCTTCACTACCATCCTTCTCTCCTATGTACTTGCCCATACTTCTAGCTTCTTTCGAGGTGGTCTCCTCTTCTACCCTCTACTTTTTCCTAACCATAGATTCCGATGTAGGTGACTTTGTTTCTTCTTCTAATGACTCCTTATCTAATGGTTCTTCTAGTTCTAGAGTCTTTTCTCTAATTACGGCCTTTTTCTTGTGTGTGTACATGCTAGTTCTGGTGCTTGTCCTGGGGGAACCTATTTCCTGTGTCTCCACCACACTTGGGATTTTATTTTCTGGTTCTTTTCCCTCTCATTTGGGTGTGGGTATTTTCCTCCTAGTTAGATCTTGAGGTATAGATACCTCGTTCTCTAGGTATGTGTCATAATCTGACTTGGACCTTATGCGAATGTAAATGTGTGCCACAGATCCTCCTGCAATGGGAAAATTCATGGGCCTTGTCATTTACACTTCATGTGACATGTACTACTTTATGTACATGTGCTTTCCAGGGTAGACCAACCCTTTACGCAATTCCCTGTGGTCTTTCTCCAAACTACCAAGGTCTAACTTAAACTTTTTTGACTCCTTGAACCTGTTTACTCCCGCTTGGAAGTACTGAGTTGTGAAGGCAAAGGGGAGCTTGCACCATGGGCTTCATGAGTCATCTATCAACTTGAATCTGCCCAATTAGTAATGTTGGTACACAAAAAATTCTACCTCTCCCCTAGTGGCCACTAATAATTGTTCAGGAATTCTCCATTCTTCCTTGAACGCATTCCTTAGGTGCATGTACCACTTTTCCAAGCGCACCTTGTGCACTGTTGTCATAGTGTCACAAGTGTACTTCTCAAATATTTTGGCGGGTGAGGGGTCTTCATCAGGGTACTCCCATACAAAATTATTTAATACATCTGGTACCCCTATCTCCAAGAATACGATGGTCACCAACACATTTCCAAAAAGGATCTTGTCACCTTCCTTCGCGCAGTTGATGATTTCATCTACGTTGAATGCAGACAAATTATAGATGGTGCCCTCTGAAATCTTTCTAAAAATGTTTAAACATGCCTTACTAACTTGATTCCATCTCTCCTAACCATTTAGCTTTGACACCAGGTGCGTGGCCATCTTCATTACTGGATCCTTGATGTCTGTGACATCATAAAACCTTCACCCCTTTTGTCAAGAAAGAGTGGTGATAGTTTTGTTAATCACTTCCTTGTCTGTCAAATCATCTTCTAACCCATCTCCTTCATAGATGAGGCCTATGAATTTTGAAATGAACTTAAGAGTTATGTGCATCTTGCACCCCGTGAAGTGGAAATAGTCCTCGTGCACATATGACATCATCCAATGATATAGTCTCTTAGGTTTCCCGAAGTAGGGCAACTTAAAGAGTTGTAGTAACCCTGCCTTCTCTAACTTGACCTTCACATCATCATTATATATGGGCAAACCTTCTGGTGTCCTCTTATTTGTTGGGTGCACTAACTCCAGTGCCAAATCCTTTTTAATTGTTCTTGTTTGATGATTATAATCATTTACAAACATATCACTAAGATGGGACTCCCACTCTTTCCCTAATAACACTCCATCTAGGTATTGCATTTCTGCATACCAATCCTCATTTTTGCTTGCTTTAATTTCTTGTTGTTTGGCCTTGACCTTTCCTTTTCCCTTCTTGGGTGTACTAGATGGTTTATTCGGTGCCATTTTTTAGGTATTCTACCCACTTCAATCACTTCTATTACTTCGTTCTTCCGCTCTCTCCAACCCTAGATCTCGAACTTGTGAAGAATATTACTTAAACCTGTGCCCTAGTCCTTCAAACCCTAACTGGGATACTCCCTTCACAAGATGACATCTTCTAAAACTTTCTCCCATGCCTATGAAATCCCTTCCTCCTGGTTCGCAAATTCAAACTAGCTACTTACGTTTTAATTTCTCCAAATTTTTTTGGAAGCCCTACTTTGCAAAGGTGCAAAAAGTGCTTCATTCTCTTACACACAAAGTGAAAAATGAAGTGTCCTGACCCCCTTATTTATATTTTTTCCATTTTTGAGCATTAAGTGCTACTTCACCTACCACCATACTTTATTTATTTAATGCGGATTTTTCAAACAAATCTTGACTTAAGCACTTTCCCTCATGCACCCATCCTACGTGGAAAATCCTCCAACCTAACAGGAGACTCTTACACATTGAAAACTAGTGCCGAAGGCACTTCTTCTATCATGATTTTTTCTCTCACCTACCTTGTGTTTCTTAATGTGCTTTCTCCTCCATTGTACATGAGATATATAAGCAGCTTTATCTTGGCACCAACCATCCTTTTTCTATCTTTTCTCTCCATACACCTCTTTCAACCGGGCCATTCAACTGGGCTTTTTAACACAAACTTCCTTGGAACTTTAACCATATGCTCCTTCACATTACTCCACCCCACACTTAAAACAATGTTTGGTCCTGTGTGCACTCAAAAATTCTCAAAAAGTAGTAATAAGGTTACCAATGCCTAAGGCACAAAGCAAAACAATAACGTGAAAGGGAAACACAAGAAAAGAAATGCATAAAGGAAAATTCTAAACTAACTGGCAAAACTGCCATTCTTACAAACACCAAGAAGACTTATTTATAGTAGGGCTTTAGTATACTCCCATTGAATTTTCCAAGTAAATTCATCCCATCCAACACTTGTAACTGGCACACGCCAAAAACAAGGATGTACGAGATTGTGTAAGGACCCAACCAATGGACTTTCAACTTCCCAGGATGGTTTAGAAACTTAGAATCATATAGTAAAACCAGCTACCCAACCTCAAACTTCTTGTTTCTAATGTGGTGATCATGCCAAGCTTTCTACTTTGCTTTCTTTGTTGTTTGGCTCCACCTGGCGAGTGATTTTATTTCATAAAATTTTATTAACTCCTCAATTATTTCTTCCAGAACTTCCTCATTGGCCAACCCTCTTGTGCATGTTATTCACAGAGAAGGTAACATTAATTAAACTGGCAGAATAGCTTCCACGATAAAAACCAACTAATATGGTGTGGATTTGTTCAGCCTTTTAAACATTGTCCTGTAAGCCCACAATACTGTTGATACTTTTTCATCCCAATCTTGTTGTTCGACATCACAATTTTTCGTTAGGGTATGACTCATTATTTTGTTGAATGCTTCCACGGTTCCATTTGTTTTTGGGTGATAGGGCGTAGTCTTGTGATGAGCCACCATGAACTCTGCTAACATGATCCTCACGGTCTCATTCAAGAAATACGTACCCCTATCACTGGTCAAACTTAATGGACATCCATACCTTGTGATAAGGTTATCCCACAAGAACCTTGTTGTTGTGGATGCTGTGAAATCTTTAGTTGGAGATGCCTCTACCCACCTAGTCAAATAATCCATGTAAGTGATGACATAACATGACCTATTCCTACGTACCGCTGGTGCAATAGGGCCTACAAATTCTATTTCCCACTTTTCAAAAGGTTCCACACTAGGGATAGGGCACAAAGGAATTTCATCTCTCTTTTCTGGTTTTCCAATGTGTTGACAATGGTCACACACTTTACAATAGTCTTTAGAATCCTTGTATAGGGTTTCCCACCACAAACATACCATTAATATCTTATGTGCAGTGGCATCACCTGCATAATTCCCACCCGCAATTCCTTCATGTGCTTCCTCCATGATGGCCAGATGCTCATGCTCTAATACACACCTGCGCAAAATTTCATCACGTCCCTACTTGTATAAGTATCCACTGATTAACATGTAGGGAGCGGCGCATATGGCTAACTACTTTTTCTCTAATGCCTTCATTCCTTTTGGTGCCACACCTTCCTTTAAAAATATGGTAACCTCTTCCAAATCTGAAGGCACGCACCGCAACCTAAGCAGTTGTGCATCTGGCATTGTTCCTCTATACTTTGCGTGTCCTCCCATGAATCAATTCTCGAAAAATGATCAGGTCCACAATTTATTTTCCTAGGCTTCACTACAACAGTGAATTCAAACTCTTGAAACAACAACACCCACTGACATATGCACCCTTGTAGAATAGGCTTGTTCACAAAATACTTTAATACCATGTGGTCGGTGTAAACCAAAAAGGGTGTTGCCAACAGATATTGTCTAAACTTGAAAAGCGCGTAGATCATTGAAAATGCCTCGCGCTCAATTGTAGTTTAGTTCTTCTTTGTTGGTGTCATCTTCCTACTTATAAAACACAGAGGATGATCAGCAATTCCTTCACTTGGTAGTGTAATCATTTCTGTAATAGTGGTCCCCGAGGCATCTACATGGACATCAAAGGGCTTGTCCCAAGAGGGAAAATGTAATATAGGCGCGGTGACAAGCCTATCTTTTAATGTATCAAATTCCCTCTATTGTGCATCTCCCCAATGGAAGGCACTTTTATGTCTGAGCAGCTCCTCTAAAGGCATGGTGATCCTAGCATACCATTTGGTGAATATCCTATAATAACCCGTATGCCCAAGGAATCCACGCACTGCGCTCTGGCTAGTAGGCTTCCCTAATCCCATAATTACTACAACTTTAGTGGGATCTACCAACAAGCCCTCCTTACATATGATATGCCCCAATAAAGTCCCAAAGGGTGTAGCAAACACACACTTCTTAATATTGAGGGATATCCTCAACTAACTACACTTCTAAAACATTAACATTAAATTGTCACAATGGTCTTTAACTAGACCATACACTGTCCAATCATCCAAATAGACCTGAAGAAACTTATGGATGAAGTCCTAGAATGCTTTCACCATTATGCACAAAAAAATAGTAAGCGCATTCTTCAACCCAAAGGACATGACTGTGTATGCAAAAATTCCCCACTCAGTGGTGAAAGTTGTCTTCTCCTGGTCCTCCTTTACAATCCAGACTTGGTGGTACCCCAAAAATCCATACATAAAGGAATAGATTTCACACCCAGCGACTCCTTCCAAAATTTCTTCCATGAAGGGGGTTGGAAAAGGATCAATGACACAAAAAACATTCATCTCCCTATAATCCGTCCATCCTTCTTGATATTGATCACCATCAAACTTATCCATTTCAATTATTCCACTTCTTCAATGATCCTAGAAGCTATCATTTTATCTATCTCCTCCTTAACCTTCATGCATAAATTGGGATTCATCCGCTAGGGCCTCTTCCTAATTGGTTACGCACCATCCTTCAGCTTTATCTTCATCTCCCCCAAGGAATGGTGAATGCCTTTGAGCTCATGGTACCCACATGGGAATAGATCCTCAAATTCACGCAACAGATCAATGATCTTAAAGATTTCCTTCTTCGAATAATAATCTCCAATAATAGCTTCCTTAGGTTCTTATCCTAAACCGATGTTAACCTTATTTGTCTTTAAGGGCTCATGGTAGGCACATGTGTGAGTATTAGCACTGTCCACTACCTCACACATCCCTATAGAATGGCTAACATCCAAGCTTTTTGATTCCTCTCCATCAATCACATACACCAACTTTCCTTTCTCCTATTCCAAGCACACACACTTAAGATGTACCTCTTATTTTTCTACTACTTCCTCTTCAAATCGTGCCTCCAAACTTGTTCCACCTAGTAACTCCAACAACCTATCTTCCACCATGACACTATCCCCTATGACAAGGAACTTGATACCCTGCAAGGCCTTATCAATTGATGGCTTGGTACTCCGATACTCAAATATTTTAATAAGGTCAACTATGAGCTCTTGTCAATTCCCTGTCTAGCGGCGTGTCTCTGAATGAATGTATCATGCGCACGTGCAACCCTACAGTGTAGAATACAACTTGTGCATAGAAAGGGATGGTGGAATAGCTTCCACACCTTCTCTCTAGATCCTCTCACACTTCTAGATATGGAAAGAGGTGGGATCCTTCCCATGGAAGTCCTTAATGGTGGTGGGTACATTACTCCCAAAGAATCTGATAGAGAGAAATTCTTACCTCGCGCCATTCCAAGAGGCTCTCTTGATGTGTAGCCCACCACCGTGCCACTATGCCGAGCAGGACATAACTTATCATCCCTCCTTGTTCCTTCTCATCCTTCCACTAAGCTTCCACCTCCTACAAAAAGATCTCAGGGAAGGCTCCTCCTGAATACTTGGGTAGCTATTTTCCTCCTAGGCACCGGACTGTGCATGCATTTATTACCTTGGTCACTGACCCTCTCAACTGTCATCCCATCAATTCATAAGTTCCCCACACCTAATTGTCACATGCTAGACTGGTGGTATCACTTACTGACTGAGAATCCTCAAACTGGATAACTCCATTAGTAGGATGTATTATCTCTGGGTCCCTAATTGAGTGCACATATATCCTGTCCATAACTTCTTCCCCTAAAGGTTCAATATAGGGTTTCAACTTCCCATCATCCAGGGGTATAATGACCCACTCCTCCAAGTTTTCAAAGCTGATGTACCCTTTGTTGAACCAAAGGTCTACATTGTTCTTATAACACCATGGGCACCCAAGTAGCATTGGGAAATTGTCTGCCTCAGCGAGCGCCAAGACTTCAAAGTCCCCAGTAAACTTAGCTCCATGGATAGTAATAGCTTCATCCTTTAAGACACCAATGGGCATCACCTTAGTCTTTTTTTCCATATACAACACATTCAAAGATGGCTGTAATGCAAGTCTTCCCATATGATGCCATGCATCTAAAGTTAGAACATTAACCTCCGTGCCGGTTTCAATGAGGATATTACTAAGGATCCATCCATCTACAACTGCATTCAAAGTGATCTCCTTGGAATAGTCAAGGCTGTGAGGGGGAAGGTTTATGTGTAAGACCTACCTCTCGCACTCTCCTCCGGTGCATGGTACCTTCTCTCTCAACCATGACCCTAGTAAGGGAATTATATTGTCTTTCCTTAACATTTTACACACCTCCTTGACCTCATCTAGGTCATCCTTTGGTGCCTCGACTCTCCTTCCTTGTTCCTCCCTTCTGGATTTCTCCTTTAGACATTAGATTTCCCCTTGTAATCTCCAAATGACATCCATAGTGTCTTGATATACCTCCTTCTAATGCGTAGGGTCTAGATACTTTCCATAAACTACTTCCTACCTTGAAACTAGGTTCTTTTGTCTTGGTATCTCTCTTGAGTGTGTGGCTTCTACCCTTATTGTTATCAAGACAGGATCCAAACCTACATCTTGTGTTACCCTAGGCATCCATTGGGTTTCTACCTTCTTAATACTGACCATTGCAGGACCCTTGTCTCTCTGGTGCTGTTGATTCATGTGCTCAAACAATTTTGGGAACTCCTCATACTTATGCTTCTTTCTACACCACGAACACTGCAACATTTCTAGGAATTCATGTTTGTAATGATCTATAGATCCACAGTCGAAACAGGTTCCATGCGAGAACTCATTCCTTCCTCCTCTGTTGTTTCCATGACCAAGGAATCCTCCTTGAAAACCTCTTCCACGTGCGTCTCCATCTGTGCGCTCCTCATAACAGTGATCATCACCCTTAAAACTATTGGCAATGATGGTTTGGCACACCCCATAATCAATGGCCTCATGGATCTGATCAAAGATAATACAGTCCTTAGTATCATGGGTTGTAGAGGTGCAAATCTTACAGTAACAAGATACATTCTTCAATATTACGCGTTACAGTAAGGGGCACCTACTCACACCATGGCCCCCATGAAAAATTTCACAATCTATTACCACGGTACGTACTGTCCTCCAAGGGAAATTATCCTTAACATGCCCCTCTACTTCACAATCTGTGCACCAACAACCACTGCAAGTCTCATGGGCTGAGTTCACAGACAACATTTCCAACTACTTGGCCATAGCAGTAATCTGAGCCTCCAGGAACGGGCTAACGCCAGTATCAACACTACCAATAGCCTCAGCACGTAGAGTGGCTTCTAATGCCTCACGTACATCTATAAAAGTTTTATGAGATAAGGCCCTTCTAAAAGGAGTGATCAAACCTCCAACAAACCACTCATCATGCTATGAAGGGTGAATATTATATGATAATTTAGATAAGAGAGTTTTAAAGCATGCATCATACTCCCACACACTCTCTGCCATTCCTTTCTGAATCTCCTTCAAAGCGCTGATGCTCTTCTGTTCAAACTCAAGAATGTGGAATTCTACCAAGAATTCATTCTTTAAAGCATTATAGTCCACCACTATTTGATGAGGGTCATACTTCTTATACCAACTATACATGTGCCCTAGCAATGTGGTTAAAAACTGACTAGCCTTCCGTTTTGGGGTTTTGATACCCTTTGTGTGCCATAGCAGTTCACACTTGTGAACATGTTCTGCAACATCCTCAATACCTCTGTAATCAGGATAATGTAGAGACATTTCAAAGAAATCTTGTGGGGGTGGTTGGGGCTCAAATTTTCCTAGGCCAAAGCCTTAGTTTCCACTTGTATTTCCTCCCCCGCCAGGTCCACCAAGTCCACCAGGTCCTGAACCACCAGATCCACCAAGCCCACTAGGTCCTAAACCACCAGATCCAATAGACCCACAAGCTCATATTCCTTCTAAACCACGAGACCCACTAGGTCCACCAGATCTTGAACCACCAGATCCACCAGACCCACTAGGTCCTAAAGTGGTCATGTCAAGGGTCCCAATAGTTCCACTGAGTTACGTACCTATAATTTGCGACAATGCCCCACTGCCAATAGTATACCCCATGCCACTCCCAGATGTGAGACCAAAAGCTTGTGTGTCTATACCTTTCTCAAAAATTCCTAACACTGGGTTGGTGTTTGTAGCCATAGAAGGCCCAAACAAGAAATTATACCTCTTGGGTGTAGATTGATCACTTCCAATGTAACCAACTGGACCAGTGATATTTTCCCCCTGATCTAGAAAAATAAGCACCAGAGTCCAATTACTAGGTGGGCTCAGATGTGCACCAATGGTTCTTCTTTCTCCGTGCAACAAACTCTCATCAAAATCCAAAGGGGTCTCTCTTACACATTTTCCAAGATGGGGTCACACAAACTGCTCAGGTTCCACATCCTATGCGTGAACCTCAAATCCTTCCCACAACATCTGCCACCATACATCCATCACACCTACAACCTCAAATTGTCTAGAAATCTCCCTTTCACGCACTTCACCATACTTGAGTTGTTTTTCCTCCCTATATTTCTCTGTCGCAACATCTTCCATCTTCCTATACCCTAACTTCCTCGGCCAGCACTCATAATGGTTTAGTCAGCAATTAAGAATTCCTCTAAACTCATGGTAACCATCAAGATCTTCATATCTAGAGGGATAGCTAGTAGAAACGATCCTCTGGGCTCCCACAAAAACTCAAACTCAGTAACCTCCAGATAAGAATATGTTGAAATGGCATACTTCAGAGTGTAGCTAGCCAATATTCCTCTCCACCAATGATCCATAACATGGGTCCATGTTAGATCTATATCATGTAGCCTCTGGTATTCTTCTTTGGTCCAGACATGTGATCGATAATGCCAACTTGATCTAGAGGCATAGGATGTGAGCCATACATATAGTTCCACTGGGAAGTAACAGAAAAAAGTCTCACACAGATCATGGTAGAGGTTCTCTTCAACCCATCTACATGCATTAAACTCAGGTCCAGTTTTGAATTTATGAGAGAATTCATCCTCCGTTATCTTAAACCATGATTTAACACTTTCCAAAGTTAACCACTCTGTCATTACTCACTTCACAGACCATGATGAATTCTAACTCCCACTACAACTTCAAAAAGAGGCCCCAAAAATGGAACCAAGATGTAGTCATTTCTACCCTTAACACAAAAGAAAGGAATCCCATGCACACTGACCTATCACCTAGTGGAAGCTGGGTGCTCACCCGAGCCACGCTCAGGTGTCGAGTCTCTCTTTTATTTGAGTTTAGTGGGAAACATAATCTATGATTTGTGTTTAATATGCTTTCAAATGGATTTAGGAAATACAAGAAACATAGAGCTCAGAATGGCCTTTAGATACTTGTATTCATTTCAGACAGAGTACCTAACAGAATCTATAATGTGTATCATAATAGAAAGAAGCATACAAGCATCCATACTTAGCATAAAAGGAAAGAGAACTCATGAGAGAGAAGTATTCATCAGAATAATTGATATTCATGTATATATAACATGTAACATCATTACATCCATGGAGTCATTATAGAGTGTTATAGAGAAACAGACCACAAGAATGCATTGCAACTGGATTAATGTAACTAAGCTACCAAAAATAAAATTACAATCCCCATGCCCAATACATCCTTTCCCAAATGTAATTACTCATTAACAAAGTTCTTGCAGTATTTCTGCAGAGCTCCACCCACACTCTAAGTCTCTCCCATTACTCTGCAGGCACTTGTATTTATAGCTTTTCTAGACTACTAACTCATCCTCCAGCACCCTCAGATCTGATGCCAAGTGTCTGAATGTGGTCCTCCATGCTAGCATGATCCTCTAGGCCTAAGCTTCCCACTTTATCCCATAATGTGATTCTAGAAGATTCTACCACATGCATGCTCCTCTTGGGGCCAACTTGTCACCAGGTTGGCACCTTATCCACATGCATTCGGGTCATGCTTTACACGTGTTCTACCCTGAACATCCAATTTTTCCAAGTCCCGAACCCTTGGTTCTATCCACGCGCATTGTGCACACCACGGGATTCCTTAAACCCTTTTCTAAAACCCTGTCTTGTGTTCTTTGTCCTTGCGTGCCTTTCTTTAACTGGGACCTTTTTCGCTTATGTGAATTTTGTACTTAGTCAATATTCTAGGGGGCCAACACTTAGTATTTTCACAATTTCACTATTTTAGCTCTTTTTTTCACAAAGTTTGTGTTCTACGAAGTCTGATCTAATTTAAAAGTGACATGTACATATTTTTCTCACATTTTTTAGTCTTGGGAAGACTTGTAAAGTTTAAGCCATTTAAAAGGCTCCCCATATTTTTTTATTTTGGCTTAGTATTTTTGGTTACACTTTGAAGTGCAAACCACTCGTCTGTTGACATGTATTTTAAATCTCCACCTGTCATATTTTATCTTGCTCGTGGTTTTTCAATTATTTTCTTTATACTAAGGATTCCAAAATTTATTTGTTCTATAGATTCTCTAAGTTTCTTTAACTTGCGGATTCTAAATTAAGTTTGTATCTCAACCCCATCCAAGATCTGTTAAATCAATCTTAAATTCAACTAAATCAAGCTATTTTTTGACTAAATTCAAGTTGATTGGATTCATATAAATAATAAAAATATTTGTAGCTATTTTTTTGTCTCTATTTAGCTTCCTTGACTCATTTTTTAGCTGAATTTGTTTCCATTGTTGTTTGAGCATTAAAAATGGCTAGTTCTACCAGTTTTCATTAGATAAATCTCAGCTTTTGAATGTAATAAACTATAACATCTGGAGCATAAGGTTAAAATCTTGTTTCATGGCTATAAAGCTCTGGGATCTTGGCATTGGTGTTAAAAAATGTCCCACAGGGAGACAAGTTACCCCTGAACACCTTAGCTCCTTCTGTTAGAGATCTCAAGAAGCCCTATCTATCCTATTGCAAAGCATTAAAGATGAATTCTTGATGAATATAGTCCATATGGACTCAACTGAAGATGCATGGAAGAAATTAGAAACCATGAATGAAAGCAGTAGGTTGTCTAAAATTATTAAACTAGTTTTAGAGATGTTTACAACACCCATGAAGGGGGATGAGAAAATTGTCAACTATTCAACTAAAATTAGGAACATCAAAGATCGATTACATGGCTACAACTATAAATTATTTCAAGATAATCTTATGTACTTCATCATTCATATTAATATTTATGAAAATTTCAAAAACTACATCTCAATTTTCAATTCTAAGTATCAAAATGAGAATGATCTGCATGATCTAGACACTTTGTCTTCTTTATTGATTCAAGAAGAGAGAGTCATGGAGAAATTTAATTCAAAAGAGAGTTCTTATCAAGATCTGTTCTCACAGAGTCATAAGTATTCTCATAATATAAATAACACCAATCATAGTAAAAACCCTAATATCATATCTAGATTTAAATCAAATCCTAAGGCTAACTCTAAGAACAATCAGAACTTTAAATTCAAATTTAATGGAAATTGTAATAATTGTGGGAAATTTGGGCATAAAGAGTTTGATTGTAGATTAAAGACTAAAAAATTAGATAAGAATACCAAGAACACCAACCCTAATAATCATAAGAAAAATCAGAAGAAAACTCAAGCAAATGTGGCTGAGTAGTCAATTACCTTGTATATTTCCCTCTCAACCTCAAATGAAAATGAATGGATTCTTGATAGTTGTGCCTCTAGGCACATGAATTGTACTCTTGGTATCCTCTCAGATATAGCTAAATGTGAAGATATTATCTATTTAGGAGATAAATCACTCATTAGGTCAAAAGATTGTGGAAATTTTAAGCTTTCAAATGGTGTAATTAGGAATGTATTTTATGTTCCTCAATTGAAGAATAATCTTTTATCTTAATCTCATCTAACTAAAGAAAACTATAAATTGGTTTTACCGAAAGATAATTTTAAAAATGTTATTGCTTCTGTCATTCATAAAAATGGCTTGCATATCTTAGATGGTTTTGTGTCTAAATCTTGATTTTCTTCATCTTCTAGGAATGATATTCATCTTTGGCATGAAATACTTGGTCATGTAAATTTCAAAATCCTATATGATATGTCTATATTGAATATTTTTATTGGTCTTCCTAAGATAAAGACAAGTCATGAAACTTGTGAAAGTTTCCTACGTGGTAAGTAACATGCTCAACCACTTCACAAACATCGTGATCCAATTTCCTCTCAGTTATTAAAATTGATTCGCAATGATGTGAGAGGTCCAATTGAGGTTCTTTCTCTTAGTGGACTCTTGTATGATATTTTTTTTATTGATGATTACTCTAGAATGACTTGGTCTTATTTCATTAAGAAGAAGTCTGATGTCTTAGTTAAGTTTCAAGAATTTAAAGCTCTAGTTGAGAATGCTTCTAATCTAAAAAATTAAGAAAATTAGTAATGATAATGGAGGTGAATATGTCAAAATAATTTTAATGAATTTTTTGTGTCATGTGGGATTAAAAGAGAGTTGACTACTCCTTATTCCCCTCAGCAAAATGACATTGCAAAAAGAAAGAATAAGACTATCTTAGAAATGGATTGGAATATGATTCATGCTTCCAATATGCCTAAATTTTTATGGGCTAAAGATATGAACACTTCTGTCTATATTCTTAATATATTTCCTACTAAATCTCTTCATCAATAAACTCCTCATGAAGTTTGGACAAAGAAAAAACTAGATATTTCTCACTTAAGAATATTCGGTAGTCCTACTTCTATATTTATTCCAAAAGCCAAAAGGAAGAATATTGATCCAACCTATTTTTCTTGTATTTTTGTTGTCTATGGCTGTAAAACTAAAGGATTGAGATTTTATGATCCATTCAAGCATAAAATTGTTGTAAACAAGTATGTTCAAGTCTTAGAAAGAACTTTCTATGATGATCCTCATGAACCCTACTCTGGTGCTCTAGAGATAGAACATGATAATTATTCTTCCATAGAAGTAGAAGCTTAAGAGGTTGATCATTCTAATCTAGATATGATGGATATTGAGGGGGAGCCATCTCAAAATGTATTGCAACCTAAGATTCCTAAAAGGGGTCAAATTCCTTTTCAAAACTCTCAACCTAATAATCTTAGAAAGCTAACTATAAGTCAACATACTTATCATGCCTTAATGAACCTCTATGAAGTAGAACCAAAATATTTTGAAGAATCATCTCAATATGATATATGGCTTCAAGATATGAAGGATGAATACAATTCCTTAATTAAAAATGACACTCGGGAGCTAGTCTGTCCTCCTTCTAAAAGAAGCATTGTAGGATTTAGGTGGTTGTTCAAAATTAAATATAACTCTCTAGGAGAGATTTACATGTTCATGGAAAGTCTTGTAGATCATGGTTTCACTTAGAAACCTAGTATAGAATATGTTGATACCTTTTCTTCTATTTCTAAAATGAGCACTATAATAGTTCTTCTTGCATTATCTTCCCAATATGGTTGAGAGATTCACCAAATGGATGTTAAAAATGCTTTCTTAAATGGTGAATTAAAATAATAAATATATATGATTCATCCTAAAGGTTTTGAAGAACTTGGTAAAGAAATTTATGTCTGTAAGCTTAAAATGTATGGTCTTAAGCAAGATCCTAGAGCTTGGTATGCTAAAAGTAATAGGTTCTTTTAGGAAATTTTTTTTCTAACTGTTGTTCTGATAATGATTTATTTGTTAAATTTGATAATAATCATATTATCATTATTTTTCTCTATGTTGATTATCTTTTGATTACTATTAGTGATTGAAATCTAATTGTTAGAATCAAAGAATAGTTAAAATAACATTTTGTAATGACTAATTTAGGTTTATTAAGTCATTTTATTGGCATGATTATATTTCAAGATCATAAGTCTATTGTTGCATCTCAATATTAGTATGCTATGAATTTTATTACAAGATTTAACATGATTGATTGTAATTCTGTTGCCATTCCTATTGAATTTGGTGTTAAGTTAGACCCTAATCCAACTTGTACCAAATTTGATCCTACTCTGTATAGGCAACTAGTTTGTATTCTAATTTATTTGACCATTACTAGACATGATATTTCTTATGTAGTAGGAGTAGTTTCAATATCTATGCAATAACCTTACAAGGTACATTGAAAAATGGTAAAGAGAATTTTGAAATATATTAAAGTAACAATCAATTATTGTCTTTTTTATTTTTCTTCTAATGATGCACAATTATTTGGTTACTGTGATTCTCATCATGCTGGTGATGTTGCAGATAGAAAGTATACTTCTAGATATCTTTTCAATTTGGGTGAAGGTGCCATCACTTGGAGTAGAAAGAAGCAAAAAAATGTGTCTATATCTTCTACTGAGGCAAAATATAGAAGTACAATGGAAGCTTCCAAAGAAGCTATGTGACTGAAAAAGACTGTTGGATGAGATGCACATGGGCGTAAAAGGGAGCACTAATAGTCTATATGAAAGTTAGATTTTCATTGCTCTTGCAAAGAATCCAGTTCAACATTAAAGAACCAAGCATATTGAAGTTCATATGAATTTTATTAGAGAAAAAGTCCTAAATGGTGATATTGATCTCAAGTTCTATTCTACAGAAGTTCTAGTTACAGATATCTTCGCCAAGCCTTTTTGTGATGTGAAGTTTTTCAAGTTTCATGACTTGTTGGGCCTATCAGAGTTTCCATTGAGGGGGAGTGTGCATGAAAATTCCACCTCTTAAAAGGATTTTTTAAAATTCCAATACTTCCTCCACTTTGTAATAAGTAAATGTGTCACTCTATGTGAAGTTACTTGTAAATCCCAGTGAAAATTTAGTTATGGGTATGCCTTGGTTTATAAAAGGCTCCATAATTTGATGTAATTATTTATATGTAAAGCTCTTGTTCTTAATAATTTCTATATGGGAAGATTATCTAGTTTCCCTTGTTTGCATGCTAGCCTGAATCATTGTTGCTGATTCAAGGATCTGTAAATCCTTTTGTAGAAAAAGATTAAATTGGCATGTCTATTTTTGGATTTCCCACTTAACATTAAGGGGGAGTGTTGGGGTGTTAATGTCAAGTGGGGATATCCACTTAGAAAACCCCTTGTCTTAAATATTATTTTTAATAATCGTAGTCGGTCTTTCACAAATTTAAAAACATTGAAGCGGTATAACCACTCACCCATATTATATAAGTAGGATGATCCCTCACGGGACTGTTTACTTGATATAGTGATTTACATGGTGCTAATAAGATAATAGATCATTGTGATCTAAGATAAGCTACTTATGCAAGATTTTTTACGTCAAGAAAAAAGTCTTCTAGTGTTTACTGTGAGACTGTGGAGATAATTGGAAGTGTTGGGTGAAATCTATTGAATTTTTAATATAAGATAGATATTTTTAGTGGAGTTTTTACCCTTTGGGTTTCCCCACTTAAATCTAGTGTTTCTTTTCTCATTTACTTTCATATATCGATATTTTCTTTTATTAATATATAAACTATTATATTAATATGTAAACATCTATTTAATGTTTGCACATTATAATCTATAATCCTCAATTGTTTAATTTATGGATCTATAATTCTTTAATTATATATTCCCTCATCTGTTCTAACACAAAAGAGGAGTAGTTTCTTTAGCTTCCATGGGCATCTCTTCCAACAATCGCTTTAACCACATGGATTCTTTTTCAACTTCCATTACACTTCTATATTCTACCTCACTAGAAGAAATGGAAAATGTTGGCTACATTTTACTTCTCCAAGTAATGGCACCTATACCAAAATTGAATACATATCCAGTTGTAGACTTGCAATCTATCACATCAACAACATGGTTAAAATCACAATATCCATATAAATATGAATTGCTATAAGAAGTATAATGTAAACCAAAATTAAATTTTCCCTTAATATAACACAAAATTATTTTGGCTAACTTCTAGTGATCTTGATAAGGCTCTTGCATAAACCTTAAAGCAATCCCTACTGCATAAGCAATGTCATGTCTAGTAATTCTTAGATAAAACAAACTACCTACAAGTTGCCTATAAAAAGTAGGATTAGCTTTTTCACATGTAGGTTTAGGATCAAGTTTACATCCAACTTCTATAGGAATAGTAACAAGTTTACAATCAAGCATATTTAACCTTTTAATTAAATTAGTTGCATATTGTGATTGAGATATTACAATATAATTTTTATCCTAAAATATAGCCATTCCCAAAAAATGATGCAATAATCATAAGTCTTTCATCTAAAAATATTGCATTAATTTTGTTTTAATTTTCATAATTAAATTGTTAGAATTAATAGTGATAAGAAAATCATCAACATACAATACAATGAGAATGATAAAATTTTCTTAAATTTTAACAAATAAATCATTGTTAGATGAACAGTTAGAAAAACCAACTTCACTTAAAAAATTGTTAATATTTGCATAACAAGCTCTCAGAGCTTATTTTAAACCATATAAAGATTTTTTTTAATTTACAAACATAAGTTTCTTTACCTAGTTCTTCAAATCATTTAGGTTGGGTCATATAGATTTTTTTTAATGAAATAAGACCAAATCATACGAGTGAAATCATCAATGAATGTGACAACATACAAAGAACCATTAGGAGATAAAACTTCTGGAGGTCCTCAAACATCACTATGGAAAAGTTCCGAAGGTTCAGAAGAATTTGCATCATGATGACTCTGGAAAGGGTTATCAAATTGCTTACCACGTAAAAATCCTTAACATATTTCATGATTATGGGAAATAGGTGGCAGATCACTCACTAGGTTCAGTCAAGACATATCGTACATGCTGCTGAAGTTGACATGACCTATTCTCTCTTACCACAATTACATGTCACTTCTTTGAGTTTTTAAACAAGAAGTAGAAGGAAAGCCATTAAACAAATACAGACCATCTCTTTGAATGCCTTCAACTATGATAACATTATGTTCATTTATAATAAACCATTTATCTTTTAATTGTGTTACACTATAGTTATTTAAGTCAATTTATAACAAGAAAGTAAATTCATTTTAAGTTTAGGAACTAACAAAACATTGTTAATTAAACCATTTGAAAATTTTGATTTACCTTTTCCCTGAACATTGAAAATGGAATGATAACCCAAGTAGATCTAATCATTACACTCTCTAAGTTAAGATAGGATATTAGATCTAAAGGTCATGTGCCTAGAGGCACCACTATATAAGATCCACTCATTTTCTTTTGCAGTGACAAGGGTGGCATACAAAGCAATTACATTTGATTTTTGACTATTTTTCTGATTCTTGTTTTGGTTTTGATAAATTTTGTTACTCTTTTGGATTTTGAAATTTGACTTATTATTTTTAAGTTTACAACCCTCTTTATTATGGCCAAATTTCCCATCAAAGCTAGCTCTTAGATCTCCATCTGTCTTATCTTTGTTAGGAGTTTTAACAGTTGGCTTTTCATTTTTGTTGAATCTAAAGGTTTTACATTTTGATTTCTGAGTGAGAAGTGCTTGAGTGACAATCTCCTTAAAATCAAATTTTGTCATTAATTTCTCTTCCTCAATGAGTAGAGCACTAAGGGTTTGAAAATCTAGAATGTCTTGTTTTGTTTGATATTTCAAATTTAAAATTGAAATAAAATTTCTAAATTTCTCATGAATATTCAATTGAATAATAAAATAAAGAAACTTATCCTGAATTAAGTTATAGCTACACCCATCTAACTGTGACTTAATATTTTTTATTTTAGCTAAATAATTTATCACTTTTTCATATCCTTTCATGGGATTTTTCATGAGTTCTAATATCAATTTAATGATTTTTGATAAACACGTACCTTCGTGCATTGATTCCAATTGATCCCAAGCCTGACTCGGACTTTTTTGATTCTCGATATGAAGTGAAAAAATCATGTACACTTCACAAAATGATGGGCATCACCACTTTTACTTTCTATTGATACACAATGACATTGTCTGTAGTTTCTTATCTTCCATTCGGAGCCCTCTCAATTCCATTAATAACTTCCCAAAAATTTTGAGCCATGAATTCTGCCTTCAATCAAATATTCCAAATGTTGTAATTATTCCCATTAAACAAATGAGATTTATCAATTGAAAAATTATTAGACCCCTTTTTGCATAAAATAGAATAAAATAATTAATGAGGATTAATTTTTTTTTATAGAAATCCCCCTGTCGCCGTTTAATAATCGCAATCAAAATAATGATCAATCTATGACAAAACAAGGAGGTCATGTTAATTGGATAGCATACACATGAATGTGTTAGTATGATATAAAATAAATCAAAATGTGAGTTATTTTTTTAGTTTTCTAACACAATGACGATGAAGATCTAGTTGTCATGTCATAAGAGTATATCATTTTAAGCAAAAAATGATTATATTGTTTTATTACTTTTCATAAAAATAAAAAATAATTTTTAGGATTAATTTATGTTTTTGAAAAATAAAAAACAATAATTTATATATTTTCAAAAAAAATAATAATGGTTTATATAATAAATATTAGGGAGATCTTACTCCTATATTAGTTTGAATCTATATCAACTCGACCGAGTTGGCTAGGAAACTTAGAGAGTTTATCATTGAGTTCTTTTATGCCATTAAGCTAATTTATAACCAACTTTCGAATGTAATATCATATTTCAAACTATGCAAATTAACCAACCAAGCTATCACATTTCAACTTACAATGTAAATTGAATATTAATCAACAAAGCCACACATATTACATTTTCCAAGCCTTATATTAAATTACCATTTCGGAGCCACATTTACTAAATTTTAAACCAACACTTCTCATTACATGACCTAGAGGATGAGCCACTCAGGCGATCCAAACCCATAAGGGATTCAAACAAAATGTGGTGGTGTGACCATAGCCACACTAAAACCCATTACCACACAAGATTGTAAATCTTCTATCCACCCCACGATGTCCCCATGTGGGACTAAAATGTGCAAAGGAGAAGGCATGGGGGCCCGCTTAGGGTGGCTGTCGGCTGGGTAGGGGACCACATGAAATGTGGTGGTCAATGATAGGGACAAGTGAGGGATTTGTGGTGTGCACCAATTGGGCCAAGATAGAAAGGGGGTTGGTAGGGGGCCACCCCCTAATATAAAAAATTTAATATAATCTTTTTTATCAAGCCACATTAATATTGTTTATAATATAAATTATAAGTATAGTTTTATATAAACTATATACAATGATTTTTGTATAGTTTATGATATAATATGAACTATAGAATTTATATTTTATTTTATCTTTATAAAACATAGTTTATAATAATGGAGGTTTTTAAACTATATAATATAAAAAATATAGTTTATATTAACTATAAACTATAGGTGCAAATTTTGAAGGGGGTCTAGAAAAGACATGAGATAAGTTTTTGAAATTCAAAGTGAAAATAATTATTTTACATCACCAGGGGACACGATGATTTATTCGACCAATAAGAAAATTTGAAAACCATATTTTCTACATTCTTGTCTCCTCTGTGAACTAGGTTTCGCTTAAATTTTTACTCTCTTTTAATATCTTGTATTCAATTGCACACTTTTAAAAATATAGAAATATATAAAATATTTGAAAAAAATATTCAAACCTCACCTTTATTTTTAGGCCATGGTAATTCTCCGAGTTCAAGTTTTCACACGAGGGTTAAAGTCTCCAATTAGGTTTTCACCTATGCATACACCATTCATACTACTTATAGAGAGGTAAGGAAGGGGGGGTCAAATAGGATACTAACCACCTAACTTTCCAACCATTGCAACATTATAATTAAATTAAATTATTTAATCCTACTCTGGAACCATGTCAGGACGAGGGGATAAAACATTTATTAACATTAATTAATAAACAAAAGCATAAATGTGCATATAGGAAATAAATAAATAAATGCACAAAACACCATAACATGAGATGTAATGTGGAAAAACCCAATGGGGTAAAAAACCATGGTAGAATAATTTCCACTATCTGAGAAATTTTTTACATCCAGTCTAGTAAAAATCCCTCCTCACTTCTTCTCCATGTATTTACCAGAATCACACAATAATTCTTAATATGACCTATAGTCATATTTAAATAACCCGAAGGGTTATGACCTTCTTAAGTGACGGGACACACCTCACTGATTAATGTTAATTAATTAAATAACTAACCACCTAATATATAGTTTGTATTTAAATAATAATAATATGAGCTATTCTATATTATTCAACTATAAACTAAATATTATGATTCATTTAATATTATAGTTCTAACACTCATGACTAGAGTAGCTACATGGATCATGGTTAGGTTATGTTGATTAGATTATGATTGTGTATACATAGATGATGTGATGGAGATAGGTGTAGATTTAGGATACAATGGAGATGTGGATTTCATTTAGATTTAGATATTTGATGTGCCTTGTAAACATAGATGTGATAGATTAGAACATAGATTAGAATGGAAATCCTTGTTCAATGTGGGTGAGTTCGATACGATGGGATAAAAAAAATGGTTAGATTGAAAGGTATGAATAGAACATGAATTTTTAAGGGTGGTCCAAACATAAGAAGTACACTTTCATCATAGTAAGGAGTTTACATAGGATAGATGCTTTGGAACTAGATTGGAGGTAAAGCATGATAATGAACATGAACAAAACAATGCACTTGCATCCATATGGTAGGTGTTAGCACATAATGAACAATAGTTATTCACATGTAATATCATGAGGGGAAGATGGAAGGTGTGCTTATATACCTGTTATAGACTTGGAAAAGTGTTTATGTATAGTTTTTACGGGGAAAATAGTTTATCCTTAGGTGGATCTCCTAGGTGTATGCCCTAAATATTTTCATTATTGTGTAAACTGATCAATGCAGGAAATTTTATTTCAAGGGGAAAGATAATCTATGCAAGAAGATTTCCTAGGATGCATGCTTTTGGATTGATGCATTTTTTAATTTTCTATTTGAAAGGATTTTCACTATGGGAAGCCTTTATTGCAATGATATAATAAAGTATCCATCCTTTGAGGGAGTGCTCTACAATTATGGATTTATGATTTGGATTTTTGGCTTTTGATTTTATATGGCAGGATAAAATACATGATAGATGTCTTTTAAGCATAAGTTTATACATTTGATAATATTTAATTTATTTGAACATATGTCCTTTGAGGGAGCAATATTTATTTTGGATAATACATATTTGATTTGATAGTTATCCTTCAAGGGAATAGTCTATATGAGCATCCATATTTTTTTTGATTTTATGGTAGAGCTAAGGATAGCCTAGTAGACCACTTGGGGAGGGGAATTAATGTGTAAAAGCTACACATGTGGACCCTTATCATAGTTCCAGGAGGTAGATAAGAAGGAGATGAATTTAAATATTGTGGGGTTTTCATCTTAAAGGAGGAACTTGTCCATAAGGAATATGTTATGAATAGAGTCGTGGTGCACATATTCAAGGTCACAAATAGGATAGTGATAGAAGACCACATAATTCCAAATCATTACGTTGGGGAATGGAGAAGGTTAATAATGAAAATGATATCGTTAATGCAACTAATGACACATTAGTTGGTGTGTTAACAATACAAAGGATGTAAGTGTAATGCATTAAGAGGTTGCATTTTAGGTTTACCATTGAGGGAGGCTAAGCGGTAAGCTCTAGACCCATACTTATGAGCGATAATGTATGGTCTAATCAAGTTACAAGAAAAATTCCCATGTTGGCTCCTTTCTAGAGTAGTGACATTTTGATTCCCTTTAAGGAAAAGGTCACTAATGATAAAGTACATTTCTTTGATATTTTTATTGTAAGCACATTTTATATGTTATTAATATATTTGATGATGTTGGAGGGGTATTAAGCGAAGTTCATCTAAAAATTCAATTTGTGTTAGATGCTTCTAGCGATAGTCCTTATCAGAGAAAATTTTGTAAAGAGAAATTCACAAATATGGGATCTGAATTTCAAGAGGTAGAACGAATTTAGAGTTGTAGACAAGAGATAAAGGAGTAGCACCTGTAGGAGTGCAGATGGTAGTCTGATCAGCCTAAAGAGTGAAGGGGATATGAAGGTGCCAATCATGATCCACTTTACCAACAATTTTGGAAATAATGTTGTTAGTAGATTTAGCTTGGCTGCTAGCTTGTCGATAATATGGAGAATAGAATCTAAGCTTGATATTTAAGGTGTTGCAAATATTCTAAAGCTCTTTTTTTTTTGGACTTTCTATTTTCTGAGATGATTTTTTGAGGAATGCTGAAATGATAATGATAGAAAACGTTGATAATTTTTTTAGCTTTGGTTGATGTGAGTGGAATGGATTCCACCCATTAAGTGAAAAATTTAGTAGTGGTGACAATGGAATGATGAAGTTGAGAAGAACATGGATTAATGAGACCAATGAGGTCAAGTCCCCATTGTAAAAAAGAACATAGATCTTGAGCTGGTTGGAAATATTGGCTAGGGATATGGGTGAGATTGGAATGTTGCTGACATTTAACACACTTCTTAACACATTCACAATAGCCTTAGTTAAGGGTGGTCCAATAGTAGCACATCCAAAGAACACACTTAACAACATACAAACCACTAAAGTTTCCACCATAGATGCTACCATATAATTCTTGTATCGATTGGATAGATTCATGGGTTTTAAGGCATCATAGTAAAATACCATCAAAACCAAATGTATAGAGGATGCCACAAAAGATAACATAATGGTTTCTGCATTGAAGGAATGAAATACTACCATTTTTAGATAGGTTGGAGGGAATTTTGGATTGAGATAGATGATTGAAGAACTGGGTATACTCAAGGTAATATTGGTTGGTTTTGATGAGGTTGATAGAGGGAACATCATTGGTATGGGATGGATAATGTAACAGTCCTATTTTAAGACTCTAGAAGTAAGGGATTTTTTTTCGAAACATAATATTCTCTATTTTAAATAAAACATAATTTATAAAAAACATTCCATGCTGATAAATCTCATAACATATAACCATATGTAGCTGTAATGACTCGGTATACTACCAATCTCTCATTCCATGACTCAGTTACCAACCGATCTCTCATGTTAACTTAAATTATAGAATAATTTATGTATAGTATGTATAATTGGTTCTCCTACCCTATTCTGGTTACTGAGTGATCTATTTAAAGAACATATCCAAATAATTATTACCATTATTCATCTAACATCACGTTTCTATAAACTAAGTGACAGAGGAAAAAGCAACAAGTAGCTTGCGATACTTTGGCCAAATATTTCCAACATACTGTTCATGTTACTATTCCTAGATGACATACTTTTCATTCCAAAATACTTCCTTCACCTCACTCTTCTGTTATCTTGAATGGTATTTACTGACTATCGTCAGTCTACTTGCCCAAGGTTTGACCCTAGCCCCAGTTAGCAACATAATTTATTATAGGAAGATGCTCATGATGACTTAGGGTATATAGGCATACTCGGTTGACCTAAGTCAACCAGATGTGCTAAGGTACCTTGAGTCATTGTAAGTTACTACCTATCCTAAACATGCTACTAACTTAACCTAGAGAGAAACTAAGTTCAAGTCCAGATGTGCGTAAATCTAGATGAACAAATATGGATGGGTGTTGCCACATGTCAACTACAAAACTGTATCCTCGAGAAGTACCATGACTTCTCGAGGGTACATTCCTGCAGTTGGTGTTTTCCAACATCTATTAGAACTGATTCATCAAGATGTACATACCCCCTTAGTGGTCATTAATCATAATTATATTGGATTAAGATTCAGATTACAGTAACCATACCTAACCCTAATTCCAACATTCATTAAGTTCTTTACCAATACTTAACCTGCTTAGATATGAATAACTTCATTAATTCAAGTTTTCATTGTTGTTTATTAACATGGCATAAAAAACAGTTATCTAAAAAATAAGACATCAAATATCAACGTTTAATTTATAACGTAACCTAGCTTTCCAAATCAATTATGTCATCCACCTAGATTCATCTAGGGTATACTTTATAAACTTAGTATAAAGATTAAGGATCATAACCACTATTAATTTTATCTTTCGTTATTTGGGAGAGGAAGAGGCTTCCTCTACATGGTTAAATGTTATTTTTATCAAAACCTTTTTATCGTTCATTACTCATATATTTTAATTGTATGTCCCAAGCATATTTCATTATCAAACTATAGTTGTGTAGTTAGATAATGACATATTTTGCAATTTAACAAGTTCATTATAATAAGGGAGATTATACTATCTCCTTAATCCAACTCAATATCTGATAACAACAATAGTATACTTGAATAGATATAAGGAATATTGCTAAGATATCACTATTATTTCCGGCATACAAGTATAAAATAATTCACATTACAAATTGGAGTCCAACCCAAAACCTTTCAATTCATGATTTTGAATATACATTTACAAAACTATGCATTTCAAGCATTCTGCATGTCAATCATAATTAATATCTTAAAAGAACATCACTTTCCCATTCCAATACATCTCAAGAATGATTCAAAACTCTTTACATAAGATCCAAAATTAAATAAACCAATGAATCATAAAAGTTTATGTCTTCTTTTATCACTTACGATGTCCATCCGTAAAAATTTCTAGCACGGCTCAGTTCAACAAATTGAGCATGATAAGCACTAAGCATTAAAGTGAAGTGCATTCCACTAATTGTTCCATTAAAACAAATCTGCTTTAATGAAATAATTAATATATATCATACAAGAAATCAAAAATAATAACATCTGGTAAAGAAGAAAAATTAAAGATTCTAAATTCCCTATTAAGAAAATATCATAATATAACCTGTAACACCTGCATTTATATCATATGGTTTAATTGATCCTATCAATTACTTTAAAACAATCAACAAGTCTTGTCATCCAATTGTTTCATAATTCCATAATAATAGAAATACACATTTATCTTTTCCAAGCAGAAAAATAAGTTACTTTCATCCTAGCTCATATTAGGATTATTCATCCTACAACTTGAGAAAAGAAGAAGAAACATCACATACTACTCCTTACACACTTCATCATCTGAAAGATAGAAACATGTTTAGAAGTGTAATACCTTGAACAAACTGCTATATTTGTCTTTGCATTACAAGCATTGGCATGTGATTTTCTTGAATGAGGTGTGTTTCCTTGATCGTTGAAAATCATGCTTGTTATGGATAAATAATTTCTAATCTTGGATTCATTGGACTGAAATGTTATGGCTTGCAAGAATCCACTTTCACTTCTTATTGATAAGCTACAATCTGGTTTTGAGAGTTGCAAACTTATCTCTTGTACTGACTCATCCTTGGATCAATTTCAGTGATCCAAGGAATATTTTAAATATTCTTAACGGACTAAATGGTAAATTGACATTTAGTAGTTTGAGAGGCATAATGGATTGAACTTTGTATTTTACAAATTCTTTGGGCTTAAGTGATCGTGTCTTCATTCGGTTGTAAGTTTGTGCTTCGTTCTCTGGGATTAATCTTCATAGGACATTATTGGTGTAAACAAAATATAGTCATCTTATGACTATGAAGGGGATCAAGATCCTAAAAACCTAAGGATAATCCTAACGGTATCCTAAGCTAGGTAAGAACACCTACTTCTTATCTACGTCTATTCAATTGGGTTGTAATCTAACCTAAGCTTCTTATTCTATTGTGTTAAGGGTGACCTAACCTAAGCTCTTATGGTAAACGAATAAGGGAAGTGGAGATTACTATGGTGATACTATACTATGTTAACCTAATGCCTAATACTAATGGTTGTGAATTTGATATAACCTAAGGTGGTATTACCTATGAAATTTTTTATAAACCTAAGGAAATTATTCAGGAAATGATTTTTGACTAACCTAAGTTTTGGGGACATCTATCCTAAACTATTTGAAAGGGGCCTAAGGTTGTATGTCACTACAATGATAGATCCAATGGATTTTGTTTGATTGATTAGATTTAAATGGCGAGAAGTACCACTAGTTTGGTAAGGGCTAGTTAAATTTTAGTGGGGTTTATGTGGAGGCTTTGCTAAGTATGGAATTGCATTCTGATTTGGAATTGGTAATCGCTAGTTTTGGGAGGCGGTGGAAAGGAGAGATAAGAGGAAGAATTAGGAGTTATGGCATTAATGAATCTCATTTTTTGTGTGAAAACTGTCTTGGAAACATTAGAGGCTGGTTTGTGAGAGGTTTTTTGGTTTTTCATGCCTCGTAAATTTTTTTCTGCATGGAGCTATCTAGTTCTTTGAACTAGCAGTTCAACTTCTTCTTCTTCTTCGCTATTTTTCATTTCTCTGATCTATTTTTGATCAAGGGTATGTATAAGAGGCATTGGAAGAAGAATAATTTGTTTTTTGATCTATCATGGAGAAGAAAAAGGGTTGGAAACTCGGTTGGAAGTCTCCTTTGAATTGGTAGAGGCACTATCAGGCATGATAGACTCTACTCATTAATATTTCTTGCTTTCTTCTAAATGATTCATTTAAACAATTATCTTCACTTGAGATATATTTTTGCATGATGTGTCTAGTTATTTACTTGCACGTTTTTATGAAATATTTATGTTTTTTTTGGAATGTAAATCCATTGCTGGTAATGATAGTTTTTTGGGAACTTTCTCTATGCTAGTTTAATGGTTATATTCATGTGAACTTGTATTTGAAGATCTGTAACTTGTATTCGAAACTAATGTTGACTGAAATGGATTTGTTACTTATATGGTTCTGAATCTCTATTTTAGTCTTGTGTTTCATTGAGCTTGTAGTGGAGCTTTGTGGTTGTTCTAAGCTTATGAAGTTATGAACTTTTAGTTGAATCTTAGTATTCAACACTGTACTCTTATTCAGTTCTTACGAATGTTGAACTAGTAGTCGAGTTATTGATTTTTGTTCTGTACATAAACTCTAAGATGGAAGTTTAATCTTATTCAAGGATTTGAAACTACTTGAACTTGTAATAGAGAATTGGTATTTTGTTCTGAGCTTGTATTTAGGGCTTTGCATTTTAATTTAGGCTCGTATTTGAACTTCATGCTTGTCTGAGCCAGTCTTAGAAGATTGTGAAGTTATGAAATTTTGTTGAAGCTCGTATTCAACACTATACAGGTAGTCCATTATTACATATTTTGAACTTGTGTTGGAATCTACGTGTTTGATTCTTTACTTGTATTGTGAACTGGGTTTTTTTTGGTATTTTGGTTTTGAAAATCTTTAACCTCATTTATTACTATCTACTTGAGGGGGTCTTGAGAGTTTTGTTTTGGTCGGAAGTAGACCGGGTAACCTCTTTTTGAGACCTCCCTCTATTAAGATTCTTGAGAGGGAATGGTTGTATTACATTTGTCTTTCAGACTATAGTGTGTTCTTGAACTTGACAGGGCATGTGAATTTGAAGTGTATCCTATTATTCTCTTTCTTGAGAGAACCCGTATCTTATGGAAAGCTTGAATTTTTTGTTCATAGAAATAAATGGACTAGAAAAATGTCCTATTTTGGGTTTGGTTAATCTTTAGTTCATTTGGAATAGTTGTTAAAAGTTTAGAGGTTATGGAAATGTATTATTTACTTTCCTTCTTGTTTTAGATGTTGAAATAATTACCTTCCCTGTCATAATATTTTAAATTGGAATTCAAAAGTCTTGTGGTCATTTTGTTTCAATCGAGTAGGAAGTAAGATTGGAACATATTTGGACTTAAACATCGTTGGGGGTTTCTTACTCTCTTTAGATACTTTTAATTGGTTTCTTGGGTTTATTGGAAGATAAATTTAAAACCTAGTATACTAAATCTTGTATGGAAGGATATATATTATCTCAATTTATATAATTTTGTCTTATTGTTCTTGTATGGGACATGAACTATGTACTTATTTGTATTAAAATGTTGAAACCATGTAATGGGACTTCAATTCTTAAGTCCACGATTACTTTTACACTTGTAATCTTTTATTGTTTAAGGATTTATACTCCTTTATGGATTCATTAAATGAACCTCCAAGTTTTATAGAGAAAGGAATATGTTCTCTTGGGGATAGTTTACTATTTAGAGTCTGTACTGTGAATTTAATTCTGAGATTTGAATTGAACTTGAACTTGGTGAATGGAAATGGGTAAACCAGTTTGATAGAATTGTAATGGAAAATTAGAAGTGTTCTTTCTTTAACTATACATTCATTTTTATGTTCTCTTTTGGGATACTTGTAATGCATTAAGAGTTAAATGTTGATTTTTGTTGTCCTATTTTTGGGATAACTGCTTATTATGCCATGTTAATAAACAACAATGCAAACTTGAATTAATGAAGTTATCCATATCTAATTAGGATAAGTATGGGTAAAGAAATAAATAAATGTTGGAATTAGGGTTAGGCATGGTTGTTGTAATCTGAATCTTAATCCAATTTAATTATGATTAATAACTACTAAGGGGGTATGTACATCTTGATGAATCAGTTCTAATGGATGTTGGCATGTGCCAACTATAGGACTGTACCCTCAAGAAGTCCTGGGACTTCTCGATGATACAATGTTACAGTTGACATGTGGCAAAACCCTTCCGTATTTGTTCATCTAGATTTACGCAAATCTGGACTTGAACTTAGTTTCTCTCTAGGTCAAGTTAGTAGCATGTTTAGGATGGGTAGTAGCTTTCAATGACTCAGGGTACCTCGGCACATCTGGTTGACTTGGGTCAACTGAGTATGCCCATATGCCCTAAGTCATTGTGAGCGTATTCTTATAATAAATTATGTTGCTGACCCGGGCTAGGGTCAAGCCTTGGACAAGGGGACATACGGTAGCTAGTAAATACCATTCAGTATAATAGAAGAGTGAGGTGAAGGATGCATTCTAAAATGATGAGTATGTCATCTAGGAATAGTAACATGAATACTATGTTGAAAATATTTGGCCAACGTATCGCAAGCTGTTGGTTATGTTGTCCTATGTCACCTAGTTTAAAGCAACGTGATGTTAGATGAATATTGGTAAAAAATATTTAGATAGGTTCTTTAAACAGATCAATCAGTAACCAAAATAGGGTAGGAGAACAAAGTATACATAGTATACATAAAGTATTCTATACTTTAAGTTAACATGAGAGATCAGTTGATAACCGAGTCATGGAATGAGAGATCGATAGTATACTGGGTCATTACAGCTGCATATGGTTATCTATTATGATATTGATTAGCATGGAATGTGTGTTTCAAATGATGTTTTATTTATAATAGAGAACATTATGTTTTAAAAGAAATCACTTGTTTCTAAAGTCTTAAAATGGGAATGTTACATGAACTCTAACCACTTCAGTTCAAGGATATCAATATAAGGATTAAATAAATAAGATACAACCTCTAAACAAGAATCCCGAATCCATCCAAGAAGAATGGAAATCAAAACAGTCTAACTGAAAGTCTTAATAAATTCTACCTGTTAGAAGATATAATTCAAGGAACTGAAACCAGACTTTCCACAAATCCAAGCCATAATCAAACAAAATAAATCTCTTAACCAATCCACAAGAAGTTTCCATCTCATAAGAGAATAAATTAAAGAGAAGCTCAGTCAATGAACTTATACAATCAATAGAAAAAGGATCTCAAATAGAAAAGGACCCAATCCATAATTCATTTCATTTATACTATGAAATGAATTCACTTATCCAATTCAAACATAGAAATTATTTAACTAGTTCCTGAAAGAGAACACAAAACTGAACACACAGTCAAAGAATGCACACTACAAACTTTCCATTACAAATCTTACCAACTGGTTTCCTATTTCCATTCACCAAGCTCAAGTTCAAATTCAAATCTCGGAATGAAGTACACAGTATAGTCCCTAATAGTATATTGTCCCCAAGAGAACATATTCAATTCTCTATTTAAAACCAGAGACTCATTTGATGAATCCAAAAAGGAATAGAAATAAAAAACAATGAAAGATACACAAGGATCAATACATCTCATGAACACAAAATACTAACATCCTATTACAAGGCTTCAACAACTTGATGCAACAGAGTAAGTAGTCCATGATCCCCAAATAAGAACAATATTACAAAGCATTCTAAACAGTAATATTATATCCCTTCATACAACACTAAGTATACTAGGTTTTAGATTCAACATTCTGTTAAAACCGAAAAATAAATTAAAATATCATAAGAGAGTGAAGAAAACTAAATAATATGTTTGAGACAAGTACTGTCTTAAAATTACTTCCAACTCGACTGAAACAAAATCACCACAAGCCTCTCGAGTTCTAGTTAAAGCTTATGACAGGGAAGTATTTGTTTCAACATCAATAACAAGAAGGAGAGTAACTACTGTACTTCCAGAAGTCTCTAAAAACTATTAACAAATTATTAAAAATGAACTATAAATCATCAATACCCATAACAAGATATAAGTCCAGTCATTTAATCCTTTTAAAAAGATAGTCAAGCCTTCAACAGGACATGGGTTCACTCAGGGAAAGGAAGAATAGGATACACTTTGTATTCACACTCCCCATAAAGTTCAAAGAAGGTGGTATAGTCTAAAATACATAAGTACCACAATCGGTCCAACAAGAAACTACAAGAAGAAGATCTCAATAGAGATAACTAGGTCTACTTCTAAACAAAAAAATATCTCAAGACCCTTTTGAATAGATAATCCTTAAATGAGATTAAAGTTTTTCAAATCCTTAATACCAAAAAAACTCCAGCTCAGAATATAAGTAGAGAATCAAACACATCGATTCCAACACAAGTTCAAACATGCATGAATGGAATACCAGTACAGTGTCGAACACAAGCTTAAACAAAATTTCAGGACTTCATAAGGCTCTAATAATGGCTCAGACAAACACAAAGTTCAAATATGAGCCTATAACAAAAGAAAAATTCCTAAATAAAAACTCTGAACAAAACACCAATGCTCTATTAGAATTTTAAGCATTTTTAATTCCTTAAATAATAATAAAACTCCAGCTCAGAGCATGAGTATAGAACAAAACTCAACAACTTTACTACAATTTCAGCATTCACAAGAACTGAAAACAAGTACAGTGTCGATCACAGAGCTTCAACAAAAGTTCTAAACAATACAAAGTTCCAAAAAATTTCATAATAATACAAAGTTCCAACATAGTTCAGAACAATACAAGGTTCCAACACAAGCTCAATGAAACACAAGACTATCATAGAGATTCAGAATCATACAAGCAACAAATGCCATTTCAGAACAACCAAGAAGATCTACTACAAATTCTACAAAACAAAGGCTCTAATTAATAGTTTAGAATGAAACATAAGGCAATGGATGCCAGTTTAGTCAACACTATCCTCAAATACAAGTTACAGAGCTTCAAATGTTAGTTCATATAAATATCACCATTAAACCAACACATAAAAAGTTTATCAAAAACTACCATTACCAACAATGGATTTGCATTCGAAAAACCACAGAGATTTCATGAAAACATGCAAGTATAAATCTCATGAGAGAAGAATTGTCTTAATGAATCATTTAGAAGAAAGAAAGAAATCTTAATGGGTAGAGCTTATCATGCCTGATAGTGCCTTTGTCAATTTGAAGGAGACTTCCAGCCAAGCCTCCAACACTTTTTCTTCTCCATGAAAGATCAACAACCAAACAATTTTTATTTGAATGCCTCTTATACATTCCCTTGATCGAAAATAGACCAGAGAAAACCAAAATAACCAAGAAGAAGAAGAATTCAAACTACTAGTTTGAACAACCAGATAGCTCCATACATAACAAAATTCATGAGGCATGCAAAAGCAAACAACCTCCTAATAATCCACCTCCCATGTTTCCAAGACAGTTTTCACACAAAAACCAAGATTCATTAATGTCATAACTCATAATTATCTTGTTTATCTCTCCTTGCCATCGCCTCCCAAAACTGGTGAGTACCAATTCCAAATCAACATGCAATTTCATACTTAGCAAAGCCTCCATGTAAGTCCCACTAAAATTTAAATAGCCCTTGCCAAACTGGTAGTACCTCCAAGCATTTAAATCCAATCAAATCTAATAAAAGCCATTGGAACTGTCACCATAGTGACATGTGACCTTAGGCCCCTTTGAAATAGTTTAGGCTATATGTCCCCAAAACTTAGGTTAGTCTAACCATAAATCACCTTAGGTCTTAAAACATTGCCTTAGGTATTTTCCACCTTAGGCTAGATTAAATTCACGTCCATAAAGTATTAGGCATTAGGTTAACATATCCAAGAATTACTATAGTGATCTCCCCTTCCCATATCCATTTAGCACAAGAGCTTATGTTAGGTTGCCCCCCAACACAATATAATAATAAGCTTATGTTAGATTATAACCCAATTAAATAGACGTAGCTAGGAAGTACGTGTTCTTACCTAGCTTAGGATACCATTAGGATAGTCCTTTTTAGGATTTTTATCCCCTTCCTAGTCTTAAGTAGACTATATCTTTTTTATGCCAATAATGTCTTGCAGAGATCAATCCTAAAGACCCAAGCACAAACATACAGCCGAATGAAGGTACTTTCACACAAGACCATAGAATTTGCAAAATACAAAATTTCAGTTTGATATGCCTTTCAAACTATTGAATGTTAATTTTTGTATTCAGTCTGTTAAGAATATTTAAAACATCCCTTGGATCACTGAAATTGATCCAAGGATGAGTACCTCCAAGCATTTAAATCCAATCAAATCAAATCAAATCCATTAGAACCGTTGTTGTAGTGGCATGCAACCGTAGGCCCCTTTCAAATAGTTTAGGCTAGATGTTCCTAAAACCTAGGTTAGCCTAACCATCAATCACCTTAGGTATTATAACATTACCTTAGGTAGTTTCCACCTTAGGATAGATTAAATTCACCTCCATAAAGTATTAGGCATTAGGTTAACATATCCAAGAATTACTATAGTAATATCCCCTTCCCATATCCATTTAGCACAAGAGCTTAGGTTAGGTCATCCCCCAACAAAATATAATAAGAAGCTTATGTTAGATTATAACCCAATTAAATAGACTTAGCTAGGAAGTACATGTTCTTACCTAGCTTAGGATACCATTAGGATAGTCCTTTTTAGGATTATTACCCATGACTTATTCTTAAGTAGAAAATATCTTGTTTATGCCAATAATGTCCTATGGAGATCAATCCCAGAGACCCAAGCACAAACATACAGCCGAATGAAGGAACTTTCACACAAGACCATAGAATTTACAAAATACAGAAGTTCAGTTCACTATGCCTTTCACACTATTGAATGTCATTTTTTCCATTTCGTCTGTTAAGAATATTTAAAACATCCCTTGGATCACTAAAATTGATCCAAGGATGAGTCAGTCAAAAGAGATAATTTTTCAACTCACAAAATTAGATTGCATCTTATCAATAAGAAGTGAAAGTGGAATCTTGCAAGCCATAACATTTCAGTCCAATGAATCCAATAGCGGAAATGATTTATCCATAACAAGCATGATTTTCAACAATCAAGGAAACACACCTTATTCAAGAAAATCACATGCCAACACTTGTAATGTAAAGAGAAATATAACAGTTTGTCCAAGATGTTACATACTTCCCTCCTAAAAAAAATCACCATCCCGATGATTATCTCATTTGAACATTGCATTAAGGATAATCAGTTTATTCACTTTCTTTATCTATGTTTGCAACAATATCAGGATTTAAAGTTCTAGAAATGAGCATTCACATAGCTGTTTATTCATAAATAAATATCCATCTACCCAAAACTGGTAGAATTAGTGACAAATAAAGATAACATCACAAATTTTTATCAATCATCATAGTCAAGTCTGATCAAATAAAGATGGAAAAGTAGTTTTCATATCTTCTAGGTTTTCCCAGGTTGTACTTTCTTCATTAAAATGGTCCCACTGGACCTTACATTGACTTATCTCATGATTTTTTAAATGCAACTGGTAAGTTTCCAACACTCCTATGGGTTTAACCATGATTATTCCTGGGTCTTGGACCTGCAAGGAATTCCAATTTAACACATGTGATAAATCTGAAACATATTTCTTAAGCAAAGAAATATGGAAAACATAATGCATTCATGACAAAGCTAGAGGTAATGCTAAACAGTAAGCTATAAGGTTGATTACTTCAACAATCTCAAAGGGTCCCACATAACGAGGTGATAATTTGATAGCCTTGCCAAAAGTTATAGAGCTCTTTTTTGGTTTAACTCGAAGAAAGACTTTCTCACCAAGTTCAAATTTCCTGTCAACCCGCTTTAAATCAGCATAACTCTTTTACCTATCTATCGTTTCTTTTGAGCGGTTAGGAATCATTTTAACTTGTTCCATTTTAGTAAGAATTTTAGGTCCAGTTACCTCTCTATCCTCAATGTTGTCCCAACTAACAGGGGTTCTACATTTTTTTTCGTATAATGCTTCAAAAGGTGTCATCTTAAGAGAGGCATGATATGTGTTATTATATACAAACTCAACTAGTGGAAGATACTCTTCCCACTTATACTACTGATCCATGCAATACATTCGTAACATATCCTCTAAGACTTGATTAACTCTTTCAGTCTGTCCATCCATTTTGGGATGATACACAGAACTAAAATTTAGCTTAGTTCCTAGAGCTGCATTAAGCATTTGCCAAAACCTTGACATCATTCTAGAATCTCTATCCGATATGATTAATTCAGGTACTCCATGCAATCTAAAAATTTCATGTACAAATATTTTAGCCAATATAGGAGAATCATCCTTCAAATTACCAACAATAAAATTTGCTACGTTCATTAGTTTATCAACAACTACCAAAATAAAAAAATGTTTATTTCTTGACATAGGCAACCCTTGTACAAATTCCATGCTTATCACTTGACACTTGTACTATGGTATGCTATGAGGATACAATAAACCAGTTGGGTGCATATGTTCCACTTTAACATGTTAACATTCAAGACAATGTGTGACAAAATCAATAACATCCTTTTTCATTCCCTTCTAGAAATATTGCTTTTTTATATCAGTAAGCATCTTTACAATACCAAGATGTCTAGAAAAAGGTGAATTATGAAATTTTGCTAGCAATTTCTTTCTTAAATCATTTAGCAAAGGTATGTATACTCTATTTTCAAATCTTAGGATTCCTTCATTATCAAAGTGAAAACCTTTATACCCCAAATCATTTGGATCTATAGCAAGCACTATCTTTACTTGCTGAAAGTAAGAATCAGATTCCATAACACTTTTTACTTCATCCTTAAATTGAGTTCTCAATGTTATAAGAGTAGAAATGTGCTTCCTATGACTTAGAGCATTAGCCACTCTATTTTCCTTACCCTTGATATAACTGATGTCAAAATCATATTGAGACAAAAAATCTAACCATCTTCGTTGTCTTGCATTTAGATTTGGCTGAGTGAAAATATACTTAATCCCAAGATGATCAATTTTTAATTCAAAAGGTTTACCAAGTAGGTAATGCCTCCAAAATTATAGTGCATGAATAATGGCAGCAAGATCTAAATCATGTGGAGCATAATTAAACTCATATAACTTTAGTTTTCTACTTTTGTAAGCCATGACATGGTCATTTTGTAACAAAATACCTTCTAGACCTTTACCAGATACATCTGTTACTACCATAAAGTCTCCATGATGATCTGGTACTGATATAATAGGTGTTTAAGTTAACTATTCCTTCAAAGATCTAAAGGTAGATTCACATTTTTCACTCCAAACAAACTTCTTATCCTTCTTCTATAAAGAATTTATTGGTGCAGCCACCTTAGAGAAATATTTTACAAATTCTCTATAGTAGCCAGCAAGCCCCATGTAGCTTCTAACTTCATGTACATTCTTTGGTGCAAGCCACTCAGTTATAGCTAAAATTTTAGAAGGATATACAACAATTCCATTCTTACTTATTACATGTCCCAAATAGTGCACTTATGTGTCATAGAAAGAACATTTAGATAGCTTACCATATAACTGTCTCTTTCTCAAAATTTCCAAAACTATCTTGAAATGCTCATGGTGTTCCTCAATACTTTTATAATATATGAGAATGTCATCCAAGAATACGAGAATTTTTTTTTCCAAGTATTCTTAAAAGATATTATCCATTCAATTCATAAATGTTGCAGACGCATTTGTTAATCCAAAAGGTAAAACTGTGAACTCGTAATGTCCATACCTTGTTCTGAAAGTTGTTTTATGAATGTCCTCATCTTTAATCCGCAATTGATGATATTCAGATCGAAGATCTATCTTAGAATAAAATAATGCTCCACACATCTGATCAAATAGATCATCAATCTTAGGGAGTGGGTATCTATTTTTTATTGTTTCTTTATTTAACATCATGTAATCAATGCACAATCTAAGTGTTCCATCCTTCTTTTTCAAAAAAATTAATGGTGCTCCCCAAGGTGAAACACTTGGTCTAATAAAAAATTTAGACAAAATTTCTTGCAACTGAGCCTTAAGCTCTACTAATTTTTTAGTGGTCATTTGATACGGTGCCTTAGAGATAGGCTTGGTTCCAAGCTTGATCTCAATTGTGAAATAAAACTCCATTTTAGGTGGAAGACATGGCAATTTTTCCAGCAACACGTCACTGAAGTCTTGTAACAGCGGATATTGTTCCAAGACATCGTTGTTCTCTTCGGATTTTTCTATAATTTTTACTGCATATAAGGTACAACCTTTATTTTTGGCCTTTTTAAGTTGCATAGCTGACAATTTTCTAACATAAATCTCATGTTTCACATCCTGAATATCTGTTGTTTTCTACAGGTTATCTAAACAACTAATGTGTTTTTCAAAATAGTCCACTTTAGCCTTATGTTCTGCTAACCAATTAACACCTATGATTACATCACAAGACCCCAAAAGGTGCAACATAAATATAAACTTCAATGGAAAATCTAGGTAAATCAAGGACTACTCTAAAAATACACATACTAACTATATGAACAACATTGTTTCCATATTGTACAGTCCATGTTTTGTCCATGTTTCCAGCTTTTTTTTTAGTTTTGATGCTAATTTACTACAAATAAAACATTCAGTGGCTCTGGTGTAAAAAAGAATAGTTATAGGTAAACCAAATAACTTACCCGAAACCTCTATGAGCATGGCTTGTTTCTCATCCTGCTTGTTAGTTACTACAACATGTATTTTGTGTTGCTAATTATGATCATCTTTTTTAAAATGGCATTGATTTATGTAATGATATTTTCCATAGTTATAACAGCCTCCTACAGGTCCCTTTCTAGGCTCGGGTTTATTTCTAGCCTTAGAGTTATCATTCTGACCTCCATAGGACCGCTGTCTGTTATTATTGTTCCAGACAAAGTTATTCCGTGTATTACCAATAAAAAATTTTGTTGCTACTTTCTTATTAGTTTTAGATGAAAAATTACTTTTCATTCCAAATTTATTCCATGGTCCTTTCTTAGGTGTAAGAAATGATGAAGAGGAGTTGGGTATTCTCTTCCTTACTTCCTCCTTATGATCTGAAATTTCCTTCAATTTATGTCCCTGCCTTATGGCCTTTTCAACAACCCCTTCCATCATGGTTGGGTTGTGAACATCTACCTCTCCTCCTATAATGAGATTCAATCCCATGATGAATTTCCGTATCCAGAACTTCTCATCAATTTGGTACTAAGGTACATACTTAAGGATTTTAGTAAACTACTCCCAATACTCAGTTACAGTTAGCTTTCCTTGAGCTAAGTTCTGGAATTCAGTCATTTTCTGATCATAGTAAAGTTGCGGTAGCCAATGTTGCCTAAAGTAACCTTTAAATTGATCCCATGTGATATTAGTTTCATCAATGTTTAACTCAGCCTTACGGCTGTCCCACCATGAAGATGCCTCATGGGAAAGTTGATAAGCTCCCCATATCACCTTTGTTTCTTCTGAGAAATTCCTTATTGCAAAGTATTTCTCCATTTCGTTGAGCCAATTCTTAGCCCCATCTTCTAATGTGGTGCCATCAAACTTGGGTGGACTTATCCTTTTTAAATCATTAGTGATTTCAGCTGTCAGCATAGCTTTTTTGTTCTCAAGCTGATTAGGTATGTTCATATTATTATTATCAACATTTACATTGGCATTGTCCTCTAGAGGTGGCTAATTATTGTTACCGGCATCTTCTTCCTCCTCATTTCCCATTACTTGTTGTTCAAGTACAGCCAAACGATATCTTGTGTCCAATAGGGTGGTAAGGATCTCATCGAGGTTTTGGGTAGTTGTTGTTCCTTCCTCAGGCGGAGGATTATTTGCAACATTTCCTCTTGTTCTAACCATTTTCAGTTAACAAGAAAATTTAAGTTTCATCAGATTATGGACACAATAGGTCCAAGAGCTACAACCTTCAGCTCTAATACCAAGATGTAACATTCCCATTTTAAGACTTTAGAAACAAGGGAATTTTTTTTTGAAACATAATGTTCTCTATTCTAAATAAAACATCATTTAGAACACACATTCCATGCCAATCAATCTCATAACAGATAACCATATGTAGCTATAATGACTCGGTATACTACCGATCTCTCATTCCATGACACAGTTACCAACTAAAAGTATATGTTAATTAAAGTATAGAATACTTTATGTATACTATGTATACTTGGTTCTCCTACCCTATTCCAGGTATTGAGTGATCTGTTTAAAGAACATATCTAAATAATTGTTACCAATATTCATCTAACATCATGTTGCATTAAACTAGGTGACAAAGGACAACGCAACCAAAAGCTTGCGATACTTTGGAAAAATATTTCCAACATACTGTTCATGTTACTATTCATAGACGACATATTCGTCATTCTAGAATACGTCCTTCACCTCACTCTTCTATTATCTTGAATGGTATTTACTGACTATTGTCAGTCCACTTGCCCAAGGTTTGACCTTAGCCTCGGTTAGCAACATAATTTATTATAGGAAGATGCTCATGATGACTTAGGGTATATGGGCATACTCGGTTGACCTAAGTCAACCGGATGTGTCGAGGTACCCTGAGTCATTGGAAGTTACTACCTATCCTAAACATGCTACTAACTTGACCTAGAGAGAAACTAAGTTCAAGTCCAGATGTGCGTAAATCTAGATGAATAAATATGGAAGGGTGTTACCACATGTCAACTACAACAATGTATCCTCAAGAAGTCCCAGGGTATAGTCTTGTAGTTTTCGTGTGTCAACATCCATTAGATCTGATTAATTAAGATGTACATACCCCCTTAGTGGTCATTAATCATAATTAGGTTGGATTAAGATTCATAATACAACCATTCCTAACCCTAATTCCAACATTCATTAAGTTTTTTACCCATACTTATCCTGAATAGATATGGATAAATTCATTAATTCAAGTTTGCATTGTTGTTTATTAACATGGCATAACAAGCAGTTACCCCAAAAATAGGAAAAAAACATCAATGTTTAATTTATAACGAAACGTAACTATCCAAATCAATTGTGTCATCCACCTAGATTTAGCTAGGGTTTACTTTATAAACTTAGTATAAAGATTAAGGATCATAACCACTATTCATTTTATCTTTCGTTCTTTGGGAGAGGAAGAGTATTCCTCTACATGGTTAAATGTTAGTTTTAACAAAACCTTTTTATCATTCGTTACTCATATAGTTTAATTGTATGTCCCAAGCATATTTCATCATCAAACTATAGTTGTTTAGTTAGAGAATTAAATCTTTTACAATTTAACAAGTTCATTATAATAAGGGAGATTATACTATCTCCTTAATCCAACTCAATATCTGATAACATCAATAGTATACAAACAGATATAAGGAATATTGTCAAGATATCACTATTATTTCTGACATACAAGTACAAAATAATTCACATTACAAATTGGAGTCCAACCCAAAACCTTTCAATTCATGATTTTAAATATACATTTACAAGACTATGCATTTCAGACATTCTGCATGTCAATCATAATTAAGATCTTAAAATAACATCACTTTCCCATTCCAATACATCTCAAGAATGATTCAAAACTCTTTACATAAGATCCAGAATTAAATAAACCAATGCATCATAAAATTTTATGTCTTCTTTTATCACTTACGATGTCCATCTGCAAAAATTTCTAGCACGGGTCAGTTCAATGAACTGAGCATGATAAGCACTAAGCATTAAAGTGAAGTGCATTCCACTAATTGTTCCATTAAAAAAACTTTGCTTTAATGAAACAATTAATATATATCATACAAACAATCATAAGTAATAACATCCGAAAAAGAAGTACAATTAAAGAGTCTAATTCCCTATTAAGAAAAGAGCATAATATAACCTGCAACACCTGCATTTATATCATATGATTTAATTGATCCTATCAATTACTTTAAAATATTCAACAAGTCTTGTCATCCAATTGTTTCATAATTCCATAAGAATAGAAATACACATTTATCTTTTCTAAGCAGCAAAAGAAGTTACTTTCAGCCTAGCTCATATTAGGATGATTCATCCTACAACTTAAGCAAAGAAGAAGAATCAATACATACTACTCCTTACACACTTCATCATTTGAAAGATAGAAACAAGTTTTGAACTCATCTAACTACTTCAGTTCAAGGATATCAATATAAGGATTCCATAAATAAGAGACAACCTCTAAACAAGAATCTCGAATCCATCCAAGAAGAATAGAAATCAAAATAGTCTAACTGAAAGTATTACTAACTTCTGCCTGTTAGAAGATATAATTCAAGGATCTGAAACCAGACTTTCCACAAATCCAAGCCATACTCAAACAAAATAAATCTCTTAACCAATCCACAAGAAGTTTCCATCTCAGAAGAGAATCAATTAAAGAGAAGCTCAGTCAATGAACTTATACAATCAACAGAAAAAGGATCTCCAAATAGAAAAGGACCCAATCCATAATTCATTTCATTTATACTATGAAATGAATTCACTTATCTAATTCAAACTTAGAAATTCTTTAACTAGTTCCCAAAAGAGAACACAAAACCAAACGCACAGTCAAAGAATGCACACTACAAACTTTCCATTACAATCCTACCAATTGGTTTCCTATTTCCATTCACCAAGCTCAAGTTCAAATTAAAATATTGGAATGAAGTACATAGTACAGTCCCTAACAATATATTTTCCCCAAGAGAACATATTAAATTCTCTATTTAAAATTGGAGACTCGTTCAATGAATCCAACAAGGAATAGAAATCCACAATAGTGAAAGATACACAAGGATCAATACATCTCACAAACACAAAAGACTGACATCCTATTACAAGGCTTCAACAACTTGATGCAACAGAGTAAGTAGTCCACGATCCCCAAATAAGAACAATATTACAAAGAATTCTAAACAGTAATATTGTATCCTTTCATACAACACTCAGTATACTAGGTTTTAGATTCAACATTCTATTAAAACCCAAGAATCAAATAAAAGATCATAAGAGAGTAAGGAAAACTAAATAATACATTTAAGACATGTATTGTCCCAAACTTACTTCCAACTCAACTAAAATAAAATCACCAAAAGCCTCTCAAGTTCCAGTTAAAAGCTTATGATAGGGAAGCATTTGTTTCAACATCAATAACAAGAAGGAGAGTAACTACTGTACTTCCAGAAGTCTCTAAAAATTGATAACGACTTATTACAAATGAACTAAAGATCAACCAAACCCACAACAAGATATAGTTCTAGTCCATTTATTACTATGAACAAAGACCGTCAAGCTTTCCATAAGACACGGGTTCGCTCAGGGCAGAGAAGAATAGGATACACTTTGAATTCACATGCCCTGTCAATTCAAGAACACAGTACAGTCTAAAAGATAGATGTAATACAACCATTCCCTCAAGAAGAAGCTAAAAGAAGGAGATCTCAAAAGAGGTTACATGGTCTACTTCTGACCAAAAAAAATCTCTCAAGACCCTTTTGAAGTAGAAAGTCATAAATGAGATTAAATCTTTTCAAACCTAAAATACTAAAAAACTCTAGCTTAGAATACAAGTAGATAATCAAACACGTTATTCTAACACAAGTTCAAACACGCACGAATGAAATACTAGTAGTGTCAAACACGAGCTTCAACAAAATTTCACGACTTCATAGGCTCTAACACTGGCTCAGACAAACACAAGTTCAAATACGAGCCTATAACGAAACCCAAAGCCCTAAATACAAGCTTAGAACAAAACACCAATGCTCTATTACGAGTTTAAGCCTTCTCAATTCCTTAAATAAGAATAAAACTCCAGCTCAGAGCATAAGTACATAAAAAACTCAACAACTCCACTACAAGTTAAGCATTTATAAGAACTGACAACAAGTACAGTGTCGATCACAGAGCTTCAACAAAAGTTCTAAACAATACAAAGTTCCAACAAATTTCATAACAATACAAAGTTCCAACATAGTTCAGAACAATACAAGGTTCCAACACAAGTTCAATGAAACACAAGACTACTATAGAGATTCAGAATCATACAAGCAACAAATGCCAGTTTAGAATGACCAATAAGCTCTATTACAAATTCTACGAAACACAGGCTCCAATTAATAGTTCAGAATGAAATATAAGGCAACAAATGCTAGTTCAGTCAACACTAGCCTCAAATACAAGTTCGCATGAATATCACCATTAAACTAGCATAGAAAACATTTCCCAAAAACTACCATTGCCAGCAATGGATTTACATTCCAAAAACCACATAGATTTCATGAAAACATACAAGTAATTAACTAGACAAATAATGCAAGTATAAATCTCATGAGAGCATAATTGTTTTAATGAATCATTTAGAAGAAAGAAAGAAATCTTAATGGGTAGAGCCTATCATGCCTGATAGTGCCTCTTTCAATTCAAAGGAGACTTCCAGCTGAGTTTCCAACCCTTTTTCTTCTCCACAACAGATCAACAACCAAATAATTTTTCTTCCAATGCCTCTTATACATTCCCTTGATCAAAAATAGACCAGAGAAACCAAAAATAGCCAAGAAGAAGAAGAAGTCAAACTACCGGTTTGAAGATCTAGATAGCTCCATGATAGATTGAAATTCGTGACGCATGCAAAACCAAACAACCTCTCAAAAACCCACCTCCCATGTTTCTAAGATGGTTTGCACACAAAAATGAGATTCATTAATGCCATAACTCCTAATTCTCCCACTTATCTCTCCTTTCCACCGTCTCCCAAAACTGACGAGTACCAATTCCAAATCAACATGCAATTTCATACTTAGTGAAGCCTCCATGTAAGCCCCACTAAAATTTAACTAGCCCTTACCAAACTGGTAGTACCTCCAAGCATTTAAATCCAATCAAATCAAATAAAATCCATTGGAACCATCACCATAGTGACATGTGACCTTAGGCCCCTTTCAAATAGTTTAGGCTAGATTTCCCCAAAACTTAGGTTAGTCTAACCATCAATCATCTTAGGTCTTAAAACATTGCCTTAGGTAGTTTCCACCTTAGGCTAGATTAAATTCACCTCCATAAAGTATTAGGCATTAGGTTAGCATAGCCAAGAATTAGTATAGTGATCTCCCCTTCCCATATCCATTTAGCACAAGAGCTTAGGTTAGGTCACCCCCCAACACAATATAATAATAAGCTTAGGCTATATTATAACCCAATTAAATAGACATAGCTAGGAAGTACGTTTTCTTACCTAGCTTAGGATATCGTTAGGATAGTCCTTTTTAGGATTCTGATCCCCTTCCTAGTCTTAAGTAAACTATATCTTGTTTATGCTAATAATGTCATGCAGAGATCAATCCTAGAGACCCAAGCACAAACATACAACCAAATGAAGGTACTTTCACACAAGACCATAGAATTTGCAAAATACAAAATTTCAGTCTGATATGCCTTTCAAACTATTGAATGTTAATTTTTGCATTCATTCTGTTAAGAATATTTAAAACATCCTGTGAATCACTGAAATTGATCCAAGGATGAGTTAGTCAAAAGAGATAAGTTTGCAACTCAAAAATTTAGATTGTAACTTATCAATAAGAAGTGAAAGTGGATTCTTGTAAGCCATAACATTTCAGTCCAATGAATCCAAGAGAGAAAATTATTTATCCATAACAAGCATGATTTTCAACAATAAAGGAATCACACCTTATTCAAGGAAATCACCTGCCAACACTTATAATGTAAAGAGAAATATAACAGTTTGTCCAAGGTGTTACAAATAATCAATGTGATGTACAACAATGAATATTTTTTATTTTTTTGTTTTCAAATAGATGAGTGATGAAATGGATGTCATGTTGTCTGTGAAGTGGTTGGATGAATGAGTAATGGTTTTGATAGTGTATTGATAAAAGGCTTCAAGGAGAAAATCGTCGATGTCTTTGTATTTTTGGAGGACTTAGTTTTTACATTAAAAAACTTCCTTGATTTGATTGATGATAAGTTCAGAATCACCAAAAATGTCAAGGATTTGGACACCTATCATGATAACAATTTGGATACCTAAGATAAGGGACCCATACTCATCCATGTTATTGGTAAATTTAAATTTTAGGTTGTAGGTGACGAGGATAAGATTCCTCCAAGGAGGAATAATGATGGCATTGACACATCCCCCTAGCTGACACTTAGAACCTAAAAGAACAATGCCATTTTAAGATGAGAATACTCATGATGAATTGTGTTAATGGATTTTTCAGGAAATTTCTCACAGGGGTTTATTATAAGGAAGAGGGGCTTCTGTGAGTTGATCAATGAGATCTTGACCTTTGATTGACTTTAGGGATATGAACTCTAGGTCTAACTCAGTCATGATCATGAGCCATCGAGTGATGCGATCATTGTGATAGGGTTTAGAATACATGGTTTTAAGGGGGTTGAAGTTAGTGATGATGTATGTATTTTAATTGAGAAGATAGTGGTGTAGCTTCGAATTTTCAAAGTAGATAGCACAACATAACTTTTCAGATTCTGTGTTAGAGGGTTTTATAGTCATGAAGAGTGTGGCTTATATAATAGACAACATCTTCCCTACCTTACTCATAATGGTGTTCCAACATAAAATCTAAATCATAGTCAATGGTATAGATGTAGAGATATAATAGCTCCTTCTTGTGTGGATCCATAAACACAGGTGGTGATAAAAGATATTGCTTAATTTCATAAAAATATTTTTGACAATTTCTATCCCACTTTAAGTGGGTGTCTTTTCAGAGGAGATGATGGAAAGGTTGGCAATGATTGGAAATTTGTGAGATGAAGTGACAGAATGATTGAAGTCAGCCTTAGAGACTAAGAACTCGCTTTATATTGATAGGAGGATGCATCTCAAGGATGGCCTTAATCTTGGTAGAATCAAATTCAATACCCCTAATGTAAACAATCAAGCCAAGGAGTTTCCAGTTATAACTCCAAACACAAACTTGGTACAATTTAGGAAAATGAATTATTGGATACGACATGTGAAGAGGAATTTAAGAACAAAAAGATGGTCCTATTGATACTTGGATTCACCCGAGAGCTCTTCAACATAATCATTTATGGTTTTGTGGATGAGATCGTGGAATATATAAGTCATGGAACGTTTATAGGTGGCCCTACATTTTTAAAACCAAAGGGCATAACCCAATAACAGAAGGTTCCCCAAGGGGTGATAAAGGATGTTTAATGTTGGTTTTCTGGTGTGATAAGGATTTGATTGTAACTAGAAAAACCATCCATAAAATAATGCATTTCTTTTCCAGCAATTAGGATGATGAAATGATTGTTGCTAGGAAGGGGGAAGTTATCCTTGTGAAAATTGCAGATGCAAAGCTTCATAGAGACATTAGAAATGGTCATAATGTTAGAAAACCATAGAGGATAATTGATGGGTTGGATGAAGTTGGCCAAAATAATACCTTGTAATTCTTCTTTAACGAGGTGGGCTACGGGAGGATAAATACGATGTAGCTTCTACTTTATTGGCTTGGTATTAGGGATGGTGACAATATTATGAATGAATATATGAGGATCGAGGCTTGACATGTTATTGTATGATCATGTAAAGGCATAACTATTCTCAGAGAGGAAATTGGTTAAGGCCTTTAGCTCTCATGGACCAAGATATTTTCCAAATTTGAGGATGTGGGGATCTTGTAAAGTCCCTATGTTGATATCAATGGTGGATTTGTTAAGAAGGGTGGATGTGTCAAGAGGTACGGTCTTATGAAGATGAGAATAATATAACCCCAAATAGGGAAGGATATATTTATCATCATAGAATTGAATAATGTTGATGGTAGGGGAATCCTCTTCTACCATCTTAGGGAATTCAAGAGGGACCTAGTATCACCTTCATCCTAATAGGTGACTACTCCTAGAGTGATTATAGAGATTAAAAAAAATTAAGAGGAAGGGACATAATGTCATCTATATCCATAGGGTCATTGGATGAGGAATGGGATTATGGTTTCATTTTCATAGGGGATTTAGAAGAAGTGTATGCAAGAGATTTGGTGGGGATCTCTTGGAATCCCAATCTATATTTCTCATGGGGTTAGTGGGATTGATTAAGGAAAAGTTCATGTATACCTTGTTCATAATATCCAAGGCTAAATTCCTTCCACGCACAATGGCGGAGATAACTATAGCTGAAAGACATATTGTAAACGAAATCAAATCCATTGGTGTATGGATTGGTATGGACTTGATTATTGGCATGGGAAGAAGGGTGATGAATACCGTAGTTAAAAAAAATCAAGTAAGGTAGGACAAAGGAAATAATATCCCCAATGTTAGATTAGTACATGGGAGATTTTTTAGGTCTACTAAATTGATTGAGTGTGGGGAGTGAATTAATAGCAAGGAGATGATACTCCCCCAACAAGAGACACTACATCGTGGTGTCAAAGGATTCATCATTGGGAAACTTAGATGTAGGTACATACAAACTAGTGGAAGCTTCATAAGATGATTATTTCTTGGGGATGAATATGTCATTTGGCTTATAGGTCATATGAAATTATTTGAAAGGAGAAATATTGGTGGGGAGTCTATGTATTTTCCCCTTATGTTCATACTTAAGATAGTGATGGAGGGTGGATGGGACACAATGCATAGTGTGGATACATGGGAGACCAAGCAAGATGTTGTAATGGAATTCCCATTATATGATGTAGAAGAGTTCATGAAGGAGTTTCTCACCAACATGGATAGGAAGGATGATTATTTCCCAATGTATGGGAAATAGTGTCATTAAAGGATCAAATGACCATGGGTGATTGGGAAACAATAGTGTTGGAAATCTTGAGTTGATTGAATGTGTGGGATGAAATAATGTTAATTATATCACTGTTATCAATCATGGATTGTTTGATGAAGGAGTCATTGATATAAATGGTGATAAAGAGGGGAAGGTCATGATCATGGGGTAAAAGCTTGTAGATCTCAGAATCATTGAATAAAATAGTGTTTAAATAAGTAAGAGATCCAACGATGGTCATGAAAGGTTGGTGTTCGGTTGTGATTGGGATGCATTGTAAAGCTTCGATGAGAGCCTACCAATGGTGAGGGGAGCTTTGGATAATATTATAAATAAATTTTTTTATAGGATCCTGATTAAGTTGTTTCATGATGAATTTTTCTATCATAACAAGGATTTGGGCTTGTGGAGTGGCTATAATAGATACCTTAGCATTCGATGAAGAGGGAGATGAAATAGGTTTTTTTACAAGGAGCAACGATGATAACTCTCAGTTTTTTGGGGTGGATGGTTGAGAGTCATGGGGAAGAGAGCTAGTGGTAACATGAATGACATTCATGTAAAGAGGGGTCCCCTCTTTAGAAGGGGTATAATTTAGTTATGGGATTATGACTAAAGGTGTGGATGAAGGGACGAAATTAAAGGCCTTACAAGATGTGGATTTTTTTTGGGGGTTGTGCTTAGGTGTAGATGAGCTAGTGGATGAAAGGGGTGGTCTTATTTTATGAGAAGATCACCTTCTTGTGTGAGGTTGTTAATAAGTATTTGGATATCCTTGCAGTTATCTATGTCATGCCTAGAGACATAATAATGGGTGTAGAAGGTGTTGCAATCAAACCATGTGGGATTCCACCCACATGAGTCAAAGGACTTGATGGGGGGAAGAGTAATTGTGGATGCTTATATAAGGTGATAGAGGAATTTAGATTAAGACCGAATAGGGGTTTTGGGAGATGAAGTCTCATGGATTTTGGATTCATTTGATTTAGGAGGGGATGCTGAAGGAAAAAGAGGTACCTTATTCTTATAGTATTTTGTAGGGACCTTAGACTCAAATTTGGTTTTGTAAATATGAATAGATGATTTTGGTTTGGATTTTGTGGTGATAGGAGACTTAAATGAAGGACATAATCCAAAAATGGATGGCTGAGGTCCTAAGATGGATGGTTGGATATTGGGTTGTTTGGATTCATGGGGCTTCAAAGGGGTAATATATCATTTCTTGCATGGATGAGAAATGGATCTTTGGATAGGGGCACCAAGGCTCGTAGACGTCTCTTGTGAAGTTTTACCTTTGGTAGGGATAAAAATGATTTCAAAAGTAGAGCCATCTTTAGAAGTGTGATAAAATGGTTTAGATGTAGGTTGTGTTTCAGATGTGATGGTTGAGGATGGGGATGATTCTTGAGTAGCACTATTAGTAGGAGCATAAAGGCTTGTGGATTTTACATAATTTACAAGTGTTGATATAGGAGTAGTTGTATTTTTTGGAGGTAAGGATGGAATTGAGACATTATTTATGATGAAATTGAGGGGATATGTCTATTGAGTAGAGGTTTCAAGAGATGATTTAGATGTGTATGTGGATGTAGATGTGGGTGTAGATGAGGGTATAGATGCAGATGTAAATATAGTTGTATATGTGGATGTATATGTAAGTGCAGAAGTAGATATGGGTGTAGATATTGAATCTTCACTCAAGGTATTGATTGCGTGGGCATCAAATGCTTGAAATGTGGGAGGGTTTTCTTGGTTTCTTAGTGGATAATTCAGAAACGATTTTTTGAAAACATCTAATGGTTAATTAGGGAGAGCATTTGGATTTTATAGTTAGAGGGATTTACGTTCGATAATATGTTACACTAAATTTTAAAGGCACAAAATTTATTGATGTCACAACCATGAACTTGAATATATTTGCATTAATTATCCTCACAATACCATGTGGGTATAGGTTATGAGTCATCAACAAGTGGAATGGGAGGAATTTTGATAAGGTGTATGACCATGATATTGTCAAAGATGGAGCTATATTATTCACCAAGAGGAGTATAATTGGGGGATGGTTGAGGTGCTCTTTACAAAGGTTGGGTATGAGATGTGGATTGGGAGGAAGTTTTAATGACAATAGAATTTTCCACATTCTTAAATTTTTCATTGTTGGTGAATGGTTTTGTGAACTCAACCTTGGGTTTATAAGATAAAAGTTGAACATGTCCTTGCTCAAGGGTGCGTAGTTATAACTTGCGAGCCATAGTAAAAGATTCCTCAAATGTTTGGAAGGAATAAATTTAAATGATAGATTAAATTTACTTGGATCGCAATCTATAAAATAACTCAATCAATTAAGTTTGAGGTAGTGAGAAGGATAGTTGGTTAATAATATCATGTCACCTAGCAATGAAATCAAAAATTGGTTCTTCCTCAAAATTTATGATGGCGTAAAGGTGAGTGATGGTTATCTTATGCGCCATATTGATGGATAAGTGTTCTAGGAAAATTTGTGCAAGTTGTGTGAAGGAAAAGAGGGAATGTTGAGGGATGCCATTGTACCAGTTTAGAGCGGGCCCAACCAATGACATGGGAGAAGTATGAAGCATATTATCTTGATCATGCATAATACGATAACATGAGTTCCTAAAGGCATAAATATGTTGTTGGGGGATATTATTTGCTATGAATTTAGAGAATTTAATAATATCCAAATGTGAAGGATATGAATTAATAGGCACAAATGGATTGATAGGTTTGTTACATATTTTCTCATAAGTAAATGTAATTTTGGGGCCCAAGGTAGTAGCCTCTAAGTTAGCCATTATACTCAACAAGGATTGCATATGATCATTTGATGTATGTGGATGGGGACCTGATTGATGTTGTTGTAGATTGTAGGAAGTAGATGGATTATGTTGTGAGTAATATTGATAATGTTGGGCATAATTGGGAGTTTGTGGGGGTGGTTGATAAGAAGGAACAAAATTAAAGGTTTGTGATTTGGTGGGTTGCAAAGTAGGATGTTATAAAGGGATGAAGTTGTATGGGTAAGATTTTGAAGGTTTTTGTGTGATAAGGGGATTGGATTAGATTTGTGTTGGATGAGTTTTGGTATATGTATGAGGTGGTTGGGATGTTTACAGGGATTGATTAGAGAACTTATGCAGAAAGATGCTTCAAAGTGTAGGTTGGTTAATATGATTCAAATACAAAGGGGGATGTTGTAAGATAGTAACATTGGGAGGGACATGGGATGTTAAAAGAGGCAAAAAGATTTGAAATTGTTTCTCAGGTTGTGGAGGAGGCATGTTGGAATCTTGAAGCGTTTAGGAGGGAGTGTTTATGATAATGGTAGATGAGGAGGGAATAGGAATGGAGGATGTAGGGATGGTTGCAACGGTATTGATACATGGAAGATTAGGTTTGATAGGAACCATAAATTATATGGACTGTTGGCTCTGGGGAACCATGATAGAGGATTCATGAGGGATGTAGACATAAAATGATGCACTTTAGACATTATTTAGTCGCGGTCTCATAATACTATTTAGAATTTTTTTTAGTGAAGAAAGTACTAATTAAGCCCCATCTTTCAACCATATTACTTTGTTTTATTTCATCATCCCCAACCTCTTACACTGGCATGCCCAATCATATTTTTTCATTTTTCATTATTTTAGATTTGACTGGGGAACCTAGGCTAGTACTAGGGCACCCGTGGGTGCCCTAGTCTCACTAGGGGCGTCCTAATCGTTTTTGAACTTTCCTGCCACATTTTTCAGCATTTTCTAGCTGTTTTAGCTTCTTATCTTCTTAGTGGTCATCCATTTTCAAGTTAATTATGAAATTAGATAAAGATAAACCTATAAATATAAATTTATGAGACCATAATGAGGGACCAAAAACTAGTCACTACTATCATCCACCTAGGGTTGCATTCATCTAAGGTATTTTGCTATCATTTGCATACATTTAGCTCCATCACAAAGGACAAGGATGGTTCATCTACATCACACAAGCATAGGAGGGGATTTTATTATATTCCATCCACCATTATACTATATTTTTACATCTAGTTATTGTTTGCTACTTCACAAATTGTGACTAGAACAAGAGCACCTAGGGCACATGATTCACACACACACTAGAACTACATTTAGGTCTGGAATGTAGTGTAATGCTTATTTAGTATGTACACTACTATAGTAGATAAGATTAGTCTGACCTATTCATTTGCATTCTTTTTCTTTAGGGTTTATATGCTTCTTATGGTTTGTTATAGATCTTTCTTCCATATTGGATTATCAATGACACCTGGCGTAGTGCAGTGAATCTGACGTGACACACAGTGAGGGTTTCAGATCACTTGATAAACTTATAAAACTTAGTTTTGAACCTCATATATAGACTAAAGCAACCATACTATAGACTAAGGCACCCACAGATGCCACAGTCCTTCTGTAGGTGCCCCAATCTAGAGAATCAATCAATATCTATCCTTTTTAGGACCTTTGCAAATTCGTTCCCGCTTCTTTTTCTCCAATTACTTCTATGAAACAGTCTAGAGAGCTCCTCTAATCAATTAAGTTCCTTTGAAATCTCTTTACACTCTAGGGTTTTGCATTTCCATTTTCATAGTTGCTTGGGTTACTTTCCATAGTTATTAATTGCATTTAGTTATTGTATTTACATTTTGTTCTAGATTAGGTTAACTACTATTATTCCACATTTTATTTAATTTTAGTTAATCATTTTAGTGAACCTGACTCGATCATTAAAACTTCTAGGTTCTTCATTTATTTATTTTCATCCTATGGTTCGGTCATCATGAGTATCTCAATAAATGATTATTTGCTTTCTAATCCTCATTTAATACATAGAGTCTAACATCTTCTTGCTACCACTCACATTTGTACTCACATGCATCTAGACTTAGTTTATCAATCATTTGTTGATGTATTCTCTTCACACATATTATTCAATTCTAACCTTCCCGCTGATGTTCATAATTTTGATAATGACCCACCTCTACATATCATATGTCATATTCATAATGTAGCTATTAAGTGTACTTTGATTGATAATGGAGCTTAACATAAGTTGTGTATTATGTCATTCCTAAAAAATTTAGGTCTTTTTGTTTGTGACGTTAGTCCATCTAGTATTTAACCATGTGTTTATGATGGTTATGTCCATCCATGTCTCAGTCAAATTACATTTCCTATCACTGTTGGTCCCAAGACTGTCCACACTATCTTTTTTGTTATTGATTTCCCAATCTCCTAGAACTATCTGATTGGTAGGCCATGGCTTTATGCCATGTAATATGTCAACTCTACTATAAGTAATTGTGTAAAATTTTTACATGAAGGCATTAGGTACATTGTTTTTCATGACCACGATGTATTCCAATATTGCAACTAGGATCCTAATACTTGTATTCTTATTCCACACACAACTATTAAAGATGGGCCCCAACCTCTGTAAGAACCACCTCACTTACCACCACTTGATGGTTCCATTTGCATGATAGATTTAATTTCTTCTATGCCACCTTCTACTAATACTATTATTATTCCATATCAGGGGTTTGTACAGTCCATGAACATCTCTCTATCATCCACACCTTTTCCTACACCACCTACATCAACGCACCCACCATTTACTTGCACCCTCTTCATGAATGAATCATATTGGGAACACATTCCATTTGACCCTACATGCGATGTCACTACATGTTCACTTGATGGTCTCTCTTGGCTTGGTTTCACTTCTGAGGACCTTCATCCTCCTACTCATGATCCTCATATCTACTGTGGAGTTATCAATATTACTGCTTCTTATGGTTTGCATTTCTTTTATCTTATAGTCTACTTATCACATACCCATCAGTCTTATCCACTCACATTATGGGAATATTGGATAAATTATATTGGGAACACATTAGATCCTAGTCATACAGAAATTTTATTTCCAATGCCTTTTTAATGTGTTTTCATCTGCAATAGTTCTTTCTTAGGATATACACCAAATCTCTCATTCATTGGTATGCACATGTTTTTCCACTTCCTCCATTCAACAATGAGGAGTATGCAATGGGAATGTACATCCTACAATGCAAACACTCATTAAGTGATCAGCATGACACCATCACCTACCAAGTTACTATTTCTTATCCATTTTATTTTAACACAAAGGATGATGATTTTTTTATGACTTTACATGATTTTATTGCAAACACTTAGGGGTCATAGCACTTAAAAATTACATCCCCCATCATCATATTAGCATAGGAATATCTCTCTTCTTTACATTATTATTTATTCATATAATTCCATAATATCACACTCTTACCATTAGCACATACCTCATCTAGACATCGTTATATATATATATATATATATCATAATCATATGCTTTCATCACCGCATACATCAAATTTTGGACCTTCACACTTCAATATCATTGGTTTGTTCATTTCATTCATGACTTAGGGTTCATAGATTCTAATACATTCCCCACTCATCATAGCATCTACTCATATATCATCTTGGCATTCTCATACATCAACCACCTAGTATACACATATTCATTCATACTTTAGCATCATCATTACCCAATGACACACTCTTGTGCTTTGGTTCACACTTGACTATTGAGGTATTACTACATATGAAACCCACACACAGCACTATACATTATACACATCATCACACATCTCGCGTCATACATACTAAATTCTATAAAATTTCAACATTTTTGCTTCCAAGCATTCCACACATTCTACACATCATACATCATATTACTTCATCATCATATAGGTATCATATACATCTAACATCATACACTAATGGACCCTACATTCGTAATTTCTAGTCTAGCTACACATATTACATTACACACTATACATTACATATTACACAATGCATATTCATCATACACATCATTTGTTATCTTCTACACACTACACTCATTACCCTATGACGCACTTTAGTTCCTTGATCAATACTCAACTGCTAAGGGTTTACAAATCAAATGGAACTGATCAAACTTACACATTCATCATTCACCCTTGTATCATGTGACATTACTAGGATAGTAACATACGCTATAGGCTTAATGGTCACCTACTCTATCATCTTGTAGTGGTATACACTTTAGGCTACATCATCACTCCCTTTTATTCATCTAGTTGTTATATATGCTTTAGGCTACATGATCACTCCTACATTAATCTTGTTGTGATATACGCTTTAGATATAAGGGTGACACACACATCATATCTAGGTCACATATCATCATAAAAACATATACACACTCATCACAGTGCGTTAGACATAACACACACTTTGACCATTTCTCAATGACGCACTCTCGTTTACGGTTCATTCGTGGCTGTTGAGGGGGAAAAACAAATGAAACTCATTGCATAAATTTCCATTCATGTGGGGGGCACATAGCTCCTATAATCCATCTTGCATTCCATTTCATCCATCAAAAACATATTACATATTATGGTTTCCTTTACTCTTGCTTACTTTTTATTGTTTATGGTCACTTTACTACACATGATAGTTAGATTAATTGTATGTAATTTATCTAAATCATCCACACATTAAAGTTCATGCCTTTTTCTAGATGTGATCGCAGATACATTTCTCTTACATGCAGCATGGATGATTTCCTTCTACCCTTCCTACACTAGTAATTTTGGGCATCTACTTTTATCTCTCATTGGTGATATTATTTCATTTTATACTTAGCACTTTACATTTCTTACTTATACATGCTTTTGACATACGTTTTATCTTTCTAACATGTTAATGGGTACTTCATGTGTAATATTTTTTATACAAGGATATTTTCTTCCATACCTGTTTATTACATTGTCTTCCATTGGTTTTTTTTATATACGGTCCTTGCCCTTTTTTAGTGTGCACAGTTGTTAGTTGTAAGTGGCCACTATGGCCTTACATGTCTTTAAAAATCATGAGTGGTGTACCATATTTGTAACCTAATTTAGCGGTCTACTTTATCTTCTTGCGTGTTTAAATTACTACTTTTCTTGGTAGCTTATAATATTTGTGTAGCTAATACAATATTTTCTATATGTAGGCTTTTTCTTACTAACACTTGTCTTTGTCTAGCCTTCTTTTTTGTGCGTGTCTTGGTTTCTACCAAACGCATTACCTTCCCCCTGTAGGGAAGAGTTAAAGATTTCATGTTTTTGATCCTCTTTTTGGGCCACATTATCCTATCAATAACATCACATGCACCACCAAAGAGAAGGGGAATCATTTGGGGTTTTACATTCTACACAACGCTTCTATACCAATTCAATTCAGTGTAGTTTCCTCACTTGGAATTTTGGGTTACATACAACAAGTGGGTTCCAACCAGTCTACAAACCCCGTATATAGTGGATTTTATATGACATGGTTATCCTTTTCATTCTGGGAAGTAGTTAAAGGTTAGAGGATACAACAAAATTCCTACCTATACTTCTTTGTCCAGTGATGTCGGATCGTACAAAAAATAAAGACATTTATAGATATTTTCGCACACATTCAGGGAAGCATTTAAATGTTGGAGGATACAATGGAATTCCTACCTACAATTCTTCAGCCTATCTAGCATTGGATCACCCAAAAAACCCTGGCAGTACAAAATATCCTTCTACACTCTCTTCCTTGACATGGATTAGGTGCACATGTTCCATTTACACTTTCTGATTTATGTATTTTACATTTACATACATGCGTCTTTTACATTGTAATTTTACACATACATACATATTTGACTACTTGATCATTTTCTACTTATAATTCTAGCCATATGAGAAAAATTAGTCAAATGGGGGAAACAACAACAATAACAACATCGTCAACAAAAAAATCTTGTAGCAGTATACACCATACTAACCATGTAGCTACATTAGACACATTGAAAGCTACACACAGATTACCACCCTAGGTTCACTCTCATCAGGTTTTTGCACTTTTGCATCTTTAGTTTCCATGCTCCATCATATTTTTATCATTCCATGTTTTGTCTAGTCCTTCAACGTATTTTCTACTATAATCTTCATAGACATCAGGTATGCATATATTTCTAATTTACGTTACCGAGATTTCTGATCACCAACATAAATTGGGGGAAAAGGTAGACACAAAATCATGCACTTTAGAAATTATTTAGTCTCAATCTCATACTACTATTTAGAATGTTTTTGACTGAATAAAGTACTAGATAACCCAATTATTTTGGTCATCTTACTTTGTTTTATTTTGTTATTCCTGACGTCTTGTACCCACATGCCCAATCAAATTTTTTCATTTAATATTATTTTAGCTTTGACTGGGGTACCTAGGCTAGTACTGGGGCACCCTGGTCCCACTAGGGGTGCCCCTATCCTTTTAAAAAATTTCCGCCACCTTTTAGGCACATTTTAGCCATTTTAGCTTCTTATATTTTTGGTGGTCATCCATTTTGGGGTTAATTACAAAATTTAATCAAGATAAACTTATAAATATAAATTTATGAAACCATAATGAGGGACGAAGCACTAGTCACTAATGTCATCCACCTAGGTTTGCATTTATCTAATGTATTTGGAGATCATTTACATACATTTAGCTTCGTCACAAAGCACAAGGCTAGTTCATCTATATCACACAAACATAAGAGGTGATTATATTCTATTCCATCCAGCATTCTACTAAATTTTTACATCGAGTTATTCCTCGCTACTTTACAAAGTACAATTAACACAAGATCACCTAGAGCACATGATTCACACACACACACGAACTAAATTTGGGTCTAGAATATAGTGTAACACTTAGTTACTAAGTCCACTATTGTGGAAAATGAGGGTAGTTCAACCTATTCATTTGCATTATGTTTTTTTAGGGTTTCCATACTTCTTTTGGTCTCTTGCAAGTCTTTATTCCATCTTCGATTATCAATAAAACCTTTTGTAGTGAAAAAAATATGATGTGACACAAAATGAGCATTTCAGACCACCTCTAAAACCTATTAAACTAAGTTTTTAACCTCCTACATAGACCAGAGCACCCATACTATAGACCAGGGTGCCCACAAGTTCCCCAATCCTTCTCTAGGCATCCCAATCTAGAGAATCAATATAGATCTATCCTTTTTAGGACCTCTTCATAGTCTTTCCTACTTTTTTTCTCTAATCACTTCTGTAAAATAGTCTAGTGAGATCCTCTAATCAGTTGAGTTCCTTCTAACTCTCTAAGCACTCAAGGGTTTTACATTTCCATTTTCATAGTTGTTTGGGTTATTTTCCATAGTTATTTATTGCATTTAGTTACTATGTTTACATGTTGTTCTAGATTAGATTAACTACTATTATTCCACATTTTAGTTAATCAAGGGACATGTTCATTTTGGGCTAATGCTAGCTCATTCATGGCCCTAGGGAAAAATATGGTGAGTTAGGAGGTGAGGACTTGAGTAGATTTAGATTCTGGGGGATAACTATAAATCTATTGAAGAGGGGGTCCATCAATAGGAATGTTAGTGGATTTACGAACTAGAAAGTCATGGAGGGAAATTAGGTTAACATCGAGGATTTCTTGAAATTCCAAGTATCTGTGAGGGATAGTGGGGGGTCCAAGTGCTCCTGAGGAAGTAGCAGAAGGAAGTGTGGCTAGTTTAAAAGGGAAAAAGTTGATGGTAGAAAAGTTGATTGGTCTCAATATGCAAATTTCCTTTAACCACATAGGGCCCATGAGGAGGATCCAAAGGAATAATGGATAAGGAGGCTAAGGATGATGTCATCAAACATGTAGAAGAAACAAGAATGAGTGTGGATGTTTATTGTGAGGGGTTAGTTGAGATGGGGATGTCATTAGAAGTGGCCGATTGCTCTATTCTCTTAGTTTGGTACCAAGTAACAACATGCATGAAATAAAAAAGAAAAATCCTATACAAACTATTAAAGCAACATGCAAGTCAAGCAACATAATTTTTTTATCTTGTTTATTTATAGAATGTGAAGAGGGAAGAGGCTCAAATGGATCATAGAGAAATATCTACTTTAGGGATGGTTCCAAGTGTGCTTAAGGATGAAGTCCTTGATATACTTGAAGCTACGTGAGGCCCAAATATTTGATGACTATTGGTATTTGGATTAATATAGGGGATGAATATAAGGGAATACAACTACACTTCACACACTATAGGGATAAGGATGTTGGGAGCTTAGCTTATATACCAATAGTCAAGATATTTATTACACAAATATAACACCATGGTAGATTCCTTATTGGGTGATGAAATCCCAATAGCTCCACTTGGACATAAATTATTTAGATGTGTAGATTATGCATGTGGTTTGGTTGTGTGTGAAGAAAATGTGAATGCAAAGTGTTATCACCTAATTAAGCTATGTGATAAAGACTATGAAAAAATTCATTTTACATCCAAACCAAAATATTACGTTCGATGAATATAAGAAAGAAAAGGAAGGGAATAATGATGCAAGAAATGGAAAAAAAAATCAAAAGAGGAATACCTTGATAAAATTTTCTTTTTTCCAATCACATACATGTTTTTAAGAAAGAAAACAAACTCCCAATCACACAAGAAAATAATTACGACCTGCAAAGTTAGTTGAAAGAGGAAAGTAAAATATAGAATAGGAATTGAAGATGAATAAGGAACTTACCAAAGGTGTAGGTGGATCCCACTGGGCATTTCAGAATGTTAGAAAAATTTTCCTCTCATGTTCCAAGTTAATGAAATAACATGCTAGAAAAAATAAACTCTAAAGATGGGAGGGTTTAAGGATACCTCCAATGTTTGATAGTGATGGTGATGAAAGACGGGTGCACAAATCCTTTCCGTGGTGAGATTTATGACTTGCACAACATAAAGGATAACTGCACAAGATAAGATTAATATATTTATATGTTGGGATTCATGAAAATAGTCAATCCCGATAAGAAATTAACTTTGTACGAAGAATTTCAACCCATTTTTTTAGAAAATTGATTGAAAATAAGAAATAGGTAACATATAGAAGGTAACAAGAACAAAAATGTTTAGAGATATGATAAAACAAAGATCAAACAATACATAAAATGATAAATTGAGAAAAATAATGCAATCTAGAAAAAGGTTAATGGAAACTAGAATAGTTGATGGTGATCCACAATAATTAATAGAGACCAGATAAAAGAGAAAATAAACAGGCTAAAAATAACATATCTTGAATAGGTTTCTAGATTCTGAAGATGTCCTGGCTCATGCACATGGACATAGAAAGAAGAGAAAACATTGATTGTGGGTAGATGTGATAAATAGATGAAAATTCAGTTAGGGAAGAGGAGTTCAATGATGACAAGAGGTAGTCGACGATGATTGTGACAAAAAAGTGAGGTCTTGGGATGTTTTTCAAGAAGAACATAGAGATTAAATTGTTTAGGTGTTGCAGGGACAAAGAGACTAATAACAGAACATACAAGATGTAGGAAACCACCTAAGGAAGATTTAGTTGATGAAAACTAGGAACAATTGACAACAAATGAGGATGACTTAGGCCTTGGTGAGGGTTTATTGGTGTCAAGAAATCTATGTGAAGAAAACAAATACGAGTGATGTGGTTGTAGATCTCCAAGATGATGAATGAACCTATAAATGGTTGATGAAGAAGTGATGAAAACAAGAGAGGTCTTCCAATAATATCCTAGATTAAAATATTCCAAAATGGTAGACACAAGCTCTAAAGTGGTTTCAAGAGGTTGGTGTAAACTCACAATAAGGCAAGAAACCTACAAAAATTCACTAGAGTCCGGATCTCAAAAGTTTCATTTTTTCGGGAAGAGGGTGATAGTTTATATATAGGATCTCTAACACCTGATAGGGTCACCATAAATTAGGTGGTGATTTGGGCTAGAAGTTAATTTGACAATTGGAAGAGATATTGAGTTGTATAGGGATGGGAAATAGTGGTTGGATGGGGTAGAAGTGCATTTAATAAAGGAAAGGGTGGTTGGAAACCTTAAATAGGGGTAGGTGGTGGGTCTATAAAGGATAAATGGGATATTTTGGAATGTAATTAATGTAATAAATATGTTTAAGGATGACTAATATGATTATGGGTGATAAGTGTAATTAGGGTGCAAAAGGGGAGATGAAATAATGTGATAATGAACACTATTAATGATGGGATTGGATCAAAGTGATGAGATATAATTAAGATAAATAAATATAAACTAAGGGAAATAAATTTGATTTAGGAGGGAAATGGGATTTTGTATAGGGACATGGGTGTGAGTGTGCACAATGATGATGAAGGGGTGAGTGAATGCAAAGTGAGGGATAGTGAACAAAATTTTGGTGTCTATAATAGTACTCAATTAGTTTTTGAATGTAATCATGAAATAGATGATTCATAACATGTTCATAGGTGACTGTAATGTTCTTGAGTACAAAAATCATAATAATATAGAAAAAAGAGACCCATGGAGTAGTAAAAGATGTATTTTCTTGATTGAAGTGGTTAATTTTATTTGATTATTCTCGTAAAACCATCCATGAATGAAAATAAGTTATGACCAATGGTGGAGTCAACTATCTTTAGGGAATTTTTTTTAAGGTTGTGTAATTTTGTGCAGTAATGGATTTGAACATTAGGTTTCATTATTGGAATAATATTTAATACCCATTGTGGATAGTTGAAATCTGCGATAAATCTGGTATCCAACAAGTATTGTATTTCTTATTTGACCAATAAGGCTATAGGAGGATGCATCTTTCAAATCTTTTATTGCATAGATTTGACATCCTCATATAACACAATGTTGTGCATGGCCACTGAAGGGTCAATATAGGACATGTCATTATAGTGCCATGTGATCAGATCTAAACAATCCATAAATACCTAATGGATGTCAAATGTCTTAATATCACTATGAGATGTATCCAAAAGAACTAAGCATGGGTCATCAGTGGTACAAAGGTTATATGGCACGGTTTCTTTGTTAAGAAGTGTGGATTGGTCCTCAATGCATGGTTGTGTTGGAATAGTTTCATTTACATTTGAGTCTATATTAGTATGCCAATTTACCAAAGTATGGATTATTACGTAGAAAATGTGGAAACATTCTCTTCTGAAATATTGGAGGAAGATGCTCATAAGCCACCATATATTTTATAAGGTACTCATCATTAATAAACTCAACCAAAAGAGGAAATTTGAGAGATGTGTTATCATCAATAAGACATGGGTTGACTAACTAAAGTTTTTGTGCTAAAGAAGCATTACATACCTCCTAGAGACACTTGGCTGGAAGAAAATGTGAGTTTAGGGAGATGAATTGAAAAGGACGGGGAACATATCCAAGTATAGCTTTATCAAGTTGTTTGGTAAGGGACATAGGTTTGAAGATGCATTGACTATCTATACCAAGACCACACCTAGAAAACCCATGATGTAGAAAATATTTCTAACCTATACCATATATATTGTAATCAAATGTATTTCTTTTAGGTTTGATAATGGGGGTATATGAGTTCTCATGCCAAAAATTATTGCAAAAAGTGAAGGGTGATGGATCAAACAAAACATCATATACTACTCCCTGATATGAATACTTAGCCCATGCATGCAAATTAGAAGGTACAAAATGCATTACATGAAACCAAGTCCAACCTAAGAGAGTATTATAAATGAGATTATTAGGAATTACTTAGCATTACATATTAAGATTACAAGGTCTAATTGCAATTGGAAAAGTGACCTCCCCCAATAATCGGTTTGGCATATCTTCAAAACCATGAATGCATATGGTAGATGGAGTTAGTTCATTAACAAAAATTATAATTTGATGTAGAAAATAAATGTCACATATGTTAATACCAGAAACATTATTTAAAATAGCACATTTTACAAAAACATTATGGATTTTGACATGAATATTCAATGGAGGAGCATTATCAATAACAATTTGAGAGGGAATATCAACTAGTGTGAAGGTAATGTGATCATTATTCATTGTAAGACCAGTCATGATACAAGATGATGTATAATTATGAGAAGTATTGGGATGGATATGGGTATATTTTAGAGTTGTTGTGAGAGTTTTCATGTATACAGGGTGGGCCTCAAGATATATCAACAAGGAGGCATCCATTATAAATTCCAATAACACAAAAATATGATCTTATACTATGTTGAATTAGAGAATAAAAGTATATGTATATTACAATAATATGGGGATCCTAAGGTTCGGCTAATGTCAGGTACACCAAATGATTTAACCTAAATGGTTAATATATTTAGGGGGTAGTAATCGATTAAATAATATTCTAATCAACTAGTTTCCAAAGCTAATTCCAACAATATCAACATAATACATGAAACAAGAAATAAAATTATAGATAAATGAAATGAAGTACTATTAATAAGAAATATAAGATGAATTAGATGATGTTATAGCTCTTGTGCTTATTTGGTTGATTTGACAACCAGAAATGGATGTAAATGATCTAACAAAGCCTCACTATTGAAATTGTGTCTTGATAAGCTTCCTACACCAAATAATATGGTACAAACTAAATTATAATTTTATATATCCATTTCAATATGCCATTTTCCTATGTTCTTTCAGTTTCTGTAGATTTATCTTTTTATTTACTTCTTCCTATTATGCTCATATTTGGAATTTTGGCCTTTTATATTGTGTGATGCTTGTTATGTGAATGATCCAATATTCAAATCCCTAGAAAGTGAGAGAGTATTGTAAAATAAATGTTACATGGGCTATGAGAACCCTTGTGCACTATCGAAATCACCACTACTTTGAAAAGGGATCAAACTAGACATCGTTCTTACCTAGCATGTGATTTATAAAATGTATGCAACCATATTGACAATCATGACCTTGCAATAATGTGATTGTTTCTAAAATTTTCCCTACATTGACTTGAGATGATGTACCCTTTTGTGCTAGTAAATCTGAGTGGCTGACTGATCTATATAGAGTATGGAGAGTATATAATACTGAATGGAGTCTTTGAATAAATTTTCTTGTGATTTATATTAGTATTTTCTCATTGAAATGTTAGAATTCAAGTAGATAGAATTCCCTCCTTAATAAGAGATGAATAACTTTCTTATAAATGTGTTTTGAATTTTAAAAACTTGAATAAAGATGACTAGAAGTTTACTAAAGGAATTCAAATTGAGAAAAGTACCATTAGAGGAAGAGAGACCAAAGCAGTCAGGTCAGCCTATAACATATGGTTGTTATGGCCCTTCCTGGATGCTACACTCCTAGAGGCATGTGTGGGTAATCCGAAAATTAGAATTAGAATATTTGAGGTTATAACCTATATATATGGATTGATATGGCTTTAATGTAAACAAGTAGGTTGTTTATGCAAGAAGTAATGAGTGAAACATAACTAAGGATAACCTACATACAAGAGAGGGGTCCCAATAAAATCTATAGAATATAGATAGTTGGTCCTGATCTATGGAATATTAGGATATTTTAAACTGATATTACTTTATATAGTAAGTATAGATAGATGTTTTGTCCCTCATAACTAATAGAGAGTGGGTCTCTCTCTCTATGGTATGATCAGTTTCTATATGATTGATCTCAATCCATCTGCTTTCTAGGGCATGCAATTATATCACGTATAGAATGGAGTCACATGTAAATACCCATAGAATTATAGGGCTTTAAGTTAGACACTTATACCTACTTGGTCAATTTGAAAATTTTTGGGCTAGTGCAATAACATTGTATAATTTGTGTTTTTGCAAGACATGAATTGCTAAAATTAGTTTATACAACTACTTAGGTTTAAAATTTCCTTGTAATTATTGATCTTAATCCTCAACGTGGATGTGAGGTTTAAGTAGTTCACCATCTTGTTAAGGATGTGCCGGGAGTGCAGTCCAAATAATAAAGTAAAACATAAAGAAATCAAATAACATAATACACACTATTCATTACATAGAAGCTCTTTCTTTATTCATTCAATATAAATATTACATGTCTTTCACATCCATCTCATACACTCTCATTACATCACACATTCATCATTTCTCTTATCTAATCTCTCTATTAATCTCATTATTATTATTCTAATTATATATCTAGTTATTACATTCAAGTACAATAAGTATCTTGTTATGTTAATTATCCAAAAGTCACTTCTTTTGGTGGCGAATCTATCGGCTTGGTATGTGCTATTTTTTGTTCTTTTAGAGGTTTCTTGTAGGATTTTTTAGATTTTCATAGTATTTGGTAGATTTTATAATGTTTTGCAACTTTTACACACTTCTACACCTTTTATAGTGTTTTGCAGATTTTGTGGCTTCTTTATTTTTTCCTTAGTCTCTAAAATTGATGAAGAACTCCATCAACATCATCCAGAGAATTCAAATGTTGTATCTTCCTCTAGATAAATAAATGATGAAGAACCATATCCACTTCTTTTTATTTTTGTTTGGACCATCTTTGAGTTCTTCATTATTATTTCTTGAAGTCCTGTATGCCATCACTTCATCCTTAGAAAATGAAAGAATCAATTTACTAGAACTTAGATGTCTGGTGTAGGGAGATGTTCCCTCGCTTGAATCACCTGACTAGATTTATAGGACATGATTGCTTCCCACTAATGTTTCTTATGATTCTAAGGAGCCATGCATGGAATATATTTTGCATACTTTGTTGTGATTTTGTTTTGAAATGTATGTCATGCATGTGAGTGTTCTTGGATTTCTTCTACCCACATTTGTAAATTAGTATTTTCTTTAATGAGAGAACTTACTTTTTTGGGTATCTACTTCTATTGGATTGGAGTATATATTTAACGTGTTGTGGTAAGATCTTGTTATATCTACATGATGGATATATCCATGGTTAAGTTGTACTCTTCTATATACACAATTTTATTTACACTTTGTTGTTATTTTATGCGGTATTTCTCAGATAATTCCACCCAACTTTGTCTTTGTGTGACACATGCATCTTTGATTATCTCATACTCTATAGAATCTTTAATCAAATATGTTTTCAACTTGTCTAGTTCCATTGTTTCTTTCTAAGTAAGTCTTGGGCAACACATAACATAAGCATAATATGCGACTACATTTGCTATTTCTATTTTTAACGTTTTTCATGATTGATCAAATTTTGCATGCCACTATTTGTTATTTGTCATCTTGTTTTATCTTATTTGTGCCTTGAATCATTCCACTGATTCATTTTGGATTTTCTTCTTTGTATCCCCATCCATCTTAGAGGTTTCCTCTAATATTTTATTTAAGGATTTTTCTATTGCCTTCTTGACTGGAATGGTCTAATCTAAAATTAGGTGGGGTTTTATTACTTTCATGGATGCTATCATTTTATTTAATGTTTCCTCCATGTCTACACATTTTTGCATCTAGTATTATTTTGCACTATTCTCCAAGAGTGTACTGCATGTAGATTTCTACAAGGGTGTGAGTTTTTCTAAGAGTACAATGTACCCTTCTTGTGTTTGCTACATGACCCCATGTTGTAATAGAAGGATTTGAACCTATTTACACTATTGCAATCCATATTTGATCATTTCTAGTGGATCCCATGGTGGCTCAGTTTGAGAAAATCCACAGGATACTAGTATTTTTCTTCTACTTAAAGTCCTTAGCATTGTATCCTTAGTTGAATTTTTTTATGGTTTTTACTTTTTCTTCTTCTTTATGATTTTCCTCTTTTTATATTTTCTCCCTCTCTTCCTTTTGATTTTTGTATTCTTATTTTTTATTTGTTTCCACCTGTTCCTTATTCTATTCTTGATCCTCCTTTTTATCCCCATCTTCCTTATTCCTTCCTTCTTCCTCTTTTTATTTGTTCTTCTTTTCCTCCTATTTCTTTTTCTTATCCTTATGTTTTTTCTTCTCTTCTTCTTCTTTCTCTTTTTATTCTTCTCTTGATCTTATTTCATATTCTTATATTCATCCTCATTCCTCATCTTTTCCTCATCCTCCTATTTATTCTTTTTTTTCCATCATCCTTCTTCTTTTTATCCCCCTCTTCCTCTTATCTCTTCTTCTCCTCATCCTCTTTCCTCTTCTTCTCCTCATCCTCTTTCCTCTTCTTCTACTCATATATTTGTTTTCTTATTATCTTCTTAATTTTTCTATTTCTCCTCTCCTCTCCTTCTCTCCTCCTCTTTCTTCTTCCAAATTTATTTCTTCTTTGCCCCCTCCTTGTCTTTATTTTTGTCCTCTTCTACTTTCCTTTTTTTCCTTTTCTATTTGTGTTTGTTTTTTATCTTCTCCTCATTCATCTATTGTTCTCATATTTGTTTTTATTTTGTTTCCATTTTTTTGTTTATTTTTATTTTCTTTCTCTGTTATATATAGTAGTTCCTGTAGTTATTTGATGTGGCTCTTATTCTTAGCTATTTTCTTTTTCTTTTATATTAGCTATTGGAGTTCTTCCTCAAATGCTTCCAATGTGATTTTCTCTTCTAAGTCTATCCATGTTTCCATTTATTTTAATAGATCTTGTGGGAGTAGGTGGATTATATCTTTAAGTGTTAAGGAAATATTTTCAAGTCATGGAGTATGGCCTCTACTATAGAAAATTGTATGGTTACTGAGCTAGTATCATATTAGTTAACAACATGCATTATCCCTCTATAGTCTAGGCATGTCCTATAGAATTATTATGTTTTCCTTGTCAGTTGAGATTCTTATAGTGATTCAATGGCCCTTGTGAAATCTGCGTCTCTTTTTTTCTGTGGTTGAGGTTTTGTTACCTATTTCAAATCTTTAGTATTTGATTCTATGACTTGCATTGCATCTTCCCCTAATTATTCAGATTATTTACTTGTGTCTTGATGTATAACTATTTTTGTAGTCATCCTGGCCTTTTGTCTTGTAGTGGGAGGTTACAGAGAAGATTTTCCTTTATCTCTAGTTTCTTCCTCTTATAGACTTTTGGTCATGCTTTCTCTTGGACCTTTTTTATTTTTTCTTGCTAAGTCATGGGTTTTCCTAGTGACCTATGTGAGTTTTCTCCCCCTTGAGTAAATTCTGCAGGTTATTTTTCTCTAAACTCCTCCCAGGTTTCTGTAATCACATCCTCAATGTTAGGTGGTACTGGTTTCCTGTTATCCATTGGTATATCTCTAATTACTTGAATAGTGATTACCATGAGATCATTTGATGCTTCATATGAAAGTGTGGAAATTTGGGCAATCCACAAAGTAAAAGGTTGAATGAATGTGTAGTTAATGTCCATAACAAAAATAACTTCATTTTCATATCTTCTTACTGTTTTTTTAGAAACCATAGTTTTATTTTCAGCCAATTTCTTAATGTTCTTTTTCCACCGAATTAATGAAGTGGTAAGGTATACTTGGGACATGAGACTCATGTGTTTTAAGATTTTTTTATACAGGTATATTTGTATCCCACTGCCCTTGTTGTATTTCCCTAGGTGAAGTATTGGTGAAATACATGGCCAAGCATAAGAGGAGTGAACCACAACAGAAATTGTGTTTTCCCTCCTTAATATTTCTTGTGTTTTCATGAAACCTGACCAAGAGAAATTCAAACAAGTTATACTCGTACTGACTTATAATTATCTCTAGGGATATTATTGAACTTGTGGCATGGGAACCATCTTCCCTATTGGTATGATAATTTTTCAACAAAATGGTTTTAGGTCCATACCTTAAAATATTTATCTTGATCTACCTAATGGGTACCCCTCTTTTGGTCATTGTAACTCCCTTCAGTCTCATGAATTGTTGTATTAAAATATTATTTTTTTGTAGATATGATTTTACTTTTTACCATAGTCCTATCACTATCTCCATTATTGTTGTATTGATTTGGTAGGGTTGATCCAAGTATAAAATTTGAGTGTGCATCCAATTAAGAAGAACCCAAATTGAATTATAAGCCATCGAGAAGTATGAAATCCTACTCCATGCATCTAATTTTAAGTCTATAATCACCTTTATGTTCCCCTTATATTCCATTGTTACTATTTATTTGTTCTTCTGAAGAAGTAAATTCCTATCAAGCTCCAACCATGCATGTATTGTTACTATTTCTTCATTATTTTGAGATGTAACCAAGAGAGGATAAAGATATCTCAAATACTCAACAAACTATAACACCAAAATCAAATGAAAATTTTGGTTCACGAAAGAGGAAACAAGATGATCAAGATATTACTAAAAATTTTGGTTGTAAAATTAAAAATTTGAAAGAAAACAAGAATATGTGGATACTTGGTAGGACATATAAGCTTGAGTGGGCTGAAAATTTTCCGTTTATTGAACCTATAGATTTAGATAATTCTTTAGGATAACCCAACTGAATGTACATGTATAATATGTACCTAGAAACTGGGAAAACAACAAAAAATGCAACTGAAGTTAGACATAATTGAAAAAAATAATCTAACTGTACAGTAGGAGGGTGGACAGAAAATAAAAAAAACATAGATGGAAAAGTAAAAAATAATATATACATGTTAAATACACAAAAAAGTATGAAGTTGAGCAGAAAAGATAGACATCTCGTGGGAAAGGGTGAAACAATCATATCACAAAGTGGTGAGGTGATTCAATAAAATTTACATGATAAAAGCATACAGTTCTCTACCATATTCCACATCCTTTATAAGGGAAGAACTATTTATGATTTCATTTATTTCAAAATTTTGTTTCAATATAATGGAATGCACAACATTCCTTAATCTCATTGGTCAGAAATCAGTGCATGGGAAATGGCTAAATACCTTGAAATGATTGAAATGGGAAATTTGAAAGAGAGTGTAATAATAATTGACAACACTTCGTGGGTATGCATCCATGTCTATAATTTTTAAAATCATATGAGATAACCACATCTTTTGGCTGTACAAAAAATGGTTAAAAATTGCAATGTTGAAAACCTATATAAAATAGTCATTTCTAATTTGAAAGATACTACTGCATGAATGAATATGAAATTTCTATGAAGTTGGTATTTGTTGGTGTAGATGGTGCTTCAGTTATGCATGGTCATTGAACTAGGTTGTGTGTTCAATTGTAAACAATAGTATCCCATTATATGGTTATAATTCATTATATGACTCACAAAATGAATCTAGCATATAAAATAGTTAAAAAATTTGAAAATTTTGTAAGAAAAGAAAACCTTATCAAAGAAATAAATTATTATATGTCAAGCAATCTAAAGATATTTCTTGAGTTTCAAAAAATTGTGGTTAGAATAAAAAATGGTAAAAATCTTCTAAAGGATGTTGATACAAGGTGAATTTATTTGTATGAGCATGTATGCATAATTTGAGAGGAGTATCCATCATTCATTGGTTTCATGCACAAATATCATAATGAATTTGAAAAATATAAGGATTTGTTTCATCTAACAGATATGTAAACATTGCTTACATTGGTTGGCATTCTACAAATGTTGAAGTAGATCAATACATTGATGAAGCATGTACAAGAGAGATCCAACTATATTGTTGATTTTATACGGCTGAGAAAACATGTATGTCAATCTCTTAATATCTTGTACTTATTAGAATAAAGTTTTGATACACCTATTTTTGATAGCTGGAAAGTTTTCTATTGGATGTTAAGAATCCCAATAATTATTTGAGATTCAATATCCATGATCACCTCTGTATCAATGTTAATGGGAGGGAGATACCACTACACATTTTACAAAAATGATAAGATATTCCAGGATTAGAAAGAGAAGTTCATGTGACTCATGTTTTTTTTATTCTATTATATTTGATACACGAATAAAGCTTTAAAAAATTCCATAATCATAGGCTTCCAAATTCAGAGAGCGTTTCAGTAAAGATAAAATTCTTGAAGCTATGGGAGTCTTGAATCCAATTTTTCAAAATACTACAGGTGATCGTGTAGATTTTCTTAGTAAGAAATTTCATAAATCCATGGGCACTATAATGGATCATTTCAAAAAGACATTAGAGTTCAATGGTATTGAAATCAAAGGTATTATGAATAAGGGCTTAATAAATTCTCAATCATATAATTTTGCAACAATAATGGTTAAACCAATATCATTGTTTAAATGAACCTCAAGAGAATGGTGTAATTACAAGGCTCTGACAAAAAATATAACAAAGTAGTGTGTTAAAGGAAGACATCAGTGAATATTTTTTATTATACGAGTTGTGCCAAACACTAATTTGTGGATCTATGGAGGAAGAAAGGGTTTTCAGTGCTTTATCTTTTGTAGAATCAAAACTATGAAACAAGTTGGATAAAAATCTAAAAAATTGTATGAGGTTGTATGTTTTTGTGCTACTACCTGGACACATTTCCTTTTGATAGAGAAATTGGATATTGGAATTCAATTGCTGAAAGAAGAGGTGTTAATTATACAACTACAAATACAAATGATCTCAATGATGAGACTGGGTTTGGTGTTTCCTCTAACTCTACAGATGCAAATATCGAATATTAGGAGGCTATTGAAAATGGATTGTTTCAACTCTAGTTATCATTTAAAATGTTATAGGTATCAACTTAAATTTATTCAAATACAATTATTTATAATAATCATGGTTTATTTAATTGGTATTTTAGTATTTTCAAACTACTTTGATGTTGTGTTTGTAACATGCATTTTTAGAACATTATTTTTCAAATATTGTTAGACGTAAGATAATAGTAAATAAAGTGTAATGAATCAAACAGAGTGTAAGTTATCCATCTTATATATATTGGATTTTATATACTTAAAGATAGTATAGGGTATCCATCTTACATAATTTGAATTGTAAATAATTAAAATTTCAACATTAAAGCAAATGAATTCCATACATATTTTGATATCATCACAATTCACAATCTATAATTTCTATATATAAATCAGGTCATCTCGAAGATGAATGTTAATGACCCAACACATGTAACCACTTTGGAACTTTTTACCTCCTTACAGATGATCAAATCAAGGATTGAAAGGGCCTTGAAGAAATAATACCTTCTAGGCAGGCTGGAGGAGTTCAAGTTATTGTTTTGTTTATGATAGTTTTTTATTTTTTTGTTGTTTAGTCGCATTTTTGTCCCTGTTTTGATTTTTATTAGTAGATTTATTTTTTTACTACTATTGGACTTATCATAATATTTGGATCAGATCCTCTTTTGATGATTTTCATGTTGATTTGGCTATTGAGCCTTTGTTGTAACAAGGTATAGTCCCTTCAAAACTATTTGCCTTTAGTAAAAAAATTATATATATATATATATATTCAAGATTGCAATATAATACATGTAAATAAATGAGATTCAATGAAAATCATTGCTACAAGCAAGAATATCATGTTAACAAACTATATGAAATTCGTATAGACAATAGAAGTAGACGATGACAATATTATTCAACTTAAAAAAAGATTCAAGTTTCAAGTTTCAAACTTCAACATGTTTCAAGATTAAAGTTTTGTAAATATTTTTAGACAAATACAATTGCACATGTAGTATATGATCAAACTGTTTCTCCACTCCCAGTTTCTTTTTTTGTTTCTTTTGTGACTAATGTGTCACTTTTCCCAATTGCTGCTCTATTCCCTACTTCGAGAATTCCAAAATTTACAAGATCCTCCGCAACAATATTTGAGTTCTTAACAATTGCTTCATTATCCTTTGAAGCATCTCCAAGGGATAAAAATGAAGGATCTCCAACTACCTTTGTCTTGAACAAAATATCTACATCCATGCCATTCTCTTTGACAATCCAATTCAAAGTATTGTTTTGCTTGTTAAGAAAAACAATAGTTTGTTTGAGGTGAACTACCACAGATAAACATTTCTGAGCTATTTCTAAGTGAACTTGGAGAACCTTTTCTTGAATTTTTAAATTTTCATATTTCAACTACAACAAAAAAAATTGAGCTCAATTAAAACATCTTATTAAAAATTGAAATTCATAAAAAATATGATTTAAAATTGAATGTTGTAACTTATAATTCATAATACTTACAAGATCTTTATCTCTTTCAGCATTGGAAATTTCCACCACATATTTATCCTTTGAAAATTTGTTGTAATATGCCTAGGCTTCATCATTAATACTCTCTAATAAATTCAAAATTTTATCTAAAACGTTGTCTTTATAACTATTACTTTATGTTACAGTCCTTCCTTGCGCTTGGTTTAGTAAGATTTCTATCTTAGCAGGATGATTTTAAACTGTAACATATAGACTATACCTCTAGCTATGATTATAAAAACATTTATTTTTCTCCTTAATTAAAACTTTATCCCTTACCTCCCACTATTTGAGATGAATTATACTAGGCATAACAATTTCTTGGACATGGGCTTCACAGTCATTAGCAATCAAGCTATCCAAAGAAAAAATAGGCAACTGGTAACTATCCAAAGAGGATGGAGAGGATGGTGGGGTTGAGGCTTGAGTTATATGTCCTACCTCTTGTTGTTGATATGTGCCTTGATCCTTTTTATGTGTTAAAATAAATTTAAATATTAAAAATAGAAGCAATTTAAAAATTTAAAATTAATAAGAAATCAATATGTATCAATGTTAAAATAAATACATCGAAACAGAAACATAACTACATTCCTTGAATCATACCACATGTATCGAAAACACCTTTTGGGTAATTTCTATCAATAACCAAATAATATTCATCCAAATTAATTTGATTTAAAACTGATTTACCCATTATACTAGGCACACCACTGAAAGAAATATTGGGAAATTCAAAAGCAATGTTTAGTGTCCTGCTAAGGGCCAGAAGTGTCATGCATTTACTAGTGTTATTTCTACCTCTTGTTGGAACTTGGATTAGAAATCGTGGTAATTGTGGAGGAGGTGGCATATTTTGAATGGATGGAAATGAATGCACTGTCAAGAACAAAAACATCACCAATTATATAAAAAATGTTAAAAATTACAAAAAACAACAATTTTATACCTTGCTGAAAGGGAACTTGTAGCGGCTGTGTCTGAATTTGAAATGATTGTGTGGGTGATTGGAGTGGTGGTGTAGTAGGTTGCACTTGCATTGATTGAATAAATGCATGTGAATAATATGATTTAGTGGGTGATGATTGTAGTGGTAAATGTGGAGGGTAATCTAAAGTCCCTACAAAATGTTAAATGGTAAATGGTAAAATGTAACCAATAATGAACATTAGGGGTACTATGTATTGGTAATTTCACTAATTGAAACACTTGCAGCTGAGGTGATGGGTGAGAATCCATGTCAGAATGTGAATCTCCTGACACCTCAACATGTTGTTGTCGTCTTCCTCTTGATGCTTCTTTCTTTCATGTCGACCCTTTTTTTTTCTGCATAAGGTAAATAAAAAAAAGAATTGAATAATATTACTAACATCAAAATGTAATTTCTAAAAAAATTAAATAATCTTACTAACATCAATATATAATTTATTAACTTGTTGTTCTTCAATTGAAATGGAAAATTTCTTCAAATGATTTTTCATGCAAGTAGGAGTCATTTCACCTTGTAAACTATGATATGCCTCTAAATAAAGAGAAAGGATAATGTTTTTGGAAAAAACATTTGTTTTCTGAGAAACTCAAATATTGGAAATATCATCTTTTATCCTATTTGATAATTGTGTGCACCAATAAATTTTTTCTATTAGATCATTTTGAGAGTATAGGTAATATCCCAATGGGGAATATATGCCTGCCTACCTACCCTCCAAAACAATTCTCTCTTGAAAAAAAGTTATCGTGACTTAAATAAAAATGTGTGCAACTCTTTGCACATCGACTCCTCATCTTTATTTGTTGATATTTTATGCAAAAAGTCATTAAATGAAAATTAAACACAATTTACATCAAAATTAAAATGTTAAATAATATTGAAATTCAGCAAAATTACAACATGTACCATCAACATGGAAATGGTAATAGGATTCGAGGAAAATCTTATAATCTTCTGTCAAAGTGGCTTTGATTGTAACAAGGGTGGAATATTCTAAAGGAAGGCATGTCAATAGATGAATATCTGTAGGATCAACATTGAATTTGAATGTGCATTCATATGAAAAAGACACAATGAATTATCTATCTACTGGATTGAATGACGAAAGGAGGAAGTTCAAAATTTTCACATGTGTCTCAAACTATGGCATGTTAACTAGCCATTAAAATACACAATCTTGTACCCATTATTTATACATTTCATTAAATTACATGACTACATTAATTTTTGGGCATATTAAACTCTTGTGTTGGATCTTGGGTAGGGTGGTGGCCTAGATAGATTGATCTACCATGATGTAGTTATGAAGATTGGACGTGAGAATTGAGACTTGAAATAGTCAAATCGAGACTTAAATCAAGATTTGGATTTTGTTTTAAATGTTTTGGAAAGGAAATCTATAGGATGAGCACTGATAGTTGAATAGTAAAATTATAGGGCTCTATGAGAACTAAGTAACTAAGTTAAATAGAAAACATGTGGGCCCCAAGTTAAAATGTAACCTGTGAGCAATGAGAGATAAGTTGAAAAGGAGACCTATAAGCATGGAGCAATAAGTTGTGAGAAGTCTGAGAAATGAGGGCTGAAGAGGGTATTCATAGGGTAGGATTAGGGTTTTGGCACTAGAACGTGTGACCAGAAGGGACATATATGTGTGATAACAAAGATCCAGAGACACACAATATCAAGGAATAAAAGACGCACAACATTAAATTGTTGATGCATGACATTCAATTTTGTTTCCACACAAAAAAAATGTACTATTGCATGAAAAAAAAATTACTATTGTCTGACAGTAGAATTCAATGTCACACGTAAGAAAATTTAATATCAAGCAAAAAAAATTCAATGTTGCGTGTCAGTAAAATTTGATGTCATGTGATAGTAAATCTTTATTTCATGAGATAAAAATATTTTCTATCATGCGACAACAACTTCTATGTTCACACGAATTTGTTTTTTACCATCAGGTGAAATAAAACATTGTTGATGTGTGACATCCACATGAACTCAGTTATCATACGACACTATAGATTTTGACAAGTAAAAAATTTACTCAAAAACCCTAGAAAATTTACTTGTGCCATGAAAGTGGTTCTAGGTATATTTGTTAGGGATATACCACCTCTAATTTTCTAGAGACCTCTTAAAATGAACCCTAGTGTTTATGAAAATGTATCTTTGGCTTACCAAATTTTCCTTTTATACTTGTTATTTTCACCTATCACATTTATTGCTTTGGTTGCAGATGTGTTCTTAGTTTGTTTGACCCACATATGTCTTTTTATTTATTTATTTTATCCTTCCATGGGTGTTATCCTCTTTGTTTCATGGTTTTCTATATTTCCCTTTGCTCTATGGATTTTTATCTTATCCTTTGTCTATTTTATGCCTTTTCTTCATTATGTGGTTTTCTCATGTATTTTCCTCTTTTTCTTCTTTCTGCAAAATTCTAATTTTTGTATTTTTTTAAATTATTTTTTCCAATTTTACATTATTTGTTTATTATGTGGTATGTTATTTCTTGAACAACACTCCAGTTATATGGTCTGGTATTTCTTTTTTTGGAGTATTTGTAATTTGATGGATATAGAGGGTAGAATGTCCTTAACTATATAGCCCTAACCATCTAAATTTTTAGTTTTCTTGGTATCTTTCATTTACTATTATATAATATCACTTTATCTCCTATTTCAAATTTCTTATGCTTACAGAGCCTATCATGCCAAGATTTTTGTCTTCTTTTTTCATGTGTTTGATTGTACGTGGATATGAAGTGTTTTTCATCTAATTTATGTAGTTTAATAAGCCTCTAATTTATTGACAGGTCATCATTCATTTGGAATTATATTGTTACTCTAAGACTTGGGAGTATGAACTCCATTGGCACCAAAAATTCCAATCCATACACTAACTAAAATTGTGAAACATTTGTTAGCCTTTTATAGGTTGTGCAATATGCCCATAGTAGTATGGGTATTTTTAAATCCCAACCGGCTTTCTATTATGAAAATATATTTGTAAGATATTTTTCTAAAACTTTTTTGAATGTTTCTACTATTCCATTGTCCTGTGGGTGATATGGTATACTTCTGTTGTGGTTTATCATGAAATATTTTGATAAATATTTGATTGTTGCATTCGAAAAATGTTTTCCTTGATCACTTGTGATGCTTAATGGACATCCAAATCTTGTGATGATGTTTTCATATCTAAATACAGCCATGTTTTTTGCAATGCAATATTTTTTTGGCATGTCTTATGCCCATCTTATTATATATTTTGTGTCTGTAATGATGAATTTGGCTTAGGAACATCTTGTGGCAGGATTTTATATGTCTAATGAAATCTATGGCCCCTTTCTCAAATGTGGCCAATGTAATCACTAGTATTAGAGAAATTTCATCAAGTATATTTGGTTTTCCTACCCATTGACACATGTCACAAGATCTACCATATGTTTTTGCATCACAAAATAGTATAGGCCACCATAACCTGACCACTATTACTTTTTTTGTTGTTGCATTCCCCTATTTTGTCCTCTTGTTATCCCTTCATGAGATTCCCTTAATATATTATTTATTTAATGTTTCAAAACTACATGCCTAAGGATTTCACATTTTCCTTTCTTGTATAGTTTCCTTGGATCAGTGTTAATGGAAATGAACGGCTTAGTAGATTCCTCTTTTGTTGTTTTATGTAGTTCGTGGGAAACTCTCTTATAGTCAACAACTATGTAATGTCATCCAATTATTTGGGGGAATGATTCCACCCTAAATAGATGGGATCCTAGAAACTCATCATGAATTATTATTGGATATTATCCCATTTAAATTCTTGATAGGTAGTTTGGCCCATTATTTAGATTCCTTGACTTGACAAAAATGGTGAAATCGAATTCTTGGAATAACACCAACCATATACATATTCAAACTTATAAAATTGGTATATTTAGTAAGTATTTAGAGGGTTCATAATATGTGTAAAATACAAATGGTGTGGCCGGTAGGTAGTTTCTAAACTTTTTAAAGGAGTAGAGCATGGTTAGGGCTTCCCTTTCTATTGTAGAGTAGTTTTTCTCTGCTTTAGCCAATTTGTGGCTTGCAAAGGCTATGGGATGATCTATTTTCTCTTGTGGTTGTGATAATAATTTACCTATTGATATTCCTAAAGCATCTACATGAACATGAAATGATCCTTTCCAATTTGGGAATATTAGGATGGGTGCATGTAAAATCTTATCCTTCAATATCTCAAATACATACGCACATGCTTTTGCCCATACTATTTTTTTAATTGATTTTTTCTTCAATAGCTCCTCCAGTTGTGCACTTATTTTTGTGTAGTTCCTTATGAATTTTATATGATATCCTATGTACCCCATGATTTTATCACATATTTTTGTGTTTTTGATGGTTGAAGTGTTAGAATTGTTGATGTTTTTAGGGGATATGTCAACAGTCCTTTAAATATTATATGGCCTAATAATGTTCTAAGAGGTGTAAGAAAGATGCATTTTTTAGGTTGAATGATATTTGTAATGCACAACGTATTTGGAACATAAATATTAGTACTTGAATGTGATTATTTAGGAGTCCATACACTATCTAGTCATCAAGGTAAACTTCCAGAAAATCATGGATGAATTCTTTGAATGCATTGAAGTTTATCCTGTTAAATATTGTGGGTGCATTCTTCAATCCAAAAGGCATTACAATGTACATGAAGGATCCCTATTCAAAGTAAAAAAAAATTTTGGGTTAATCCTCGGGTCTAATTATTACTTTATGGTAACAAGAGAAACAATCAATAAATAAGTATAACTCTCTTCCTCCCACATTTTCTACAACTTTTTCCATGAATGACATAGGAAATGGGTCATGTACATAGGACTTGTTTAGTTCCCTATATTCCACACATATCCTTATTTCTCATGTTTTATTATTTTGAACCACCATATTACTTATCCACTCTAAATAATCAACTAGTTTGATTATTCCTGCATTTAACATTTAATCGATATCTTTTTTGAATTTTACCTTTAGGTTGGGGTTAAGCCTATATGGATTTTTCTTAAGTTCTTGTATTCCTTGTTTTATTTTATTTTCATGGTACCTCCTCATTTTATTCCATGGATTTCCTTGAAGTATTTTGGGAATATTTCTTGAAATTCTCTTTGTAGTTACACCAATTTGACTACTTCTTCTTCTACCCAGTAGTCTCTAATTTTTTACAATTTTTCATTTCTCAATTGTTGTGGTTGATAGAAATATTATTCATCTTTTATCTTAGTTTATACCACCTCCCATTCTCCTTTTTTTTTTTTTTTTTTCTATTTCATATTTTCTAGTTTTTCTGTAGTAAAACAAAATTCCATTTCTTTTACTTTTGTTGGTTGTTCCTTTTATACTTTGTGTTCAAAATCTTATACTGGGTTACACCTTGAGAATTGATCCATAACATCTTCCACGGTTAAGAATAGGAAATTTATTATCTTTTGAATTTCTCTCAATATGTTCAAATCTATGTCCCCAAAATTAAAGGTGTGACAAACTTCCATCACCATTTAGTTCTAATCATTTTTTTATTTTCTTGTCTCTTGGTGGATATACCATGATTTTGGTACAGGACCCAATTTATAGAAGAAAATTTGGATCATAATTGTAGGAGATGTTTTTTTTCATATTTTCCAATGCCATAGACATACTTTAATGTGTTTTTATGGGTCTCCTTCACTTGCATATTATGGAATAGACGCATAATATCGTTCACTTTCTAAGTACCTTGTTTTGAGGAGTGTTACAAGTGATTTCTAACATGAAATATTAGTTTTGTGAGTTTCCAAATAAAGAGTCGAATTTATAGTCAATATTTCATCTAGTGATTCCATGTGAGTTGTTTCATTTGGAAATACCCTTACCATTTACGGTAAGCAACCCTACAAGTTTTTGAAGCCTAAAATTTTTGGTAGGGTATGATGGGAAGCTTCATGAATTAATTTGTACACCCTTTCTACCATTATTTATGGTTATTATTCTTAATGATAATCATCTACAGGTTTAACTTCGTCTTCAACTAAATAGTATCCATATTCCTCTTGGAATTTTTCTTGTGCGAGCCAATATATTTCTTCTTCTTCCTTGGATTCATACTAGTCATCTTCTTATGTAATTATTCTATATTTCAATATTCTTGTGTACTGCAATTTCCTTCCTATGGAATCTAGAAATCCATGTACTCAATCTTCTACCGTGTGGTATGAGATTTCATTTGTTGATTCATTATGGAATGAAATTTCACCTTTCAAATTTGGCTCAAATTCTCTTTCAAAGTTTTATATCTTATTGAGGGTATATATACCTTGCATACCATCAAATTCTTCATCCCTAGTTTCATGTGATACTTCTTCACCCCATGCCACACTCATTCCTTTTTGTAATGATAAGTGGACTCGAATACCATATGATTCAAGTGTGACTTTTCTTCTTTAGAATTCAAATTTCCATTATAGTCAAAAAACAATTCAAGTGCTAGGCTGGAATTATATGCTAGTTTCTTGGAAAAAAATTCTATGAATCCAAATTCTATTATTTTCTTGATCCCCATGAAATTAACATTAATATTCCATAGTACACATAGCATGGATTTTCTCGAACCACCTACAAGACCAATGTCATATCTTATGGCATCTAGGTAGTGTCTTCAAATTTTCTCTCAACTTAATTTTGACATGATATTTACATATGCACCTAGATCCAGCATTATTTTGGTAATTTTCATGTCAAATATTTCAATTCTAGGTATATGGAAGATTTTTCACCATTTTTTCTTAGAAGAATACATTTTTATTTTTCTTTTTATGTGCAGCCTTAATCCGTTGAACATTTAAATTTTTCTCCTCATTCCAATATTTGTAAAAAAAAATTAATTTTTCTACTAACCAAAATCTTAGGGTTAGTATGGCTATTTTTTTAAGAGAAGTTATCTCCTCCAATTTTTTTCCATCTATCTTCACGGTGTTGTGATTTCATTATTGATTCTTTACTTATTGTGACCTCTTTGTCATGAAGCTCTCTGGTTTGAACCACTTTGGGTTCCATTCTTCTTCACTGGACGTATCATCTTCTATTGGTGGCTTGATGATTTTTTCTTTTCATTTCCTTTTCCCTTTTTATGTCTATTTCTTGTAGTGACTATGGTTATGTATAATGTTATTCATTTTCACTTTATTTTTTCTTATTGATTTTCCTTTTAAAGTAATTTTTTTTAGAGTCCTCTTTTTCCTTTTTTTTTTTTCTATTTTTCCCTTTCCCAAAATGGTTTCTTTTCCTTTCATATGTTTTTCATCTTCTGAAGGTTCTAATTTGTCCCTTGGTTTTCTTGTTATGTGTCATATGTTCTTTTGAACATCTTTCCCCAAAGCTTATGATTTTCTTCTGCCATTTCTATAAAAGTGGGTGAATTTAGGAAAAATGAAGGAATCATGTGTTCTGCATTCATAGAAGAACCCACAAGGTTCTGGGTCAATGTAGTTTTTGGTCAAAATTCCATCCTTTCCACATTTATAATAGTTTAGTGGACTTCTTTCCTGTAATTCAGTTATAGGATTGTTTTGGTTTCCCCTTTATATCCTCGATAACCTCTTCCTTAATATTCCCTTCCACCTTGATAATTGGTTTAACCACCCTTGTATTTTCCTTAGTAGTCACCTCTATATTTGCATTTGTATTTACCACCATACCCTTGGTAGTTGGAATTGTAATTATTACCTTGATATCTTCCTCTATATTTTTTTTGTTCTTGATATCCTTGGTATTATGGTGTTGTGGTTATTACTGGTAGTTATACTATGGGGGGTGGATATACTGGTATTATGGGGATTGGTTATTATGGTGGGGGTGTTGGTACTATGTTTTTCTAGTTGCCATCACACTTCAGGCATTATACTCCTTCAAATCTTCCATAACATCAATTGTAAGATAAGTATGATGATAATGGTTGAATGACCCACATGTTGCACATTACATCAAATGTTTTGAGGGTGGGGATACTTCCATCAGGGGATAAGTGTCTTGTGTGTGGTTGTTTGAAAATCTACATATTCCACACCAAGTTCTATAATTCATGGGTATGTTTCTAGACGAAGCTTTTTTTCTGAGGAATGTTTTCTTATTGTCACGACTCCTTTTTTGGTTTCCAAGTAGGAAATTTCTATCTTTTTATGTAATTCCGCACAACATAATATGAATTGACATTTTGGTCTTACGTTGTTCCTGGGGGTGAATTTTTTCTTAATATTATTTTCTTTGGATCTCTTATTGGTGTTTTAACTTGGCCAATTCGAAATGTACCCTTTATAGTTCAGTCTTAAGGGATTTTCTCCTTCTCTCCTCAATGTTTGGGATTCCAATTTTTTATTCGTTTCCAATGCCTCAGTGAAAATTTTAAATACCTATCCATCTATTGAATCCATTAGATAAGGTAATAGGCTAGAGATAAACCATTCAATTCTTTGTTTATCTATTAATGATTTGTCTAGCCTTCTTGTAACATTATTGAACTGATCGTATAATTATTTTATTATTTCTTATTCTTTCTTTATCAATTCCCTCATCTTAATAACAATTTCTATTGGTGCCTTAGGGTAATGAAAGTTTTCTTTGAATTAATTTTCCATTGTATCCCAATATTTTGTGTGTTGTGGGTTTTACTTCATATACCATCTCAAGGGGTCAGCTCTAAGTGTTCCAATGACATAATATAACTTGGTTGTGGGATCTATAATGTTGTTTCTCTTCTAGAAACAATATAAGATGAATAGATGTTCCTCTACATCATCGATATCTTTTCCAAATAGTGGCAACTTAATCTTCAGGGCCATTCTTTTAATTGATTAAGGGTATGGTTGATTTTGAACTGGCTTTTTTTCTTTGTTGTCTTTAAGTTCTTGTTTTGAGTGTAGGCCTTTTGATGAGATACTTTTCTTACTTTTTCTCTTGGAATTTCAATATAAAAATAAAGGTCTCCTAGTAGTTCTCATAATTCTCTTACTACATATTCCATTCTCTTACTCTCTTCTTGCAATTTGTGATATCTTTCCACTTGATGTGTGAAGTGGCACATGGAGTGATGTAAAAATTGGGGTTCATATCCTTTAGGATAGTAATATGGTTAGGGGATGCATATTTTTTTTGTGAATTTCCATAATTATCTTCTTCCACAAATAAATTTCTACCTTTAACATATCTTAACCTATAGTTTTCATCTAAGTTTGTATATCCTTCATCATGTCTTCTTTTCTAATTCCTCTAGGTGTTATTCTTCAAAAATAATTTTCATTTTTCCCTTATCCTTTGTTATGTTTTTATTCTCCTCTAAATCCTTAAAAATTTCTTCTACTCTACTAGTCTCTTCTTCTTCCTCACCCTTTTTTTTAGTCAATAATGGGGATTCGAGTTTATATTTTTCCCATTCCTCTACCCCTAAAATATATTTTATTCCTGAATCTATTCTATCTACTATCTCTTACAAATCCTACACTAATCAATCTTTTTTTTTATAATGAGTATTGTAATCTAGTGTCTAATAGACATTATCCAATGGGAATCCATCGGGTAACTATTTGATGAGATTTCCTGCTCATGTTTTAAGTTAATGGAATGGTGTGCAAGAAAATAAGAAATTTAAAAATATAGAAGAGTTTAAGGATACCTCTTGATGTGGATGATGATAGTGATAAAGAGATGGGCACAAATATTGTCTCCGCAGTAAGATTGATAACCTATATAACAAAGAGAAGCTAAAAACAAAAAATGATTAGTAGATAAGATAGTGGGTTCTTGAAAAAATTAGTCTTGAGAAGTGGTAGCTTCTTAGAGATGGATGTCAACCCAATTTGATAAAAACATAGATAAAATATAAAATATGGATAACATGCAAATATAATAAAATCTAAACATAAACAAGTGATGTGTTAGGTAAGTTAATATGGAGATATGATAACAGTAAATGATGATAAATAAATAAAATCAAACCTAATCAAGTCGACGACAACACAAGAATGATATATCTAGTAGACGACGATTGCTCTAGAATACATTAATATATATATATATATATATATATATATATATATATATAGAAGAATAGATTTAGAAATTTCTCTTGAATGCTACAAATGTCTTGATTTGATGTTGAGATACTGAGGAAATACAAGAGATGCAAGAAAAATTCAGATACGATAGAGATGTAGATAAGGTCGATGACAACTAGAGTAGATCTAGCATAGTCGATGATGACTAGGACTGAAATCAAGATTTGGGATGTCAAAAGGGTGGATCACTAAGACAGAGAAACCTAAAGGTTGAAGAATATGGAATAACATGTGGTAGATGAGGAAGAATGCAAAAAAAAAAGATGGTGTAGATTGGGTCGATGATGACCGGGGTAGGATTTAGGGTTTGATGAGCTTGATGATGGAAAAAGGGGCTATGAGGAAGGCTAAAGGATGATATATGTGATGGTATGGATCTAAGATAACTAAAAAACCTAAAAGACTAATAAAAAAATGGTAGGGTTTCTAAGTAAGAAATGGAATTCAAACCTCCAAGATGGCATAAAAAATCTCCAAGATAACTACAATTATAAGATAGTTACTCACAAGAAGAGAAGAAAACAAAAAAAATCACAGGCAGGCTGAAGATATAAAATTTCATTCTCTTAAGAGGGGGGATAGGTATACTTATAGGGTCGATGTCAATCCACCTAGGTTGTTGTTGACTATAGATGACCGTAGATTTGGGTGGTGGAGATGATGCTCAACTAAAAAAAAGGAGACCTAAAGGGGGTATATTAGGGTTTCGTGCAGTTTAGGCGGGTAAGGGTTTCATAGGGATGATAAAATATGGTTGGAGGATAAGAAGGAATTGAATGAGGATAAATTGGAGTATAAAGATTATAAATGGGGTGTTTATGGATGGGTTTATGCATGATTAAATACAATTAGGGGTGGATTAGGGGATATAAATAATTATATAATTAAGATGGTGATTAAGTTATGAAAGTGGGAAATTAAAGGAATAAACAGGATTTAGAAAGGAAAGGGGAATTTGAATAGGAAGAGAGATATGCATGTGAAAGATGGTGATGAAGGGGAGAGAACACATGATGAGGGATAAGTGTACCAAAATTTGGTTTCTACATTATCCCCTTTTTGTCACGTGGTTTGTGTTAAGAGATCCATGAGATAAAAATAAGAATTGATGGTTAAGGTGCTCCCTCTCAAATGAGGTATCAATGACACAAAGGGGATTTGATTACTAGTTTGAAAGAGATAGATGGATGAAAGAAAGAATAAGTGAGAAAACATGAGAAAAGAATTAGAAAAACACCCCAATTGAAGAGGTAGACCATTGATATGATAATAATAAAAATAAAAGTAAAGAAAATGGTGTTGACCTTGGAAACACATTGGCATGGAACCTAGCATGACTTGCAATGGAGGTGATGTTAATGGCCTATGGACCCGTGAGTCAGAGAATATCATGTCGAGATGGATGTGCAAGTCATGGGACTAATGGGTCAAAGGTAGACATCAAAATTATGTGAAAACAAATGCTAGGATAGTTAAGACAATGGTTTGATAGATGGGCGGACAAAAAAGCATGGAAAAGTATGTATTACCCTTTAAATATGAGTAAGCAAGAAAATATGTATCCTAGTGGGACATAGATGGAAGAAATGGAAAAAATGGTTGGATTACGATGAGATATGGTGCCCTGAGAAGGACAAAAAGATGGCCAAAAATTGGGCTCTGAGATGTGATGAAAGATGTGCAAGATAGATGCATAAGGAAAAAGAAGATAAACCATGTAAGGAAAAGAAAGGTGTGTTATTGGTGACACCATACAAAAAGTTGAAGAAAAAATAATTTTTATAAAGAAAAAATAAAATATGCAAAATAGGGTTGGTTTGACCATGACTAGGCTAGGGTCGATGATGATTAGGCATGTTGACGGAGACTAAGGTGAAGCATTGATATAATCAACGGAGACGACTGAAAAGGCTCATTTAAATGACATGAGTTTGAAGATTCAAATCTCTTAGAGATATAAAAGTGTGAAATTTGAGTGATATGGAAACCAATAGGGGAGGAAGGAAGTGCCAGAGGTCTCAAAGAGCAGTAAGTGCTGAAAACCTAGCTTATTTTTTATTTTCAAATGCACACAAAAGGGTGATTGGTTGTGATAAGGAACAATATCCATCGACTAGGGAGAGGTGGTGTCAACCTTTACAAGGTTGGCATTGATAGAGTGTAAAATGGCATTGACCTTGATAGGGTCAGCATAAACTATATAGATAGTGGATTTTATAGATGAAAAATAAGGATTTTTGATGAGAAAATATTGATGGGTGCATGTTTGATAGATTTTTGTAGGCGATAGAAAATTTAATATTTTAGAGATAGATTCTTGACCATGTTAGGGATTATTTTATAAAGGTTGAATGGGATCATCTAGAGGTAGTTGGATTAGGTGGATTCTACCATTATCAGAGGGTACCCAAAGATACAAGGCTTATTGTAGATCAAGAATTTAGCGCTTGTTACCTGTCTAAGTTAATGTACCAAACTAAACACAAAAACCTTGAAAAACTCAAATGAAATTGATACCTGATGGACAAGATCCGAAGATGCAGACGGATAAGGAAGCTGATGTAGACAAGACGGGCACACACAGGCAATTCTACACAGTAGATCCGAGTAACCAGCGAGACACCAATGCTTGACAGAAAAAGACCACGTTAAAAGGTATTTAGGTGGAATGCCCGAGAAGCGGGTCCAGGAAGCGATAAGCTCCCTCGGCGGATGTCAGTCCACATTTTCAATTAAGCAAAGAAGCATACATGATAAAAGATGTACGTATAGGACTAGATTTTTTGATCAAAGTAATAAACAGAGTCAAAACAGCAGACAGAAAGTGACAGAAAACAGTAAACTGTGAAAACAAAGTTAGATTTGTGTTACCTGTGTCTTTTTACTTGCCTACAGGATGATCGGCGTCGATTATGCAGAATCGGCGTCGACTGGTAGAATTGGTGTTGACTATATAAAATCAGCGTTGATTGGTTGGTAGAATCGGCGTCGACTGGTAGAATCAGCATCGACTGGTTCAGATCGGCATCGATCCGATGCAACGTGCAAGAAGGTTTGGGAAATAGAAAACAAAGCCAAGATCGCCAATGTCCGCTGGATCTGTAGAAGCCGGAGAGATACTGGCAAGGCTCCACCTGTGCTGGATGCAGGAACAGAGTCACCAGAAAATCAATGGAGACGTACGATGTCGATGTGATAAGAATAGAGTAACAGTGCTCCTCTCAAGGATTGATATGGACAAGATTCACTCTCACTCGATAGATAATGCTCAAACTTGATGTTCGAAACTCTCTCATTCTCTCTCTTACAATCTGTGTCTAACCAGAATTGAGTTCTGGGCTTCTATTTATAATCGGCACTGATCGAGATTAAATCGGTGCCGTTCCGAAAAATCGGCGTCGACCGAGTACTGGTCGGCGCCGATCGGGGAACAGACTCCCGAAATGGCCAAACAGAGTGATTTCTGGGAAGATGAGAGTGATCCTATCATCTCAAGTACGGGAGATATCCCGCGACTCGGTTTGGGAGGAGGAGAGATAGGGGGGATATATGGATAAAATAGACATGGGGTAGATAAGTGGTTAGGATATATGTAAAAAGGTGTAATTAAATAGTTAATATTTAATTACTCATGGGTGAAACAAAATGGGGTGAATTAAACTTAGGATAGGTGTTTAAATCACAAATTGATTAATACTCCAAGGGGGTAGTGGTGATATAAATGTGCCCCAGGTTACCTAAGAAGGTAAACGAATGTGAGGGACACTAAATTGAGTAACCAATTTAAAGTGTCTACACTTATCATAGCCTTGATAAACATATGGGATACAAGGAATAGTATCTTTCGGGTATGTACTAGAGATATGTTGATTACACTGGATGACTTGTAGCACATTATGATACTATTGATTTAAGGAGAAACTATAGGTCCAATTACAGTAGAGGGGAGGATAGATGCACTATGTTGTCACCCTATAAATTCCCCTCATTTTTAAAGTCAAGTTTCAAAAATTTTGAGTTGGTGCCTATGAGAGATGTTTGAAAATTCTAGAGAGAGAAAAATTCATGCTTTGAAGAAGTTGGTCCTCATTTGAAATATCACCCTGTTAATTTAAAATCTTACAGTTTGCATGGTTTGATAAAAAAAATTTATTCCCATTTGGATTCTTTAATATTGTTTCTTTCATTTGAATGAAATTGTCAATCCTTTTCTTTTGGCTGTGGATCGTGTTGATCCTTGTATTATTTGCAGTTTCTCTTTCCATGGAGAACAATTTGAAATTTGGGTGTAAATGGTGTATTTTCCCCTCCTCTGTATTTTTTTTATACAGTTTTGAATGATGGGCATATCTCCCTATCAATTTTTAGCCCCAACATCCATGAGTACGTGGACATCTCTAATTGGATGTCGTGTAGTGGATTATTTTGCAAAATTATCTTTTTTTTGTTATTTTTTACAGAAGTGTCAAATTGGCTCTCTGGCCTCGAAGGACCCCTAATTGGTCAAATCAAGCTAAGGCAGGAAGGTAGATCGTCGGAGCACTTTGAATTTTATTTCTTTATTTCCAAAAGGAGTAAAGTTACAAAAATGAGCCACAACTCCATTGAAGCCATGTATTGAATATCTGTTGAAAAGTCAAAGTGAAGAGGTGGGTTATCGGGACACTTTAGGAATTTTGGATTTGTTTCCATAAAAGGAATAAAGTGATAAAGTGAACCATGGCCCTGCTCATGCCAATGGATAAATTAAAATGTTGATCTTGCATTAAAAAGTCAAAATGGGGAAGCGGGTCGGCAGAGAACTTTGAGATTTTCAGCCTTGTTTCCAAAAGAAGTAAAATTATAAAGTGAGTCATGACTCTGTTACCACTCGGGTAAAGCCATGTGTCAGACCTATATCAAAAGTGAACTTGTGGGCTTGTGGGGTTTGAGGGAGACTTTTACACCTTGCATATTTTGTGCTAAAGGCATAATTTCAATTTCAATCCCGTGGATCCATTTTACGAAAATTACATTTTCACCATTTTTATATAGATTCAATTCAAATATTCAAGTGAGCATAAATTTCACTCTAGTGCTCGAAATTTGACAAATTTTATACTGTTGGAAATATCTTGGTCTCCTCTACACCATGGAAGCATAAAATATTGTTTTCGGCAGATTTTATGGTTAGAAATCTAAAAAATGTCTTTCACACCATTAATACATGATCTGATTGCTTCAAACAAATCATATTTGATCAGATCTTCCATCCTTCCTTCTCCAACATGCCAAACAAACATGGAGAACCGAATGTAAATCTTGATTTTGGTGAAAATCTAGAAAACATCTTTCGTGCCATTAATATGTGATCAGACCACTTCAAATAGATCAAATTTGATATGATCTTCCATCCTTCCTTCTTCAGCACACTAAAGACATGCAGAACCATATTTGATATATTGTAGGTGGATTTGCAAGGGCATTGATGGTTGGTGGTTGAGCTTCCAAATCATATTTTTTTCTTCTCTTCTTCTCCTTTTTTTGCTTCATCTATAAATGTAAGATCTTAGCTCATTGAAAATGTTGGACTCTGATAATTTTAAAGTGTAAATAGAATCGAAAGCAATCAATACAGAAGAATATCCCCTTTTTCTATATCTTCATCTATTGTCTCTTCTTTCTTACCTAAAATATGTGGATCATTTATCTTCTGTAATAAGAAACTTTGTGTTCTTATTGATATGATTTCTATAACTTTGTGTCTATGGAATGATATCTTATGCTGTGAATGTGAATGATTCTATTTTGTATCACCTTTACTCAGTATGTATAAGGTTATACTTTTCTATCTATATTTCCTGAAAGTAATGTTATATTATGTTGTTTCCTTTCTTCAGTTCTTCCGTTCGTTTGTATTGATATGCTATTTTGGTAAAAAATCATTTCAAGATGTCAGAAGTCTAGCCTTAAAATTTAAAGTTATACATTTGCATATAAGCTTTGGTGCTTTCTTTCAATAAGGGAACCTATCCCATAAAGAGGAGGGACTTGTCCCATGAATGTGGTTTTGTTAAAGTACCATTTTAAAACCCAACATTTTTTGGTGACTCTACTGGGGATTTTGTTTTAACGTATCCCCTTCTCAAAAAACTTCAAGATATTTTTTTTTTGGTCTGGCGACTCTACAATATACATGTGGGAAGAAAGCTCTTGGGGTTGAATATTCTCATTTTCAACTTCTGGAGCAACAAAACTTATTTCTTCTTCTAGCAAGAAGGAACAAAGAAATAAATTAAAATAATAACATTCGTCCATAACAATTCAACTTTAATCTTATCACTCTGATACTTGTTGGTGTTACAGTTCCCCTTCAGAAAATATTCCCATAAATGGCAGCACCTCTACCTTGGGGACAATTGATTGGGCCTCTTTATCTTCCTTAACCATTGCATGGGTTACCCAGGAGTATTAGGAAAGGTTTTCCTAAATTATGAGGTGATGGGAAGGTACACTGAGATGAACACATTATAGCCCTCAGCATTGCATGTGGGATTCTTGGGATTGAGTATGAATATGTCTCTGTCACGATATTTGTAGAAACATTACAGGATAATGATGTTGATTGGTTATATCATCTTCATGATGGGTCAATTACTGATTGGACCACCTTAAAAAATTAGTTTGAGCAACATTTCAAACCTTTTTAAGATGTGCATGCTCTCTTGGCTCAAATTTTTCATATGAATAAGGAACCACATGAGCCCATGAGAGAATTTGTGGCCAAATTCAACAAGCTCATTCATAAAATTCCATAGAAAACTTGTCATATAGATCAAATCCAAAATTTATTCTTCCTCAATGCTTAGTTACCTGAAGTAAGATATACACTAAGGAGATCTAACCTTGCAACTTTGGATGTTGATCAACATTTGGCTATCAATGTTGAGGATGATTTAATCATGTCTAGTAAATTGAAAAGATAACCCTCCAAGTCTAAAGCATCCTCCTCTTCCTCTCTTGGAGCCAATTCAAATCAATTAGTGCAGAAGTTGGCAAATAATCTCATTTCCATCAAAAAACAATTGGATCAAAATACTCCTTATCAAGATATTCCAAGAAGGAATTTTTAGCCTAGGAACCGGTTACCTCCTCATAATAAATTAGATATTTAAGGCCCACCCATCAAGGTTCCAATCAATGTAACTTGTGAAGTTCAAGAACCTGATGATGAGGAGTTTAATGAACTCTATGAAGAACCATAAGAAGAGCTTGATGAAGAACTAGAAGATCTTGGTGGATCTCAAGTTCATTTCCTTACCATTGAAGGTATCGGTGAAAAAGATGACTATGATGAAAGAGTGGTAGACATGAATAGTGATTCATATGTTGTTATGACTTGGGAGAAAATGAACAAAAAATAAAAAAGTGATGTATCCTACTAAGAAATCCAAGGATTTTCCTATAACTATTCCAATGGTTGCAAGAAGAGGAGCTCCTATTCCCACTGCATCCATGCAAAAGGTGAGTAATATTAATCCTCCTCCTTCTACCTTTGTTTCCAAAATGTCTTGTCCTTTAATTCCTAAAGTTGATAAATCAAAAAAATCTCCTATTCCTAGTTTTGATCCCCCATCCACCTTTGGGTCTTTTGATATCATTGATCACCTCAAAAAGACCAAAATCCAAATTTCAGAGGTAGGGTTTTACCAAACCCATCCAAAATCCTTTGCTAAAATTGTAAAAAATTTCAATTCCAAATCCAAAGCTTCATCCAATACTTATAAAGGTATTTTTCCCACTCCCTCTTCCTTACCTCAACCAAGCCTTGTGGTTGCATTCACTTCCCCTAATGAGAAAATTGAACCATTCTATGTGACTCTCCTCGTAGCTGGCCATAAACTCAGTAATTGTGTTATAGACTCAGGAGCATTAGAAAATGTAATGCCTGTAAAAGTAGCTCATGCTTTGGGCCTGACTCTAACACGTAACTTTGGTTCCTATTATTCCATGGAGAGTAGAGAAGTGGCTTTGGTTGGGAGGATTAAAGATACATAAGTAGCCTTCGCTGCTTTCTAGAGAAAAGGGTTACAACCACTATTTTGGTTGTTGATATTCATCCCTCATATGGTATGTTGCTCAATAAGAATTTATGTAAAGAGGTAGGAGGTGAAATTCATATGGACTATTCACATACTTTGATCCCAGTCAATGGAAAAATAAGAAAGTTGTTACCAGAAAAGAAAACTGAGTATATTATGTAAAAGATTGAGGATCCAAAAGCAAAAATAATCTTTGAATATATAGGGCATGGAAACTATATGATCATGTCATAGGATGAGGCAAGTCTTCCTAAGGGAGTGATTCATGATCCCAATGGAATTTAGACTTTGGAGTTTTATGGAAGCTGCTCTTTAGCTGGTTCTAGAGCTGGTGTGGTGTTAATCTCTCTAGAAGGGAAGATTCATCCATTTTATTTCAAGCTTCATTTTGAAGATACAAATAATACAGTTGAGTATGAGGCTTCCATCCTTAGGTTGAGCATGGAAAAATAAATAGGGGTAAAGAGTCTTTGTGCTCATAGTGATGCAAAGTAGATTATGAAACAGGTAAGGGATCTTTACCAAGTCAAGAATAGGAGATTGAAACATTATAGAAATATTTTTTGGGATTTCATTTAATTCCCTGATTCTTTCTCGGTTAAAGATGTGCCAAGAGAAAATAATACTAGAGCTGATTCTCTAGCTGTCTCAAGATCTTTGTTGATTCCTCATCCAGATTTCTCTCAAGAGAAATTTACCATTGAAATGATTCATAGGCCTAGTGTTCTAGATAATGCAAGTAATTGGTAGGTTTTCAATTATGATCAACACTTGCTCTCTTTCTTGGAGCTTAAATATAACTTTAATTAGTTATATTTTGAAGGAAGTGAGACTCTACCTAGAGAACATGTGCCCTCTAATGAGGAAGATATCAAGGGAGAGATGGATCAAGTTGGTTGTATTAATTTTAAGGGTAACAAGATCTCCAAAGGACTAGTGAGTCTAGAAGATTTGTTTGAGAAACATGATAGGTTCATCAAATTTGAAGCTTCTCAAGGGACTCGACAATCTGTTGAGTATGAGAAGGTCAATATTGGAAGAAATGATGAACCTAGGGTGGTGAATATTGGAAAATTCTGTACTCAGGAAGAGAAAAAGAAAGCAATAAACCTATTAAAAAAGTCTAACGATGCTCTTTCCTATTCATATAAAGATCTTAAGTCTTTTCAACCAAAGGTGATGCAACACTATATCCCTCTGAAACATGGGATAAGACCTTTCAAGAATAAGAAAAGGTAGTACAATCCTAAGGTTGTTGATACTATTTTTCAAGAGATCTAGAAGTTACTAAAATCCAAGATTATTTTCCCTATACATCATTCAACATGGATCACCAACATTGTGCCTATCAAAAAGAAGAATGGTGAGATTCACATCTGTGTAGATTTCAGGAATTTGAATCAGGCCTCTCTAAAAACAACTATCCACTCCCTATGATGGATCAAGTTTTACAAGCTGTCTCAGGCTCTGAGATTTTGTCTATGCTAGATGGATTCTCTAGATACAATCAAGTGGAAGTTTATAACCCATATCGGCACAAGACTTCTTTTGCTACCCCTTGGGACACCTTTTCCTACAAGAGAATGCCATTTGGTCTTATCAATGCTGGTGCCACTTTCTAGAGGGTAATGGATTTAGCTTTTGGTAGTCTAAAGGGAAAGTGTATTATTGTATACCTTGATGATTTGATTTTTTTCCAAAACAAGGGTAGATCATCTTCAGCATCTAGAAATAGTTCTTCAAAATGTAGAGAACATGGAGTTTCCCTCAATCCTAAGAATTATGTATTTTTTGTTACTAAAGGCAAGTTGCTAGAGCATATTGTTTCCAAATAATGGATCAAGATAGATCCAAAAAGAGTTCAAGAAATCAAGTAGATTCCTCTTCCCACAAGTAAAAAGGGTGTTCACTCTTTCTTTGGCAAGATAAATTTCCTGAGGAGGTTCATTCCAGATTTTGTAGAACTGACTATGAGTGTTGCTCACATGATGAAAGGAAAGAAATTTTTTTGTTGGACTTCTGAAGGTAAAGAAGCATTTGAAGGTATCAAGAACGTTGTTTCTAGAACCCCCATCTTAGAATGTCCTAATTTCAGAAAATATTTTATTATCTATTGCTATGCTACAGAGAGTACCTTGGCTACTGTGATAACTCAAAAAAATTATGAGGATCATGAAATTATAATTACCTTCATTAGATATGTTATGAAATCTCATGAATTGAAATATACTATGATGGAGAAACATGCTTTTATAAAGCTCAAAGATGTCAACCAGTTTCATTTTTATATTCTTAATTCTCACTCTATTGTGCTTGTACCTGATACAACCATCAATTCTATTCTTACACAACAGGAGTTTGGAACTAAGAGAGGTAATAGGGTAGAAAAAATTCAAGAATATGACCTTGATATTAAGCCAACTAAGATAGTTCAGGGTAAAGACTTGTGTGAGCTTATTACTAAAGGGGTTGATTAAGTATTGTCCATAAGAGTGGTTGATGTTCTTGTTGTTCTCTTCCTCAGTTCAATAGATGAGTGGTATGCTGATATTGCACATTTTCTTACTTATGGAGAGTCTCCATCCCATTTGAGTTCTAAGGAAAAGAGAGATATTAAGATAAGGTTTGCATAATCTGTATTATAGAAAAATTCTTTGTTCAAGCGAGACATTGATGGAATATTCCTTAAATGTGTGGACAAACAAAAACAAAAGAATTTGTTTTCATCTTTTCATGATCAGGCTTGTGGAGGGCATTTCTCTTCTACTTCCACTACCCATAAAATCCTTCGTGCAGGGTACTATTGGCCTACATTGTGGATAGATGCATCAAAATGGGTAGGTAAGTGTGAAGCCTGCCAGAATTTTGTTGGGAGACCTAAGTTGGTTGTTTTACCACTCAAACCAGTAGTGATTGATGATAATTTTCAACAGTGGGGATTGGATTTCATTGGAACTTTTAACCCACCTTCCAGTGCTAGACATAATCACGTGCTAACTACTACAGATTAATTCATAAAGTGGGTAGAGGCTATTCTAGTCAAAAGCACTACTTCTGAGGTGGTGTGTAATTTCATCAAGGAGAACATCTTGATAAAGTTTGGGGTACTAAAAAAATTTATGACTAATAATGCTTCCAATTTTTTTCTTCTGAGATGATGGATTTATTCTATGGCTATGGAATTTCCCTTGCTTATTCTTCAGATTATTATCCTCAAGGGAATGGACAAGAAAAAAAAAAAAAAAGAATTTGGTAACCATCGTTTGGAATCTTGTCAATGACTCTCAAAATAATTTGTACAAGAAGCTCTATGATGCTCTCTAGGTAGATAGAATTACAACAAAAAGAGCAATTGGGATATCTCCATTTCAAGTGGTGTATGGTGTTGAAGCTCAACTACCAGTAACACTGGAATTACTAGCCTTGCACTTAATGAAGGATATTGAGGATTCAAGTTTCATCAGTTCCTTGGACAAGAGGATAATGTATCTTCATAAGTTAGATGAAGAAAGGATGCAAGTTTTTGATAGGATCTCAGCTCATCAAATGAAGGTGAAATATTTGTTTGATAAGAAGGATAGGCCCAAATATATTTAAGTGGGAGACATTATTATATTATGGGACAAAATACATAAACCTTGAGGAAGCCATGGTAAGTTTGATTCTCTTTGGTTTGGTCCTTTCAAAATAAGACACTTTGCTGGAGAAAATTATTTCTACTTGGATTATATGGATGGATCTTCTCTCCCACTTCCTTATAGTGGGAAATATTTTAAGTTGTTCAAGTCCTAGGTGATTAGGCAGTCCTTTTGTACATACTATGTGTGGTGTTTGTTTTTCCTTTTTTTGGTTTTTTTCCATTTCGTGTGTGTTGTTTTATGTATTGCTTCGCCTTTGACTCTATTTGCATAATGGATAAGGCACTGGTCTACTTCCCCAAATTTTTTCTTGAGTTCTTCATCTTACCTCATTCCTTTGTCTAAGCCAAGTCATCCCCAAAAAAGAGCCAGTTATTGTCACCCTCAAAATTCCCCTCATTTTTTAAGTCAAGTTTCAAAATTTTTGAGTTGGTGCCTTTGAGAGATGTTTGAGTAGATTGAGAAGTCTGGAGAGATAAAAAAAATTGAGCTTTGAAGAAGTTGGTGCTCGTTTCAATCTTTCCTTGTTAATTTAAAATCTTGTAGTGCACATGGTTTGATAAAATTTTTGTCTTCCCATCTAGATGCTTGAAAATTATTTCTTTCATTTGAATGAAATTGTAAATCCTTCTCTTTTGGTTATGGATCGTGTCAAGCCTTGTATTATTTGCATTTTCTCTTTCCATGGAGAACAATTTGAAATTTAGGTGTTAATGGTGGAGTTTCCCCTCCTCTGTATTTTTTTCTATAATCGTGAATAACGGGTGTATCTTCCCTATCAATTTTTGGACCCAACATCCACAAGAACGTGGACATCTCTAATTGGGTGCGGTGTGGCCGATTATTTTGTGAACTTATCATTTTTTCTTATTTTTTGCAAAAGTTTAAAATTGGCTCCGTGGCCCCGAAGGATCCTGATTGGTCGAATCAAGATAAGGTGGGAAGGTAGATCATTAGAGAACTTCAAAGATTTTGGATTTATTTCCAAAAGGAGTAAACTTTAAAAAATGAGCCTCAACTCTGCTAAAGCCATGTATTGAATATTCGTTGAAAAGTCAAAGTAGAGAAGTGGGTTGTTGGGACACTTTAGGAATTTTGAATTTGTTTCCATAAAAGGTGTAAAGTGATAAAGTGAACCACAACCCCACCCATGCCAATGGATAAAGTCAAATGTTGAGCCAGCATTGAAAATTCAAAATGGGGAAGCGGGTCAGTGGAGAACTTTGAGATTTTGAGCCTTGTTTCTAAAAGAAGTAAAATTATAAAGTGAGTCGCAACTTTGTTACCACTCAGGTAAAGCCATGTGTCAGACCTATATCAAAAGTGAAGTTGTGGGCATGTGGGGTTTGAGGGAGACTTTTCCCTTGCATATTTTGTGCTAAAGGTGCAATTTTAATTTCGGGTCTGTAAATCCATTTTACGAAAATTGCATTTTCACGATTTTTGTATGAATTCAATTCAAAGATTCAAATGAGCATAACTTTCACTCTCGTGATCGAAATTTGAAAAAAATTATACTGTTGGAAAGATATTGGTCTCCTCTATGCCATGGAAGCATAACATATTGTTTTCAATAGGATTTGATGGTTGGAAATATGGAAAACTTCTTTCACACCATTAATAACTTATCTGATTGCTTCAAATAGATCAGATTTGATTTGATCTTCCATCCTTCCTTCTCCACCATGCCAAATAGACATGGATATCTTGCTTTGGGTGAAAATATGGAAAACATATTTTGTTCCATTAATATGTGATCAAACTTCTTCAACTAGATCAAATTTTATCTGATCCTCCATCCTTCCTTCTTCAGCACACCAAATACATGTAGAACCAGATTTGACAGATTGTAGGTAGATTTAAAGGGGCATTGGTGGTTGGTGGTTGAGCTTCTAAATCATATTTTCTTCCTTTTCTTCTTCTCCTCTTTTCACTTCATCTATAAATGTAATATATTGGCTCATTACAAATGTTGGACTCTGATACTTTTGAAGTGTATATAGAATCGAAAGCAATCAATACAGAAGAATTTCCCCTTTCTCTCTATCTTCATCTATTGTCTCTTCTTTCTTACCTAAAATTTGTGGATCATTTATCTCCTGTAATAAGAAACTTTGTGTTCTTATTGATATGATTTCTAGAACTTTGTGTCTATGGAATGATATCTTATGTTATGAATGTGAATGATTTTATTTTTTATCACCTTTGATCAGTACGTATAAGGTTATACTCTGGTATCTATATTTCCTGAAAGTACTGTTATATTATACTCTTTCCTTTCTTCATTTCTTCCATTCGTTTGTATTGATAAGCTATTTTGGTAAAAAATCATTTCAAGAGGTCATTAGTCTAGCCTTATGATGAAAGTTATACATTTGTATATAAGCTTTGTTGCTTGCTTTCAATAAGGGAACCTCTCCCATAAAGAGGAGGGACTTCTTGTCCCTTGACAGTGGTTTTGTTAAAGTACCATTTTAAAACCCAACACACTGACATTACTATTTGGAGCAAAGGCCCCACATATTGCTTTTATATCAGGGGAATTTCATATTGAGAGACGCTATTATTCATCGAAAATAGGAAAATGGATTATATGTTTAGTGATTATGGTGATTCCCTGCTATGTGTTTCTAGATTGAGGTGGGGCCATGTTTCTATGGGAATTAGTAGTAGTGGTGGAAGACATTTTCGAGCACAAAAAATTATTTCTATTTAGGGAAAATCTACTAACATAGGTATGTCATGAGCTATGGATGTATATTACAGAAAGGATATCATGGTTGGATGTAGGATTTCTACTACATTGTTAGGCCGCCAAGGATTCCTAGGATTATAGGTGATCATATAAAGTTGGTTGTGGTATTTCTACGATGGAGAGTGGATAAGTCTCATTGAGATAGGGATGAATGAGGGGAGCAATGGTACAGAGAGAGGTTTGGGAGGCTAGATGTGGAGGAGGTGAGATTGATATTAGGGATAGTGGAGGTAGTATAGTTCACATGGGTGATGAGGTAGATCAAGCTGGTATAGATGGTTCCTGGATCACTTATTAGATATAAGTGGGTTGAGACAGAGAGATACCTACCCAGTCCTATGATGATAGAACCATTGGTGGAGGAGGGAGGGCCATATTTTGATCAGGATGATGTGGGAGTTGGGGAGGTATTTTTAGAGTGGATGACTGAGAGGTGGATAGACCAGAGAGATGCGGAGATAGTGCATATAAGAGGACACAAAGTGGTGCCAACAGGAGGAGAGGAAGTAGAATTTGTAGGATGAGTGGGTGGAGATGGAGGTGTGAGGGAGGAATAGTTTGGTCATAGGTGTAAAGTGATAAAGTGAACCACAACCCCACCCATGCCAATGGATAAAGTCAAATGTTGAGCCAGCATTGAAAATTCAAAATGGGGGAAGCGGGTCAGTGGAGAACTTTGAGATTTTGAGCCTTGTTTCTAAAAGAAGTAAAATTATAAAGTGAGTCGCAACTTTGTTACCACTCAGGTAAAGCCATGTGTCAGACCTATATCAAAAGTGAAGTTGTGGGCATGTGGGGTTTGAGGGAGACTTTTCCCTTGCATATTTTGTGCTAAAGGTGCAATTTTAATTTCGGGTCTGTAAATCCATTTTACGAAAATTGCATTTTCACGATTTTTGTATGAATTCAATTCAAAGATTCAAATGAGCATAACTTTCACTCTCGTGATCGAAATTTGAAAAAAAATTATACTGTTGGAAAGATATTGGTCTCCTCTATGCCATGGAAGCATAACATATTGTTTTCAATAGGATTTGATGGTTGGAAATATGGAAAACTTCTTTCACACCATTAATAACTTATCTGATTGCTTCAAATAGATCAGATTTGATTTGATCTTCCATCCTTCCTTCTCCACCATGCCAAATAGACATGGATATCTTGCTTTGGGTGAAAATATGGAAAACATATTTTGTTCCATTAATATGTGATCAAACTTCTTCAACTAGATCAAATTTTATCTGATCCTCCATCCTTCCTTCTTCAGCACACCAAATACATGTAGAACCAGATTTGACAGATTGTAGGTAGATTTAAAGGGGCATTGGTGGTTGGTGGTTGAGCTTCTAAATCATATTTTCTTCCTTTTCTTCTTCTCCTCTTTTCACTTCATCTATAAATGTAATATATTGGCTCATTACAAATGTTGGACTCTGATACTTTTGAAGTGTATATAGAATCGAAAGCAATCAATACAGAAGAATTTCCCCTTTCTCTCTATCTTCATCTATTGTCTCTTCTTTCTTACCTAAAATTTGTGGATCATTTATCTCCTGTAATAAGAAACTTTGTGTTCTTATTGATATGATTTCTAGAACTTTGTGTCTATGGAATGATATCTTATGTTATGAATGTGAATGATTTTATTTTTTATCACCTTTGATCAGTACGTATAAGGTTATACTCTGGTATCTATATTTCCTGAAAGTACTGTTATATTATACTCTTTCCTTTCTTCATTTCTTCCATTCGTTTGTATTGATAAGCTATTTTGGTAAAAAATCATTTCAAGAGGTCATTAGTCTAGCCTTATGATGAAAGTTATACATTTGTATATAAGCTTTGTTGCTTGCTTTCAATAAGGGAACCTCTCCCATAAAGAGGAGGGACTTCTTGTCCCTTGACAGTGGTTTTGTTAAAGTACCATTTTAAAACCCAACACACTGACATTACTATTTGGAGCAAAGGCCCCACATATTGCTTTTATATCAGGGGAATTTCATATTGAGAGACGCTATTATTCATCGAAAATAGGAAAATGGATTATATGTTTAGTGATTATGGTGATTCCCTGCTATGTGTTTCTAGATTGAGGTGGGGCCATGTTTCTATGGGAATTAGTAGTAGTGGTGGAAGACATTTTCGAGCACAAAAAATTATTTCTATTTAGGGAAAATCTACTAACATAGGTATGTCATGAGCTATGGATGTATATTACAGAAAGGATATCATGGTTGGATGTAGGATTTCTACTACATTGTTAGGCCGCCAAGGATTCCTAGGATTATAGGTGATCATATAAAGTTGGTTGTGGTATTTCTACGATGGAGAGTGGATAAGTCTCATTGAGATAGGGATGAATGAGGGGAGCAATGGTACAGAGAGAGGTTTGGGAGGCTAGATGTGGAGGAGGTGAGATTGATATTAGGGATAGTGGAGGTAGTATAGTTCACATGGGTGATGAGGTAGATCAAGCTGGTATAGATGGTTCCTGGATCACTTATTAGATATAAGTGGGTTGAGACAGAGAGATACCTACCCAGTCCTATGATGATAGAACCATTGGTGGAGGAGGGAGGGCCATATTTTGATCAGGATGATGTGGGAGTTGGGGAGGTATTTTTAGAGTGGATGACTGAGAGGTGGATAGACCAGAGAGATGCGGAGATAGTGCATATAAGAGGACACAAAGTGGTGCCAACAGGAGGAGAGGAAGTAGAATTTGTAGGATGAGTGGGTGGAGATGGAGGTGTGAGGGAGGAATAGTTTGGTCATAGGTGGAGTTGAATATGACTCACCAAGATAAAGATACTATGTTCCAGGAGCTTGAAGGGATGTACTAGGAGAGAGATGTAGTTATACAGTAGTAGTACAAATATTAGAAACAAAGAGAGGTGTTATGGGAAAAATATGGAGATTTGGGTACTACATCTGAGGCGATGGGGGGCGAGGCTCAAGGATCCACACAAGGAGATGGAAAAATGGCACCACCAAGTTTTATGACCTTAGAACAATACCTTTCCATTAGAGATGAGGTACACTAATATGTGTGCATAGTCATGATGAGTCTATTGTATGTACCATGCTATGTGGCATATATGGTTGGAGGGAGGATGTCAGCTCGTTAGGTAGATTTGGGGAACATGGTGAGTGTAGCACAACCAAGGCATGTTGGTGGACTTGATATTAAGAAGGGAGGAGGAGAGGCTCCCGCACCAAGAAGACTTAGAGTGTATGATCTTTTGTTCATTGAGTAGTAGGTGATCATTGTATATAAATTGATATTGATTTTGATGATTAGATTTTGAGATAAAGCCTAGTAGAGGCTATCATGGATGTATAGACACTTCAATGATATAAATATAAATATATATATATATATAAACATACACACACACACACATATGATATTTTCATGATTTACATGTGTTTTGATGGGTGTTGATGTTTGATTAAATTATTGATATAAAATGATGTTTTAATTCAGTTATAGATGTTGATTTAGATGGTGTGTGGATGAAATAGATTATGATGTGATATAAATGATATAATATGATGTAAATTTATAATATATGTGATGGATTATGATGTTAGATAGATAGGAATGATGTGATAGATTTGGATTTTAGATGATGATAGATATAAAATGATATGGTATAATTTAAGACATTAGAATGATGTAATGGATTTAGAGATTAAATTAATAGGATGTTGTGATGGATGTAGATTTAGATATGACTTAAGAATATGTAAATGTATTGAATGGTAGATGATTGGATAGAATGGGACCTTGGTATGTGAAAAATATATACAAATTACACTCCATTAAAGTAAGTAGTGTATATAGGATAAATTCTTTGTGATTGGATTAGAGGTAATAAGTGAAAGAGAACAAGATAAAAGTGATGCAATTACAACCATATGAAGGTGCTAACACATAACTAGCGATAGTTATTCAAATTTAAGATCACAGGGGAAAGGTGGAAGGTGTGCTTATACACCCATTTTCGACATGACAAGGGCTTTAAATATAGCTTGTACATGGAATTAGTTTCTCATTAGGTATTCATCCTAGGTATATGCCCCAACTCTGAGAAATATGTGCAAATTTATCAATGCTGGAAATTTGCTATTGATGGAAAGTTTATCGATACGTGAATATTTCTTAGGGTGATTACTTTTTGGATTTTGATTTTTGATTTTTTTTTAGATTTAGAAGGATGATAAATGTGGGAAGCTTTTCATTGCCATGAGATAAGAATGTAGCCATCCTTCAAGGGAGTGGTCTACAATTTTGAATTTTTTGTTTGGATATTTTACTTTAGATGAGAGGATAATATATGCATGATAGTTTTCCTTTGAGGGAGTAGTCTATGATTTTGATAATTTTTAATTTATATAAACAACTATCCTTTGAGGGAACAATATTCTTTAGGGATATGATAGCTTTGATAGGAGCATCTATGAATTTTGAATTTTAAAATAGAGTTGAGGATAACTAAGAAGATCACTTGGGGAGGGGAAATAATGTGTAAAAGCTACACATGTGGACCCTTATTATGGTTCTAGTATGTAGATAAGAAGGATATGGATGTAATGATTGTGGGGTTGCAACTAAAAAGGAGGAACTTGTACATGGGAAATATGGTTTGAGAAGAGTCATGGTGCCCATATTCAAGGTCATAGATAGGATAGTGATGGAGCACCACATAATTCCAAATCATTATGATGAGAGATGGAAAATGTCAGTGATATGAATTAGATCACTAATGTGACTAAGATCACATTGATAGATGTGTTAATAGTAGAAAGGCTGAAATTTTAAGGAATTGAGAGGTTCCATTTTTTTTTACCATCAAAGGAAGCTAAGTGATAAGAACTAGAACCATACTTATGTGTGATAATATATGGTCCAATCCACTTTGGAGAAAACTTTCCACATCGAAGCCTTTCTAAAGTAGTGATATTCTAATTTTATTTTAAGACTAGGTCACCGATACTAAATTCGTGTTCTTTGATGTGCTCATTATAGGAACATTTGATTCAATATTTATAGACATGATGATGTTGAAGGGAGATTAGGTGGCATTCTTCTAACAATTCAACTTGTGCTAGATGCTCTTGGTGATATTCTTCGTTAGAGATGAAGTCAAGAATATAAATGAGTAAGGATGGGACTCGCACTTCAAGAGGAAGGACGAACTCAGAGTCATAGAAATAAGAGAAAGTCCTAGTTCCAATAGAGGTATAGATGTTGGTCTGATAATCCCAAAGAGTGAAGGTCATATGAAGTTGTCAATCTTGACCTTCCATATCAACAATTTTAGCAAGAATGTTGCAAAGGGTCTTATAAGTAGATTCGGGTTGGATGTTGGCTTGTGAATAATATAAATAAGAGAAGAATAGATTGATATTGAATAAGTCACAAAAATTATTAACGTATTTTATTTTGAAGGACTTTCCATTTTATGTGATGATTTTATGAGGAATGCCAAAGCAGAAAATGATGTGTTGATAAACGAAGTCAACGATTTTGTTAGCTTTGGTGGATGTCAGTGGAGTAGATTCCACCCATTTGGTTAAGTATTTAGTAGCGATAAGGATAGAATTATGGTGGTGAGAGGAATGTGGATTGATGATACCAATGAGTTTGAGTCCCCACTATGAGAAAGGCCAAATATCTTGAACCAACTGTAAGGCTTGGATAGGGATATATATGAGATTGGAATGCTAATGGAATTTAAAGAACTTTTTAACATACTCACAATAGTCTTGATTGACGGTGGGACAATAGTATTCCATAAAAATAATGTAATTGGTGATGTCCAAACTACTATAGTGTCCACCAAAAATGTTGTCAAGGACCTCTTGCATAGTGCAAATAGATTAATGGGATTTAAGACAATGTAGTAGAATGTCATCACACCCATGTTTGTAGAGGATGCCACCAAGTATGACATAAAGTTGGCGTATTGGAGAAAATACCTCCTACCATTTTTGGATAGGTCGGGGAGGATTTTAAATTGAGAAAGATAATCAAAAATCTCGGTATACCAGAGATCATATTAGATTATGTTGATAATATTGATGCAAGGAAGCTCATTAGCATGAGATGGTTGATCAATCCAATGGAAAACAACGAAAAGTTTGGATTCTTTGGTTTTCATAGGGATGAGAGATGAAATGGAGGCTCTGGTGTTTATAAAATGATTAGAGGAATGAGGGATGGTTTGAATGGTATACTAATCAAAGGCCTCAAGGAGAAATTCGATGATGTCCTTGTATTTTGTAAGGACTTTATTTTTGCATTGTTAAACCCCGTTGATTCGATTGATGTTTAGTTGGGAGTCACCATGGATGTCAACAATTTTAACGCCAAGTATGATAACAGTTTGGAGGCCCAAGATAAGGGATTCATATTCATCTATGTTGTTAGTACACTTAAAAATAAGTTATAGGAAACAAGAATAGGAGTTTCCTAGAGAGGAATGATTATGATGCCAAAACCTCCCCCTTTCCAAAACTTAGATACATAAAATAATATTGTCATTTTGAGGAGATAATACTCATGATCGATGGATTCATTGGGGAATAGTTTGTGAGGAATTTAATTATCAGGAAGAGGGGCTTCGTCAAGTCAATAAGTGATTTCTTGGCCCCTGATTGAGTTTGGAGAGATGAAATCTAGGTCAAACTCTGTCATGAATATGAGCCATTGAGTGATTCGATCGTTATGATATGGTTTGGAATGCATGGTTTTGAGAAGATTGAAGCTATTAATGATGTATGTTTTGTGATTAAGAATATAATGGTGAATTTTAAAGGTGGAAAAGAAAATAGCACAATATATCTTTTCAGCTTCAATGTAGCAAGTTTCATATTCATGAAGAGTGTGGTTGATATAATAGAAAAATTGCTCCCTGCCCTACTTATCATGATGTGCCAACATGGCACCTAGATCAAGATCAGAGGTAGAGATGTAAAGATATAATGCCCCCCCCTCGTGTGGATGTCTAGGTATATATGGAGATAGAAAATATTTCTTAAGCCCTTCAAAAATGTTTTGGTAATTGGCATCTCAATTAAAATGGGTGTCTTTAAGAAGGAGATGATGAAAGGGTTAGTAAAGATTGGAAAGTTGGGAGATGAAGTGAAAAACTGATTGAATTCATCCTTAAAGACTACAAATTTTATTTATATTATAAGGAGAAGTTATCTCAAGGATGGATTTGATCTTGGCGGGGTCAAATTCAATACCCCTAATACAAACAATGAAGTCAAGGAGTTTGCTAGTTAGAATCCCAAACACACACTTGGCAAGATTTAGACAAAGGAAGAAATAGATAAGATGTGTGAAGAGGATCTCAAGGATGATAATATGGTCCTATAGATGTTTGAATTTACCCAAGAGGTCATCGAAATAATCCTCTATAGTTTTATGGATAAGATCATGGAAGATATTTGTAATAGTGCATTGATAGGTGGCCCTTATGTTTTTCAAACCAAAGGGTAGGATGCAATAGAAGAAGGTTACCCAAGGGGTGATGAAAGATGTATTATGTTGGTATTCTAGTGTGATGAGAATCTGATTGTACCAAAACAACCTTTCATAAGAGATATTTTTATGGCCAGACATCAGGTCGACAAGATGGTTGATGATGGGAAAGGGAAATTCATCCTTCAAATAAGTAATATTTAGGTCTTAAAATTCGGTGTAGATGAAAATATTTCTAGAGGATTTGGTAACGGGTACAATGTTGGAAACCCATTGTGGATAATCGATAGGTTGGATAAAATTTGTGGAAAGGATATTTTGCAACTCCTCTTTTACAAAGAGGGTAACACGAGGATGCATGTGATGAAAATTTTGTTTGATTGGTTTGGCGTTGGGGATAGTGATGGTGTTATGGATGATGATGTTAGGATTGAGGCCTAACATGTTAGTGTATGACCATGAAAATTTGTGTCTATGGTTGGATAGGAAAGATGTGAAGGATTATGACTCTTGTCGATTAAGATAATGGCCGACTTTGAGGATGTGGGGCGTGAAGTCTGTATATTTATGTCGATAGTGAATTCATTTAGAAGGGTGGATGTTTTATGAGGTAAGGCCTTATGAAGATGAGAATAGTATACCCCATGTAGGAAATAATATATTTATCATCACTGCACTAAAGAATTTCGATGATAGGGGAATCCTTCTCTATTATCTCAAGGAATTTGAGAAGAAGGGACTTATTTTCACCTTCATCCTGATGGGTGACCGGTACTAGAGTGATTGTCACAATTTAAAAAAAAAGTCAGGGGAAAGGGACATGGTGTCATATGGATCCATGGGGTCATTGGATGTGAAAGGAGATGGTGGTTTGATGTTGATAGGGTATTTAGAGGAAGCGTATGGAGAAGAAGTGGTGGGGTGTTCTTCGTATCCCAACCCTACCTTCTCGTGAGGTTTGTGGGATTGATTGATGAATAAATCATGTATACCTTTCTTGTAATTCCCAAGGCCAAATCCCTTCCATGTAAAATGGTGGAGATAGGTGTAAGAAAAGGATTTTTTGTAGAGGAATTCAAATCCATTGGTGTATGGCTTGGTGTGAGGTTGATTTTCAATTTAAGAAGATGGTTGATAGATGTTACCATAGATAATATTAGTTTTTAGATGAGGTAGACTGAAGGAAATGATATCCCCAACATTTGGTTGATACATCGGGATTTTTTGGGTCTACTGAGTCGATTAGGTTTGGGAATATAATCTAGAGTGAGAATTTTACACTCCCCCAATGAGATATGTTACATCATATTATCGAGAAATTCATCATTAGGTATCCTGGATGTAGGTACAAAAGAGCTAGTGGATGCTTTAGAAGAAGTGTATTGTTTAGGGATGAGCACATCATTTTTCTGATAGGTCATCTAACATACTTTGAATATAGGAAGTTCAGTGAAGAGTATATTTATATTCCCCTCATGTTTGTACTTAAGGTAGAGATGGAGATAGGATGGGACACAACACATGGTACGAACTCATGGGTTTCCAAGAAAGACATTATCTTGGAACTCCCTTTAAATGATGTAGAAGAGCTCATGGAGGATAACTATTCCAAAGGTGAGGGAAACAACATCATTGAAGTCTTAGAGGATTGTGGGTGATTGGGTGATAATGGTGTCAGGAAGCTTCAGTTGGTTGAAAGTATGGGATTAGATGATATTGATGTTAGCACCATTTTCAATAATATATCATCGGATGAAGGTATTATTGATGTGAATAGTGATGAAGAGGGGGAGATCATAATATTCAAGTAGAGTATCAAGTATCTCTGTATCTTCGAAGGAGATGGCGGTGGAAACAAAAATAGTTTCAACGAGGGTCACAAAGGGGTTAGACTAATCATATGAGAATGGGATATGTTGTAAGGATTTGATGGGATATTGTTGATGGTTAGGGGAGCTTTAGATAAGCTCATATAGAGACATATTAATAGGAGCTTGATGCATATGCTTTACAACTATTTGTTTAACAACACCAGGCTTATGGGTTTGAGGGGCATCTAGGATGCATACCTTTTCCTTGGATGATGAGGGAGTTTGAATGGGATCGTTGGAAGGAGTAGTGATTACAAATTTTGGTTTTGATTTGGTGGATGGTTGAGATTCATGAGGGCAAGAATGAGTAGGAATGTAGGCAACATATATATAAAGAGGGGGTCTTTGTTAAAGGAAATATGAATTCTTGGTGGGATTACAATGAAAGGTTTGGACAAGGGACTAGATTTAGAGGGCTTAAAGGTTTTATATTTGATTAGAGGGTTGCAGATAGATGTGGATAAGCTAGTGGATGGAAGAGTGTGGTATTATTTTATAATATGATAATATTATTGATGAGGGTTCAAAGGGCCCTACAATTATTTGTGTCATATCTAGGGACATGTTGGTAAGACTAGATGGTGTTGGAATCAAACCACATGGGTTTTATCCCATGTGGGTCAAAGGGATTGATGGGGGGAAGGGTGATATTGATTGTGGATACGTGGATGAGTTAGTGAAGGAATTTAGTAGAAGACCCAATGGGGGTCTTTGAATATAAAGTATCATGAATTTTGTGTTGATTTTGTTTGGGGGAGGATGATGAAGGTAAGATAGGTGCCTTACTCTTGTGAAGATTTATAGGGGCCTTAGATTATGATTTTACATTAAAATGGGGAGTATATGATTTTGGTTCATATTTGGGAGAAGGGATAAATGATTTTAATTTGGATTTGGAAGGGGGGAAAATTGATTGGTGATGGGGATTTGGATATTTTTTATTCAATTTTGGGAGAAGAAATAGACCATTTTGATTGAGATTTTAGAAGAGAAAAATATGGTTTTGATTCTGATGTGGAGGGGATAATAAGTCATTTTTATTGAGATTTAGGAGGAATGGATGAATTAGATTCAAATTTAGGAGGAGGGATTGATGATTTAGATTAATATTTGGAGGGAAGAATAAATGATTTATATTGAGTTTTGGTGGTGATGGAGATGTTGGATGAAGGACATGGTCATAAAATAGATGGTGGAGGTCCTAATATGGATGTTTGGATGTTGGATGACTTAGATTGATGGGGCTTAGAAGGAGGAACCTCCAATTTATTATGCAAATGAGTGAGATATTTTTGGACGTGTTATCCACTTTTTTCCCTTGGGAAAAAAAGGAAAAAGGGGGGTAAAATTGCACCATAAGACTGAAAATTCTTTAATGAAGATTTGGGGGTTATCGAGCACAATTTCAAGCTTTGAGAGTGTTTACAATCATCTAGGAATATTCTTTTCTTTTTTGGATCCTGGAGGATTGAGTTTTTCTAAAAATAGGAAAATTTTCTTTAGAGGGCCCACATTTACCCAACATAAGAAAAATGTTCAACATTAGTGTATAAGATGTTTAGGTGTCCTATTACACCTCCATGATGCCAGTGAACTAGAGAAATACTTGAAAATTTTAAGGTTCAGTGCAAAATTGAAAGAGATTTGTCAAAAGGTCAAAAAGGGGCTTTGAGATTAAAACAAATTGCCAAGCTAAGCATGATTTATGAGTTTTTGGGTTGCATGGGGAAGATAACTTTGAAGCTTGAGTTGAGGAAAATTTGCTCAGAAAATTGACTTGGATAATTGGGTGAACTATTTTGATAAATAGAATGAGTTTCTCGCTTGGGGGAACCAGAGGTCAAGACTCATTGTAGATTAGTTAATTCACATTCGGGAAATATCCATGGTGAATTCAAACAAATCACAGGCGGTGATGTGGAGCATTGAACATTGACTAGGAGCTTGCTATAGCAAGTTGAAGTTTGGCTCGAGGATGATGTTATCTGAGCTGTGAATGCTTGGCTTTGATATAGTAGAAGGATAACTTACTGATCCTTAAGGCTCGGTGAGGTATTCCAATGCCTATCTCATAGGAATCTTAGGTTGAGCCGATCTAGTGCTAGATGGTGTTTATAAGGTGAAGATCAAATTGTGAAGGGATCCGTATGGCTGTGTGTAGATATGAAGGGTTGGAGCTTATGAGAAAATGTTGTGGTTCATGGAGGGATGTACACGTGCTCAGCCTTAGAGCTCGAAAATGTCTCAAGGAAAGAAAAAGGTTTGAGTAGGATTGAAGCTTGACATGTTGGATGGAAAAGGTGTAATACAAAATCAAGTTCAATATTTTGCAAGATTAGCCATAGTAAGACATAAGATCTCAAGATAAAAAATGGCTCAAGGTCTATCTTGAGAGCCATATAAAGGTGGTCAGCGGTGTCTATGAAGTTCAAAGGTGATTTTTTCATCAAATCATAGATTAATTGAGTGGCTTGGGTGCTAGGAATAAGAGCTTGAAAGAGATGCACCAGATGAATTGAGATCAGTTGGGTTAAATTATTGATGGCTTGGAATCAACTGAGAATGAGGAATCAACATTAGAGGATAGTGAAACATGAGATTTTTCTCAGGGTTCAAGTCACATAGGTATCAACTGAAGCATATTTTAAAGGAGCTCATAGACAAAGTAAAGAAATCAGATTGAGGCATTTGTCATGAATCGGAGGATAGCTCATAGAAGAGCTTGATCAGATAGTTGAGTGAGTATTCGGTCCACATTTGTAGAACATGGCTCAAAATACTGAGCTCACAGGTTTTAGAGCTGAGTGTGTTTGTAGAGGAATTCAATTTCAAGCTTGAGGCTTTGTGTTCATGGTGCATGTAGGTAGCTTCGAAATTAAGGGTGGCTCAAGATAGTTTCTTGAGGAAGTTGAATTTTGATAAGGAGCTTAAGGTAGATGTAGTTTAGAGAGAGTTAGTTTCTTAGAAGCATGAAATCAATGTATGAGTGATGGGTGAGTTGGTTCATCAAAGCAGTGAGCTATGGAGTCTTAATGTAATGAGCTCATAAATAACTAGGGCTAGGTTTAAAAAATGTGAGTAGGAGAATACAGATCGGTGACACATGAAAGGATATCAAACTCGATGTTGGGAAATAATTTTGGGAAAATCTAATGAGGTGATTTTGAATTTTAGTGGGTCAAAAGAAAGCTCATTACAGATAGGAGAGTCATTTTTTTAGAGTCGGGAGATCAATATTAACACTGTAGAAATGATATCAGTGCATGGGATGCTCAGGAAAGCAAACTCAGTGCACATAGGAAAAGGGATGGCTTTCTATGGAATTAGCTCATGTGCTTTTGGAGAGAGATGGATATGAGCTTGGAAATAGACTCGCTGAAGTGAGTTAAAAGTGACAGTTGGGGTTGAATCTTGAAGAAGGAAGGGTAGTTTCAATTTCAATGAAATCCTATACCGAAGTTTCTAGACTCCTCAGACGAGTTGTTGGAAATCGAAGGGAGAGATTCAAAGCCTGAAATATGAAATTCAGAGTTCAGAACTTGTGCTATTCAGAGTTTTGGGGTTCATGACTTCAGATATTGGAGTATGTGGTGCATTGGAGGTTGTGAGTTGGCTCGGTGTGATGATAGGTGTTTGAATCCCTAATCTAAAGTGGTTAGAGCTTAGTACGTCACGGGGTATTTAGAATATAAGGATTAGTTTATTCCCATTCAACATAGTGTTATTTTCTGAATCAAATACGGAATTAAAGGGGTAGTGTACATGGTAGAATGCTTGATGCATCCAATAGTGAGTAGGTTTTGGTGGGCTCGATGGTCAAGGAAAACATGTCACCAATTTGAAAGGGTGGTTAGCCATTGTTCAATGTAACAACCATATACTTTGAGGAGTTTGATAGATAACAAGAGGACATGGTAGTAGTTGCAAAGCACAACAGATGATTTCACCACCAAAAAAATGTAAAGCACCTGATATTAATAGCTCTCCATGTAAGCTAACAATGGACTTGATCAACATAGATCAATTGTAAAATGACACATTGGAATGGTTCTCTAGGGAGGTGCTAAGGTAATGATTGAGCTGAGTAAAAGTTGGTGGCAAATGTGGAGATCATGGGTGTAAACCTGGAGCTCCCCGAAGAATTTGGCGATGAAGTTAAGAAGCATCAGGAGTTGCTATGAAAATTTTGGGGACATTTAAAATCAATATGGAAAACAATCGAGCCAATGAAATATGGAGTGGGAGTAATGCTTTGAATGGATCACCTGAGCACAATGTTGAAGCTCACTAGTCAACTTGGTGAGATGGATGGTGAGCTCTTTTGCTAAACCAACACTAGGACCCCCCTCAAATCAGAAATAATATTGTGGGACCCAAGGTATATCAAAGTACACTCTAGGGCTATTAGTTTTTTTTTTTTTAAATGGAGAAAATTCAAAAAATTTAATTTATGTAAGCATGGTGGGGTGGAGATTTTCTGGGGGTACATTAATGATGTAATCAATTATGGAGTCCATTCTTGCTACAATTTTTCCTATATGTTAAGGAATTCTTCCTTATTTCCTTCACATGCTCAACAATTCTATAAAATGTAAAGGGAATGAAAAATTAGAGGAGTTAGAAAATTCTTTCTAAGCTTCCACTCCCTTCATAAGTTGAGCTATTGTGAATTTGGAGGCTTACAAGACTTCCTTCAAAAAATTGTAACGAAAACCTCTGCCTCATCCTACTATAATGATGCACTGTGCAAGTTCTTGAAATTAGCAAATTATTTTTTGTGGCTAATTTTCTTTCCTTGCATCAATTTGGTTTCTTTCATTTTTCCTTTCAAATGTTTATAGGTACACTGTGCAACCCATGCTTCCTTTGCAAGTTTCGAGAGTTGTTGTGCTTATTTGGAAATGAAGTATTATATGCAGTTGGGTTTGTAATGCATGTCTAGTCTTCCCATGTTCATCTTTCTTCGTTGGCAAGTCAAAAAAATTTCTAGAAAACCCTTTTCTTGGTGCATCGCCACTTCTAGTATAGGTTTTATTTCATGCAATCTCTCTCCCTAATTCCCTAGAAATGTTAGTATAGGTCTAGTTAGCTATTTTTCTTGCATTAGGAGTAGTGTAGCGATTATTTTAGGAAGAGGAAGTTGGCCTTCTCCAAAGGTTCACCTCAAGCTCACAAGTCCCACATCTTGAGAGATGATCCCATGTTACCCAATCAAAAAAAATGTATAACTCACACTCTTTTCCATTTGGGAGGGTGCAGTGATTTGATGATAATAGGATGGGGGTACCAAGGTTTAAGGTTTATGCTGTGGAGTTTTACCCTTGGTGGAGATGACAATAATTTCAACGGCAGGGTTATTTTACACGTGAAAATCAACACGTGATCTTAGACACATGATGTAACATTCCCATTTTAAGACTTTAGAAATAAGGGATTTTTTTATACATAATGTTCTCTAATCTAAAGAATCAAAATTTAGAAAACACATTCCATGCCAATCAATATCATAATAGATAACCATATGCAGCTGTAAATGACTCAAAGAACTACCGATCTCTCATTTCATGACTTGGTTTTTCAAACAATCTCTCATGTTAACTTTAAGTATTGAATATAACGTGTATACTAAGTATACCTTGTTCTATTACCCTGTTCTAGGTATAGAGTATTCTATTTAAGAAACCTATCTGAATGTTATTTACCAATATTCATCTGAAATCTCATTTCTTAAAATAGGTGACATAGGACAACGCAACTAGCAGCTTGCGATACTTTGGCCAAATATTTCCAGCATACTGTTCATGTTACTATTCCTAGATGACATAATTTTCTAAAGGAACATGTCCTTCACCCCACTCATCTATTATCTAGAATGGTCTTTACTGACTTTTGACAGTTCACTTGTTCAAGTTTTGACCCTAGATCTGGTTAGCAACATGATTTGGTATAGGAACTTATTCATGATTACTAAGGGTATATAGACATACTCAATCGACCTAAGTCATTGGGAATCACTTCCTATACTAAATCACATGCCTAATCTGACCTATAGATAAACTAAGATCAGGTCTCAATTGAGTAGATCTAGATGAACCAATGTTTAGGGGTATTGCAACATGTCAATTGCAACATTGTATCCTCATGAAGACCCTATCCTTCACGAAGGTACATTCCTGCAGCTGGCATGTGTCAACCTCTGACAGAACTACCCATCTTGATGTACACACCTCGAGAAGAGGTCATTTTCACCCATTTAAATTTTTGTTGAGATTTAAATTACAGCCACCCTGCTTAACCTTAATTCCAACAACCCTTAAGTTTGTCATCCCAATTGAGTTGTTAAGTTAATACGTAACTCATAAAATTATAATTACTTTTATGTTCATTAACTTTTTGCTTAATGTTTAGTTAATCAAAAACAGAAACAACATCCATCATATGGTTTACTTAGTATAACTCAACCCTTCATAGTGTGCTTAAGATCCAAAACAAGTTTCATTTAAGTAGACTTCATAGAGATGAAGTCACATTTATTAAAGATCTTATGTGCCAAACATTTGTTTAAAACCTATGGAGGTATTTCTCAAGAGGTGATAAACTTCCTCTTTCTTGTTTAAGTGTTGGGGTTTATTATACCCCTTTTTCATTTCACACTTCTTGATACTTAAGTTATACTCACATTATCATCTTTTAGTGAATCATAAAGTTTATATAAAAGAGATTCCATGCATGCCAACTTAACAAGTTGTATTCAATTCAAATTATATTGTAATTAAATCCCATCCATCCAACTCATTTAATGACAACTAGGAATAAGAATTAAATCAGGTAAGAATGGAAACCAAAAAGATAAGATTAAAATTTTCCATCATATAATGCACAAGAGAAATGACATAACAAGTTTAACTCCAAATATTTATCAATTCATCATGGAAAAATACATATTCTACAAGACCGTGAATTTTATACATACTTCATGTCAACCAACATCAACATCATTAAAGAATACAACTTTTCTTCCTTCAGTACATTTCAATAATGAATCAGATATCTCTATAAAAGATCCAGACTTTAAGCAACCGATACATGATATAAGTTATTGGCATCCTTTATCACTTACGAAGTCCATCTGTAAAAATTTCTAGCATGGGTCAGTTCATTGAACTGAGAATGATAAGAACTAAGCATTAAAATGATGTGCTTTCAACAAACTATTTCATAAAACCAACTCTTCTTTTCTGAAATAGTAAAGCCAAGAAAATAGAATAATCAAAAGTAATAACAACCATAAAATAAGAATAGTTAATCATCCTTAAATAACATTAAGAGAAGATCATGATATAATCAACACTTTACAAAATTATATTAGATAAGTAATATTTCAACCAATTTACTTACCTACATCCACTAAAATTACTTACTACTTATTTCTTACATAATTCAATCTGAATTGGTAATACAAAAACTAACTCCAATAGTTTCCAAACATAGAGTTACTTTAAGAAGAAGGAAAAACAAAATCAGCAATACCAAATTCCATAAGAATAAATCTACAACCAAGCAAATTCTATCTTCTTGAAAGGTTTTAGGGTGAATCATCTACAACATAAAATAAGAGATTCTCATTTCAAATGCTATACCCAAATTCATAGTCCATGATATAACCTAAGCTCTCAAGTTAGGTCATACATTAGAATTAGGAAAGTATTTACTCAATAAAATTCATATAACATTAATGATTCCAAAACAACGTTAATCCCTTAAAAAAATTAAGTGAATAAGAGAGAAGTAACAACAACTACTTAATGCATTCTAGGAAGTAATGCAACTGACTGATCCAATCTATACTCGATTACACAAAGGAGGAAAGGAGAAACTGAGATAAATATTAAGAACTTCCCTTATATTTCAGTTAATCTGAATATCATTTCACCACTCAGAAAATAGAATACAACACAAATCTCTTACATTTTCCAAAGGGGATAGCGGTGACTCATTACCTCAGAAAATAAAAGAGAAGGATTCAATCGAAATGGTTAGAGGAGGATTCCAACATTCCTTCACAAGCAAAAATGTTCATAAAGGATTGGTACAGACCCAATCATAACATCCTTTTAAATCTTTTAAACGTAGAAATCATGCACCAAAAAATGTTATACTGAGTCATGTGACCGCAAATTGCAAGTTGAGTTCCAACAAAAGGTTTATCCAAAACCGAAGCAAAAGCAGTAACAATATTATTATTCTCATCAAGAAAGAGATGTAAAAAAAAGAATTGCTAAACAACTTACAGGGAATTAACAACCTTCAACAGTCATTGAAAATCATCAAATTATTTGTCAAAGGAGCCATACATTGTCCATTACTTCAAGAATATAGTGCAAAAATTGGTGATAAAGAAAAAAATTCGACTCTTCATAGAGGTGAGGGAAATACATCTAATGAATGGATAGAAAGATCCATCGTGATTTGATTCAAAGAAGGTATAACACAATATTGACATGGCTTAGCTACAGGTGTAAAAGATATCAATAGAGATGATAAATTACTTTTCATTACATTTCTAAGGACAGGCTCAACTACACACCTCTACAAAATCGAAAAGGTAAATTATTCCTTCCAATCTTACTCAGAGATCAAAGAAATTGAAAAGTCTAGAAACCCCTTATTCAACACTAATTTGGTTAGTTCCAAATTAATAAACGTCAACCAAAATTCCGAATAAACATCTTTAAAACTTCACGATACCACAACAGGAAGGATTTAACAAGTTAACTCAAGAGGTTAACCCAGATCAGGAACAGGTATTCTAAATCATCAACATCTAACTCAACAGAGAAGTAGACAGCATGATCTGCATCTATAAATCTCAAACATAGCTATATGAATAGCCCAAGTAACAACTCAGACAAAGTTGAATCATAAAATGTCCTAAACCAAACAGGACTTCATCTATTCACTTTTAGTTCAGTCTTCCAAAAACTTAAAGAAAGAAAAAATAAATAAATATAAGATCAGAAGAGAAGACTTCACACATAGATATTCTGAACAAGATAACTTCAAAGTCTAAGTGTCCAAGAATCAATTATCACATAGTTTCTATAAAGAAATTAATTCAGGAAACTCAGTTTTTAACTAAAAAGATAAGAGGATTACTAAAACATTCATTCTTGTTTCCATACAACATGAATCCACAAAAAAAAAAATTCCAAACACCCATTATCAGCCCATCTTCCATCGAATACGGAATTCAAATAAATGATAGTTCATATAGTAAGTTCAAGAAGAAGTCACTTATTTACTATTTTCTATACAAATTCAATTTCACAAAACTTTGAATTGAAGTATTCATATTCATTAAATTCCAATAGAAGTAACAAAACTTCAAAAAAACAAAGATGTGACAGAGGAGCTTATTCTTTTACCTTCTAACAACCAAAACAAAAAACCCACTTTGAAAGTTGAAACCACGTTACATTTTCATAAACCCCTTTTCAAATAGAAAAGAAGGATTCAACCATGTTCAACATTACTCAAATCACAACTAGATTTAAGGTGAGATCAAAATTAAATGAATAGGAGAACAACCCATCTCCTACTTTATCAAGCAGAGATTCTTCAAAAGAAATATAGATACTTTTCAAGCAAGATTACATAGTAACCATAACAAAATAAAAGACCCAATAATTTCACGAGAGAAGATTTTTTTAATGAAGACATTTAGAGAAAAGAAGATCATCTTAAAGGATAGATCCTATCATGCCTGATAGTTCTTCTGTCGATTCAAAGAATATTTCCAGCCAAGCCTCCACAATTCCTTCTTTCCAAATGAATTCAACGACCAAAAAATTCTTCCTCATATGCCTCTTATACCTCCATTGGATTAAAAATAGTCCAAAGGAGATAAAAATAAAAACAAATTGAAAAAAGAACTGCATGTTTGAAGAACCAAATATCTCCATGTAGAGAAAAAATCAAAATGCATGAGTAACCAAACAACCCCCAAGAAATCCACTCACATGGTTTCCAAGGAGGTTTTATCATAAGAACCAATGACCATAAATGCCATTAAACTCCACTTTCCCACCTATATCTCCATGCCACTTCCATCTAAAGTTGGCAAGTCTAATTTCAAAGATAGCATGCATTACTTAACTCTAGTGATGATGCCAACTAGGATTCCCTCTAGTTTCCATGCCTCTACCAAATTGACAGTACCACAATTCTGTAAATTCAAAATCAAATCACATAAATGACTTAGAAACCATCGCCACCACCTTACACTTTCCATGTGACCCCTTAGGTCCCTTTCCATCCTTACACTAGTTTAGGTTAAATAAACTTTAGTTTAGGATCCGACCATAGGTTAGATAGAAAGTATTCACCTAGGTCATTTTAATATTTCCATAGGTTATAAACCATCATAAATTAAGCCATATCCCATACTTGTTCAATATTAGGTAATAGGTTAGAGGTAGACCTCTCTTTACCTTAGAATATATTAACATCCCACACCCATAGAGTATACAACATAGATTAGGGTGTAACACGCATAGTTAGGAATAGATCTAAGGTAGGTCTAGCTTAGCTTAGATTAGAATTTTAGTTAGAGTAGATCTTAAAGATCTAGGACTTAGGTTTTACCTTTTATAGTCCTGAAGTAGATCTTTGTCCTTATGCCATTAAGTGTCCTAAGAGATTAACAAGAATATCTGAGCACACTATTTACAACAGAATGCAGAGTAAGGACCTCCAAGAAAGATAAATAAAATTGTGTATATTTAAGGACTCAGTCCCTCACTTCTGTTAATTTCTGAATGTTGGTTTGTCAAAGATAAAATAAGAATAATTAAAGCATACCTTGGATTAATGGAATTGATCCAAGGTTTTGCTATTATAGAGAGATAAATTATCAAACAACATTACTAGTTTACAACCTTACCTATCTCAAGAAAAATGGATTCCTTGCAAGCAACAACATTTCAAAAAAATGAATCCAAGAACAAAATAATTTATCCATTGAAAGAATGATTTCCAACTGTCGAAATAATACAACTTCTTAGGAAATATCACATATCAACGCTTGCAATGCAAAGAGGAAAAAGTTTAACACTTTGTCAAATATGTTACATACTTCCCACCTAAAATAATCATCATCCCAATGATTTACTTAATTACACAGTTAAAATTAAGGACAAAATAATTTATTTTATTACCTTTCATATGTTCCAAACAAAACTAGATTTTTAAAATTCCAAAATCAGCATTTATGTAGCTATTTTATTTTAAATATGAAATGTCTGCCCAAAATTGGTAGATTTATTGACATAAAAGAAAAAAATTTTAAACTTATCAGTTAATAGAATCATTCTTGTTCAAATAAATATGGAAAAGTAGTTTTCATATCCTCCAGATTTTCCCAGGTTGCGCTTTCTTCATTGAACTGATCCCACTGGACATTACATTGTCTTATTTCTCAATTTCTTAAGTGTAATTGGCAAGTTTCCAACACTCGTATAGATTTAACCATGATTATTCCTGGGTCTTGGACCTACAAGGAATTCCAATTTAACACATGTCATAAATTTGAAACATAATTCTTAAGCAAAGAAATATGGAAAACATCATGCATTCATGACAAAACAGGAGGTAATGCTAAATGATAAGCTATAGGGTTGATTATTTCAATAATTTATGATGGTACCACATAATGAGGTAATAACTTTGCAGCCTTGCCAAAAGTTATAGAACTCTTTTTCAGCCTAACCCAAAAAGATACCTTCTCACCAAGTTCAAATTTCCTATCAACCCGCTTTAAGTCAACATAACTCTTCTGCCTATCCGCTACTTCTTTCAAGAATTCATGAATCATTTCAACTTGTTGTTTCATTTCCATAACGATTTCAGGTCCAACCATCTCCCTATCTTCAATGTTGTCCCAACTAACATGGGTTATGCATTTCCTTCCGTATAATTCTTCGAAAGGTGTTATCTTTAGAGAGGCATGATATGTGTTATTGTATGCAAACTCAACTAATGAAAGTTACTCTTCCCATTTATTCTTATAATCCATGTAATACATTTGTAACATATCCTCTAAAACTTGATTAACTCTTTCAGTCTATTTATCCATTTCTGAATGATACGCAGAACTGAAATTCAACTTAGTTCCTAGAGCTGCGTTAAGTGTTTTCCAAAATATTTAATTCATTCTTGGATCTCTATCATATATGATTAATTTAGGTACTCCATGTAATCTGAAAATCTCATGTACAAACCTTTTTGCTAAAACAGGTGAATCATCCTTAAGATTACCAATAATAAAATGTCCTACCTTTGTTAGTTTATCAACAACAAATATAATAACATCATGTTTATTTCTCGACATAGGTAACCCTTGTACAAAAACATACTTATCACTTGAAATTTGTATTGTGGTATGCTGTGAGGATACAATAAACCAGCTGGATGCATATGCTTAGCTTTAACTCATTGACATTCTAAGCAGTGTGTCACAAACTCAAACACGTTCTTTTTCATCCCTTTCTAGAAATATTGTTGTTTTATATTTGCAAGCATCTTTGTAATACATGGGTGTCTAGAACAAGGTGAACTGTGAAATTCAACTAATAATTTATTTCTTAAATCATTTAACAAAGGTATGTATACCTTGTTTTCAAATCATATGATTCCTTTATTATCAAAGTGAAAACCCTTATATCTCACATCATTTGGATCTACAACAAGTGATGTTTTAACTTGTTGAAAATAAGAATTAGATTCCATGACACTTTTTACTTCATCCTTAAACTGAGTTCTCAACGTTATAAGAGAAGAAATGTGATTCCTATGACTTAGAGCATCAACTACCCTATTTTCCTTACCTTTTATGTGACTTATGTAAAAATCATATTGAGATAGAAACTCTTTCCATCTTCGTTATCTTGCATTCAGATTTGGTTGAGTAAAAATATACTTCAGCCTAAGATGATTAGTTTTTAGTTCAAAAGGTTTACGAAGCAAAAAATGCCTCCAAACTTGAAGTGCATGAACAATGGCAGAAAGCTCTAGATCATGTGGAGCATAATTCAGCTCATGTAGCTTGAGTTTTCTACTTTTGAAAGCTATGACATGATCATTTTGTAGAAAAATACCTCCAAGACATTCCCCAGATGCATCGGTTACAATAGTAAAGTCTCTATTAGGGTCAGGTACAACCAAAATAGGTGTTGATGTTAACTGGTCCCATAAGGTTTTAAATTCAGATTCACATTTCTCATTCCACACAAATTTCTTATCCTTTTTTTGTAATGAATTTATTGGTGCAACAACTTTAGAGAAATCTTTAAAAAAATTCCTAAAGTAACCAACAAGACCTATGAAGCTTCTAACTTCATGTACACTCTTTTTTGTAGGCCACTCAGTTATAGCTATAATTTTTGAGGGATCTACAACCATTCCTTCTTTGTTTATAATTGTAGTGCCCACATTTTACACACCCAAATACAACAGTAAAATACTAGGATAATTTCTTTTTTACTTACATTTCTCAATGCAAAATGCCACAAGGAATCCAAGTAGAACAACTCAACAACATATACGACACCTACATTAGTCACCAAATCACATAGACACATGACTATGCCATATACCTGTTTATACCACACTTTTCCAAATGAAAGATTACTAGCAAAAACCCAACCACGAGACAAAAGACTCAAGGATTGGCGAACCCACAACACATCATTTCTTTAATTGCATCTTAGTTACGATTAACATTCTAAGAACATTATTGTGCAAGGATAGTTTCCTCCTTTCTCCATCTACAAAATCTTAAGTTCATTCCATTTTTAATTTACAATTCGACCAATTTAGGTTGGCTTCCTTTATGCATCATGAAAATTTCCATAACTTACTGGCTTATTTGGCACAACTCAAATCACATATACAGTACTTAATCATCTTGTTCTTATATTAAGAATATGCTTCTCAAACATTTATTTAATGTTTAAAATTTACCCTTGCTACATAAGTGTAACTAACGTGATGACAAGATGAAATCTTGAGATTGAGGGAGACATAGATTCGAGATAGCTTTTTCCCCAAGAACATCCATCGATCACGGAATAGTTATTTCCCTACCATGGTTGTTAAAGTTCAATAACTTATGGACTTCCATTTATATTTATATGTCTTTTGTTTTCTCAAAGTTTGGTCACACCAAGGCAATTTATATTCTTTGTAACACATGAAGCTATTTAAATTAAGTCTTAAGGACTCCCAGTGACATTATTCCTAACCTCAAATTTTGGTTTTACTTTCATATGATTTACTTTTGCGTCACACTAGGGTCTCATTATTACTATTGTTTTAAACATAAGAGTTACAAAAGTACTTGTCTGACATATTAAAGAGGCACATGGTTAAGCTTAATTCCAGTTTCACCTAGGGCTTCAATCTCTATTTTAGGAGTGATTAAGGTTAAAATGTATTTACCCTATAATCCTTTCATGAAAGATCAAGGCACTTAAATTTTCAAAAGCCCAAGAAAATACATTTATCTACGAGGGTAAAAAGGGTTCACTAATGAGAATGCAAGACAAAGAACAACTATATTGCGATCTTCATTTAGGTCGTTTGGATCCAATAGGGATCTCATTCACTGATGAAGTTAATTTCTAGATCTAATTTTGTAAGGCCCGGAAATCCAATAGGATACAAGGGAGTAATATCTCTACCTACTCCACAGATGGGAGGGTTACACTGCTTAGTCATTCCTTCTAACAAGGACTCATAAGGTGACTTCCAAGGCGGTCTTCACCACTCAGCCTAGTGTCAAACCTGAAGACATGACACTCTTCTCGTGATTACCATAACTATAAGGAAACCACATACTATGGATAAGGTTGGACCATGTCATTCCTAAAATATGGTTCACAACAATGTCGCTAAACATATTGACTATGACGATAAACTCCAACTAGGGGTTTTATTTACCTAACCTAGGAGGTCTCATCGAGTGAAAAGCTTAAGTTCGTTATACGGTCTTAACTTTCTTATGTGGTAAAAAGGATCACACATGTAGGCAAGTTATGCATGAATATTTTATTAAGGTTGAGTGTTCCCATTAAAACTCTTTATTATGTTTGCAAGGTAAGAAGATAACCCAGTAATTAATTTAACTTTTTATTGAATACTGAGAAATTACTACAAGATATTAACTTCAATTTCAATTTACTATGTATAAATCAAACCCTTTTTCCATACACAACTAAGAAACAAATTGAACTGGTGATTAGATGCACATTTCCTAAGTTATCCCTAAAAATAGCATCTCATGCATATTAACAAATTTCAATTATAACTTTTCTGTAACAAGAGACTACATTAGACAGTTATTCATTTTACAATGACCTATAAAAATTACAATAATGATAATTAAATTACACATCACCTTTTTCATCGTCGTTCTTCTATCCTGTAAAACCCATGTGAGCATGATATCAATGATAAATCCTTGGCACAACATCCACCCTAATCAATCATAATTATCATTTTTTAGTTTCCCATTTACATCTGACAATAATTACAATTTGTAATCAAAATAAAAAGGTCTAGAAACATGTATTCATTGCATTTCATTTTGTAACCTAGGAGAGAGAAAGAGAAGGGAAGAGAGAGAAAACACCATTTTGTCAAAAGTTCTATTTCACACAACAGATACACTAAATGTTTTTAAACTATTATTTTCATGTGTTAAAAGTTTTTAGTGTGATTTGGCAACCCTACGAGGTCCCGCAGCTTTCTATTCTTACATTTTCTCACTAGCTACAAAACGTTCAAAATAGGCTCGGAGGCTAAGAAACTGCTTCCAAAAGTTATCTCCTGATGAGAACAAACACCCCAATTAACTATCTATGTGTCCCCAGATATACCAAGAGTTCATGGCAACTGATAAAATTGAAAAAGAGTGAACGATTTGTGTTTGGCGGCTAGTTCTCTAGGGCTACTGATCGTAGTTGACCCAGTTATAAAACAACAAAATTTAGCTTGAGGGCTCAGAAAACCACATCCAAAACTAATATTCGATGGATGCGCATGTAATGAGAAACTTCCTACTAGTTTTCCCTATATAAGGAGAATTCATCAGAGTCGACGGGACTGAGAACTAGAGAACCATTTTTAAATGGTAACAAGTTTTCTGGAGTGACAAGATGAAATTGGTCTAGTTTGACCTCATCAAACTGCGACCGGAGGCCTACAAAATGGCTTCGCAAAACTATCCTGAAAAGTTCTCTTTCCTATATTGAATGTTCTAGGAAATTTTCTAGTATAAACACTAGAGGTTTGTGAAGAAGGGACGTGATTTCTCTTTCTAGGTTTCAAATGGCGATCCAAAACAAAAGCCAACTTTCTAGTTTTAACCACTTTCTACTGTTGTAAACCAGTGTAATAGGGCTCCTATAAGAGCGTCAAAAGGATGTCATATGTTCGTTTCAGGTCAAACCAAAGGTCAAGGGGACTCCTCATATATCAAGGTACATGAATGAAACTTCACATCTCGTTTCCAGAGTTACAAAGGGTATTTCGTGAGCCTCCAAAAAATGTAAAATTTAACTATTTAAAATAGGGAGAAGATCAACTTTAGCAATGGGGAGTCAAATTCATCTGGTCGATAAAACGATATTGGAGCGATCAAGAGGGGTAAGAGTTTTCTAAATCATCTCAAAGCGAGGGTGATAGTTCATGGTTTAAAGTAGACGAGTTATAATGACTTCGAGAGTTGTGACACGACACTTATTGTTTTGTAACGAGTTGAAGGAACATTTAACTGTATTAAAAATCCCATAATTTTAAAATTCTATTCAGTTGTAAAAGAGAACTAAAACATGAGAATTATGAGAGGTAAGGGAAGAAGCACCATGCCTAGAGAATGAATTCGATCAAAGTCGTAGGCTTGGGTTTAGTCTCTTGCTCAGGCACTTTGCTAACCGGTTCACGAGCCTAGATCTAACCTTCACCACGTCACACCAACTGCCTGATCACTAGAATTTTTCCAATAGAGTAAGTAGTTGCTTGAAATTTTCTGATATTTTTAACATGCCAACTTAGTACAAATCCTGTTAATCAATGATGCAGTGTATGAGGTGCCCCAAGCTAGTTAGAACGCATACAAACAACAAGTCCACCATGTGATAATCTTGCTCCAAAATTCGCATCTCAGCACAAGGAGTTAGGATGCTTGTAAAGGTTATGAAATTTGGATTTCACCCACCATAGTAAGTTATGAGCACGCATATCTCCATGAATGAATCCAAGCTCAACCGATCCTTATGAGCACCAACTTGTTTCTACATCCACAACTTACATATAGAACTAACAAACCATTCTATGCACAACTGCATGTATTCAGTCTATAATACCATGTTCCTTTCCAGCAGGTCGCATTTTTATCAGGCATTTTTTTCAAACAGCTCTCATGCCTTCTGTTCATTTCCACATTTTGTATGCACTTTTACCAGTCCATATACTGATTTAAAGCTCCCATTTAGGTGCACACACAGGGAGAATACAACTAAGGTTTCGGAATATGGTTTTGCATCTGCTTGAAATTTTCCAAGGCCTTTTCAACAAACTCATTTTTTTACACATCCTACAAATCATAGCATTCTATGAGACCACATTTCTTTGAGGCATTCTAACAAACAGTTCAACACCTTTTTAACAGACCCATTTTTTACATAACATGCTATCATTGCAGTCCCTGGAACTGCATTTCTTCCCTGCATTTAGTCAAACAGTTCGCATGCTTCCATGTTTTACCTATGTTTCTACTAGGGCACTTGTGACTGCAACATATGAAAAAGTTCCTTTTCCTTTTTGGCTTTGATGGGAGCCCACGCAGGCTTGGGCATGAGCTCGAAGGGTTTTGGCAATGTGACAAGCTAAAATGGATAGAAAAACTCCTCCATTTTCTTTAATGAACGTCCATACGCTGTCCCCAAGCACCTGCGACTGCAACAACTATCAAAACCCTCTCCAACGTGTTGTTATAGCTGTCCATGTAGGAAAATAGCTTGAGTTTTGACACACGCTAAGAGGATGCTGGCACAGGCCAAAAAAAGGGAAATATGGCACTCCAAGGATGACATTTGGCGATGCATTGCTTGGGGACAATCCAAAGAAAACACCCTGGTTTTGTTCAGCTGCAGCCCCCAACTCCAACCTGGTGTTTTTGCATTTTTCCCTTCTCTACTTTGCCCTAATCTGCCCTCACAGAGAATCACGAATTTTCTTAGTTTTAAAACTTTTACTTTAATTAATTCTTTTTTTGTTTGTTTGTTTTAACTAGATAAAAATAAAAACCCTAAACGAAGTAAAATAATAATAAGCATGATTTCTGATGATTTCCATATTCATAATAACCACACAAATTTATCAATAATAATAATAATCACCCTCGATAATATAAATTATGATATTATTATAAACATTATTTTTATTATTTATGGCTAAAACAATGATAATAATTATTAATCCTATTAATGTTGACGACCCGAAAAACTCGAAGAGTTGAGAACCAAATTTTCCTTTAACTGGATAACCGTCCATAAGGCTACGGGGTCCACAATTTGGGGTGTCAACAATGACCCGACAGGCAAGAAGGAGAGGCAAGGTGAAAAGTCTTCACTGTGACCTGGACACGGTCAATAACGGTCAATGAAAACACACGCACACAGTCTCCTAGGCTTAGCAACAAGGTCATCATGCCAGGGACTGGGGGAATATCAAACGGGGAATTACAATAACATGACTCAAATAGTGTACTTTTGTGTGATAGAAAGATCATTTGGACAACTTACCAAACAATCGTCTCTTCCTCAAGATTTCTAAGACTATCTTCAAATGCTCATGATGTTCTTCAATAATTTTAGAGTATATAAGAATATCGTCCAAGAATACAAGAACAAGTTTGTCCAAGTACTCTTGAAAAATATTATTCATTAAATTCATAAAAATCTTCAGGTGCATTTGTTAATCCAAATGGTAAAACTATGAATTCATAATGTCCATACCTCATTCTAAAAGTTGTTTTTTGAATTTTTTCATCCTTAACTCACAACTGATGATATACATATCAAATTTCTATCTTAGAGTATACTGATGCACCACGCATATGATCAAACAGATCATCAATTCTAGGAAGTGGATATCTGTTCTTAATCATTTCCTTGTTTAACATTCTGTAATTGATACATAATCTAAGTGTCCCATATTTCATTTTCACAAAAATTAATGGTGCTCCCCAAGGTGAGACAATCGGTCTAATCAAACCCTTTGAAAAAATTTCATGTAACTGAGCCTCAAGCTCTACTAATTCAATAGTATTCATCCTATAAGGTGCCTTAGAAATAGGCTTGGTTCTAGGTTTAATTTCAATTATGAAGTCAAATTCCCATTTGGGTGGAAGGCCTAGTAATTCATCTGGAAACACATCACTGAATTTTCGTAACAATGGATAATGTTCTAAGAAATCACTATTTTCCTCAGTAGATTCATAAATTTATACTGCATATAAGGTACAACCATTATTTTTTGCCTTTTTAGGTAGCATAGCTAACAACTTCCTAAAAAAAATTTCACATTTTACACCCTGAATGTCTGCTATTTTCTATAAGCCATCTAAACAACTAATATGTTTTTCAAAATAGTCAAATTTTTCTTTATGCTCAGCTAACCATTTAACACCTATGATTACATCGTAATACCCCAAATAGAGCAAAATAAATATCAACTTCTATTGAAAAAATAGGTAAATTAAGGACTTCCCCAAAAATACACATACTAACTGTATGAAAAACATTATTTCCATAATATACAACCCATTTTTCCATATTTTCTTATTAATTTTGATGCTAATTTACTAGAAATAAAATATTCAGTAGCTTTAGTATTGAAAAGAATAGTTACAAGTATGCCAACTAACTTACCCGCAACCTCTATGGGTGTGACTTGATTTTCAGCCTGTTTGTCAGCCACTACAGTGTGTATCTTGTGCTGCTAATTTCGGTCATCCTTTTTCAAAGGACATTGATTTGTATAATGATCTTGCCACAATTGTAACAACTTCCTACAAGTCCCTTTTTAGGCTCAAATTTATTTCCAGCCTTAAATTTATCATTCTGACCTCCATAGGACTTCTGTCTGTTATTATTGTTCTCAGAGAAGTTGTTTTGTACATTAGCAGAAGGCTTATTTGTTGTTTTTTTCTTATTATTATTTGTTCTAAAATTATTTTTTGTACCGAAATGTTTCCATGGTCCTTTCTTAGGTGCAAGAGATGATGAAGAGGAGTTTGGAACTTTCTTTCTAAATTCCTCCTTATGAGCAAAAATTACCTTTAATTTTTGTTCCTGCCTTATGGATTTTTCAATAACCCCTTCCATAGTGGTTGGGCTGTGAACATCCACCTCTCCTATAATGGGATTTAGTCCCATGATAAATTTCCATATCCTGAACTTCTCCTCAATTTGATACTTAGGTACATACTTAAGGAGTTCAGTAAATCATTCCTAGTACTCTGTTATAGTTAATTTCCCTTGAGCTAAGTTCTTAAATTTAGTCATTTTTTTATCATAGTAAAGTTGTGGTAATCAACATTGCCTAAAATAACTTTTAAATTGATCCCAGATAATGTTTGTTTCATCAATTTTCAACTCATCCTTACAGTTGTCCCACCATGAAGATGCTTTATGGGAAAGCTGATATGCTCCCCATATTGTCTTTGTTTCCTCTGAGAAATTCCTTATCACAAAGTACTTCTCCATTTCACTGATTCAATTTTCAGCTCCATCTCCTAATGTGGTGCCATCAAATGTAGGTGGACTTATCCTTTTGATATCATTAGTGACTTCAACTTCCATCCTTGCCTTTTTTATTTTCTAGATGATCAGGAATGTTAACATTATTTTTATCAACACCTAAATCCCCCAAAGGGCATTTTCCACAAGAGGTGATTGATTGTTATTACCAACATCTTCTTCCTCCTCATTTCCCATTACTTGTTATTCAAGTACAACCAAATGATCTATCATGTCTAATAGGGTAGCAAGGATTTCATCAATCTTTTGGGTAGTTGTTGATTCTCCACCAGGAGGTGGGTTGTTTACATCATTTTCACTTGTTCTAACCATTTTCTGTTAACAAGGAAATTTAAGTTTTATCATATTATAGACATAATAGGTCAAAGAGATACAACCTTCAACTCTGATATCAAGATGTAACATTCCCATTTTAAGAATTTAGAAACAAGGGAATTTTTTTTATACATAATTTTCTCTATTCTAAAGAATCATAATTTAGAACACACATTCCATGCCAATCAATCGCATAATAGATAACCATATGTAGCTATAAATGACTCGGTGAACTACCAATCTCTCATGTTAACTTTAAGTATTGAATACAACGTGTATACTAAGTATACCTGGTTCTCTTACCCTATTCTGGGTATTATTTTTTTGTTTAAGAAACCTATTTGAATGTGTGTTACCAATATTCATCTGAAATCTCATTTCTTAAACTAGGTGACATAGGACTACACAACCAGCAGCTTGCGATACTTTGGCCAAATATTTCAAACATATTGTTCATGTTACTATTCCTAGATGACATACTTGTCTAATAGAACACATCCTTCACCCAACTCATCTATTATCTAGAATGGTCTTTACTGACTTCTGACAGTTCACTTCTTCAAGGTTTGACCCTAGATCTGGTTAGCAACATGATTTGGTATAGGAACTTATTCATGATGACTAAGGGTATATAGACATACTCAATCGACCTAAGTTAATTTGGTGTGTCTAGTTATCCTATTTCATCATGAATCACATCCTATATTAAATCAAATTCCTAATCTGACCTATATAGAAACTAAGATCAAGTCTAAGTTGAGTAGATCTATATGAACCAATGTTGAGGGGTGTTGCAACATATCAATTGCAACATTTTATCCTCATGAAGATGCTATCCCTCATGAAGGTACATTCCTACAGCTGGCATGTGTCAACCTATGACAGAACTACCCATCTTGATGTACACACCTCGAGAAGAGGTCATTTTCACCCATTTAAATTTTTATTAAGATTCAAATTATAGCCACCCTGCTAAACCTTAATTCAAACAACCCTTAAGTTTTTCATCCCAATTTATTTGTTAAGTTAATACGTAACTCATAAAATTATAATTACTTTTATGTTCATTAACTTTTTACTTAACGTTCAGTTAATCAAAAACATAAACAACATCCATCATATGATTTACTTAGTACAACTCAACCCTTCATAGTGTGCTTAAGATCCAAAACATGTTTCATTAAATTAGACTTCATAGAGATGAATTCATATTTATTAATGATCTTATGTACCATACATTTGTCTAAAACCTATGGAGGTATTTCTCAAGAGGTGATAACCTTCCTCTTTCTTGTTTAAGTGTTGGGGTTTATTATACCTCTTTTTCATTTCACACTTCATGATAGTTAAGTTATACTTGCATTATATTCTTTTAGTGAATCATGAAATTTAGATAAAAGAAATTCCATACATGCCAACTTAACAAGTTTTATTCAATTCAAAGGATATTGTAATTAAATTCCATCCCTCCAAATCATTTAATGACAACTGGGAATAAGGATTAAATCAGGTAAGAATGGAAATAACGTAGATAAGATTACAAATTTCCATCGTATAATGCACAAGAGAATTGAGATAACAAGTTTAAGTAACAAAAAATATTTTTCAATTCATCATGGTAAAATACATATTCTACAAGACCATGAATTTCATACATATTTCATGTCAACCAGAATCAAGATCATTAAAGAATACAATTTTTCTTCCTTTAGTACATTTCAATAATGAATTAGATTTCTCTATAAAAGATCTAGACTTTAAGCAACCAATACATCATATAAGTTATTTTATTCCTTTATCACTTACGAAGTCCATCTAAAAATTTTTCTAGCACAGGTCAGTTCATTAAACTGAGCATGATAAACACTAAACATTAAAACAATGTCCTTTCAACTAACTATTTCATAAAACCAACTCTGTCAAACTGACAGTACCACAATTCTTTAAATTAAAAATCAAATCACATAAATGACTTAGAAACCATCGCCACCTCCTTACACTTGTCATGTGACCCTTTAGGTCCCTTTCCATCCTTACACTTGGCATGTGACCCTTTAGGTCCCTTTCCATCCTTACACTTGGCATGTGACCCTTTAGGTCCCTTTCCATCCTTACACTTTTTTAGGTTACATAAACATTAGTTTAGGATCTGACCATAGGTTAGATATAAAGTATTTCCATTGGTCATTTTAATATTTCCATAGGTTACAAGCCATCATAAATCAAGCCATATCCCATGCTAGTTCAATATTAGGTAATAGGTTAGAGATATTTCTCTCTTTACCTTAGACGATCTTCACATCCCACACCTGTAGAGTATAAAACTTAGATTAGGGTGCAAAATGCATAGTTAGGAATAGATCTAAGGTAGGTCTAGCTTAACTTAGATTATAATTTCAGTTAGGGTAGATCTTAAATATCTAGGACTTAGGTTTTACCTTTTATAGTCCTGAAGTAGACCTTTGTCCTTCTTATGCCATTAAGTGTCCTAAGAGATTAACAAGAAGATCTGAGAACACTATTTATAGAAGAATGTAGAGCACAGAACTCCGAGAAAGATAAATAAAATTACATATATTTAAGGACTCAGTCCCTTACTTCCTTTAATTCATGAATGTTGGTTTGCCAAAGATCAAATAAGAATAATTAAAGCAAACCTTGGATCAATGGAATTGATCCAGGGTTTTGTTATTATAGAGAGATAAATTTACAATCAACATTACCATTTTACACCCTTACCTATCTCAAGAAAAATGGATTCCTTGCAAGAAACAACATCTCAGAAAAATGAATCCAAGAACAAAATAATTTATCCACTACAAGCATGATTTCCAAGTGTCGAAATAATACACCACCTTAGAACAAATCACATATCAATGCTTGCAGTGCAAAGAGGAAAACGTTTAATAGTTTTTCAATGATGTTACACACTTAACCTCCCAAGTTTATTTTAGGACAACCCTAATACGATATATGGGATAGATTATAGGTAGGATAGCTAGGAAAGATAACAATAAGTCAAGGAAATATGATGTTCTCAATCGTTAAAATGGTAATCTACTTGTTGAGAGAAATGAATACTTGTCTAACTTTTTCAGGGGTGATGTTATAATCAAGGATGATTATGGTGTGTATATTGTTATCAATATGAGTGGAACCAAAGAAAACCTGACTCGGTTATGGAATGTGAGGGAATTGTCCTTCATATTTTGTGTATTCTTCTTTGAAGATGGTCATGAAGACATATGAGTAGATGTGTGGAAAGGAAAATTCAAGGGTTCATAAAGCCTAGTCTCTATCTAGTTGGTTAGCCCATAATTATTCATTAATTTTTGAATCGCCATTTAAAAAAAAGAGCTTACTAATGATAATAGGTGGAATAGGGGATGTTATGAAGACAAGATGACGTAAGCCTTGGTCAATGTCTGTCAAGTATATATCAATGTTTTTTTGTGGTAAGAATTGATCGCAAACTCTAATCTATTGTTTTTCGTGGACCCTAAATGGTCTTGTGGGCATAAACTAAATAGTTTTAGAGATAAACAATCAAGCTAGAAACCAAAGGGGTTGGGAGCTAAGATCTTATAGCCTAGGCCACTATGGAAACAAGGGTGTTTTTTTCATTCTAAATCTATAATAATCTATGTTCCTATCTTTAAATACATGAAACAAAAAAACTCAAATTAAATAAAAGGAAGTTGATTTTCGCTTTTAATTAACTAATTTTAATTTGTAAGAATTTAATTAAAGTAAAGTAAAGTAACAAACTATCTAATTTTTTTTTGGTATTTTTAGTAAATATTTAAAATAAATAAATATTCTCTAACTTATAATCTATATTTTTGTTCTTTTCTAGTTATTGGAAATTAAATAAAAGAAATCTACAGACAAAGAAACTAATTAAAACAAAAGAATCTACTTAAATAGTAATTTAAATAAAATAGGGAGTAGATGGATGTGGTTATTCCTCTGTTGCAAGAGATGAAGCTTAATATAATTTAAACAAGGATGTTTTCAAATTTTTAATTTTTTATTTCTACTTCTTCTAATTGCTTCACCTCATAATCATAGGAAGAAATAAGGCTTCCTAGAAGCAATTTCTTCTTCCCCTAAGAATTTCGTGGTAAAAAAAATAAAATGCACAAACTAACTAATAATGAAGAATTTAAATGACAAGTACAGACATGGAAGCTTCCTTAAGCTTCTTTCCCTTACAAATCCACAAGAATAAGCAGGGAACAAGATTTCAATAGAAGTTTGTTCGTACGTAAATAAAATTGGAAATGTATAAATGAAACACATAGATATTTTTAAATGAAGTAGAGAAGTTCTTGCGCAAAACCTTCCTCAAAATAATTTTTGGGGTGAATCCATAGGGATAATCTGAGAAGAAGATATCAATGGAAAGTTTCTAACGATATATAAATTCTACTTTTTAAGAAAAATGTATCTAATAATAGCATTCTAAAGAAATTAAAGCTTTGAAATAATTATAAATTCACCCTCAACCTAGATATGTAGAATTATTACTATCTTCAAGTATGGTGATGATTTATTTGGTCTCCTCATCTTCCTTTCTAGAGATGAAATTACAATTGATTCAGAGAATAGATCTGGTTGGTTGTAGAAGAATTCAAGAAGATGCTGGAGCATACTGGTTACAGGCTAGCTGGTCACAAATGTAGGTAAGAAGTGATAAAGAAATGAACTAATATTTTTGTGTATTTTTTGGAAGGATATTGGTAGATTAATAGTGTAATGAAAATAAAAAATATCCAACCCATGATACAGGTAAAATTATGGATTTTATATAAAAATGGCAGGGAAGAAGTCTATCACACTTGGCAATCAAGAAGTGTTAAATGTAGGAAGGGATAATCAACATAATAATAATAATAAACAAAAAGAGGAGTTCTACACTTATCCAATAAGCCAAGAATTGGGTGAAATGGTCAAGAAATAGGAAATAAAGATACTCACAAACCTGAGACACACGTACAAAATACTCAGTTTGGATTCTCGAGTAAATGTGCATGGAACCACCAATCTTCACATACCAGCAGTTACGATACCACCACTACAGTTACATAACCACTAATCTAGGTAGACCAACTATTACATAACCACCATGGAAGTTTTGTAACTGTCATGAAGGTTGCATGACTTAAAGTCATGGTAACCTCACAACAAGTATAAAATGGCTCAGAAAGATAGGATAAATCTAAGACAATGATAAGAAAAAGAAAAAAGCATGCTAAGAGATAAGGGAAAGGATATGGAATTCATTGTTTGTTATGGAAAAGAGGAAATCATCATCTGATACTTTTATCTTACCAATAATGTGGAACCTATGCAATTTTGTGTACATATATTTATCCTCTCTGCAAGGGAGTTAAGATGATGTGGATATAGGTGGTGTTTTAGATGTAGTGATGGAGGATAATGATGGTTTTTAGATAGTATGCCCAATAGGATGAGAAGATGTTTGAGATTGTTTGGTAGTTACAGGTATTGGTATAGAAGTTATTAAGGATGGGATTAGGATTCCACTTGTTGTAGACAACAAATCATGCACTTTAGACATTATTTAGTCATGGTCTAAAACTACTAGTTAAAAGGTTTTTGAGTGAAGAAATTACTAATTAACTCCCATATTTTAGCCATTTCACTTTATTTTCTTTTGTCATTCCTGACCCCTTACACCCGCATGCCCAGTTAGAGTTTTTCATTTTGCATCATTTTAGATTTGATTGGGGTGCCCAGGCTAGTACTGCGGCACCCATGGGTGCCCTTATCCCACCATGGGTGCCCCAATCCTTTTTGAACTTTCCTTCCACTTTTTGGGCACTTTCCAGCCATTTTAGATTTTTTATCTTTTTGGTGGTCATCCATTTCAGGGTTAATTACAAAATTAGATCAAGAGAACCCTATAAATATAAATTTATGATAGCATAATGAGGGACCAAGCACTAGTCACTACTATCATCCACCTAAGGTTGCATCCATCTAAATCATTTTGATATCATTTACATTCATCTAGCTCCATCACAAAGGAAAATTTTTGTTCATTTGCATCACACAAACATAGGAGGGGATTCTATTCTATTTCATGTACCATTCTATTACATTTTAACATGAAGTTATTACTCGCTACTTCACAAAGTGCGACTAGAACAAGAGAATCTAGGGCACATGATACACACACACACCATAACTACATTTGGGTCTAAAATTTAGTGCAATGCTCAGTAGTAAGCCCACTTTAGTGGTAGCTAAGGTTAGTATAACCCATTCATTTGCATTCTTATTTTTTTAGGGTTTTGATACTCCTTTTGGTCTATTGCAGGTCTTCTATACATCTTGGATTATTAGCGACACCTAACACAGTGTAGTGAATCTGATATGACACATAACAAGGGTTTTCAACCACCTGCCAAACCTATGATATTCAATTTGAACCTTTTACATAGACTAGGGTGCCTATTCTACAAACCAAAGCACCCACATATAAACTAGTCCTCTAAATTCCCTAGTCCATAGAATTAGTCTAGATCAGTCCTTTTTAGGAACTTTGTGTAGTCATTCCTACTTCCAGAATATTTTATTTATCCAGTGAGAAAGTCCCATAAGCTTATCAAATCAACTAATTCATTTCCATACTTATCTTGCATGTGATTGTTTCTACTTTCATTATATTAGTTTCTTGGGTCATTCTTCATAATTATTTACTATATTTATATGTCATTCTAGATTAGATTAACTACACACATTTACCCATTTTTAGTTAATCATTTTGGTGAATCCAATCTCCATGCTTATGGATCTTCATTCATTGCTTATCATTCTAGGGATTACTTCATATTTCTTTAATTTTATTCCTATTACCCATAGTGGTCGTTTTGGATCCCTCCTATATTGCGAGATCCCTTTCACTAAGCATCGTAATTATAGGTCAATTGTTGATACAACTACATCTATGGATGATAACCATTTATGTAATTCCCATCACGTCCCTCTCCACAAGATAGTGAGAAGTCCTACGATGAAGACACCAATGTGGACCAAGATCAACATAACATTATTACTAAATTTTTCCAAGTGTTGTATGAAAATCCATATCTTTCATGCTTTAATCACTACTAAGAGAGCTCGTGATGCTTCAACTTCTGTAGTTTCTTATTCTTCTCCCATGGTCTCTAACCTACGTACCTATGTTCCTACACCCATTACTATAACCACCGCTCTCACCATTCAACATGGTACTCCTCATCTGCACCTCAGTTCTTATTTGAATTATCCATATTTTACCTCTTTATATCAATACTGACAAACCCAAATTCATCAACTTCAACTAGCTACCTCACACAAAAAACCATATTTAGACTCTAAAATATTATTGCATACTCCTTTCACACCTACCATATCGACCTATCCATTACCACCTAATTTTTTATTTCCTAAGATACCTATCTTTAAAGGCAATGGGAAGCCACAAGAGCATCTCCAAGCATTTCATGTATCATTCATATACTATGTAGACAATCCCATTATACTAGCTAATATTTTCCCTCGTAGTTTGTAAGAATATGTGATGCATTAGTTCTATGGCCTACCCATACATTCAGTAGTCTCTTTCACGCATCTAGCTTATGCCTTTCTTATGCATTTCTCTATAAAAATTGGCTCTAAGATCTCTTATGCTTAACTTTCAAAACTCAAGAAAGGTTCTAACAAATACCTCTTCGATTATGTCTTGAAATACAAAGTTTTTTTAGCTAATATGTCTAATGTACTTATGTATTCTGAGCTTTAGGACTTATTCATTCAAATTCTCTTGTAACCACTTTATGATAATTTATTATTTGAGACCTCTCCTTCATCTAATCATATTTTTTAAACTCTCAAGATTCATGAGACTAAACTACTAACAATATGCAAACTTAAGTATCAAGAGAAAGCATCATCATCCACATGTTTTCAAGGTAAGATAACATTTAATCCTGCCACAATTAAACCCACAAATGGAAAAACTATTGTAAACATAGTATCTACTGATAAGGATCTTCAATTGTAACCATACCAACATCCTTTTACTAGGATCAGTATACCTCTAGGTGATCTTCTATATAAACTAATTGATAGTAATCTTATTAAGTTACCATCTCCTCTTCAAATAGATTCATCTTGGCCAAAAGGTTGCAATTTCAATGAACAATCTTATTACGATTATCATAATTACATTAGACACACCACTGACCCTTATTTCAGAGTATGAAATCTCATTAAAGATTTTCTTGACAATGGTGAAATTAATCTTCTGGAATCCACAACATCTATAACTATTAATGAAAATCATAAACTCAAGATATTTAATAAACAACTATAAAAACATAACACAAAAATGACCGATTCATGCGCTAATTATGTCTCACACAAAATGTATCCTACTCCATCAGGATATTTGGATTTCTTATTTGCAAACATTGACTCTTAGCCACAAATCATTTATTTCTTTGAAAATGATCATCATGAAAATTTCACATCTGATCATTTACATATTAATGCATCTATTGGTTCAACCTCCATTAACAATAGTAAGGTTGACCCATCATGACCCATTAGTGCATGTTATACTCCACTTATTCAAGCTATTATTTATCCTCAATCGTAATTAGAGTATCCTTTAAAAAAACCATTTGGATTTTGTTTCACCAATAAGTTAAAGCTTTCTAGGATGAAATAGATAGAAGGTAAGTTGTTAAGGAGGAATAAATTTGAAGTGAAGGTGGAAGGTAGAATGTATGAATTATTGATGTTATCTAAGTTGATCGTAGAGAAATAGTTTTTTTCTGGGAAGGACTACCTATAAATACAAAACAAGACCACAAAAGAGCATTAAATAGCATATGATAGTGGACTTCCTAGCATATGCTAGATCCAAGAAGCATGATGCTTCCTAGAGAGGTTGCCAATCCACTATTTAGTTTAACATAAATAGTAAATTGAAATAAAAATCTCCTATTATAATGCAATGATTTAGATTTCTCAATACAAAACAATATGTTAGATTTAATTTTAAATACAAAATTTATGACTAAGTCTAATGAAACAAAAGGTTTGTTTGGGTTGGCAAGGTTTTTCAGAGGTCTGGGACTAATTAGGTGAGTTCTGGTTTGGTTTTGGTTAAATAGAAGGATTGTTGGTGTGAGGGTGTAAAATAACATAGAGATCAATATCATTCAAGTGACCGATGCCGGTATAGGGATGAAACCAAAGATGGTAAGGTAAATCGATGTCAGTAGGGGCAATGGGCTATAAATTAATTAAAATGTCTTTTTATCCCCTCTGTGATTACACAGAGAGTGAGGAAGATGTGGTTAGGCTTGTAATATGGATAAGAAGACTCATGAATGCAGAGGAAGAGGTTAAGAAAGGTGGAAAAACTTGAAATGGTTGGGTAGGTGGATTGGTGGGACAATGGAGATATTCAGGTAATAGTATAAATGCAAATATTGAAAGAAGTAAAATATCTACGATAAAGTAAGAAAAAATGAAGAAAACAACTTTAATTACTTATTACTATGAAGATCTCATGAACAAAGGTGGTTGCTGGTTGATAGGCGTGGTGATGACTGGTTTAGTGCAGTGGAAGTGTAACCCATGTTTTCCCATGGATACTTAAACGCTATGGAAGAGAACATGTTTCTTATGTTGCACTCTGGTGGTGTGTCATCATCATTTAGATGCAAGAATGACATTAAGACTCATGCTTGATTGCAATAGAATTCCCAAAATAAAATGACCAACCCATGTAGAGAGTTTTAAAATTGTATATAAAGGAATCAATGGTGGTTTAGGTGACCGACATCAGCTGAGGATAAACCGACATTGATTAGGTTGAATTAGTAAAAGTTACCAAAAATAGCCTAATATTTACTATGTTTGGCATGATCTTGATTGATAATCCAAGTTTCAAGTGAGGGTTGGTGCTTAGATAAGTGGGATTGTTGTTGGAGAAGGAATATGAATTTTATTTAGGGTTTGAAAGAGTCCCAATTGTTTAAGATAAGTAGAGACTCAATCTTAGTTAATTAATAGGCTAGGAATAAGTCCATGGTGAGGTTTATAGGTAATGTGCATAGGTGAGGTGTAAATTAACTTAAGTAAATTAATAATGTGAGGATGAACATTAATTCAATTGTAAGTAATTAAATTAATATGAATGTGAGGTAAGGGGTCATGATTAAGTGAATACATTACATTAATTAATTAAATGGGACTAAGGGGAGTGTGACCCAATTTTTGTGTCTACATTTTCCCCTTTTTTTCATGTAGCTTATATTGATAAGTGATGCTGACAAAAACAGGAAGTCGTTATCTTAGTTATGAGTGAATATTAGGTTTCCCCAAGTACGGGTGGAGGTGATGCCCCTCAAACTAGGATATAATGAGTAAATGGATGGATTCATTAAGTGGTTTGATAAATGTGTAAGTGATGAAAACAAGGGTAGATGGGTTTTAGGTAAGGGTGAGTTTGGTTTGGGTAATAGGTAGTGGAAGTCTAACACACACACACACGTATAGAATGTGATATGGTACCAGGTTGAATATCTTGCAAACTCTACTTCGTCAAAGGTCGATAGGTTTATCCAGACAAGGTTGAAGTGGTTCATATATACAAGGTATAAGATACAGTCCTGAAACAAAACTAGGAAATGTGCAGGAATGGGAAATAGGTTTTTTCCAGGGCACTAAAGGTTAGGTTGAGATAAAAAACATGGTGTTATGCAAGGTAAGGTCATAAGGCTAAACAACATGAGTAGCATTATCACAAGCTATAACTAGTAATTGAATTCTATTGCCACAGTGGGAAAGGGTGGGTTGGGTGATTTAGGAAAAGTTGTAGGTAAGGCCACGTTAGGGGTGAAAACATGCCCCAAATGATTTTGAGGCTGGATTGTAGGTAATAATTTCATTAGGTTGAGTGGTAAGGATGGGTTCAAACTTGTGTAAGGAAAAATGGGTTAGGGGTAAAAGTGGTTGAGCTAACCTCCAAGGGCTCCATGTCGTACGAGTGTTGCCTATATAGCCCTTACAAAAAGGGGCCTTAGGACAATGTAGTTCTCCCATAAGCTAGGGAAGAATATGATTGGGTAGATTAATGGGTCGGTAGGTTTTAGGCATGGTTGAGTATAGGTTGTTTTAGGCATGGTTGAGTTTATGTTGAATAGGCATGGTTGAAGGAGAAGAAATACTAGAATGTGGGTTTTGAAGGTCTAGTCCTGTGTAGAAAAATCAATAAGTAAGAAAAGATACAAATGGTAAATGATGTGGAATTATCCACAAGTGGAAATAACCTTAATGAGCATACTGAGGACGGGTCGATGAACTTAAACCCCTAAAGGTAGTGCATGATTGATTGTTATAAGGGTGAAGGAAGTTACATGATCACAAAATGTCACATTTGTGGCATGTCCCTTGAGTAGGTAGAAGATAAGAAAGGAAGGAAGATGAGGTGAAATAGGTTTTTTAGCGTAACCTTGTTGTGAGACATCATGCCTCTTCTGCAAGATACCCAAAACTAAAATAGGAAAGTCCATGACAAAAAGGTTGTACTTCTCTTTATTTTTTGTATTTTCTTTTTACTTTTGTTTGATAGAATGATCGGTGTGGGAAGTCTATTTGGGATAAATAGAATGAATCCTTGAGGTCTTCGTGAAGCTGATCAATGCGGGAAGCTTTCAAATTTTATTTTTTGTAGAAATAGTCTTCTTTTTTGATAGGCTAAATATAGTTTGGATAGCTTTGTATAGTTGTCCTTTGAGGGAGTAGTCTATTTATAATAGTAAGATATAAAGACAGATGTCCTTTTTGAGGGATTCATCTATGTGCCAGATGTTTGACTCAAGGAGTTGAATTTTAAAATCCCATATATTACTTAGAATTTTAAAATCCCATATATTACTTAGAATTTTTTTTTTTGGACTTTTAGCTCATGAATAAGGCTATAAAGGAGTATAGGCTTCTTTTATGAAGGAAAACCATGACACAAAGAGGTTAGCTATAAAAGAAATATTTTAAGCAAGGAATGACCATGGGATTTCATCTTGAAAAGGATGAAAAGTATCCATGAGAATCATACCATGAGTAGAGTCTTGGTACTCATATTGAAGATAAGGCTAAGAGGTGACGATTAATCACATGATTCTTATTTAGTCATTGATCCTTAAAATACGTAAGTGGAAGGTGAAGGTTGTTTGAGGGACGATCATTTAATAGATAAAAGGTGTTATAGTAATTGATTCAACAATATAATGGTCAAAGATGCAAGGCATTGAGGGGCTCAGGTTTTGATTTACCTTCAAGCGAAGATATAAGCTAAGCACCCTATCCATAGGCATGAGTAACAATATAAGGTCCAATCCAGTTAGGAGTGAAATTTCTTAGTTTACTTTACTCCCCTTTTGTTACATGTTGATTTTCCTTCAAGATGAGGTCGCTAATATTGAAGGTTTGTTCTTAGACACATTTATCATAGGAACGCTTGATATATTTTTAGTAGATTTGAAGGTGATCGAGATAATTTAGATGGATTTCATCTAATCACTCAAGTTGTGCCAAATGGTCTTGGAAAAATCATCATTTTTGAGCATATCTTTGATAGAAATACAAAGAGATGGAATTTGGACTTCGAGAGGAAAGAAAACCTTTGTACTGTAGACTAAATAGAAAGGTGTGGTAGTAGTTGAGGTGTGAATACTAGTGTGATAAGACCATAAGGAAAAATGAATGTGCGTCTTCCAATATTTACCAGTATCATCAACCACTTTCATAAGAAATTGTTTTTAGGGTTTTGTGGTCAATTGAGCTTAGTTGTTTGTTTGAGGATAATAAGGTGAAGAAAAACTGAGTTGAATGTTTCTTAGGTCCCTAATTTATTGGCTAAGTAAAAAGAAGCACGTAGGCGCGCATGACCCGCTTAAAGAAGGGTGTGCAAGGAGAAAGCGTATAGGACAGGGTTCTAGGAGGGTTTTAGTAGAAAAATTGGCCTATGCACAAGGCTCTTTGGAACTAATCCATATTTTTCATATCAGGAAGAACACAAGAAAAGCGTTACCTGACTGTGCATGCGAAGTGGATAAGGTGCCATCCTGGCAACAATGTGGCCTAGGAAGGAATATACCTTGCGATGAAATATTCTAGAAGGCCATCATTACAAAGAGTGGAGAGCTCAAGCCTAAGAAGCATGCTCTCATAGAGGACCACCTTGGACACTTGGCAATAGATTTGAAACTTTTACGAAGCCTTGAAGGTGTTGAAAAAGGCTATAAATACAAGTGATTGGTAGAAGAAAAGAGAGAGAGATCAGTAAAGAAACATAAAAAATTAGAGAGAGAAGATGAGAGGCCAAGCTCTGCAGAAATACGTGAAGAGATTTATGGTTGGGCTAGGAGATCTATAGGAAGAATGATGTATCAAGGGATGGGTATATGTTTTTATTTTACATTGTAAGGGACGTAAGTCCAATCTTGCTACATGGTTCTAATCTACACTATCATTTTGGTCTGTAATGACCATGATAGATGTATTGTGATTACTGGACATGCTCGAATATGAATATATCTAGTTCTTGGTTCATACATATCTCTTTTTTATGTCTATTTTGTTTCCTATGAATGAGTATGATCATTATGCATCCTTTTTCCCTCATGGTTCAGATCTATCTTTTTTCAATGTGCTTCTTTTTTGAATGGATACATTAGTGTAGCATCTACTCGAAGTTTTTCAGCTGAATAAGGAGTTTCTTTTGTCTTTCTATTTTGCATCTATGCTACATTCTTGCACAACTCACATAAAAGAGGGGCTCAGTGCCCGCGCATGCCTCAAGTGAGCACCCAACACCCGTTGGGTGATAGGCCAGTGCACATGGGATTGTCCTTATTTGTTAAGAGGTATAAAAATTAACCACATATTGGTTCCGTTGTTAGGACCTCTTTTTGAAGTTGTAAGAAATCGTATGCATATTTGAATTTGTATTGTGTGATGATAGAGTGTTTCACCTTGGAAAGTGTTAAAACATGGTTCAAGAGCACAAAGGATGAGTTTTTTGAGAGATTCAACACTGGACATAAGTTTGATGCACTTAGATTTGTAGAAGAGAACCTCTACTATGAGTTATATGAAAATTTCTTCTATTTATTCCAAGTAGAGTTGTATGAAAGGCTCTCAGCCTATGAATCTAGATAAATTTGGTACTATAGAGCACGCATATGGACCCAAGATGATTACTAGAGGCTGCAAGATTTAGATCTAACATGGACTCATGTTATGGATCATTGGTGGAAGGGAGTGTTGGCTTGCTACATTCTGGAATACACCATTTCTACGTATTATTGTCTAGAAGTTGTGAGTTCAAGTTTCTAAGGGAAATCATAGGATCATTTCTATGTGTGATCGTTACTTTGGGTTTAGAGACATTTCCAACGGCCAACCAAACCCTTCTGAGTGCTAGGTGAGGAAACTAGGGTGGAGGAAGATGGAAGACATTACAGCTGAAAAGGAAAGGAAAGAGAGATGACTCAAGTATAGTGAAGCGCGTGAAAGGGAGATTTGTAGATAATGCAAGGTTGCAAGTGTGATGGATCTATGGAGGAAGATGTTATGGGAAGGATTTGAGGTTCATGTAGAGGATGTGGAACCTAAGCAGTCTATACTACCCCATCTTGGCAAGTGTGGGAGAGAGACCCCTTCAGATTTTGATGAGATTTTTTCATGTGGAGAAAGAAGAGTCGTTGGCGCACATCTAAACCCAACTAGTAACTGAACCTTAGCGCTTGGTTTTCTAGATCAAGGGAGAAGTATTTTAAATCTAGTTTGTATTGGTGGAAGTGACCAATATTTTCCCAGGTGATATAACTTCTCATTTGGAACTTCTATGGCTGCACATACCATTCCATTGTTTAGAGGAATTTTTGGGAAAGAGGTAAATACACAAGGTTTAGGAAATGCATCAAGAAGTGGCACATGATAGACATCTGGCATTGGAATGATCTCACACACCATTGGCATGTAGTTTAGCAGGACAATGGCGACACTAGGTGCAACCACTTCACGCCCATTAGTGGTTGTAGGAGGGTGTGGAGGTGGAACTAGTGGATCAAGAGGCACAAGACTTGGTGGATCCAGTGGATCTAGATCAGAAGGAAAAGGGTCTTAGCCACCTTCTTAGGTAATCTTTGAAATTTCCTTACACTTGTTAGATGACCAAGACATAAAATATGTTGCGGAGCATGTCCACAAGTGTGAGTTGCTATGGCATGCGAAGGGGATCAAAACCTCATAACAGAAGGCCAGTCAATTTACAATGATGTTGGAAGGGTGTGCACATATCTGGTATAGGAAGTATGACCCCCAGAAGATGGTGGAAGACTACACTGTGTTGAAAAATTTCTTTGTAACAGAATTCCACATCCCTGAGTTTGAGTAGAAGAGCATCAATTCTCTAAAGGATATTCAACAGGGAATGGCAGAGAGAGTGTGCGAGTTCAATGCATGGTTTAAAACTCTCTTATCAAAGTTTTCATATGACATTCACCTTTCACAGCATGCTCAATGGTTTGTTGGAGGGTTGATCACTCCTTTTAGGAGGGCATTGTCCCATAAGACATTTACCAACCCATGCGAGGCTCTAGAGGTTGCCTCATGCGCTAAAGTAGTTGGGAGTGTTGATACTGGTGTGAGCCCTTTTCTGGAGGTTCAAATCACTATTATGGCTAAGTAGCTAGAAAATTTATCTGTGAACTTAGCCCATGAGAATCACAATGGAATGTGGTGTACAAATTGTGAAGCAGAGGGGCATGCCAAGTATAGTGCACCCAGAAATCAGTACGTGCTATAACGGTAGATTATAAGATTTTTCATGGGGACCATGATGTGAGTAGATGTCCCCTATTACATCATGCAATTTAGAAGAATGTGTCTTACTACTATAATATTTTCACCTCTATGACCCATGATACTATGGAATGTAGAATTATTAACTAGATCCATGAAGCCATTGATCATGGTGTGCAGCAAACCAATCTTGCCAATAGTTATGAGGATGATGATCATCATTATGAATGATGCACAGATGGAGGGGTGCATGGAATAATTTCTCACGGAGGTTTTTGTGGTCATGGTAACCACAAAGGAGGAAGAAGTGAGTTCCCATGAGGAACCTTCTATAATTGCAGATCTACAGAACACTACAAGCGTGAATGCTCAGAGTTATTGCAATGCTCTTGGTGCGGAAAGAAGAACAAGTATGAGGAGTTCTCTGAGTTTTTTTAGTACATGAGCCAACAACACTGGAAATACAATGGTGCTATGATGGTAAGTATAAATAAGTCCAACACTCAGTGGATGCCTAGACTGGCGCGTTAGTTAGGGTTAGAACCTATTCTAGTAACAACATGAGCAGAAGTTGTGCGCACCAAGGAAGTACCAAGGAAAAATAATCTAGTCTCAAGGGAGGAATTGGTGTATGGGAATTATTCGGAATATTCCCACTAGAAGGAAGTATACCAAGAAACAAAGGATGTCATTCAGAGTTTACAGGGAGAAATCTAATGTCTGAAGGAGCAGTCTAGATAGCAAGAGAAAAGGAGGAATGCTGAGGCCCTGTAGAAGGACCTGGATGAGGTCAAGGAAGTTTGAAAAATGTTAATGAAAGAGAATATTATTCCTTTGCTAGGAGAATGACTATGATAAAAGATTCCACACACTAGAGCGGAGTGCGAAAGGTAGGTGTTGCATGTAAACCTCCCTCCCCATAGCCTTGATTATGACAAAGAAATCACACTGAATGCAGTCATGGAGGGTTGGCTTCTAAGAAGCATATTGATTGACATAGGAGTAGAAGTCAATGTTCTTACAATAGATGCCTAGCATCGAATGGGAAGGCCCGCATTCCAGCCATCTTCGAATGTGTTGTATATGGAAAAAAAATAAGGCAATGCCCATTGGAGTATTAAAGGATGCAATGATTACCATTTACGGGGCCAAGTTTACTGGAGACTTAGAAGTCTTGGCACTTGTCGAGGAAGAAAATTTTCCAGCATTACTCGGGTGCCCATGGTGCCTTAAGAACAATGTTGACCTTCAGTTCAAAAAAGGATATATGAGTTTTGAAAACAAGGAAGAATGGGTCATCATCCCTTTAACGGATGGGAAGTCGGCACCTTACACTGAACCTTTAGTAGAAGAGGTGTTTGATAGATTTTTTGTGTGCTCCATCAGAGACCTAGAGATAATTCACCCTATATAAGGAGTTATCTAATTTGAGGATGCCCATTCTATGAGTGATACCACAAGCATAGTGTGTGAAAATTGGGTGCATGAGACCTATGAGTTAATTGAGTGACAGATGAGGGATTCTATAACAAAATTTACCAAGGAGTTCTCACTCAAGTGCCTAAGAGGGAAGAAGTTACCAAGTTGCTCTGGAGGGACATACCCTAAAATTTTCTTACGGGACATGGAAGCTCAATCAAAAAATAAGGATGAAAGAAGAGGGATGCTTAGTTACAGCCTACTTGGGGCTGTAATGATTTAGTTGTCTACACATTGGGAGAGCCTCCTGTAGTGGTGTGAGGTAAGAATCATGTTCTTTGTAAGGTTTTCCGGAAGCAACATGCCTACGGTTATTCATGACTACCATGGTAAAGAGACCACTTCATTCCATATCCAAGCATGTGAGAAGGCCTAGATAGGAAGCATAGAAGCATTTCCACCCTAATTATGGGTACATAATTTGTATTCCACACTACAAGGTTGTGCGCATGTGTGGTATATCCATTTAGAAACATGCCACCAGACATGAAATTAGAAGGAGCTGACAACTGATCTCATCTAATATTTTTAATATCGGAGCACAAATCTATCAGTAGATAAGGCACTACAAGTGGTCAAGAGCCTTACGATGGGGGATAGTGCCATGACAGAAGTCAGGCTACTATATTTACTAGGTGAACCTAGTTTAGAGGCACACTTCAATGAGGATGAGTTGGAGGAGATATAGTTTGAGCAAGCATGTATAGAAAAGGAAAAAGGAAAGATGGTTTATACCATAGATGGGGAAGAAATGGAGATTCTATATGGTAACCAATCTGTAGGGATGCACGAAGTGATAGATAGTAGATGATGAACAGGTGCACACGCCTGCCATGAACCATTAAAGAAAAAAAGGGTTAACATTAGTATAGAAGAGGAAGCTAAGGAGGCCATCATTGGGGATTATTGGTCAGAGAAGGAGGTCTCTAAGATCGTTAATCTATTATCTGAGTTCTAAGATTTATTCTCTTAAGGGTATCATTAACTGCAAAGGAATGCTCACCATTCCTTGGGGGAAATGAGGATCAAGTTGAAGGAGGGTGCGTGCACTAGGTTCGGAAGAGACCATACGGAAATGAATCCTGAACCTGGGTGCATGAAGGTGAAGGAAGAAATAGATAAGATGATAGTGTTGGGTATCATTGAAGCTGTTGAAGAGTCAAAATGGGTAAGTCTAATAGTCATTAGTATCAAAAAGGATGGAAGGATAAGGATTTATGTAGACTATAAGGAGTTGAATGCCATTTGTGTCATTGATCATTTTCCAACCCCCTTCACTAAATTTTTTTTTGAAGGAGTGGCTGGATGTGAAGTCTATTCCTTTACAGATGGATTTTCAAGGTACCACTAGGTTAGGATCACAAAGGAAGACCAGGAGAAGACAAATTTTTCACGCATGAACTGGGGAAGTTTTTCCTATACGGACATGCCCTTTGGGTTGAAGAATGTGCCTATTGTGTTCTTGTGCATTGTTGTGACAATCATTTTAGGATTTTATCCACAAATTTCTTCAATTCTATCTGGATGATTGGACAATGTATGGACTAGTGAAGGACCTTTGTGATAACTTAAGATTAATGTTTGAGAGATGTCAGATAGTTGAGAATTTCCCTCAACATTAAGAAATGTGTCTTTGCAACCCCATTTGGAACATTATTGGGGCACATCATATGTAGGGAGGGCTTACTAGTAGATCTCACAAAATTTGTTGTCATTCTAGGGTTAGGGAAGCCTACTACCCAAAGCCCAGTGCGCAGACTCATTGGGCATACATGGTATTACAGAAATTTCATCAATGGATATGTTAGGATAGACATGACCCTTATAAGAGTTACTTAAACACAGGATTTCCTTCCTTTAGGGAGAGGCACTAGCTATAAGGAATTTAATACTTTAAATGATAATCTTTTCACCACACCCCATACTATAATTCCCTTCTTGGGATAAGCATTTCCATGTTCATGTTCATTCCTTAGACACAACCATTGGAGTCAATACTGACATAACCTGGTCAAGGGATTGTTGATCATCCCTTGTGTTTTTCCAGCAGAAAGTTAACACCAGTAGAGAAAAATTACACAACTACTGAGCGATGAAGAATTTTCCATGATCTACACACTTCATAAGTTTAGGAAATATCTATTGGAAACACCCCTTTATATTCTACATGGACCACATGGCACTAAAATACTTAGTCAATAAGATTCTTCTTCAAGGGAACGTATATGTCAGCGGGTCTTGCTATTTCAAGAATTCGAGTTTCACCATGGTTGTGAAGTCTAGAAAAGAGTAATTATGGACCCGATCATCTATCTAGGATTCACTCAGGGGAGAACGTGTAGAGCATTGAGGATACTATGCCATGCATACAACTATTTAGTTTGTGGCACGCACCCTCGGATTTGGAGGACATTGCAGTATTTCTTAAGACAGTTGTGGCACCAGAAAGAATGAAGGCCTTAGAGAGGAAATAATTATCCATATGTGTCATTCCGTACATGTTGATTAGCGGAGATCTATACAAATTGGGACTAGGATGAGGTTATGTGCCAATGCATGCTCGAGCATGAGTGCATTGCAATTATGGAAGAAGCACATGGTAGGATCACATAAGGACACTATTTAGGAAATGCAACCATGCGGAAGATTCTGATCATAGGGATTTGGTGGGAAACCATTTACCAAGCTTATATTGATTTTTTCAAGGCCTGTGACCATTTTCAACACTTTGGTAAACCTGGAAAGAGGGATGGAATTCCCTTATGACCAATAACCAGTGCAGAACCATTTGAGAAATGGGATATCAAATTTTTAGGACCAATCTCACCAGTGAGCGTGCACAAAGGATTGGTTTGTGGTATATCATCACTTGCACTAATTATTTGACATGGTGGGCAGAGGTAGCACCTACAAGGGATTGTATAGTGGCTACAATTGCTAGGTATTTTATGGGAAAATATAATTAGCAAGTATGGATGCTCATTAAGTTTTTACAAGTGATAGAGGTATGCACACTTTCTCAATGACGACGGTTAGGATATTGTCTATCAGAATTTATGGTGGCCCATAATAAGACTACCCACTATCACCCTCAAGAAAATGAAATTGCTAGAGGAATTTAACAAAATATCTTAGTAACATGTTAACTAAGATCTGTGATGTTGATAGAACAATATTGAGATGACAAAGTATCAACCGTTCTTTAGGCATACAGGACAACCTACAAAAGGCTAAATAAGGCCACACTGCATTTCAATTGGTGTTTGGCATGGAGGCTATCCTACTAGTTGAATTCATGTTACCTTCACTGCTGAATATAACGTGCTAGGAGGATTAGCTGATGAGCAAGCACTGGAAGAAAGGATTTATAAATTAATGCAGTTGGAGGAAAGATGGTCATTCATCAGGTGGAGCCAGTATACTAAAAAAGCAAAACAAAAGGCATGGCATGATCATCACATCAAGAACAAGAAGTTTAAGGTTGGGCATATGGTTTTATCTATATGATTACTAAGTTTCTGCACCATCCTGGGAAGCTAACAGTCCATTGGTTGGGCCCTTACATCATCTTGTACATCCTTAATTCAGGCGCATGCCAATTGCAAGCGCTGGCTGGGACAAGATTACCAGGAAAGTTCAATGGGAGTAGGCTGAAGCCCTACTATAAATAAGTATTCTTAGACTTTGTAATAATAGTAGGTTTGCTCATTTAGTGGACAGTTTCCCTTTAGGCACAAAATCAGTTCTACTGTTTCACTTTCATGGAAATTAAGGAGCTTTTTGCAAGAAAAAGTTTTGATAAAATGTGCTACTGATCATCCTCAGTGAAAATTTCAAAAATGTGCATACGCCAATAGAACTGTGAAATGGAGAAAAAGATGTGGGGGTGAAGTAATGTAAAGGAATGGGCATATAAGAAAAGTCATATCGTTCCCAGTAGAAGTTCTGGTAAATGGCCAGATTAAGAGTACTATCTTCACATAAGGTCAATACGTGCATTGAGAAGAGATGGATACAGTCAATGGAATTGGTGTAAAGAAAAAGAGTTGGATGGAATCACATAGCCCGAGAGGTGGTGATCAAAGAACCCAACATACAAATACTGGAAGGAGACCATCGCAACATTAGGTCAACAGAATGGAATGGATGCCTATCGGAGTTATGGTGGATGTGATAGTTAAAGAGTCTTCTATGAAATGTTATGGTTTGCGAATCATACTAGGTTGTTAACTTTTTGCTATTAGTATTACAAGGTGGGATTGCTATATAATGTATATCATACTATAATGGACCATCATATACTGGTTTAATGCCACATTTGATATTTTGGAGTCATGACTGGCCCTTAAAGATGAGAATAGCATTTGGCCAATATGTAAGTAAACAGATAAACTCTTTGTAACCGGGTAGGGTCCCCTCAACCCTAACTTTTACCTTATAATTACAAAGAAAATGTAGGTTTTCCATTGTAGTACTAAGGAATCCCTTTATGCAATTTTCTTTTCTTATGTTTCAAAGAATTCTGAGATGTTCTAAAGTGCTTAGCTATTGTTTTGTTTTACACCTAGTATGCACCTAGTAACCACATTAATTTTTGAAGGTTAAGTGCATAATCAAAGTGCCATCTTGTGGATATGGTTTTAGTGTAGTGTAGAGTAATGGTGAAGTATGGGCACTGTAATAAGAAGTATGCATTGGCTAGTAGAAGTTACAGTGAATAGGCCCGGGTAAAGTAAAAATAAAGGCACGTAGAGAAGAGATGGATGTGAATGGTCTAAGTACTAAAACCAATCAGAAAGATAGCACTTAGATAAACCAAGTATAGCACCAGGAGCACTAGAAATAACACGAGGTAAGGGACAGAGTAAACAATCAGGTCATCGACGAGCATAGAAGTGAAGAATCGACGTTGTTAACGCAGCACGTATATGAGGTCTTACTAGGACAAGAATGGATTGTTTATGCACCTAAGGAAGGTGATGGTAGAAGTTTTTTGTAACAAGGTTGGGTACATAATATAATAGACATTTAAGACCAGATGGCCTTGGAAAAGGTTGCATTTAAGCTCAAACTACAGTGGTAGGTGCCAGAAGGCATGCCTATTTACATGCTATGAAAAGAGAAAAACTATAAGATGGAGAAGGTCGAGCACTTCATTAAAATTTATGAATTACGATTACAAAGGAAAGATCCTAAGTGCCTCTTGCAGTGGCTGAGGGCATCCAAAAATGAGGATCATTTCTATTTCTTAGGATGCAAGCATTTGCAGAAATCTAAAGTGCATAGCTAGGGTAAATTCACAAACCTTACCTTTGAGGAAGAGGAGTACACAGGCGTGGACGAAGTTAAGTGATAGCAGAGCGTCATCTTGTGCAAGAGTTTTTAACCAGCATATGGTTATAAGCTAAGGGTTGAGATACTTGGACATGGACTAAGATCCTAGACCTAGAGAAGAGGATAAGAGAAAGTAGTTCCTAAGTGCTAAGAAGCTTAATGATCAGAAAAGATGGCACCCAGATATGAACCAACCATCTCACTAAATTTATGTACAAACAAATAGGTCAAGGGAACCATCTAGAACTAATCATCTTTCATCGAGAGAACAAATGAAGAATGCAGTACATAGGAGAATGCAAAAATACTTAGATGGGGTGTTTCTAGGAAAATAATGTCTTGAATCACACCTAAGGAATGCTCGATGGGTCGGAAAGTGATTATAACCATCACACAGCTACAACAGAGAAGAGAGATGGCCTTGCCCGTAAAGTGGTGTACCCAACCAATATACTTGTGAGACCATGCCAACCAAGGCATAAGGCACATTTCATAAAATGGTACAAGGTACATGAGGTTACATGATTGGTGAAGGAAAGGTTATTGTAACTTTAAAAGAACTTACCATTGCTTCATGCACAGATCCCGAAGTGCCTCTACCAGTGGCTGATGTCAACACCTGTGCATGAGGATAATTGAGCTATTTTTTAGAATGAAATAATGTAGCCAATGGTGTAAGCTTCCCTTCTCCTTAACCGTGCAATATTTCCAAGCAGGTGCTACCATAGAGGGAGAGAGTCTAGCTAATGACTTGAGAAATAAGGTTCAAGCCATCAAGGAGATAGTATCGATGTACACCTAAAGATAAAGGGTCATGATACTTTGAAATACACCTAAGATAGTGCGCTAGACCTGGTGATGAGGATGAGTGCGTTCCTAGTTATGAAGCTATAGATGATCAAGACCAGATGGACTTTACCAATCGTGGACAAGGCTGCAATGGGTGATATACCTGTGCATCAGGCCAAAATAGCTGAAAATGGCACCATACTTGGACAATGATGTATCCACTTTCATCATGGACCCCACATGAAATCATACAAGCACCACACCTAAGAAGGGTGGAAAGAGATATTATTTGTAGAAAGCATCCTCCTCACTATGTGTCATTCTACAGAAATTGCGAGTAAGCCTGATGGGTCGAGACAAGTGTTTATTTGCCCAGTACCTACGCGCGAAGAGGATCCCTTTCCTTGGTGAAAGCAAAGACTCCACAGGAAGAAGTGGATACTTATGAGGAACCCATGACCTAGGAGAGACTCACCATAGGAGGTGCATTTAGCAGAATCTGGTACCAAGCACATGAGGCAGATGTGTAATCGAGGTGAATGATTAAGAGAGTTCCAGAGTATCTTGGAGGCCTATAGAGGTGTACAGAGATGATGATGAACTAAGTTCCACGAGGTGAAGATCAACACTATCTACAATGGTTCATGATTTAGAGTTGACAAATGAAAGAATGAGCCCATGGTGCAAGATTCCCCCCATTTTTCAAATGTCGTAGATACTTCCAAGGTGAGGATGTGAACATTGACTTTCATAATGATGGCCAATATGAAGACTATAGGTTTGACCTTAAGTGAAGTATGATCAAGACCAATAGAGATATTTACGCTACCGACCGATAACATAGTATTACCCTATCAACTAATAGCATGCATTATGTTGGCAGAGATATATATCCCATGAGATACAGATGATGAAACCAGTGACTTTTCCATAATAACAGATGGAAGGGACTGGCTAGCAATGATATATCAATCTTTACAAAATCATGGTGCAAAGAATTGAAAAGTGCGTATACTTGTGAAAAAAAATAGATGTATCCTAATCCCTGTATGGACCCCATTTTTAGGTTGACAATTAAGCATGTACCATCATCAATGAGGGAATATGTCCTCCCAAAATATAGTGTAAGAAAAAAAATCCCATACTTTTTTTTTTCTGGTGTCTAACGACAACACTGGTAAGTGTTACCGACTGGGAACAAGCACTAAAACTAGTAGCCATTATACGTGGAGAAAGAAGTTGTCCAGCTGAAAGAATATTTTATGATACTGGCAGAGGACAGATATTATGTTGTTGAACGACAGCAGGAAAAATGCATGCACCCAGGACAGGTCACCAGAGGAGGAGGTTATCGACTGGTAGCATAGGAAGCAAAATGCTACCTGACCAAGAAGAAGCAGAAAGGTGAAAATCATGAATTTCAATGATTCATGCTAATGGCAAATTGACCCCTAAAATTATCTTGAAGGCCTATAGAATTATGGTGACCCGAGACTAATGATGACTGATGAAGATGAACCAGGAGTTCAAATTTTAGAAACTGGAATATTCGTGAATCTAGGAAATATTCACCACTGAAATTTTCCCTAGTAAGGAGAGGAAGAAGAGAACAAGTATATCTTTTCCAAGAAGGAGAATGACAAGAAAGAAGAGAATTCTTAGGAAATGGGGGTAAGTGAGGAATTTATAAGAGAACAAGGGACCCTAAGCATCACTAAGGAATAGATAAACGAGGTTGTAGAGAAGGAAGTATCCAAGATCATTGAAGACCTAGTGGAGCAAGAGATGGAACTCAGCACAGCCCTAGTGATGAAGGAAGAAAAGGATAAAAGTGTAGAAAAATAATATGGAAGCATGGGAGGGGATCCCAGTTTGGCTATGAGATTTCCTAAGGCCACATGCACAAGGAGAAAAAGCACAAAAGCATCACAGGTTCAAAGGATGGGCTATATTGATTACCCAAACAAGGTTTTGTGTGTGTGCTTTCAAAGCACCATTCTAATGGAGAAAATCTTAGGTATGGCATCATTTGATGAGGAAGGTGCATACCCTCAAATAAGGAAAACGATTTCTTGGGAATTTAATTCCCACATCGACGAACTATAATTCGAAGTGAGCCAAGGGGTGATAATGAAGGTACTATATTCAAAAGGTGACAACCCCTCGGTAAATGCTCAGCAGTTGTCCAATGAATAGATTTGAAATGTGCTAAATAAATTTTTTGTGGAAGTAGAGGCCCCACTCTTCGAGAGGAACGATAGAGTGAAGTTTCTAGAGATAGAGCTGGAGAAGAAGGAAGAGGATTTGGAGAAAAAAACTAAGGATTTAAAAAATTAAGAGCTAGTTAGCGCTCAGCTAAGGAGTGAATTAAAGGAAGAGAAGGCAAGGGTACAAAAAGTCTCCAAGAAGGTGGAGATGATCACAAGTGACATTATCTTGAAGCATCTAGAATTGACACCACCCACATAGAAATATGAATCAAGCTTGCAATGCCTAGAAGACTTCACTCACGTTATCACAATGGAAAGACACCCACTGGCCTTGGATTCTAGAGAGGAAGCATCGGCACATAGAAATAAAGAGCACAAGATGAAGGTTGTGGCCATTGTGGCCCAGTACAAGAAATTCCTCTTGGATTTGAAAGCCACCACCCAAGTTACTAAGGTTACCTATGAAAAATGTAACTGATAGAGATAGAGTGGTGAGTATTCTGGTCACCACCCATGAGGAGGAGCTCAAGGAGTTGTAAGAAAAGAACAAAGGGAATAGAGCTAAAACAGATAAAATTCTAGCTAAGGTTGAGAAGAATTAAAAGGCTATTGAGACCTTGTGTAGGTTCAATAAAAAATTGACTGAAACATTTTTATCCCCAAATCACTCAAAGAATGGACATGCTTGAGGATTTGAGAAAAAAATTAGAGGGGATTGTGGAAACGATGGATACCCAAGGAAAAGGGATAAGATTTGAAGAGGTGAGCACCTTATTTGGAAACATATGTTAATGAGCACAGAGTGAGGTTAATACCTAGAATAAGTTGGAGGCATAGACTTGACAAAATATTTCCCTCTCCTCTTGACAGAAATAATCATAGTTTCCTCTATTCTTTTATCCTTCCCCAAAATTCTTCATTCCTTTAATTCTTTCTCCAAACTATTTGAAGGACAATAAATTCTTTAATCCTTTAGGAGGTGTTCCCAATGGTGGAGAACAAGTCATAGTGTAGGGTGATGTTGGGTCCCTAATTTATTGGCTAAGTATAGACAAGCGCGTGAGCACGTAGGACCCACTTAAAGAAAGGTACGCAAGGGGAAAGCGTGCAGGACAAGGTTCTTGGAGGGTTTTAGTAGAACAAGTGGCATGCGCACAAGATAGAGAAAATGATTTAGGGACTTAGACATATTTGGCATATCATGACAGAACATGAGAAAAGTGTGACCCGACTATGCACATACAGAGTGGATAAGGTGCCAAGCCTTAGCAACAGGGTGGCCTAGGAAGGAATATACCTTGCGATGGAAGTTTCTATAAGGCCATTATTGTAAAGAGTGGAGAGCTTGAGCTTGAAGAAGCATTCTCCCATAGGAGGACCACCTTGGACAATTGGCAATGGATGTGTATACTCCTGAAAAGGCTTGAAAATGTTGAGAAAGGACTATAAATACAAGCATCTTAGTAAAGCAAAAGGAGGATAGGTTAGAGGAGATATCGATAAAGATACACATACAGGGGATTAGAGATAGTCAGATGAGAGGTAAAAGCTCTGTAGAAACTACATGAAGAGATTTATGGGTTGGGCAAGGAGATTTGTAAGAATATTTATGTATCAAGGGATGGATACATGTTTTTTTTTTGCATTGTAAGGGACGTAAGTCTAGACTTGCTACATGGTTCTAATCTGCACTATCATTTTGGTCTATAATGACCCTAATAGATGTAATGTGATTACTAGACATGTTTAAACATGAATATATGTGGTTCGCAAGTTCATACATCTCTTTTTTTTATGTTTAGTATGTTTCATATGAATGAGTATAATCATTCTATGCATCCTCTTTCCCTCATGGTTCAAATCTATCTTTTATCAATGCGCTTCTAGTTCCTGAATGGATACATTAGTGTAGCATCTACTCAAATTTATCAGCTGAATAAGGAGTTTCTTCTATCTTTCTATTTCACATCTATGCTACATTCTTACACAACTCACATAAAAGAGGGGATCGACACTCACGCATGCATCGGGTGAACACCCAACGCCTATTGGTTGATAGGACAGCGTGCATGGGATTGTCCTTATTTGTTAAGGGGTATAAAAATTGAATACAATGCTGAAGGAATTACAGAGTTTCTATAGGTTCTTTTTTATTTGTTTTCCATTATTAGTGATGAGGCAGTGAGAAACACTAAAGTGACAAAAGATGTGATGGTTGATGAATTTGCATATTTTCTTGACTTTTGTAGAAATGAGAGGTAAGGCTTTCGTTCATTTAGTGTAATATTCAGTAGTGGTAATAATCCATTTATGAAGTTGGGAAGAATGAGGGTTAATATTTTTGACAAGATTGAAACCCCATTGAGAGAAAGGCCAAAGGTCTCATGTGACTTGTAATGTGTGACTAGGGGTGTGATGAATATTAGCATGTTGCTAACATTTTACACAAAATTTTACATAGTCACAACAATATTGGTTTATTTTTGGCTAGTAATAATCGAGGTGAAGGACAAGCTTATCGACAACGAAGCCACTAAAATGACCTCCAAAAATCTTGTCCTAAAATTCCTTGATGGTGTATGGGATTTTATAACTTGTAAGGTATCATAAAAGGATACTGTAAAAGAAAAGTTTATAGAGAATACCACCCATGATGAAATAGTGAGAGACACTTTTGAGGAATGCTCTTTGTCCATTACGAGTTCTTTTTGGAGGTGGAATTGAAAGGGAAAGGTAGTCAACAAACTACTTACACCAAAGGTTACGTGGGTCTATTTTAATGTTTCCTACAAATTTAATGTCTCGGAATAGATAAGAAGGTGATTGAATCCTTTGTAATGTGACAACTACTTTTGATTTGGAGGGTGAAACAAGTATTTGAGAAGTGAGACAGCTCATGGTGTCTACAAAATTCTTAATGGAATATGGGGTGGTTTGAAGTTCATAATGGTAAAAGGTATTCAAAATCATGTCAACATTATGTTTATACTTTTTAAGTATCTCATTACGAAACTGGTATATACCATTGATTTGTTTCACAACTAGTTGATAGTTGAGAATGATATTAATTGATTTAACATCTAAGGTAATGGTGGTTTGAAAACCTAACTTGAGTGCTTCATATTCAATGATGTTGTTAAAACAATCAAAATCTAGTTTGAAAGATAATGGCATAGTCTCACCATTAAGAGGAATGAGGATAACTCCTACACCACCCCCACACTGACATTTGGAACCATCAGAGAATAAGGTCATCTAGTAAATGGTATCATCCAGGGAGAGGGTAGCAATGGATTCATCAGGGAAGTCAAAGTGAGAATATTGGTTTCTAAAGAGGTGTGTTTAGGAGTTGGTTACAAATGGTTTTTCCTTTGACATACTTTTGATGGATGAATTGAAGATCTAGGTCTACAAGAATCATGAGCCAACATGCAACACATTGATCTTAGTAAGGATTAGCATACATGTAATGTAAGGGGTCAATATTTGTGACAACGAAGGTTTTGTGGTTGAGTAAGTAATGGTGAGGTTTAGTGGTGACAAATAATAAGGATAGGAAAAAAAATTGGCATTAGAATATCTAGTCTCGTAGTCTAAAATCATAGAACTTAGATAATAAACCACTTATTCCCTATGTTTCTCATCATGATGAACGAGCATGGCACCTAGGGAATGATCGGTGGAAAAAATGTTAAGGTAAAATGGTTGGTCAACTTTAGGTGGGATGAGCACATGTGGTTAGAAGAGGTATTGTTTTAAGGCATCGAATGCTTTATGGCATTCATCATCCCATTTTAAGGAGACATCCTTTTTGAGAAGATGATGAAATGGATGGCAGTGATGAGAAAGTTGAGAAATAAAGTGATGAATAGATTGGAACTTTCCTTGCAAACTACGAAGTTGAAGAAGGTTAGTAGATATAATAATCTTGAGAATATTCTTGATTTTAGTGGGATCAACTTCAATACCACACAAAGAAATGATAAAACCAAGGAGCTTTCCCGAGATAACAATAAAGACACACTTCATCATTTGAAGGAAAATGTAGTATTTGATGAGATGGTCAAAGACAACCTTAAGGAATGCAATTTGTTTGGCTCAATGTTTGGATTTGTAAAGAACATCATCAACGTAATCTTCCAATATGGTATGCATAATGTCATGAAATATATAATTCATAGCCTGCTTATATGTAGCACCAACATTTTAAAGGCCAAATGGCATGACATTGTAACAGAAGGTCCCCTAAGGAGTGATGAAGGTGGTTTTATGTTGATCTTATGGGGTGAGTAATATTTGGTTATAACCTTAGGAAATTTCTATGAGTGATAACATCTCATGGCCAGTAGTGAGATCAACTAGTTGGTCAATACTAGGTAGAGGAAATTCATCTTTGGGGCAAGCCAGGTTAAGGTTGTGGAAATCCATGTAAATGGGGATTCCCCCTATCGCTTTTGTGATAGAAACAATGGTAGAGATCCATTCAGGATAATCAATGAGTAGAATCAAGGAAACAAAAGGAGGCACTAGAGTTCTTCTTTGACAAGAAGGGAAATGCGAGGATGCATTTTTTACAAATTCTGTTTCATGGGTTTGGCATCAGAAATGGTTACGATAATGTAGAACATAATGTCTAGGTCAATATCGAGAATATCATCGTAGGACCAAGTAACAACATTGTTATGATCCTTGAGGAAATAAATGAAAGATTCTTGTTCAAAAGTATATAATTATTGGCCTACTTTTGGAATTTGTGGGTCGTCTTAAGTGTGAATGTTGATTTTGATGGTTGATTCATTTGACAAGGTTTTCATATTAGAATGTAATGACTGGTGAATATAATAATCTTCCACACCAAGGTAGGTGAGAATAGACTCATCATCCTAACATTAAACAAAGTTAATAGAATGTGTATCATCATCGATCATGTCAGGATATAGGAAGTAAATAGAATAAGGAGCCTTGCCATCGTGCTGATAAGTCAGAGGTCCCAGGGAAATGGTGTTCATGAGAAAAAACTTTAGGAGGAATGAATTCTAGATCCATAGACTCTGTAGGTGAAGGTGGTGAGGTAAGTGAATGGGGTGGGGAAGGTTTATAATCCTCTATGAGTTTGACTTAGGCCTTCTTAGAAGGTGGTTTAGAAAATTTGATACCATTACAGTCTTTATGCTTACGAGTGGCACAAGGAATGATAGTATTGTGGCCTTGTTCATAGAAACCAAAACTAAATCCCTTCTAAGCGCAATGATGGAGGAAGGTGTGGAAGTTGGTGAGATATTGAAGATTAGAGGAAAACAGTTGAGTTTAGGAAGGTGGCTTAGGCAAGTAGGTAGAAGCATCAAGCCCCCCATACATTAAGTTGGTGTAAAGGTGGGGAGAAACATATGGGAAACCTTTTCCTACATGGTGGTCATAGCGGGAATGTTCGTTAAGGTTACTATACTCTTGAGGAGTAAGGAATGTCTCAATGTTATAAAGGTGGTACTCCCCTAGAGTGAGACATTGAAAAACACCTTATAAGGGATCAGTAGTTGGTATGTGGGTAGCGGGAATGGATGAATCATTGGATGGCTAGGAAGAAGAAGCATTGGATGTTTGAAAAGTAGATGGGTTGGCTGATGGGTATGTTGTAAAAGCTGTAGTAGCAGTGGGAATAGAGGAGTTGGTTGTGGAAGATGTAGTTTCAGAAGTCGTGGATGAGGAAGTGGCTAAAGAAGAAATGGTAGTAGTAGTAGATACCTTAACTGGTATAAGGACACATTTAGGTCGATACAACATGTTATAGGTCTTGAATGGTGAAGGTTCAACTGGAATGGTGTAGTTGTTCCCTTCATGTTCAAATTTTAAACAATGATGTAATGTTGAAGGAACACAAACCATGGCATGAATCTAGGGTTGGGAAAGTAATAGGTTATACTGGAATTCCCCCTCTAAGACATAAAATAATTTAGGAATGGCACAGGGGCCCACACGAATGTGGAGAATGATGGTGCCAAGGGTGGAAGTCATGACATCATTAAATGAACGCATCATAGCTAGATTATTATGAATGTAATTAGAAGGGATACACATTTGGTTGTATACATGGGAAAAAGTGATGTTGATACTTGAACTTCCATCAATCATAACATGTTGAACATGCATATTATCAATGTAGAAAAAAATGAATAGGGCGGGGTGAGTATCATCTATTTGGAGAGATATAATCTTGTCATATGAGAAACTAAGAGTGGATACTTGATGAGTGGTAGCGAGAGAAAAAGAAAGGGGGTGAAGTGGTGAGAGAGGAAACAAGGTGAGGAGTGATAATGGATGTAATAAGCATAGGGTCATTAGGTAGAACCTTAATAGATTGCAGGACCTCAATGAGGGCCTGAAAATGAGACTTAAGGGTTTGGATGAGGTTGTACAAATACATTTTTAGAGGAGGATGGTGCAATTGTTTAATAATTGTATCATGGGAAACCTCAACAGAAATAGGGTATGTAGGTCCATAGATGGTGATTTTGAGTGCAGGTATAGATGAAATGTTGGGTAAAGGAGTAGTGGATGAGCTGGTTTTTTCTCCTTTTCTTTTTCCTTTTAGGCTTGAGTGGAAACTTGAACCATATTGATATTCGGTGAAGGAGAAGGTGAGTCATGAAAGGTGTAACAACATGATAGGAATAAATATGGTGAGGGAATATAATGATTATGGGAAATCAATGTGGCACATTGGCATTTTGGTGGAGGTTTAACTAGCTCTCTAATGTAGACCATATTGATTTCAAATGTTGGAGGAGGATAAAAAGGTTGTATAGGTGGAGATGGAGGTCGTTGAATAGGTGTGGGACAAGGTTGTGTGGTGATAGGTGAAGGTGGAATAGGGTCCTCATCTAAAATATCATCATTGTCAAAGTTTTCTTTGAGAGGACATAGTTGGAGAAGAATAGTATTAAGAGCCTTACAGTTTTCCACATCATGCCCTAGCACACAATGGTAAGCATGCAAATTTTGGTATCATCAAACCCCTTCTAGTTTAGGTTTGAGTGAGTCATAAGTTCTAAGCGGTGGCAATGTGATGACAGAGGTTTCCAAAAGGTTAGCTAAGATATTGGCATAAGACACTACCAATGGATCACAATGTGAAGTAAGTGTGGGTTTGGATGGAAGTGTGTGTTATTTTTGTGGGAGAGGCATCACTGGAGGTGGAATCAGAGGTTGAGTAAGTTTTACTACATGTTTGATAGATAGTATGGTTTTGGGTTTTGGTTTGCACCTTCTTGGGTAAAGGTGTAGTAGGTGAACTACTATGTTGGAGGCAGTGTAGGTTTAACTACCTCTTTTGAAATGTAGTGGGATTTTGGGCTTGGGTTGCACCTTCTTGTTTAAAGGTGAAGAAGAAGTGCATGTAATGTAGAAGGGAAGGAAGATGGCGGAAGGAGCATGGGTTATCCAATGCGATAATGGAGGTGCGTTGAAGGAGGTGGTAAGAGGCAATGTGGAAAAAACTGGTTGAGGAGAAGGGACTGGCATGGGTAATGATGAGAATACAAGAATGTGGTGTAGGTATAGGAGGTAGAAAGGATGTAGGTAATGGTGAAAGGCGTAGGTTGTGCAGGTAATTTGGGTGGAATAGAGGATCATGATGAGGAGGTGAGCTATTGTGTTTTTGTTTTACCTTTGGTAGGAGACTACTTGATCAAGGTTGTTTGGGTGGGGACCTAGGATAGATGGAGGTGGTGAAGGTGACAGAGGGGTAGTGGGAAATTCTGGTGTATGTGGCATAAGATTTTGGGTCTTCCTCTTAGCTAGGGGAATAGTATTTGTAACGGCTTGTGAGGACATGGCTAAATTTAGTTTGACAGGAGGATGGACTAGGATTAATGTCGACATGACTCCCTATGCAGTAATGGGTTTGGACATCGAGGAAGATATAGGTGTAGGTAGGGTTTTAGGAATAGGAAAAATTTCATTTTATGGTAAAGGTTTAGGCATTGGTGAGGGTGATGCAGAAGGGGTAGCTATAACTAGCATGAGCATGGTGGGTTTGGTTATCTGAAAACCCCTTTGGATAGATCATGGAAGTGGCATTGCAGACAACATCTGCATTTGAGTTGAGACAGGATAGTCGAAGGCATCCCCAAAGCATGGAACTGTCAGCATAATCCAAGAATGGTCAGCCAAATGTGAGAATGGACACTCGATGTAGAGGAGGATGATGTTTATTTAGTAGTAATTCCTTGTAAATAATTTCTTTGAGACAAGGAAATGGTTGGCTTTGGAATACGTATGTGAGTAGAAGAGATGAGAGAAGATCAATATGATCCTTGAAAGCTAGTGAAAAATTATCACCAACAGGAAGGGATGACTATTAATGGATCCCCTGTGGGTAGGGGAGAAGGCAAGGTGGATGAGGTAGGTTCTTATTTTGGTGAAGAAGAAGGTAAGCATGACTCTCCCATGGGTAGAAGAGTAAGTACTGTGGGTTTATTTTTCAGGTTGAGAGATGAGTGGGGAAACTACATCGGCATATATGGTGGGCTCCTTCTGTGGGTCGAGGAGAAGCTAAGGTAGAATCCTCCTAATGGGTAGAGGATCAAGATGAAACAGGTTCCTTGTGTGGATGAAGGAGCTAATGTAATAATCTCCTCGATAGATGGAATGGGAGGAAATTTAACAAAATGGAGCTGGTATGATGTTGAAAACATGACATGAACCTCAAAAACATTACTGTCATTGGTAAAAGTTTTTTAATTTTGGTTAGATGATGGGGTGTGATTTTGGAATGGATTCTTAAAGATGTGAAGGTTCTGATTATCTAGTGTGCATTAGGGTTATCCAAGACAAGATCTCCATTATCTAAAATTTCTTGGACTGATGTTTTTAAAAGTTATACAAATTACCGTCGCTATGACCTTCTAACATGATGATAGTTGTAGTAATCATTTTATTTTTACCATGCAGGCACATGACTGAGAAGGATCAAAACCAATATGTGGTTTGATGGGTGGAAGAGTGATTGCTTCAGATTTTATATTTTTTTCTAAAACTAAAGAGTAGGGTTCTCGTATGGGAGTATATTTTCATTGATCCCACTTGAACCAAAAATCCTGAACAAGAGAAAGGTTGGAATAATGTTTTGATTGGTTGGATGGATGACATAGGAAGAATTTCAAAACTAGTGCATTGGTTGATCATTTTTCTTTAGAATAATTATGGTTCTGTGGTTAGGAAGAAGAAGATGTAATCATTTTATTTAAACACAATGTTCTTGTTACGCAATTATATCTTCTTCTCTTCAATGGCATGGATTTCAAGTTTTCGGTACATGGTGAATTCCTCATCAAATATACGTATAAGGTTTGGACTTAGAGAGTTGGCGAGATGTTTCTAGCACCAAGATTTGGTGAAAAACTCTATCAACTCTCGTCTGAGGTAATTGGAATGTGAGTTAGGATTGATCAAGCTCCACCAATGAGTGAACAAATTCTGTGATAGATTTGTCTTCATATTGGCAGTGTCATGCATACAAGTTAATCATTATGACCTTTATTGATAATGTTTGATAGAGAAGTGGTCTAGAAAGTCTTGAGATACCTGATTAAATTAAAATATGGAGTGCCTTAGTTAGATCACTATACCAATCTAAAGCTAGTCCCATTAAGGAAATTGTGAATTTCCACAGGAAAAAAGTGTCATCCTAAGAGATGAGATAACACACATGTTTAAAAGACTGCAAGTTTTGTTGCAAGTATTCTTTGCTATTGAATCGGTTGAATTTTAGTAATTTCCCAATGCATAAGGTATGGATGAATCAAAATGGATGGATGAATGGGCTCATGTTGCAAATCTCATCATATGACAGGGAGTTACGTGAGCTAGAGACAGATGATTATAATGTTTTCACCTTGTCTAGCATCATTTTGATAAGATCATTTATGGGCTATGATGATAGAGCACCTCCTACAGTATAAGGAGCGTAGATAAGATTGGGTATGATGTGGACAACATTCCAGTATGTGGTGGTGCTGAGTAAGAAAAATTGTGATGAAGGAACATAGGATGGAATAGATGTTGAGGGAAAGTACCCTGGGTAAGCAGTAGATTAAATAGGGGGTTGTTGATGATAGTTTTACGTAGGTGGGGTGGATGTAAAGACTTTCATATAAATTAGAGGAAGATACTGAAATATGGAGAGGAAAAGGTTTTGGAAGGGAGTATGGGTTTCTGACACCAGTGGTGGATGAGATGTAATAGGTATATGAGAAATGGAGGATGCAGATAGACATATACTAAGGGCGGTTGATGAAGGCATGGTGGACCTCATAGGGGCGACAGATGTCGAAGGTGTGATGGATATGTCGTAAGTGCAGTAGATATCAATGATGTAGGGTCAAATTAGGAAATCACAGGTAGTAAGTTGGAAGAGGTTAAGGCTATGACTAGTAGTAGATGATGTAGAAGTGGGTGCAAGAGTAGGAGGAATGGACACAAATCATGTTGTATACAAGGTTCGCTGATGAATCACAGGGTAGATGAATGAGAAAGGTAATACTGATAGAGTGGTGATGGTTTTGATCAAGGAGTCTCGTACAAACTCCTCATCACTCGGTGGGTATGGTAAGAGATTGATTGGGGTCCATATGTGATAAGATGGAAGGGGGCGATGGGATAGATGGGAGTGGCTAGTGGCCAGTGTGAAACATGAGATCATTGGCTTGTCTACGAGTCAAAAGCATGTGACTAAAAATAGAACTGGTGCTATAAGAGCTTTGTTGATGATGTAAAAAAACAAAAAAGTGGAGAAAAATGAATCTATAAAATGGGATTTGATCATTGTTTTGATTTGGAAAATATCAGAACATAGATTCTGAACCCATTGGTTGGGTAGCTGATGTTGACTATGAAAGGGTAACTTCTGTCCAATCTGATAGACCAATGTCCAGTCACTGGGGAGAAATGAAAGGTATGCAAATCTGGTAATAAATGATGAAAATGAAGTGAAACTGGATTCTGAAGGTGATATCAAAGACTTAGAATTATAGTGAAGTGACAGAGGAAGTCATAGAAGGAGATAGGTGTGAATGAAACACTGTTTGCAAAAATCACCAAAATAACTTTGAACTGACAATGGTTAGTAAATTGATGGCGGTATGATGATATAATCGATGGCAATCATTGGATCGATACTAGTTACTATGAAATCTACGAAAAATATGGAAAAGGTGATTTTTGGTGATTAAGATAAAATAAAAGGACCAACTCAGAAGCTTAGTATGGCAAATGATTAATCCCAACACACTAAAAAACAATCATGGAATACACCAACTATGATTGTGGAGTACGTAGGGAGAGAAAAAATGGTGAAAACAAACTCACACCTCAAAACAAAAATCAAGCAAAATCTAGACAAACACAAAATCCTATGTTGTAGATTTTATGTTGTGGCTTATGCCATTTAGGACTGAATTTTGAATAGAATAGAGTTTTGGTTACCGAAGGTGCCATATGGAAACTGACAACTATGGTTGGTTTCAAGTAATTTTTGTTTAGTGTTCCCAATATAGACTTTACAGTACATGAGGCCCTATTCTAATATGATGACTGGCCCAAAAACTAGCTGGAGCCCACTATCAATCCTCTGATCGTGTGATCGATGATAGCTTCTTCTGGGAAATATGTTGTTTAACAAATGTGTACTTTGTTTTCAGTGATTTGGTATAGAGAGAGTGTGTGTGTGTGCAAAATGTTAGTTACAATTCAATTTTTCAACCATAAACTAGTCACAACTTCCAACATATAGGTTTCCCACAATTTAAATGAGCTACAATGCAGCATACAAAAATGAGATGCAAAGATTTAAAACCGAAATCCACAATTAAATTCGATGAGAGTAGTAATGAATAGGAAAGAGTATGTCTTTCACTAATGCAATACAAAATAAAAATAAGTGTTTTTAAATCCAAACTACAAGTTTCATTAAGACAAGTAGGAGAATAATAATGTTTCTAAGGGAGAATATTTAATGTGAACTCTCTTTCAAAAATAAATAAACACACAATGATTCCCTAATAATGAACAATGCAAAGAACCCAAATGGATCCCATTGGGCGTGCCAAAATTTATCACCAATAAGTTGAAGCTTTCTAGAATGAAATAGATAGAGGGTAAGTGGTTAAGGAGGAATACCTATAAAGTGAAGGTAGAAGGTAGAATACGCGCGTTGTTGACGTTATCCAAGATGATCATAGAGAACTCCTTTTTGTCTGGGAAGGACTACCTGTAAATACAAAACAGGACCACAAAAGAGCATTAAATAACATATGATAGTGGATTTCCTAGTGTATGCTAGATCCAGGAAGCATTATGCTTCCTAGAGAGGCTATCAATCCAATGTTTAATATAACGTAAATAGGAAATTGAAATAAAAATGTCCTATTGTAACACAATGATTTAGGTTTCTCAATACAAAACAATATGTTAGATTTAATGTTAAATACAAAATCTATCACTAATTCTAGTGAAACCAAAGTTTTTTTCAAGATGGGAAGCTTTTTTAGAGGTTTGGGACTGATTAGGTGATGTCTGGGTTGGTTTTGGTTAAATAGAAGGCTTACTAGTCTAAGGGTGTAAAATAACATAGAGACTGGTATCAGTCAGGTGACCAATGCCAATATAGGGATGAAACCAATGCAGGTAAGGTAAACCGACATCAGTAGGGGCAATGGGTGATAAATTAATAAAAATGGATTTTTAGCCCCTATGTGATTACATAGAGAGTGAGGAAGGTGTGGTTAGGCTCGTAACATGGCTAGGAAGACTCAAGAATGCAAAGGAAGAGGTTGAGAAAGGTGGAAAGACTTGAAATGGTTTGGTAAGTGGATTGATGGGAAGATGGAGATATTTGGGTCATAACAGAAATGGAAATACTGAAAGAAGTAAAATATCTATAGTAAAGTAAGCACAAATGATGAAAACCATGTTACTTTTTGCTATGAATATCTTGTGAAATAATGTGGTTGGTGGTTTATAGGAGAGGTGATGGATGGTTTAGTACCATGGTAGTTCAACATGTGTGTTCCCATGGATACTCCAACGCTCTCAAAGAGAACCGGTTGCCTTTGATGTACTCTGATGGTGTGTTTTCATCATTTGGATGTAGGAATGGCTTTGAGACTCACACTTGATTGTAATAGAATTCCCAAAATTGAATGACCAACATGTGGAAAGAGTTGTAAATTTTTTTATAAAGGAACCAATGGTGGTTTAGGTGAGTGACGTTGGATGAGGATAAAATGGCATTGGTTAGGAAAAATTAGTAAAAGTTACCAAAAATAGCTTGATCTTTACTATGTTTGGCATGATCTTGATTGCTAATCCGGGTATCAAGTGAGGTTTGGTGCTTAGATAAGTGGGAGTGTTGTTAAAGAAGGAATATGACTTTAATTTTAGGTTTTGAAAGAGGCTCAAATTTTTTAAGATAATTGGAAACTCAATCTTAGTTAATTAATAGGCTAGGAATAAGTCCATGGTGAGGTATCTAGGTGATGTGGATCTAGGTGAGGTGTAAATTACACTTAATTAAAGTAATTAATTCAATTAATAATGTCAGAATGAACATTAATTCAATTGTAAGTAATTAAATTAATATGAATGTGGGGTAAGGGATCATGGTTAGGTGAATATGTTGCGTTAATTAGTTAAAGGGGACTAAGGGGAGTGTGACCCAAATTTTGTGTCTACAACATTGTCAAAATACATGTTACGGTTGGTCCTCTTACTCTGCTTCTACCTTTCCTCGTTGGAAACATAGTTTATGTATGCAACATGCTTCTTAGTCTTAATTGGAATCATTCCTCTCAATATATCATTTATATGAATCATTTACGAATCAAATTTATTCATAACTAACCAGTCATTTCTATTGATGGTGCTCCTCCATATACTCCATGGTCTCAATCTCCTCGTGTTGTAACCAGCACATCATATACTTTTTCTAGCACATCACATTCTATGTTTCTCAAAGCACAGTCTACTCCTAGCTCACCTACTCAAGCATCGTCTACATGAATACATCATTCCACTAGTCCCACACATAGGTATAGGCCCATTCCTAGGATAGTTACTACCTCTCAACATAGGTCACCACCCCGGTTTATTGCATGTGGGTTTTCATCATCATGTATATCTCCATCATACATTCATCCCTCACATATGCATAGACTTCATTCACTAGGACAATGTCTTCTTGTTATACCACCAATCTTAGAGCATGATCATATGATTTCATCATCACAGGAATTAGATGGAGGACATTTTTCCTTCACATCTATAGGTTAGGTCATTCATTCATGTACACTTGGGGGCATAACATCTCATACATCTCCCCTTACCCATCACTACATCTACACATCTACCATATTTACATTCTCATACATCTACCTCCTAGCATATGCATATTCATTGATAATTTAGCATCATCATAACCCAATGACACGTTCTTATGGTGTAACATCTTGGTCATGAATGTTACTATGATGAATTCCACTTTTTACATTGCAAACGTTGACATGTGATTTGTCTTAGGAAGGTGTATTCTTTTGATGTTGAAATTCATGTTTGCAATGGATGAGTTATTAATGACTCGGAATTTGTGCTTGCTGTAATTCTGTTTACTTAGAAGCAAGGCCATTCTATTTTGTGAATAATAAGTCATAAATTTGTACTGTTGTTTTGACAATTCTATATGATAACAACACACCTTGAATCAATTTCATTGATCTAAGGTATTCTTTTGTTCTTCTTTGTTGTCATCTTGATAATTGACATGCTGAATGAAACATGTTATGGAATCGAGTAGTGTTTTGGCGTAAATTGTGAAGGAACTAGGTTCAGGTGTCCTTACTTGGCACCATGTTGCAAACTCTAATGTTTACCCTATTGGATTTTTTACCTAAGGTGATAATACTTTTATAAGATCTATTACTGAACTATTTTGGGTTTACGCCTAAAACTATGTTGCAGTGCCTTACCCTATATGGATTCTAACCTAAGGGGTTATTACCTAACCTAATATGGTATGTGATATAGTTATGGGGTTTGAACTAACCTAAGATAAATTTTAAAGACCTAATAACTAAGATGATCTAAGATGTAAACCTAAATATTACTAAGATGAAAGGGGACATATGGGTTATGTGGAAAATAGAAGGTTGGTAGCGGTGGTTTTTAAGGTATTTATGAGAATTAAATCTCAGTCCTTACATCCTAATCTGCCAAGTTTGGCAGAGGCAAGGAAAGTAGGTGGGATGCCTAGCTAGAATCTTTGCTAAATTTAAAAATGCATGTTAGTTTTTGAAATAAACTTCGCCAAATTCGAAGTGGCGGTGGCGTAAGGAAAGAGAGGGAATTTGCATTCAATGCATTCAATAGCCTTGGGCTTGATTAAGGAAACCACCTAGGAGTTGGGCAGATGGAACTGGGAAAGTTTTTGGTCATTCTGGTCCTTCTGGTTTTTGCTCTGCATGTGGTTTTGGTTCTTCGAACCAGCAAGTCTGTTATCGATCCATTGCGATCTTGAGCATCCCCGAACTGTTTTTGAACCTATGGAAACATGGAGGTAGTTGGGAGATTTGGTTGTTGACATTGTTTGAAAAGAAGATATTCTTGAGAAGCTCGACTGGAGATCTTCTGCAAATCAACAAGAAAATTTATCAGACATGATAGGCTCTTCTTATTAAATAGTTCTTATTTTTATTAAACGTCTTCATTAAAAGAACTCTGCTCTCATTGAAACAAATGGTTTTTTGTAAATTCCTTGGTGTATTTTTTCGTGATCTTCTGCTTGAGTTTTTTGTTTGGAAAAGATTCAATATGGGTATTTTCTTGATGCATATGTGATTCAATCATGTTTATCTTATTTGAAACTAGAATGTTGCTTAAGTCGTGTGGACTTTTGATCTCCTATGCTAAAATGGGATTAATGAAAAACAATGATTGTTTTAAGATTTGATCAGGGTTATCTTCCCTTGCTAAGAGAAGGTAAGAAAATCGATGCTTTCAGTTGAAACTGGAAGTGGGTGTAAATTTTATCACTGTTGTTACAGTCATGATGAAATGGGTGTTTGGATTGTTGTTTTCTTGTGGATTCAACTTGTTGAGTGTAACAATAGCTAAGTTATTTCACTTAGATCTTATACATTGTGATTTCTGGGACCTCTATTGACTATGCAGAAGCTTGAGTCACTGCTATGAGGGGAGATAACCTGAGTTTTGGTTCTTTGATTTTGAAATTTCTTTATGCAGGGTAGCACCTATCTGAACATGCAAAATGTTAATCTAGTTGCTCATATTTGTAAGGTGGGCGAAGACTGTTAAAGCCTACTTGTTTTGGATATGGACGATTCTTTTGCTTTAACGATTTGATGACAGGGTTGATAGTTATCCTACTATCGTAAATTGGGGAAGGGGCGTTATAGTCTTCTCTTCTTTGTTGAACTCGACTTTGAGTGTCTGGTTGGAGTCTTGTTGTTTTGGTTATTTTTCTCTGTGATTGGTTCAGAGCTTGAAACTTTTTCCCAACTTGTATGCTGCTCCTTGATTTCTGTGAAAAAATTAAGGGGTCTGGGTGACTTGAAGATGGGTTTGGGAAGGCAGAATTGTTTTTATTATTTCGTTTGTATGTATTGTCTTTGAAAAGAAATCAAGATCTCTCTTGGACATTCTAATTCGTCATTGTTCTTTTCCACTCTCTAATTGGAAAAGGAGAAAGCTTCTTTATTGATGCTTTTTGTGTTGGAAAGAATTAAATAATTTCATTTCTGAGTTTGTTGCTTTAAAAAATTGCATCAGTTTTGTGTGGCAGTGATTGTTCTCTTTATTTGATGAGAAACCCTCTCTTCGGCTATGTCTTGCTAGTTTCAGTTGTTATTCTCATATTGATTCAATTTCAACCTTGTTGTTTTGCATGGTGGTGGTCGTTGAATTTTGATGCTATTAGGTAAGGAGTCGTTCAGTCTTCTTGGAACATCAGCTATGTTTAACCTTTTAATAGGATGGATTATTAGGAAATGTGAAAGGATTTCTTCGAAATGTAATAGGATTATACATCGTTGTTTTTCTTCAAAATGTGAAAGGATTTGCTTTCTATTCTTTCTCTTCTCTAAATTGTTGAATCCAATGTTGTCTTTTTTGAACACCAAAGGATGACTTAAGTTGATTTCCTTTCAACTATTTGTTGTTTCTCATCTTTACTAACTCATGTTGAGGCTAAATGGGTAATTGGATGGAAAACCTACATTTCTTATTCCTATTGATTTGATAAATTGAAATTGAATTGAAAATTGGATTAAGTGTTGGAAAGATGGGAATTCTTGTTTTAGGATGTTGTTGGTTCATTCTAAATTCCATTCTTTAAAGGTAAAATTAATTTGACCTTTTGTATTAAATGAGAATTATGTTAAAATATAAGTATTGTTATTCATTGTTCCTTAAAAATCATTCTCTTCTGAGACCTGTTAGAGTTATTATTCTTCTTGAACCTTTATTTAAATCAAGAATGAACTATAGACATTATAGTATGAAATAGATAAGTAAATTGGGATGTAATATTACTTATATGTTGTATATTTTCTTATGAAATTTCTGACTTAAGAATGTTGATTGATCATGATCCTTACTTGAAGTAATGTGGATTGTTCATGTGATCTCCCTTTTTTATCCTTATTTCTTATGTGATATCTATCTGAATTGCTTAAATGTTTCATAAAAGTAGATTTCTTTTTATGAGATAGTTAATCAAAAGCACATCATTTTTTAATGTTTAGTGTTTATCATGCTCAGTTTGATGAACTAACCTATGCTAGAAATTTTTGCAGATGGATTTCGTAAGTGATAAAAGAAGACAAGTTCCAGTATGATGATTCCTGTGTTTACTTAAAGGCTACATCTTTAATGAGGAATTATTATTCTGTTTGAGATGTAATTGAAAAAGGAAAATTTGTAAATTTTACTTAATCTTATCAATGTTGATTGACATGAAAGATGTCATGAAATGTTTAGATCTATAAAATATGTATTTTGTTTGATAAATGGAAAAGGGATTGAGTGTTATTGATCTTTGATGTGCCATTATCTTTTGGGATTACTGCAAGGGGATTGTAAACTTATTCTTATTCTCTTGTAAACATATATGTTTTGGATTACTTTAGTTGGAATAAAATGAAATAGATAAAAAGAGTATTGATACTCTATTCTACTCTTAATGGCAACTTTTAAGTTGGCATGCATAGATGAACACTCAACTAGGTCAATATGGTTTATTCATTGACAATAATAGATAAGTAAATTACATATGGTTTTTGTATAAGTAATTGATGCAATGGACCCTAATTAATATATGTTAAGGGAAAGATAATTAGTCTTCGAAATTAAATATGCATTACTACCCTTTTTGGGTATAATACCCAAGGGATATTCAGTAAGAGGAAATTATACCTCTTCTTAGAAAACATTAAATCGAATTAAGGTAACGGAAAATAGATGAATATATATATATATATTATACTATATATATATATATATATATAGTATATATATCAAGGAATTAGAACTTCATTTTAATGAAGCCCAAGGAGTTAGAATCTGTTCAAGTTCAGTAAGTTAGCCTTTTTGTTGTTAAGTTGATTTGGATTGTAAGCCTGAAACTTAAGTTAATAGACCAATGAATGAAACACAAACCTCCAAGAAGAGGGATTGGTTGCATATTAATTTACATGGCAATTATAAGTCATTAATGGTTAGCAACCGTAATGATCGAAGAGGTTAGAAATTCTGCAGGGTTGTTGAAACTAAATCTAAAATTAAAAGGATAAGAAAGTATTTAACCTCTTAGCTCGATATGTACTTCTAGATGAGGTGGTTTCGTAGGATGTTGGTACACACCAACTACAATAATGTGTCATCATGAAGATGGGTCTTCATGTGGACACAATGTTGTAGCTGATATGTCGCAACACCCTTCCGAATCAGAACATCTAGGTATCCATAAACTTGGACTTGACTTGGTTACATTCTAGGTCAGTTTAGGAATATGAATTTGTATAGTGAAGGACTCCCAATGAATAAAGGTAACTAGAAACATGTAATTGAACTAGGTCGATTGAGTATGTCTATGTACCCCTAATCACCACGAGTGGTCCTCTATACCAATCTATGTTACTAATATGGGTTATGGTAAAGCCTTGAACAAGAGGACTGACAGGAGTCAGTAAAGACCATTCTAGATAACAGATGAAGTGGGGGTGAAGGACGTATTCTATCGATGAGTATTCCATCTAGGAATATGATCATGCAGAGCATGTGAAAATATTTGGCCAAAGTATTGCAAGCTGCTGGTTGCGTTGTCCTATATCACCTAGTTTAAGAAGTAGGATTTTAGATGAATATTGGTAATAAATATTCAGATAGGCCTCTTAAACGAAACACTTCAATACCCCAAAAATGGTAAAATAACCAAGTATACTTAGTATACAATATATTGAATCAACACGAAGGATTGAGTAAGAAACCGAGTCATGAAATGAGAGATCAATGAAACTCTGAGTCATGAAATGAGAGATTGGTAGTTCATCAAGTCATTACACCTGCATATGGTTATCTGTTATGAGATTGATTGGCATGCAATGTGTGTTCTAAATCATGATCATTTATAACAAAGAACATTATTTAAAATCTTGAAATGTGTGTTCCAAATTATAATAATTTAGAAAGGAGAATGCTATTAAAAAAAATCCCTTATTTCTATAGCTTTAAAATGGGAATGTTACATGTGGTTCAGTTCAAACTTGACTATTGAGGGATTAATACAGATGAACCCCACACACCAAACTATAGGTATTACACTGTATGTCTATTCATATATATTGTGTCATTCATACTATATTTAATCTACATCATTTTGACCTTTACACATATATACATCTAACATCACATATCTTGCATTTAAACTACATCATCTTGATTATTTGCACATTTTTATATCATACATACACATCATACTAGTATTCATCATACATATACAACACTTTCATGGTCTACAAGTCTAAAATTTTCTATACTACATTGCGTTCATCTGACACACATTAGTCTACATCGTGTGTTACATATTATACATCGTAAATTACATCTCGCATTGCATCTTATGCATCATACATTACACATTCTACTCATCACATGTTCATCTATTATCATCACACATATTGCATTTTTTTCTACACATTGCACTCACCACCCTATGACACTTTAGTCCTCAATCTATACTCAACTGCCAAGGGTTAACAAATCAAATGTACCTTACATTCATCATGCAAAATATTTAGGATAGTCACACACATTATAGGGTAAATCACCACTTACTCTATTCCTCTTGTAGTGGTATATGCTTTAGGCTACATTACCACTCCATATTATTCATCTTGTAGTGGTATACACTTTGGGATACATCACCACTCCTTACTATTCATATTATAGTGATATACACTTTAGGCTACATCATCACTCCTATAAGCATCTTGTTGTGATATAGTATTTGGATATAAGGTTCATGCACACATCATTTCTAGGTCGCATTTCATCAATAAACATACACATTCATCATATTTTGTTAGAAACAATACATAAATTTTGACCATTTCTTGATGACACACTCTCGTTTATAGTTTATTATTGATTTCTAAGGGGGTGAACCAAAAAAACCTCACTACATACATTTCCATTCACACGGGGGGCATGTAACTCCTATCACTCCATTTTGTATTCCATTCCATCCATTCACATCTTATTGCATATTATGGTTTCTTTTACTCTTGCTTACTTTTGCTTGTTAATGGTCTCTTTACTACACATGCTAGTTAGATTATTTGTATGTCATTTATCTATATCATCCACACATGTGCGTTCACATATTTTTCTAGCTATGATAACAGATATAGGTATCTTATACACAACACTGATCCTCGCCTTATACCCTTCCTAGACTGGTCTCCAGGGGCATCCACATTCATCTCTCACAGGTGTTATTATTTCATTTTCTACTTAGCACTTTACATTACTTGATTATACACGTTTTTGAAATACTGGGTATATTTCTAACATGCTAATGGGTGCTTCATTTGCAACATTTATTATGCAGGGATGTTTACTTCCATACTTGTCTATTACATTGTTTGTTATTGCTTGTTTTTCTATGCGGGTCTTTCCCTTTGTTTGGTGTGCACACTTTTTTGTTGTATGAGGCCATGATGGCCTTACGTGACTTGGGACATCATGAGTGATGTCCCATGTTAGCATCTCATTTTGTGTGGCTTAATTTTTCTTCTTGCATCTTTACACTAGTAATTTTCTTGGTAGCTTATACATTATTTTCTATCTACATGCTAGTTTATACTAATAATTGTCTTTCCCTAGCCTTTTTATTTTTATGCACCTTGGTTTCTACCAAGCACTTTCCCTTCCCCCTGCAGGGTATATTTTTAGAGTAGATGCAGTTGGTCCTCTTTTGGGGCCAAATTCTCTTTTCAGTAACATTACATACATCCATAAAGAGGGGGGCATCATTTTTGGCTTTACATACAGCACAACGCAGTTGCACTAGTTTAGTTCAATACAATTTTTGCCTTTAGCACTATGGGTTACATACAGTGAGTGGGTTCAGACTAGTATATGAACCCATACACAAAGGATTTTATAGGACATGGTAGTCCTTAGCATTCTGAGAAGTAGTTAAGGGTAGGAGGACACATCAGAATTCCTCCCTATACTTCTTTTGCCAGTACCTTAGGATCACCCAAAAAACAAGGACATACATAGATCTCTTCACACACATTAAGCGAAGCACTTACAGGCTAGATATAACAATGAAATTCCTCCCTAACTTCTTCGGCCAATGGCATCAGATTACCCAAAAAACCTCAGAAGTATAGGATATCCTTCTACACTCTCTTTCTTGACATTCTTTAGGTGCACATGTTCCATTTACATTTTCCATTTGTGTATTTTACATTCACATGATTTTTACACTTATATACATGTGTCTTTTACATTACATTTTTACACATACATACACATATATTTGACTACTTGATCACTTTATCCTTACACGTCCTCTCATAGGAGAAACAAGAACTCAAATGGGGGCATAAACAACAACAGAAACGATGTCAATAACAACATTTTTCAGCAGCACACACCATACTAGCCATGCAGGTACATCACAAACATCAGAAATTACACATGTGTTTTTATCCCAAGTTCACTCTCATCACCTTTTTTGCACTTTTCCTTCTTTAGTTTCCATGCTCCATCATATTTTTTTCATTCCACACTTTTTCTAGTCCTTCAATGATTTTTCTACTACAATCTTCATAGACATCAGGTACACATCTCTATCTACTTTATGTTACCAAGATTTTTGCTCACCAACATAAAGTGGGGAAAATGTACACATAAAATCATGCAGTTTAGACATTCTTTAGTCGTGGTATCATAGTAATATTTAGAAGGTTTTGAGTGAAGAAAGTACTAATTAACCCCCATCTTTTAGCCATTTTACTTTTGTTTTTTACTCCTGACATCTTGCACTTACATGCCTAATCTAGTAGCATGCTGGATTAAACGAGTTATTTGTTCACCTAATACCGAGCCCATACTACCTCCCATGAACTTTTTTCAATTTGTGTCATTTAAAATTTTATGGGGGCACCCAGACTAGTACTGAGACACCCATGGGCACTCTAGTCCCACCAGGGGCACTTCAATCCTTTTTGAACTTTCCCACCACTTGTTGGGAACTTTCCCACCACTTGTTGGGCACTTTCTAGCCATTTCAACTTCTTATATTTTTTATGACCGACCATTCTAGGGTTAATTATGACATTAGATCAAGAGAACCCTATAAATATAAATTTATGATACCATAATGAGGGACCAAGAAGTAGTCACTACTATCATCTACCTAGGGTTGCATCCATCTAAAAAATTTAGAGATTATTTGCATTCGTCTAGCTCCATCACAAAGGATAAAGTTGGTTCATAACATCACACAAGCATAGGAGAGTATTATATTCTATCTCATGCACCATTCTATTACATTTTTTACATCTAGTTATTGCTAGCTACTTCACAAAGTATGAATGATATAAGAGCACCTATGGCATATTATGCATGTGCGCACACACACGCGCATACACACACCAAAACTAAATTTAGGTATAAAATGTAGTGCAATGCTTAGTTAGTAAGCCCACTATTGTGGAAGTTGAGGTCAGTCTAACCCATTAATTTGCTTTCTTCTTTTTTTAGGGTTTTGATACTCTTTTTTGGTATTTTGTAGGTTTTCTATACATCTTAGATTATTAGTGACACTTAGTGCAGTGCAACAAATCTGATGTGACACACAATGATGGTTTCAGACCACCTTCTGAACCTATAAAATCTAGTTCTTTACCTTTTTCATAGATTAGGGTTCTTATTCTATAAACCAGAGAACCCGCAAGTGCCCCAATACTTCTATAGGTTCCCTAGTCTAGAGACTCATTCCAAATCTATCCTTTTTAGGACCTCTGAAAAGTTGTTCCTACTTCTATATTATTTTTTCTATCCTGCAACACGGTCCTGCAAGCTTCTCAAATCAGCTAAGTCATCTCAAATCAGCTAAGTCATTTCCATACTTCTCTTGCATATGAAGGTCTCTACTTCCATTAGATTAATTTTGTGGGTAATTCTTCATAGTTATTTACTACATTTATGTAGTGTATTTACATGTCATTCTAGATTAGATTAACTACACATATTATCCCCACTTTTTAGTTAATCACTTGCAATAGAGTAAATAGAGGATGTTTGTTTCATAGAGATGAGAGATAATGTAGTTTTATATGAAGATATGGGTGTAGAAACAAGTATAGATGAAATTTTAGATGTGGGTAGGGATGTAGGGGTAGATTTTGAGATAGATGCAGATGTAATAGATGTGGGAACAATAGATGCAAATGTAGTAAAGGTGGATGTAGGTAATGATGTAGATATTATTTTATATGTATGGATAGATGTTGAAGTGGGAATGGATGTGGTAGATGTGGATGTAGTAGATATGATTGTATTAGATGTGAGAGGTGTTATTGAATCTTGAATTAAATTATTGATTGTATGAGCATCAAGAACTTGCAATGTGGGAGGATTATCTTGGTTAGTTGGTGGATGATTAAGGAAGGGCTGCTTGAATACATATAGTGTTTAGTTAGGAGGGACATTAGGATTGTTTACTTGAAGTCCCCCTCAATCGATAAGACATTGTACTAGGTCCTTGAAGGTAGGAAATTGTTCAATATCATGGTTGTGGACTTGATGATATTTATAATAGTGTTCTTAATGGTACCATGCAAGTTTGGGATGTGAATCATCAACAATTCTGATAGGAGGAAGCTAGATGAGATGCATAACCTTGATTTTGTCTAAGATGGAACTATAAGATTATCTAAGGGGAGTGTAGTTGGGATTTGACCTAGAATCCCTTTAGGAATACTCAGTATGGGATGTAGATGTGGAAGAATATTTGATGACAATGGAACTTGCAATATTTTTGGATTTATCAATGTGGGTGAAGGATGATTTGGTGAATTCAGTTTTGGGTTTGTTGGATCGAAGATTGACATGGAATTGTTCAAGGGACTGTAATTATAATTTTTAATCCATGGAAAATTCCTCCTCAAAGCTTTGAAAATATTGGATTTGGAGAGTGGATGATATGTGTTTGGAATGTGATCTAGAGGAGAGTTCAATGAGCTTGATTTGGGGAAGCAAGAAGGATAATTGATTGATGATTACATGCCACCTTACGAAAAAAATTGTGTTTGATTCATTTTCAAATTGTTTTATGGAATAGAGGTTAGTAATGTTGATCTTGTATGCAATGTTAATAGAGAAGTTATCTTAGAATATCTATGCAAGTTGGATGAATGAGATGAGATAATGTTGGGGGATGTCAATTTACTAATCTAAAGAAATCCTTGACAACACCATGGGAAAAGTGTGAAGCATGAGATCTTGGTCATGGGTAATGAGGTAACATGCATTCCTAAAGGCATAAAGGTGTTGTTAAGGATCCTCCTTACTATTGAGTTTAGAAAATTTTGGTAGCTCCTGATTAACTAAAATGGAACTATATGATAAGAAATAGTAACCCTAGTTAATCTAATTAGGAGGACTAAAACATTGTATAAATACAATAAATAACATGAAGTGGACGTAAATAAATATGCTAAGTTAAATGAAACCCTATATGTTCAAGAGAAGAGAGATAAATGGCTTAGTTGGTTGCTATAGATGGTCACACATTGTCGTAGGTATGAGAATAAAATATTGAAGCGCAAAAAACACTTAAGGACCCTCTGAAGGGTAGATCTGGAAGATTTGAAGTGACAAGAGTGCCTGGGAGTGTATTGGGGTGCTCTGGGGTACCCTGATCTAGAGTCTGGGTGCTCAGATCACTGTAAATGCTCAAAACCTACAACTGGTATGGTTACAAGTTGGTTCCAAACCTTCCCTATTTGTTGCATCGAATCTACCAGATGAGCTGGAAAATTACTTGCAATGCGAAAATTAGTATTAAATCCTAGAAAAATAAAATATGTAAATGAATGGGTCAGATTGACCTTAGCCACAAAACTAGTGGTCCTATCATTGAACTCTACACTAAATTTTGGACCCAGATGTAGTTCTAGTGAGTGTGTGCATTTCTTACGCTAGGTGCTCTCGTGTCAGTCACAGTTTGTGAAGTAGCAAGTAATAGTAACTATAGAAAATGTGAATATTATGTGTAAATGGAATAGAATAGAATCCATCCCCCTATGTAGTTTGTGTGATGTAAATCTCCTAGCCTTGATGCATGAAACTATGTGGATGCAAGTGATGTAATGGATACAACTATAGATGGAGTGCTAGTAGTTTGTGACGCTAGAACCTAGGAATCTCATTATGGTCTTATATCTTTATATTTATAGGTCTCTCAAGCTTAATTTCATAATTAATCCCAACAAGAATGACTAGAAAAAATATAAAGATGAACAGAAGCTCAAAATGACCCAAAAAGGAGTGAAAGGGGATGTGCATAGATCGGGGTGACTAGAGTGGGACCAAGGTTGCCAAAGGCACCCTGATTTTAGGCTAGAATGATGGAGTAGTTGCGAAATAGGTGGATAAGTGTTGGAAAATACACGGGAACTATGAAATAAAATATAAAATAAAGATGGAAAAAAGGTGACATTAATTAGTACTTTATCCACTTGAGAACCTTCTAAATATTAGTATAAGACTAAGATAAATTATGTATAAAGTGCATAATTTTGTGTTTACATTTTCCCCCCACTTTATGTTGGTGAGTGGAAATATTGGTAACATACAGTAGATAGAGATGTGTACCTGATATCCATGTCGATTGTAGAAGAAGACATGTCGATAGACTAGACTCAAGAGTGGAATGACAAAAATAAAATTTGGAGGAGCGTGGATTCTAAAGATGAAAAATGTGCATAAAAAGTGATGAGAGTGAACCTAGGGTGGAACATGTGTGTAGTGTACCTACATGGGTAGTAAAGGAAAGTTTTTGTAGTGGTGTGTTGTCATTATCATTTTCGTTGTCATTATTATTTCCTGCAATTTGAATACTTGTTTCTCATATGACAGACCTGTAAGGAGAAAACGATCAAGTAGTCAAATATATATGTATGTAAAAACATTTTGTAAAAATATGAAATAGTAAAGTGTGCAAATGTAAAATATTATAGAAAAAGTTTAAATGGAACATGTGCACCTGATCCACATCAAAAAAAGGGTGATGAAGGATATCATGTACTGTTGTGAGTTTTTTGGACGATCTCATGCCACCCTGGATGAAGAAGTATAGAGAGGAAATGTGTTGTGTCCTCCAACTTTAACTACTTCTACTGAAATGTTTTAATATATATTTTTATTGTCCTGGTTTTTTGGGTGATTAGACACCACTGGATGGAGAAGTGTATAAAGGCACACCCACTATAACCCCTAACCCTATAATTTCTCCGTAAAATCTCCGAAGGACCCATGACCCTATTATGTCCATTCTGTATGGTGTTCATAGACTGGTATGAACTCACTACTTGTGTCTGAACCAGTGTAAGTACCTTGTGTTACTAGAATACCCTCAATGATGTCCCCCCTTTTTGGGGGTGGATGCGACATCAATGAAAGGAGAATGCGACCCCAAAAGAGGACCAACCATACTCTGACCTATAGAAATTTTCTCTGTAGGGGAAAAAGAAATCGTTTGGTAGATACCAAGGCACACATAAAAGGGGATAGCCAAAAAAAAATGTCAGTCCAAAACACCTGCATGCAACAAGTGAAAAATAAACAGATAATGTAGAAACTACCAAACAAAGGAGTATAAACACATAAGAAAACTAACAGACTACACAAAGTGGGTTTTAAACATGGGACATCACTCATGATGTCCGAAGAAATGCAAGGCAATCATGACCGCAAATAATAGACAAGTGTGGACACAGGAAAGGGAAAATCCCGCATACGATAGCAAATAAATAAAACAAGTAGAGACAAAGAAGTAGTCATGGAAACATGTAATCCTACAAAAAATGTGTTACACATAGAACACCCATTACCATGTTAGAGTGATGACCAATATGTCCAAAATGTGTATGAGAAAGTAATATAAGATGTTAAGTACAAAATGAAACAATAACACCTAGATAAAATGAATATGGATGCTCCTAGCAACCAGTATAGGAAGGGTAGAAGGAGAGAATTCATGTCACATATAGAGTCATGTATTTGCGATCACACTATAAAAAGACATGAATTCATATGCATATATGATAATGACATAAAAAAGGAATCTAGCATGTGTAATAAAGCAAACAAGCAAAACAAGAGTAAGAAAAAGTAAATACCCCCAAGACAAGGCAATATGCTATGGATGGATGAAATGGAATGCAATATGAAATGATAGGAGCATCATGCCCCCTGAGTATATGGAAGTGTATGTAGTGATGTTCATTTTTTTCCCGCTTAGTAGTGAAGAATGAACCATAAACGACAGTGAGTCATCTGGAAATGGTCAAGTAGTGTTGGTTGTATCTAGCGTGCTATGATGAGTGTGTAAATGTAGTGGTGATGGGATGCAACATGTAGAGGAGATGTGCGTGAACCCTACAACCAAAGTGTTTTTCATAATTATTTGAATGGAAGAGTGATGATTTTTCCCTAAGTGTATATCACCATAGAATGAGTGGATAGTGAGGAGACATATGGAGAGATGTGCGTGGAACCTATAGCTTAAGCGTATACCTTGACTTGTTGAATGTATGAGTGATGATTTATCCCTAGGTGTATATCCCTATAAGATGAAAAGATGAAGGTGGATGATTTATCCTAAAGCATATAACATTATGATATGATGGGAGAATGAGGTAATGATGTATGCGTCTATAAGGTGGATAGTAAGGGGTGGTGATTTAGCCTAAAGTGTATACTACTACATGATGATAAGATGGATGGTGACTTAGGTCTAGGAAGATAACAAAAGGATTTAAAATATCGAAGGAAGTGGTGATTTAACCTAAGGTGTATACCACAAAAAAATGAGATGAGGAAGGTGGTGATTTAACCTAAAAGCGTATACCACTATGATATGTAATGATGGACGTGGGTGGAAATTTAACCTAAGGTGTATGTCATGAATGAGTGATATGTTTGGATAAGAGAGATATCGCATAATGAAAGTAAGATCCATTTTATTGGCAAACCCTTGGCAGTCACGTATGGAACGAGGAACTAGAGTTCATCATAGAGTAGTGAGTGTAGCATGTAAAAGACAAAATATTTTAAATGACCAAGGGATGAATATGTAAAGTAAATGCATGATGTGAGAAATGTAATGTAGGATGGTAAATGTATATATGATATGCAATGTATATAGAAATGGAATATGCAATGATGAAAAGGAGAACTAGATCCATGTGCAATGAAATCTAGTGTAGCATGTAGAAAATATAAGATGTATGAAATGTGTTATGGAGATTATATCTAGTAGAAAATTTAGGGTGTGGAAATGATGTAAGATGTAGTGGTAGGTGTAGATAGAATATGTAGTGATGATAGGTAAAGGTAGACCCATAGATAATGTGACCTAGAATAAATATAGAATGTATGGATGAAATATAAAACTAGATTCATATATAATGATGACTGGTGTAACATGGGTGAGATAGATGATGTATAGATGACTACAAGATGAGGAATATATAAGATAATGTAGGATGTAGACTATGGTGATAAAATGTAAGTGTGTAAGACCTATAGTGCAGTGTGTGGGGTTTAGTGTAATTGTAATCCCTCAACATTCTAGTGTGAACCGAAGCACAAGAGAACATCAACGGGAGGTAAGGTGATAAGAATCACCTACCAAAGACAAGGATGGTGAGTGGATGTGGAGAAATGTGGCATGGATAGAGCATGAGTGTATGGAGAGAATGCAATGTCATGTGTAGTGAATATGGGATATGTAGAAACTAATAGAAAACTATGAGGTGGAGTAGAATGAAGTGGTGGATAATGTGGATGGAGTGAATGCAATGAGTGTAGTGGTGGAAATGATGGCTGAGGTGGAGAACAAGCATGTGGCAGTGGGACATGATGAGAAAATTTGGTTCTTGATGGAGAATACATAAGTGGAGTATACCTCTACTGAAGAGAAGAAGGAGACAAGGAGCACTCACGAGAAGCAAAAGAAATAATGCCAAAGTCCACAAGTTATATTTTTCTGTGTAGGGAAAGGCATTCATCGTCATATATGCAATGGTAATCTTAATAGTTTTGGTGACGATGGTGTTACAAGTAATGTGGAGGGTGATTTTGGTTGGAGGGTAATTGAATCAACCAATCATTGAGTAGTGTGAAAAGCACATCATGTGGTCGAGCATGAAGAGAGAAGTAAAAAGGTTCGCATGAAGGAGGTAGAGTGGTGGGAGTAGGAGCTTGGTATGGAATGAGATAAGAATTTAATGGAGGGGAATAAAAGGGTTAATTTTTCTTAGAAGGAACTTTAGAAAATGGGTGAGGTGGTGATGGATGCTCCATGGATCATGAGGGGAAAGGAGAAGTAGTTGGAATCAATGGAGAAAGATGTGGAGGTGCAATGTCCTGTGTGGATGAGAGATCTTGTTTGAGATCAATAACCTTATAACATAAGAGGATGTAAGAATCAAAAGTGTCGTATTAGAACTTTGTTTAAGTGGAGGAATAAGACCACGAAAAAAGATGGATTTTTTTCTAATTCAGTAGGAAAGAAAATGAGCTGATGTATACAAGTATTTAAACATTAAATATAATCTCATATAGGTTCATAAGAGCCTTGATGCAATGTAGGAATGTGGTCATATGTAACCCTAGGGCCATTGTTAAGAATAAAGTGGAAGAGGAAAGCATCCTCTATGTCATAAAAAGTGTTAATGGACACAAAAGGTAAGTGAGTGTACCATTGGGTTCCTCATGTTGGAACATAATAATTAAATGGTTTGGCTAACCCTTAATATATATGGGTCCATCGCTAATATATAGGTTAATATTTAATAATATGAAATATTTTTATTTCTATTATTAAATATGCTAACGTAGGTATATACTTTAGGTTAAATATTTAATATCATGAAATGATTATATTTCTAATATTAAATATTAAAAACCTAGGTGTATGTGTCAACCGTTTAGGTTGAAAATGTGGGTTGGGAGAAACACCCAATCACCTTATATAAAAAGGATTTTAGGTCCTCATTTGATATATTTAGGAAATATATCAAAGCTGTGCAAATCAAGTGATTTTATTTTACTCTTGGTAAATAGGGTTTCAAAGGAGGAGGTGATCTTAGTAGATGTAAAATAAGTTCTCAGAAGTAAAATGTTATTTTCAAAATGATTTTTACCCTGTTGGGGTTTTCCACTATAAATACTGTGTCACCTGTGTTATTGATTTCCTGTAAGTATTTCTTTATTTACTTATGATATAATCTTTATTTAAATATTTATTGTAATATTCTGTAATATGTAAGTTGATTAAATCCATATTTATTAGAATCATCAAATTCTAACATGGTAACAGAGTGAGGTAAATTAAATAAATTAAGATCAAATGTTTTATATATATTTTTATTTTATATGTAAGGATTTTTTCAATCAACCCGAAAGGGAATTTAAAAGTATCTGGTCCCCTTTTTTTTTCTCCAATTTATTTTCACATTACATTTGTGTAATTTTTTCTGGGTTTTTTAATTTTAAATCCCTATTTTTTGGGGCGGCGGAGATTGAATATGATATGATTCTTAATTTCATTTACATTTTGTAAATGATATGGAATTAATGTTTTTTTGGGAGATTGATGTGTGCACAGGTGAAAGAGGCTTCAAATATTTCCCTGTATGAAGATCACGTAAAAAGAAAGGATTTATTACTATATGAAATAATTTTCATGTTTTCTATAATTTCAAATGTTTGCAGGTTAAATATTTCGAAAGGTAAATTCATACGCGTTTTCTTTGGTCCCCTCTAAAAGGATTCGATTTGAAAAACTATAGTTTATAGTTAATCTATAACTATATCCTATATAATTTGAAAAATATATTATTATTTTTAAATAAATAAATAAATATATATATATATATATATATATATATATATATATATATATATAAGGTTTATATAATAATTTATATAAACATCATATTAAAATTTATATAGTTTTGAAAAAAATTATATATTAAAATCCTTAAACGATATTAAATTTACATGGGATTGAGGAAAGAGTCAACAGACCATATTCTAAGCCTAAGTTTAAATCATATTTAAACTAAAATTATAAATCTAGGCATATATAGTTTTTTTTAAAAAAAAAACCTAAGTTTGAATCATATTTTACATATGTGGTTCGTTTAAACCGCTTAAAATATAAATTTTATTAGATTTGGTTTATATATGTTTTAAAAAAAAACCTAAGTGCTTACTTTTTTAGTAAGGGGGCCCGTGTTTATTGCTTGGCCATGAAGGGATTACTTTTTAAATATTAATACTTATTAAATAAAACTTAACATGTCTCCTTAACCATTTATATTATCCATGTAAGGAGGTGACCCCATTCATTTATATCTTATAATTTATAAAAACTCTATAAATAAACATATTTAAAGGTTTTTTTAATATAAGAGTGGGAGTGGAAAATAAAATGAGATAATATCTTAAGTATAAATCGAGAATTAAAAAAAAGGGCTAGTTTATTGGTGACCCATGTAAAGTGTGGTAAATATTTATTAAAATATTTGTAGTTATAGCCACATAAAAGTTTTGAAGTTTTTAGCTTGCAGGAATTATATTAAATATTTTGCAATATTTTCATAGTTTTAAATGTGTGTGGGGTATAATTAAGAGTAAATGAAAGGAGGAGACAAGGTTCATAAAAATATGGATTTCAATTTATTTCATTAGTGGGGTGAAATTACTTGTCCCATCTGTAAAATATGCAGGTTAATCTATACTCTCATAAATCTACTTACACATGGTAAAATACTTTTAATGTGGTCTATGTCCTTTAAACCCCTTTAATAAGGGTTATGTATCTTTGTATATATAAAAAATACTATAGTTTATAATTTTTATGAACTATATATTGTTTTTTATTTACATTCTATAAACTATATATCTTTATTTTTAAATGTATATAGTTTTACATTATAAATTATAATAGGTTATTATAATGTATTAAAATATAACCTCCCTAATATTATATAGAAGAATAAATTCTCGAATTTCACATTCTAGAAATACACAAAAATTTTTGGCTTCATTTAATTTGATGGTCAAATGACCGTCGCGACAGACCAAAAAAAAATCGTTATGACGCTCATTTAGACGTCAAATTTAAGTTGGCTGGATTTTTGTCTACATTAATTATATTCAGAAATTTGAAGTTGTTATGCATTCTTAGGGGTCTCTTCTTCACTTCTATATAGTCAGGAATATTTTTTATATAAATCTAGAGTATAATACAAAGTCTTTTATATTGCGCGTTATTATTTTGATCATGGGAGGTTAATTAATATGCATTGTAATGATAGAATTAGTTATGATCAAATAGTTTCTTTAGATTTATAAAATTTAGATTTGATTATATTAAAAGTGTTTTTTTTATTATCGATAAATATGAATCTAACTCTGTGGTACATTGTATATTATAATGGGGTGTGTTTTACAAGTATAGGAAAATAATGACATCCAACTATTTTTGTCTTGACAAAATCTAGATCCTCAATGAAACTAATTACAACATTTGGGCTAAAACAAAATTTATGGTGAGGAAAATCTCAATGATTGTTTTTGTATCTGAGGTTGCTCCCTCCAGTTTTCAAGTAACTATAGATAACATGAATGCATTCTTGCAACGAATGTAGGAGGCTCTTTCTATGATTTTAGGCAAGGTGAATGACAAGTACCTTCTACACATTGGTAATATCGAACATCCAAAATAAGTATGGACACAACTAGAATCTATGCATGAAGGATACTTGGTATATCAAGGATAGTAATGAGAGTATAATACCTGAAGATACTCAAAGAAATGGGTTGTATATTTTTGATGATTTCTCTTCTGCATCTTGTTTTATATCTCAAAGTTTGAATAATTCAAAACTGTGACATGAAATGTTAGGACATGTTAATTATTGAAGCCTATATGAAATTTCTAGATATAATCTAGTGAAAGGCTTACATGTGTTGTCTTCTTCTCTTTGAGTTACTTCATTAAATGCTTCTAAATGATGGTTTTGATTATGATTTAGTAAATGGTCATGATGATGTTTTTATGATATAGATGTTTATGAAACTCGTATCTTCCTAGATAAGAAATTAAATTGGGCTCAATCTATGTAAAAAATTTCAAATCATATTAACCTTAGGAAAATGACCATAATCCATCATATGTATCATGCATTAATTACCTTGTATGAACCTGATCCGTAAAGTATTATAGGTTCAAGATGGATATACAAAGTAAAATATAATATTGATGGTAGTATTACAAAAATATATACTTGTTGTTAGAGGCTTCACTTAGAAACATGGTATCGATTATGTTGAGACATTTGCCCCTGTAACTAAAATGAGTACTGTTAGGGCCTTATTTACAATTTCCACTCAATTTGGGTGGGAAATTCACTAAATGGATAAGAAAAATATTTTTTTAAATTTCAATTTAAAACAAGAACTTTACATGTTTCAACATAAAGGATTTAAAGAAACTGGAAAAGAAAACTATGTTTGTAAGTTGAGAAATCTTTGTATGGTTTAAAACAAGCTCTTAGAGCTTGGTATGTGAAAATTGTTTCCTTCTTTAAATTGTTAGGTTTTGTTAGTTTTTCTTCTAGCAATAATTTATTCATCAAGCAATAAGGCTCACATATTAGCATTATATGTATATATGTTGATGATTTTCTTATGACTGGTGACAATTTTGATTTAATTCATAGGATTAAGGAGAAATTGAAGTAACACTTTGAAATGAATGAAATAGGTCTCTCACATCATGTTATTTATATGATTATATTTTATTCTATTGTTATTTTTTAAAACACAATATGAAACCATTGTATTGAAAAAGTTTCTTATGATTGATTATAAACCATTTTCTATTTCAGTGGATGGTGGAATAAATATTGATACTAGATCTACATATGAAAAAGGTTGATCCTATTTTATATACATTGTTAGTTGATAGTTTGATTTATGTAACTATAACTAGATCAAATATTTCCTATATAGTAGGAATTACTTCAAGGTTTATGTAGGAACATTTTTTAGAGATCAATGGAATCTTGTAAAAAAAGAATTTTTAGATATATTAAAGGAACAATCAATTATGGGTAACATTATACTAAGAATGAAAATGTTATCTTATATGGATTTTTTGATTCTAAATATACTGATTTTGTGTTATAAAATATACTAGATATGTGTTCAATTTATTTTGTGTAGGAACCATTACTTGGAACAAAATATGTAATTAACAGCCTCCATTTCTTCTACTGAGGTAGAGAAGTACAATGGAAGAAGTAAAGAATTCATGTGGCTACAGTGGCGATTGGTAGAGATACACATGGAAGCTAAAGGAAGTATTTTTCTTCTCTGTGGTGGTTAGAGTTGTATTACTCTTTATTACAAATCTAATTTAATATAAGAGGATGAAGCACATTGAAATACATATACGCTTCACCCATGAGAAGGTGCTAAGTGATGAGATAAATCTCAAAGTTCATGTTGACTAAAGAGTAAGTTGTTGAAATATTCACAAAGTCCTTGAGTGTTGCAAATTGTTGTCACTTTCGTGAAAATTTTAGATTTTCAGAGTTTCCATTGAGGGGCAGTGTGCATGACAATGTCACCTCCTAATGGAACTTGACTTTTGTAAAAATACCTTCAGGAAAGTATAAAAAAGACCTTCAGGAAAGTGTAAAAAGATCTTCAGGCATGTATACCTCCTCGACTTACTTTTTAGAAAGAAGTGTAGAAAGATCTTAAAGGTAGTCTTTAGTAAACTCTTTAGTGCTATTGAGTTTATTGGCAAACTTTCAGTACAAGCATATTGTTAAGGAGGTCCTTGGTTGTAAAAGACTCTTATATGTTTGGGTTCAATAAATTTTTATGAGAACCCGTGAGAACATGTAAAACTCACATATCATACTTAGCCACTGATCATGGGATGATATTTGGGATTCCAAATCCTTTTGTACCAAAAGGTAAATTGAGTATGATGAAGGTGTTATAATTTCTTCAACTGATATGCTAGCCTAAAACCTTTATGATTCAAGGATTGTAAATCCTATAGTGTACCATGGGAAGGTAATCTATTGACATATGTTATGTTATCCCACTTAACATTAAGGGGGAGTGTTGGAATATAATGATTAAGTGGTCTTGCCAACCCTTAATTTATATGGGTCCATCACTAATATATAGGTTAATATTTAATAATATGAAATATTTATATTTTTATTATTAAATATGCTAACCTAGGTATATAATTTAGGTTAAATATTTAATATCATAAAATGATTATATTTCTAATATTAAATATTATAAACCTAGGTGTATGTGTCAACCGTTTAGGCTGAAAAGGTGGGTCGGGAGACATACCCGATCACTTTATATAAAAAGGGCTTTAGGTCCTCATTTGATATATTCAGGAAATATATCAAAGGTCTGCAAATCAAGTGATTTGATTTTATCCTTGGTAAATAGGGTTTCAAAGGAGGAGGTGATCTTACTAGATGTAAAATAATTTCTTTAAAGTAGAAGGTTATTTTCAAAGTGGTTTTTATCATGTTGTGGTTTTCCACTATAAATACTCTGCTACCTGTGTTATTTATTTTCTATAAGTATTTCTTTATTTACTTATGTTATGATGTAATATTTATTGTAATATGTAAGTTGATTAAATCCGTATTTATTAGAATCCTCAAATTCTAACACCTCATAAGTGAGACTATATCATAAGGCCTTGAGAAAGAATCAATCATTAGAATAGTTAGCCATGAGTGTGCGTTAATGTAAGATATGAGAATACAGATCACTAGTAACATAAAAGCATGTGAAAGTAGGCATGAAAATTTCTTTAGGGAATGTAGAATTATGAATATTTATAGGAACAAGGTTGGCATGTAAAGTGTTGTTGTTGATAGAGGCATAATAGGCCCTACTTTCTAGAGTAATAGTATGAACTTGGGATTGGATTTCACCTACTACATGCATGAGGGAGAGGATATCCTATGAGGGGATGATATCATATGACAATAATGTGTTGAGTGGTTGAATTTTTCCATGATGAATGATCATAGGGATGTCAAGTGGTGATATAGTAGAGGTAGATGCTATATGTGTAGTGGTAGATGAGGATATAAGGGTGAGAGTATGAATGGTTTCATAACAAGTCCCAAGAGGTGGAACAAGAAGTGAAGAAACCTCAAAAGGTGCAGATACAGTAGGAGGGTAAGGGGATTTGGGAATAAAAGAAGAAGAATTAATTGGTGGAGGTGATTCATGTACAATAGTAGATGCAACTTTAGTAGAGGATAACAATGGAGTGGGAGATTCACATGCAACAGTATGGAAAGAAGGAGACCCATGATGTTGATCAATAGAATATGGGGTTCTAGAAATAATGTTATGGTCATCAAAAGAATCAATGAGATCATCAATATAATATGATGGAGAATGTATGCTTGAAGGAGAGGTGTGAAGATGGCTATCAGAAGTGGTAGAAGACATAGGAGTAACTACAGAGGTGGTTAGAGGAGAGGTATGAGGTACACCAAATTGGGAGTCAATCCCTAATAAATAATCAATGATAGAGTGATCTAAAACATCAGGTGGCGTATTAGAAGAAGAATAAGAAGGATCACATGAAACCAAATGACATGGCGTACAACGAGTGAAAGAAACAGAATCATCAACAAGATTATTTGGCACATGTTTTTGGCCTTCCAAAATGTCTTGTTGAGTATCATTAGGTAAGATCATAGGAGCAATATTAAAATACCTAAGCTCAGCTATGAAAACCTCATCATAAATAGGATTTGCATAAAATGAGACATGATGAAGAAAAAGAGAAACTATGCTAACCACTAGGGTATAAAAGAGGATCCAAAAGAAAAATGTTTGAAACGTAGGGTTCACCAAAATGATTAACTCAAAGGGAACTATATGATAAGAAATAGTAACCCTAATTAATATAATTAGGAGGACTAAAACATTTTACAAATGTAGTAAATAACATGAAGTAGATGTAAATAAATATGATACGTAAAATGAAACCCTAGATGTGCAAGATAAGAGAGAGAAATGGCTTAGCTGATTACTATGGATGCTCGAACGGTGTCGAATGCCTGAGAATAAAATCTGGAAGGTTTTGTATTTGATTCAATTCAGGTTCACCAAAATGATTAAATAAAATGGAACTATATCCTAAGAAATAGTAACCCTAGTTAATCTAATTAGGAAGACTAAAACATTGTATAAATGTAGTAAATAACATGAAGTAGATGCAAATAAATATCAGAAGGTTGCATGTTTTATTCACTGTGGGTTCACCTAAATGATTAACTAAAATGAATTTATAGGCTCAGAAATAGTAACATAAGTTAATCTAATTAGGAGGACTAAAACGTTGTATATATACAGTAAAAAACATGAAGTAGATGCAAATAAATATGATAAGTAAAATGAAACCCTAGATGTGTAAGAGAAGAGAGAGAAATGTATTAGCTAATTGTTGTAGATGGTCACTTAGTGTTAAATTTCTGAGAATAAAATATGGAAGTGTAGATGAACACTCATGGACCCTGCGAATGGTAGATTTGGAACATCTAAAGTGAATGGGGTGCCTGGTGTAGACACCCAAAATTGGGTCGCATCCTCTAAATAACCTTCAATTAATTAATTTAGTATTATTTCCCCACCATGCCCACTTGCACACATTATAATTATTTTAATTATCACAGTTAAGGTTAATTATATAACTCACCTAACCACCTCACCCTAGACCCAGTCTAAACCTATTAATAGCCTTAAACCAAGTCCCCACTTATCCTAACCAACTAGGACTCTTTCAACCCTAAATATTCATGATTTTTTGATCCTCTAACTAATTCCACATTATAATTTATGTCATTCAACACTCCAGACCTAGACTAAGCCAAAGACCACACCAAATTTGGTATAAAAATCCTATTTTTGGCAAGTTAGAACAATTATCCTTAACTGACGTCGGTTATCCCTCAGCTAGTGCCGATTCCCTAACCATCATCGGTTACCCTTAAATGAGAGTTTCTAACTCTTTGCAATGGTTTTCAAATTCATTCATTCACCTAAGCTTTGGCATTATAACTCTCAAGAATTTAAGCTACCATTTGACAAACCAGAGCCCATCAAATCTTCACTAGCATCCAACCATCTCATCCACAAATTCAGATCATCATAGCAAAACACACCGGATCTGTTGCCATGACACTAGACACATTCCCATATCTCCCACTAATCCTCAACGACCAACAACCTTCAGATCTATAGATTACCAAATAAGTAATTCATTATTATTTGGTTAAATTGTTTTTATTTTAAGTGTTTCATTTACTTCTTTCATCTGATCCCTCTCTATCCAGAATACCATCTTTCACCTATTACATCAACCTGGTGCATTTCACCTGCCATAACACCTATACCACACTTAAGGAGCCTTAACAAAAATCATATCATCCTCCCTACACCCCCTCAACTCTATGTGCAATCATAGAGAGACCTAAGACACCCATTTTTTATTTTTCCACCATATTTCCCCAACCGGCACTGGTAACCCAACTAGTGTCAGTCATTTTCCAGTACCGGCATTAGTCACTAAATCGATACTATTCTCTGTGACTAGTAATTTTCCTCATAACACAGAGTTCATAACTTCTACCAAACAGCCTAGAATCACCCAAAACCTTGCCTAGACCTTTCCTAACACATCATTGACCTTCCCCAACTAGAACCATACCTTGCCCAATATCAGATTACTTTGTATTTTAGTATTTCACTTTATCTATTGTATTGATAATGTTTTGAGACACATAAATCAAAGTGTTAGCAATAGGACCTTTACCTCTCACATTTATTTTCATTAATTTGATAAAAAAAAGTTTATTGACATAACTCTAGGAAGTACAATACCTCCGTGAGTTATCATTTGCTAGGAAGTCCATTGTATATACTGTTTAATTCTATCTTGTGGTCTTGTTGTGCTTTACAAGTAGTTTCTCCTAGCAAAAAAAAATCTCTCACATTCAATATTATCAACATCTACAACATGTGCAACCTTCTTCTGACTATTCACAGGTATTCCTGCTACACCTATTAACCTTATCTGTTTTATCACATTACTTCAAAAAGAAACATTTTGGCATGCCCGATAGGACCATCTTTTGTGGGTTGTTTACATTTTATTCATATAGGTAATTATGTGTTTCTTTCTTTTTTGAACAATTCATATTAAATCTCTCTTTGATCAATATTCTCTTCTTCTATTTGTCTAAAGTAAATTTGTAATTTAATGTTTAAAAAGAATTCTTCTAGCTTTATTTTGAACTTGCATTTAGTGAAAGATCATCCTCTTAACATATTATCTATTGATACATCCAATATCACTTTCAATTTGGGTTTAAAAATATCTACATTTCATCCTTTTTATGTTGTATTTAGATCACCTAAATTTATTCGTAATCTATATATTAGAGGTCATGACTAGTTGATGATTGATGAGAATTAAGCATAGTTAAAACTTTGTGCACACACCCCCTATCCAAATCACTTGAATAATTTACACACTTCTTAAACATATTCCTTCCCATAAATTGTCGTCAATGATTAACAATCAGATTGGCGGTGGATCCAGCTGATGTTCTAGCCAGTCATCATATCAGAGTTACACCACATGTAATGAAAGGTATATCGGCTCCCATTATCAAAAAAATCACCTGAAATCAGACGTAGACTACTTATAGGGCACCCTCGTTGACCAAAAAATCTATTCTACTCATAGTCAATTTTAAATGGAATAAGAAACATAACATTAAAATCTGATGCATAGGAATTTACGTGTTTTTTAGTGTTTGCCTAAATTGTGTTTTGAGGTGTGAGGTCATTTATTCTTGTTTTTCTTATCCTTCACACCCTTCCATCATAACTAGTGTATTCTAGTTTATTATGGGTGTGTTAGGACTCATCACTTCCATTCTCAGTTTCTGGGTTGGTGTTTTCATTGTATTTAATCACCTAAAATTAAAAAATTTATCATCTTCTTAGATTTCATAGTAACCAACATCGGTCCAGCGATCGACATCAGTTACTTCTTCACACTGGCATTGGTTCCCAATTGTTTTGGTAATTTTTCCCAAAACAATATTCAATTCACATCCAATTGTTAATTATAACCTATTATTGTCATTTATCACATTTTTGAGTCTCTATTACCATCAGCAGAGTTAAGGTCCACTTGATTCACATTCTTCATCTCTAGATTTATAAATATTCCATTTATTCACAGTAACTTGCATTGGTCCAGTGACTGACATCGATATCCCCACCCTATAGGCATCAATTACCCTACCAATGTTGGTATATGTGTTTTGATTATTTTTTCAAAACAACAACCAATTTGCATTTTTAATATTTCTTCAATATTTTATTTCTTTATTTCTGTACCATTTGTAAAACTTAGATTACCTTTTTTACTTCCACTCACATGGTTTTGACTCATAGATAATCCAGCGTTCTAGTTTTTCATGCTATCCACCAACCACTACCTTCTATTTCTTCACCAATGGACCCCACCTCTCTTATTTCTATACATACAGGTGACGAGGAGTTTGCAAAACTAATTTATAACAATCTTACCACCTTGTAGTATTACCTCACCCATTCATCCACTTACGAATCCTCACGGAAGATCATATACGGTATGCCTATATCCATTCCTCCCATTCTCACCCCCACTTTTTTATCAACTACTACTAGTGTAGATTTACCCACTTCCCCCTCACAACCTGCTATTTCTCAGATTGATCCCACATCTTTGGTATCAGTCATACCTATAACATTCATTTCACCTTCGACATCTATCTTGTCATCATCTACAAATTTTAGTGGAGGGGTTCTTACATCATCACTCATTATTACCTCATAACCCCTAGTTACATCAACCCATTTTTAGAGTCTGGTCATGTGTATACCTACTACATTTCCACCTATTTCTACAAGGGGCTCTATAGAGGTCCCTCCCACCTATACCTTCTTACAACTGCCACGCATCGCTCATACCTCCCATTCAAGGTATATGCCATCATCATCTGCCACTACTTATATTCCACCTTCTCATTTTTCCTACTCGTTACCTCTATATATTGGTGTTCATTATACATTGTATCCACCTCATTATACCTTGGGAGGTGTGTCTCAATCTAATCTGACCACAGATTTGATTAAAATGATGATGGATAAGATGCAAAACCTGGAAGCATCTATCTCTAGCTCATGTAATACTTTGACTTACATTGAAATTTTTAATGAGCCTAATCATCCTTCCATACCTATTTATCCTTCTCCCACATTGGGAGATGCCTAAATTAAACTATTTTAGTAGTAAGGAAGATCCACAACAACATCTGTGATCGTTAAAACATGTATATTATTTGATTTCCCATGATGATGCCTTGCTTGTTCAAAATTTCCCAATGTCCTTGATAGGACCTGCATTAGAATGGTATAGTGCTTTACCTATGCACTCTATCTTTTCATTCAATCAATTACTCTAGGAATTTCTTGATCACTTCTCCATCAACATGACTAAGAAGGTCAACATGACTGATTTCTATTCAATGTGTCAGTATAAAGATGAATATATAACAGATTTTGTCACACATTGGCAAAGTATTACTAATCATCTCACATTTCAACTTCGGCAAACCAAACTGATAGATTTTTTCACTAGGACTTATGCTAGGCACATCTCTCCAACTTTTCAGGTCCAAAAATTCTAGACGTTTGATGATGCATTCACTATGGTCTGGAAGCTACAAATCTATGTCATTGAAGAGAAGAAGTTACAATTACATAGAAAGAGCACTCTATTTAAATAAAATGACTTGTATTCTTACTCTAAGACATAAAATACTCAAACTGAAGCAAAGGAATCCACCAACATACTGGTCTTGAAATCTATCCCATCTCATCCATCATACCAATCAACACCTCCTTCTAAGTTTTCCCCTATTTAGAACTTCCAATACAAGTAGGAACAACAAAGATATACCCCCATAGGAGAACCTTACTCCTCTATATTAGAAAATTTGTTAAAATCTGTTGTCATCACTCTCCCACCAATCAAACCATATACTAGCTTTGACCCTTCCCATCCTATACCCGTATGGTATAAGGTGAATGATTACTACAACTATTACCGTGTTAGAGGTCATAATAACAAAAATTGAAAAAAATTCAAAAACATCATCCAAGAAATGTTAGATAATGAATATCTCATCCTGGAAAACCCTAATGCACTGACAATTCAAAATATGTAGGTCTTTAAGAAACCTTTTCCAAACCATACCCATTCATCGAATCAAACCGGTGAGACTTCTAGTAACATCACCCATGTCCACGAGGTCCATGTCATAATTGACATGGTACCAGTCCCTCCTACTCAGTTGCCTTCTATCCCTTCTATTAACAATATTATTGAGTGATATCCTCTTCCCAAGGAGGGGCCTACCTCACCTATTCCTTCATCTATAGAGGTACCTATCCCACTTATTTCATCACCTATCAAGGAGCCTATATTACCCAATCTTCTATCCAAAGAAGAGTCTATTTTATCCTCTTCTCCACCTAAGAAAGAGTATACACCACCTACCTTTCCCCCTCTACCCATAGAGGACCCAATTTTATACTCTCTTCTAGTTAGTGATGTGTCTCTCAGGGTTGACTAGGATCCTATTAATCTTCTTGCATATCTTCTTCTTATAGAGTTAGAAGCCATAAGTTTCCTTATTTCATAGACCTCAAATTTTTTCATAGGGATCATCACCAAGTTATCATCATCTTCCTCTACTTCTATGCAAATTTCCCATTTATCTCATTACTTGGAGTATGTCAACTACTCCACACTTTGGGGACACCTTCAACTTCCCATTTCGACTCAAATGCAAATGTTGTCCATAGACACTTCAATGATTTATCCTAAATTATTCAAGGCAACTAAATCTGTCACACCTAAGCCGGTCATAGTAGCCTCTTTTGCATCATCCTCACCTACACCCATACCTTTAAATGTGTCAAAACATATCACTACATTAAGGGTTGTGCCGACACCAGTCTAATCCATCCTCCTGTGAATATCGATTTAGCCACCTCTTCCCAAACTATCACCAAACCTATCCCCCTACCTAAGAGTAAGACCCAACCTCTTAGGCCTTGTACCCAAGTTTCTCCCACTCGTACTCCAACTTCACCAATTCCTTCCATTTTAGGTCCCCATCCATCAACCTTGGTCAATCAACCTTATACCCAAGGTAAAACTAAAATGAAGCAACCTATATCTTTACTGCAACCTCCTGTTCCACCCAAGCCTTCTACATTTCCTACACCTACGCAAATACCCAGTCCTTTACCTTCTCTTCAATATACAATTTTTATATTTCCTCCTACCAATACCTTCAATGTACCTCCAATCTCACCTTGGTTGATCCGTCCACTTCCATCTTCTACAATCCCTTCTACTTCATGTACTACCCTAACACCTTTACCCAAGAAGGTGCAACCCAAGCCTAAAACCACACTACCTACAAAAAGGTAGTTAAACCTACTCAACCTCCACCTCCCCCTGCAACATTAACCCTTCCACAAAGATCACCCAAACCTCCATCCAAACCCACTGTCACTTCTCATTTTTATCCCTTGGCAGGGTCTTACGCTAACATCCTTACTCAGCTGTTAGAAATTTCTACGATTACATTTCCACCTATCAAGCCTTATGCCCCACTCAAACCTAAACCAGAAGGTTTTGACGATATCTTGATTTACACTTATCATCGTGTGCTAGGGAATGATGTTTAAAATTGTAATGCCCTTAAAAATATTATTCTTCAAATATGTTCTCCCAAGTGCTCTTTGATGAAGATGACCTTTTGGATGAAAATCCCATCCCACATTCACCAATCTATTCAACATCCTTCACCTCCACCTCTACATCCATATTTTCCTCCTCCAACCTTCAAGATCAATATGGTCTATATTAGAGAGCTAGCCCAACCCCCTCTAAAATTCCAGTGTGTCATACTCATTTCACAATATTCTTATCCTGCACTAGGTTTTTGTCCCTCCTGCCATTATACCATTCATGACACATCCCCCTCTTTTCCTCAGACTAATATGGTTCAATTTTCCACTTGAGCATGGAAATACAAAGGAAAAGAGAAGAAAATAAACCCATCCATTACACCATTACCCACCATTTTAGCTATACCTACTCCTAAGGTAACCATCTGTGGGCCTGCATATCCAATTTCTGATGAAGTCAACATCCTACCATTATAAAACAACTCCACCAATCTCCTTTAAAAATATATTTGTATGACCTCATCCAAACCTCTGAGTCTCATCGTCAAGCCCTTTTCGAGATCCTATAAACTATTTAGATTATACCAAATGACCCTATGCCAGTTGCCACCATATTCACACCTCATCATGTAGTCGCTCTTACCACTTCACCTAAACCCTCTATTTCCGCAACCACTCACCAAATTTATGTCATCAGTTTCTTTAAATAAGATATTTCTCCTCACCATTAATATGATATTGATCCCTCCCTCTTCATCTCTGTCTATATTGAGGATAATCACGTATGACAAGTTATGATCAATGGGGGTACAAGTATTAATATTATTTCTTCCTGTGCATACGAAAAAATGCACATACCTGCCAATTACATGCATAACAACCTAGTTATGCTGAATTATTTTAATGATACCTTGACCAATACCCTCGGCACTGTCATTCTCCACATTTGCATAGGTACCCATACCATTCCTAATTTTTTCTATGTTTTTGAAGGGGAATTCCAATACAACATGTTTCTTAGCCGACCTTGGATCTATGCCATGGGGTGTGTACCTTCGAATATTCATCGTTGCATAAATTTTGAATATGAAGGACATCCTTATACTATTCAAAGAGACCCTTCATCTTTCAAAACCTGTAACATGTTGTATCGACCCATTAATGGCCTTATTCCAGTTACAACCATTATCATTGGAACTGAAGACCAACCAAAATTGTTACAATTAGGTGTCAGTTTATCAAAAACCAAAATCAAATCCTTCACAACACTTCTAACCAAGTTTCAAGATGTATTCACTTGGTCTTACAAATATATGCCCAGTCTTGATCCTTCTCTGGTGGTTCATCACCTTGTGGTGCACCCACATACTAAAACCTTTCAAGCAAAAACTACGTAAAATGCATCCAAAGGTTGCATTGCTTGTTAAGGCCAAACTACAAAAATTATTGGATGCATACTTCATACGGTGCATTGATTACTCAAAGTGGATATCTAATATGGTAATATTTACAAATAATACACCTGGAATATGTATATGTATTGATTTCCATGACATTAACAAGCCATGTCCTAAGGAGGATTTCCCTTAATAATTACATGATTATCGATTCTAATATGGGCCATGAGATGGTATCCCTTATGGATTTATTTTTTGGGTATGACAAAATTCAAATTACTGAATAAGACCATCATAAAACAAATTTTACAACCCCATGAGGGACATTTTTTTACAAGGTCATGCCTTTTGGCCTTAAAAACATTGGTGCAACTTATCAACGTACCATGATTGTTATTTTCCACAACCTTCTTCATGATATAATGGAATATTATGTCAATGATATTCTTGCTAAATAAAAGACTAGAATGGATCATCCAATAGTTCTTAGGTGTATATTTGAGTGGTTAAGTGAGTACAAGGTTCACCTTAATCCAAAAAAATATATCTTTGGTGTCACTTGAGGGAAACTTCTAGGATTCATTGTCTCATAAAGGGGAATTTAAGTGGACCCTACCAAGGTCAAAGCTATAATAGATATGCCACCTCCTCAGAATCTTTGATAACTAAGGGGTCTACAAGGAAAAATGCAGTCTATTCGTCACTTCATCTCTCAATTGGCATATAAGTGCTATCATTTCAACTAGCTTCGTAAAAAGGATGTCCAGTTCAAATGGACACAAGACTGTCAAGATGCCTTTACAAAATTGAAATAATACCTAACATCTCCACCAGTACTCATGCCACCTATATAGGATAAGCCTATGTTGTTGTATACATCTACAACACAACATGTCATTGGGGTATTATTAGGGCAACACAATGATAAGGGTAAGGAACAAGATGTGTATTACTTGAGCAGAACTCTTCTTGAGCATGAGACCAAGTAATCATAGGTTGAAAATGATTATTTATCAATTGCTTATACTTTTTTTAAGCTACGACACTGTCTCCTAATTCATACCACTAAGATAATTTTTCAGGTTTGATCTTCTTAAGTACTTACTTTCAAGACCAATCATAACAGGATGAATGTCTAGCTAGATTGCACTACTCAACAAATTTTACATTAAAATTGTCAATCAAAAGGATATTAAATGTCAGGCACTAGAAGACCAACTGCATGCAACACCACTACCAGGTTCACAACCGTTAAATTTTTAATTTCTAGATGAAGACTTATTGTACATAGAAGTAACACCCTTATGGAAATTATTCTTTAATGGATATTGCAATGTCCATGGTTCTGGAGTAGGAATTTTCTTGCATACACTGGATGGAGACCTCATACCTAAATCTTATTGTATCAACTTCCCTTACACAATTAACATAGCAGAGTATAAAGAACTGATAGTAGGTTTAGAGTTTTCTATCTCATGGTGCCTGTAAGAATTGACAGTTCTTGGTGATTCTCTTCTAGTCATTAATCAAGTTAATGGATAATATTAGGTAGAGGATGAAAATATCCTACCTTATAAAAGAATGGTTGATAACCTTAGAGGTTATTTCCAGATTATCAATTTTGAACAATTTCCTCACGTAAAAAACAAAGTAGCAGATCTCATGGAAAATATAGCTTCCCTTCCTTCGTTTAATACTAATCAAACTCACAACAAGTTCCTTGTTGAACATATTTTAGTGCCCACATATGAATTACTGGAGTCCACCATGGTTTGTGAGATTTTTGGTCCTGATCATCCTTGGTACCATGATGTATACACCTTCATTCAAACTAAAGCCTATCCTCCTAATTTTAATTCAGCTAATAAAAGAGCCTTAGAACAACGTTCTATGCACTTCACCCTTCTTGCTAACACCTTGTATCAAAGAGGATATGATGGGACTCTCTTAAGATGTCTCAACTACGATGAAGCTAATCAAACACTAGCTAAAATACATTCAAGTGTTTGTGGTGCCCATACCAGTGGAATAGTCCTTTCAAAGAAGATTTTACGCATTAGATACTACTGGACCAAAATGGAGGAAGATGCATGAAATTTTGTGAAGAAATGCCAGGCTTGCCAAAAACACGGTAATCTCATTCATGCACCATCCCAAGCCTTGTAGCCTATTACTTCACCTTGGCCTTTTTCAAAATGGGGACTTGATTCAATTGAAAAAATAAATCCCACATCTTTTGATGACCACACTTTTATTATAATCACCACTGAGTATTTCACCAAGTGGGTTGAGGCTATGCCTCTTACTAATGTTACTAGGCATAATATTTATAAATTCATCTTCAACCATAATATCTTTCGTTTTAGCATCCCCACTGCTATTTCACTGACAATGGTGGTTATTTCAAAAATAAGGATCTCAAAACCCTAGGTAAGAAATATAATATCCACCTAAAATGGGCTACACCCTATTATCCACAATGCAATGGCCAATCCAAAGCATCAAACAATACTATCAAATAATGTAATTGGCATACAGAGTTATATCCTACCCTCTAGACCTATCGCACTTCCTTCCGTACACCTACAAGAACTACTCCTTTTTCCCTATTATATGGCTCTAAAGCCATATTACGCATCAAAGTTGAGATTCCTTCACTTCATGTCTCCTTCCAACATCTCATTCATGAAGAAGATTACCATGTTGCACACCTTGTAGAGCTGGAATTACTGGATGAGAGATGGCTTCATGCCTCATACCATATGCAAGTATATTAGAATAGACTACACCATAATTATAATCGCAAGATCAAACCTCGACAATTTGAAATAGGTGATTTGGTCCTAAAGTAAAATCAAAATAACACAACTAAACCACATGAAAAACAAGGTAAATTTGAGCCTAATTGGTTGGTTCCTTATGTTATAACTGCTAAATTTGGACCCGACGCATACAAACTGTCTACCAAGGATGGAAAATATTTGAAGGAGTCTATGAATTCCATTCATCTGAAGAATTTCTACTCCTGATTCTCTGAAGAGTAACTCTTGTACTAGGGGTATATCAATGCATCCACCTATTTTTTCATTTCATTTTGTTTCCTTCTTATAAATTTTCACCTCGTTATGTGTCACATGTTCTCCTTGCCAGGTTGTCATGCCCATTTTCTATCACCATTGTTCACCTTCCATTTAGCATGTCAGTTTTGACTTGGGAATTTCCTTTCCCTCTTCTTTGGACTGTGGTTCAAAATTACTAAAAGAACCAAAAAAACATTCAAAAAAATGTCTAAAAAAACTACAAAAAATATATAACATCATTAAAAATCCCAAAAACAATATAAAATTGTTCAGAAAATACAAAAAAAACATACAATTTTTTTTTGAAAATGCTTTCCAAAAAAAAACTCACGACTGTGTAATTTCATTCACCATTTTCTTCATCTGATTGTTCCCAATCATCTTTTCCAATCAATCAAGCCACTCTTTGCAATGTAACTTTGCATAGGGACATCACTTGGCTTTGTCTTTCTCTTAGGGGAAACTTGACATTTGTATATATTTGTTTCGTTATTAGAATTTTTTACATTAGTGTGTTTTTGTTCACTAGCTTGTTTTCTTGTTTAACATTTGTACATATGGAATTTTGTATCGTATATTATTAGCTTAGTTTATTATGTGTGATAGTTTGAATAACTAGTACTCTGTGTATCTGGAATGTGCTCATGGACCAATTACAAGAAATTTATTCACATCCTAGTTCACATATAAATTTGGTGTGGTTTTTTCCTATTCATATTGGGTTTATTTTTGTTACTTCTTTTATATCTTTTGTCATTTGCAAGTGTTTTGTTTTCCTCCTGGTTTCTTCAATTCATGGAATGTCTTCATTTTTTGTTTGCATTTATATTTCCAAACTTGTGAAAATCCAAAAAAATCAAATATATGTTTTCAAAACATTCAAAAAATTAAAAAAAAATATAGAACTTTCAAACAAACATTCACTTGTCATAGAAATCCTACAATTGGAAAACACTTAAAGTGAATCATTCAACATATCAATACAATTTTGATAAAATTCATACTTTTATCTATTACCCTAGTGATTGTGTCAATCTTACAACTATCACTTTCTTCCCTTTACATGATATACTAACTCTGCTTGGGGCAAGTCAAAATTGTTTTTCCTTCATGATATAACTTCACCTAGGGAAATTTTACCTTTGATCATTTGCACAATGGATTCAAAAAAAGTGTCATAAGGAGTTACTTTAACTCCACTCTTCCAATCTAATCTTATTCCTATTTGAGGGCATTTGTATCTACATAATCATCATTATGGCACACATTAGGGGCATAGTTTATTGTCTTCTTTTTAGAATTTGTGTTGCTTTGTTGATATTTACTCTTTTTGGACCACTTACAAGTAGTGTGATCACATCTTGGTTCCTTCACAACAAAAAGTTAAAAAAAATATAGATCTTTCAAACAAACATTCAATTGTCATAGAAATCCTACAATTGGAAAACACTTAAAGTGAATCATTCAACATATCAATACAATTTTGATAAACTTCATACTTTTATCTATTACCCTAGTGATTGTGTCAATCTTACAACTATCACTTTCTTCCCTTTCATGATATGCTAGCTCTACTTGGGGCGAGTCAAAATTGTTTTTCCTTCATGATATAACTTCACCTAGGGAAATTTTACCTTTGATCATTTACACAATGGATTCAAAAAAAGTGTCATAAGGAGTTGTTTTAACTCCACTCTTCCAGTCTGATGTTATTCCTGTTTGGGAGCATTTGTATCTACATAATCATCATTGTGGCACACATTAGGGGCATAGTTTATTGTCTTCTTTTTCAAATTTGTGTTTCTTTGTTTATATTTACTCTTTTTGGACCACTTACAAGTAGTGTGATCACATCTTGGTTCCTTTATAACCTTGATTCTGGAACCTAATTTGTATATTGGGTTTGTTTTCCTATTTATATTTTCTTTTTTGTGTGTGTTTACGTGCATTTGGGTTAACCATATTGATTCTTTCATAATCATAGTGATAACTCTATTGTACAATAACAAAAATCAGGTTTCTCTAAAAAAATATTCTCCAAATAACGCTCATGCTACGAACACAATCCTTTCCCATCCTTATTTTAATCCCTTGCTTTCTTCCTATCAAGTGGTTTCCCACCACCTTGCTACATCATCCATCCCATTGAGGGGACATTCCTCTATGATTATGCTTGTTGGGGCATCTCAATTCTTCACAATTTTTCCACTCTCTGATCTGCATGTGTCTACTTTATTTATAACACTATTACTTTGCAATAACACTTTAAAGAGGGGGAAAATGTAGACACCCCAAAATTACATTTATATTTCCACTTGTTCCTAGTATTATTCTAGTACACCCTGTTATTCACCCATTTGAAATTAATTGATTAAATTAATTAATTAATAAATATTGTACCCCTTTGGATAAATTAGTTTTTATTTATTAATTAAATAAATAATTAATTAAGTGTGTGCACATCCTAGTCATTTGCAACTTGATCTAACTCCACTTATAATCCACTTGGACTCCCTATCCTTACCCTTGTTAACTGCACTTCTATAATCCTAGAAAGGTGGGGGAATTTAAAATGCACCTACAACCACCTTTCCAGATGTAGATTTTTGTAATTAATTCATTTACTTCCCCCAACACTATTACAACTTCCCACAATGATATTTTTAGCATACTCATTTATCCATATATAACTAATTTCAACTACCTTCTACTTTTATAAATTACATGCTTACCTTCTTTTCAAATCCTCTTGAATCTGACATACAAAAAATCTATTGAACTGTGTCTGTAGAATTTGCACTCAAAGCTTGGAGCACACTCAAGAGCATCCACAAATCATCTCTGACATCCATCTTGCAAGGTTTCACAGGAGACCCTTATTTGAGGTTTGTAAAGAATGTTAATGGAAAGGTTTGCATATTTTATTTATCTTTCATTCTCAGGTGATTTTCCTTGCTTACTTCTACTACCATAATCACCTAATCTACTACTGCCACCACCTCATCTTCTACCATGACCACTTCATCTTTTGTTCTTGTTACTTCTACCACTTATGCTACTGCACCTTTATTAACTATCCTATCTCTCCCCACTGCTACAGCAACTTCCAAAGTTAACCCTTATACCAATCTTTCTTCTTAAATTTCAAATAGATCATCCATTCCCGCCAACCAAGTACCAACTTTTGACCCTATGGAAGGATTTTTTAAACACCTTAACCTAGGGGAGTATCACCTATACAAAATTGACACATTCCAAACTCCTCAAGAGTATGGAAACCTTCATCAACATCTACATTATGATCATCAAATAGGAGAAACCTTTCCAGAAGGTCCTCTCCACCTTTGCAACAACTTGAAATTTGGTGGATTGGATACTTCTTCCTATTCACCCGAGCCACCTACTCAGACACAACCCTTTTCCTCCAACTTCAGTTACCTCACCAACCATCACTTCACACACACCTCTCTTCATTGTTGTTCTTGGAAAGTCTTTGGTTTTGGTCTTTACAAAAAAGGTCATCACATACTTATTCCTTTCACTACCATAAAACATATGGACCATTGTAGTATTGGATTCGTTGAACCACCTAGTCCTAAGAAGGCAAGATTAAACCTCGTAGAGGAAGATCAACCTTCTTCACCTTATACAAATTTGTCACCTTCTTCACCTACCACACCACCTTCACCCACAGATTTCATGGATCTAGAATCCATCCCTCCTAAAATAAAATTTCTGAACAACATTTCCTTGGGACCTCTGACCTATCAACATGATGGTGAGGCTACCTCTTCCCTTCCTTTCCTTTCCTTTATCTTGACATGGACGATGATGACACACCTATAAAATTTGTTAAATTTTAGGACAATGATTCCATTCTCACCTATCAGGGTGTAGAAGATTCTTACATTCACCGGTCATTACCTTCTGAGACACAAACCATGTTGAATGAAATTGACCATTGAGATCAACATTCACACTCAGGATGACCCTTGAATTTTAAAGATAGGCCAATATTTAGATTCTACTGAACAGGAATCTTTACCTCTTTCCTTCAAGATCAGAGCAATGATTTTTCTTGGTCTTATGCCAATATGCCTAGTATTGACCCAAATATCATGGTGCACAGTATTGTTATTATTCTTGATGCCAGACCTATGAAACAGAAGCTACGAAATATACATCCATGCATTTCCCTTCTTGTCAAAGAAGAACTCTAGTGCATTCTTTTTGTTTCTTTCATTTTACCTATAAAATATCCACAATGGATTTCTAACATTGTTCCTATCACTAAAGAGGTAAGGGGACTCTGCATCTGTAAAAAATTCCATGACTTTAACCTCATCTACCATAAGGATGAATTTCCTTTACCTAGCATCGAACAAATTGTTGATGTTATAGTCGGCCATGAGATGTTATCTCTCATAGACAGATTCTCAGGTTATAACCAAATATTACTCGTGCTGGAGGATCAACACAAAACCTCCTTCATCACCCCTTGTGGTACCTACTATTATCGTGTCATTCCCTTTGTCTTGAAAAAATTTGGTGCCACTTATTAGCTGCAATGACCTATATCTTCCATGATATCACGCATGACATACTGGAAGACTATGTCGATGATCTTCTCAGAAAATATAAAAGTCAGGTAGAACACCTCCCCATTCTAAAAATCATCTTTTACTATCTCATTAAATACTATGTTTGCATTTAACTAAATAAGTGTGTCTGTAAAGTTCTCTCTAGAAAAATCCTTGGTTTCATCATTTATTTGCTGGGTATTGAAGTCGATTCCACTAAAATGAAGGTTATTCTTGATATTCCTCCACCTACAAACCTTTGACAATTAAAAGTTAAAAGTTACAACAGTAAACAACTCAGTGAATTACTAATCATAGAAAATGGAGGACTGTGGGTTTGAAGATCATGGAGGACTACGGGAGGGTTTTGAGAGTGTGGTTTCAGCTACACTAGCCATTGAATGTCTCTCAAAAGGCTGTGAACTAGCTGTTAAGGCACCGTTAAGAGAGGGAGAACCGGCTAAAGGTGTTAGTATCGGATCTAGAGCCTAGGCGGACATTGTTAAGGTTCCTCCTGACAAAAATGTGGGGCCTCATTCCCCTGCATGTGGGCTGAATTTTAAAAGTACAAAAGATAATGAGGGGGTGACCCACATACAAGTGCCTGATGGATGTCTGCATAGAGCTCTTGAGAAAACCAATCTAGCCCTAGTTGGAAAGTTTTTGGGATCAAGACCCAATGTAGATATTATCAGAAAATGGGCCATTCGCAGATGGAAACCAAAAGGAGATCTGACTATCACCACCATGGCCAAGGGTTTTTTTCTAGCCTGATTTAATCTCCAAGCTGATGTGGACTCTGTCTTATTGGGTGGTCCCTGGTGTATTGGCAATATGGGAATTTTTCTAAAAAAATGGTAAACTAGGTTTAATCCAAATAATGAGAACATACATACCATACCCATCTGGTGTAGACTCCCAGGGCTGCCTCTTCATCTATGGGATGATGAGATTCTTCTTCATATAGCTAAATCGATTGGTTCACCAGTTGGGTTAGATGGACCTACGAAAAATAGATCCAGACTTGCTTTTGCACGGTTCTGTGTCTCATCTGATATGGATCAGGAGCTGCCTGATCACATCATTTTGTAGTCCAAATTGGGGACATGGAAACAACAAATTGACTATGAGGCTTTCTAGATAAGATGTAGCAAATGTCATAAATTAGGGAATTTTGCCAGCAAATGCTCTGAACAAATGAAGCAAAAGTTGGAAAACCCCTTGGATCATTCAGAGAGACAAGGGAAAAAGTAGATGGATGAAGATGATAAAACCTCTCTTCCTGATGACCAGAACCAACATGCAGGAGTTCACCGCTTGCAGATGAACCTAAGGTTTAAGGACCGGAAAAAAGGTTTTAAGACCATAATAAAGAGACCACCAGTTTATAGGAAACTATGGAGACCTAAAATTCACCAGTCAGAAAAGCATGATGAAGCCAAAAAGGAAAATGATCCTGAATCGACAAAGGAAGGAGAAAGCACGAAGGAAATGGAAGTGGATCCAACAATGATCCTTAAGGCTTCAAATCCGTAAAGCTGAACATGGAAGTTGATGAAGAAAATGAAAAAGTTTACATTCACCTTTCCACTTCTACGGAAGAAGAGTTGGAAAAAATTTCTCCTCTTCCTCATCAAGAACTGATAGTTAAGAGTAGCTCTCTGGAACTGCACAAATTGAGACAAGGAAAAGCCAAAGGGGTTTTGGAATCCATAGCAAGAGATATAAACTAGGATAAAGAGTTTGCCAATATGGAGGAGCTTGATCCTAAAATAGCTCAACAGCTGGATGTTGATAAAGGAAAAGAGGAAGGGGAAATTACTCCTACTATAAAGAAAATTCTATCGGAATGTGATAAAGATGGATTCATCACAGTGAGAAGTAAGAAACGAAGAATAAAAGGTCTTGAAGAAATTCAAGAATCGCTCTATAGTGATAAAAAGAAGCAGATAGGAAGTTGGGAAGCTTCCACCTCAAGAATCACAAGGGCTACTGCTAGGAGAACAACAAATATTGGAGTCACCTATAGAAAAGGTAGACTCTCCAAGAGAGAAGTAAGAGAAAAAGAAACTGAGAAAGAAATTGCAGATGGTACTCAAAGGATTTTGAACCATCCGGCAACCTCATCCCCAAAACTTTTTTAATGAAGGTTATTTCTTGGAATGTCAGAGGGCTCAATGGGGGACCTAAGCAAAGAATGCTTAAGGAAATTAAAAGATCAAACAGGCCCAGCATCCTTCTAATTCAGGAAACTAAAATGAAAAGTAAAGCTGTTGAAGATTGCAAAAGATATTTCTGGGAGAATGTTGCCTTTGCTGCTGTTGATTCTCAAGGTGCTTCTGGAGGCTTAGCAATCTTTTGGGACACTAAAATTGTTCATGGTAATGTGATTTCTTCCTCCCTGAATCATTTAGCTATAAAATTTAAAAGCCTTGAGAATAATTCTAGCTGGATTCTTTCCAATATTTATGCCCCTAATACTGTTGCTGGTAGAAGAAATTTGTGGAAGGAGTTAGTCTTGTTTCAGAATAATATTGAGGATAGGAATTGGTTGATAATGGGAGACTTTAACACTCCTTTAAATCCGGGGGAAAATTTTGGAGGGAACTCTGATTTTTCTATCAGCATGGAAGAATTTGTTGACTTTATATCGACTCTTAATCTTATGGACATAGAACTTCATGGTAATCAATTTACCTGGTCTAACAGAAGAATTGGGGAAAGCTTGATTCAGGTTAGATTGGATAGAGCTCTCATTTCTGCTAATTGGATCTTAGATCAGAATTTTCATCTCTCTTCCCTTCCCAGGAAAAGTTCAGACCACAATCCTATTGCCCTTAATTTTTTCAATTGGTCAAAACCTTTCCATTGCAATTTTAAATTTGAAAAGATGTGGCTTGAGCATGAAGATATTCTGGACAGAATTAAAGAGTGGTGGTCTTGGGAAGGATCAGGGATGGCTCAATTCAGGCTTCTTCAGAAGCTGAAAAATGTGAAGCAAAAGGTTAGAATCTGGAATAAAGAGGTTTTTGGGAATATCTTTGAAAAAAAGAAAGAGCTTAAGCAGCAGCTGGAAGAGTTTGAGCTTAAATTTTCTTTGAAATGTATGACCCTTGAGGATCATCAATAGGAAAAAAAGCTACTTTCAGACCTGCATAATATAAACAGTTATGAGGAAACCTTCTGGAGAATGAAGTCTAGAGCTCTCTGGTTAAAAGCAGGTGACAGGAATACAAATTTTTTTCATATGACAGCCCTCAAACATAGGGCTTGTAACAGAATTACTGAAGTCTCTAAGGGAAATGGGAACATTACTATGGATTCTGAAGACATCAAAGAGGAAGCCCTCAAATTCTATAAGAATTCTGCTCACTGAGAATAATTCCTACAACGAGCAAGCGACCTCCTTTCTCTTAGACTCTATTCCTAATAATTTACTGCCTGCTGAGAGGTTTAAGAATCTCTCCAAAATAGTCACCATTGAGGAATTGAAAAAAGTTGTTTTTGCTCTGGAAGGGGATAAGGCTCTGGGCCCTGATGGTTTTTCTGCAAACTTCTTCCAAAGATGCTGGGAAATCTTGCTCTGAAGATCTGTTGAAAGCTGTTAATGAGTTTTACAGAACTGGAAATCTCATAAAAGAGATAAATAATACACATATTGTGCTTGCTCCTAAGAAGATGGATGCAAAGGATTTCAAATATTTTAGGCCAATCAGTTTGGTTAATGTAATATATCAGATCTTCACAAAGATTTTAACCACTAGGATGCAACCTATTCTAATGGAGATTATTTCTCAACAGCAGAGCGGTTTCATTCAGGGAAGAATTATTCAGGATGGAGTTATTATGGTCCATGAAACAATTCATTCAATGGATAAAAGTAAAAAAGTAGGGATGGCTATCAAGTTAGACATGCATAAGGCTTTTGACAGAGTCTCATGGAAATTCATGGATGAGGTTTTATCCAAGTTTGGTTTTCAAAATAAATTCAGGAAAATTATACATTCTTACATTTCTTCTTCCCATTTCTCAGTGGTTGTTAATGGGGAACCACTTGGTTTTTTTGTCAACAATAGAGGAATTCAACAAGGGGATCCAATCTCCCCTTTTCTGTTTATTATAATGGCTGATAGTTTAAGAAGATCTATCTCAAAAGCTATTAATATTGGTATGATAAAGGGCTTTCAACCTACTTCTGGTAATCAGGTTTCCTCACACCAGCAGTTTGCTGATGACACTCTCCTTCTTCTGATGGCCTCAATAATTGAGGTGAAGGCTATCAAAACTATTCTTAGATTTTATGAGGAAGCCTCGGGGTAAAAAGTTAATTTTGACAAAATCTCTATCTATTTTTTCAATACTCCTATAGAAAGGCAAAGAAAGATTGCTCTTATACTTGGATGCACTATTAATTCACTACCCGCTACTTATTTAGGACTCCCTTTGAGTACTTGTAAGGTTTCTAATGAGGTTTGGAATGATCTTATTAAAAGATTCCAAAAAAAACTGGCTGGTTGGAAAGGAGCTTTACTTTCAAGTGCAGGCAAGTGTTTATTGATAAAAAGCACTCTTCAGAACTTACCTATTTATATCATGTCAATGTTCAGCATTCCAGTAGCAGTATTGAATAGTATTGAAAAAATTCAAAAGCACTTTTTATGGCATGGTACTGAAGACAGGTTTAGATACCATTTAGTGGCTTGGGAGCAGGTCTGTAAACCAAAGAGGATTGGGGGGTTAGGAATCAAATAAATCAAACATATGAATGCTTCTCTTATTGAAAAGTTGGGTTGGAGACTTATAAAAGAACACAAGCCTTGGACAGAGTTGGTTAAAATTAAATACCTTTCTAACCAAAGTAATAATTCCTTTATTTCTGATCAGTCTCTTCCGAATGGTTCTATTTTCTGGAGCAATCTTCTCCAAGTCAGACATATTATCTCTCAGGGATGTAGCTGGAAGCTTGGGGATGGTCAAGGCATTAATTTATGGACTGATAAATGGTTGGATATTAACTGGTTTTCCTCTTATGGTCACCTAAAAGACATCTTGATTAGAAACAATGGGCACAAAGTTCAGGGATATATTGAGGTGGATGAAAACAAAAGGAAATGGAAATAGTTAAAAGTAGATGAGGATAATGTGCAGCCTGATGTTTCTTCTATGTAGAGTCATCTCTCCCTCATTCATATCAGTCCTCAAAATCATAAGGATGAGCTCATTTGGAAAGATTCTTTTGATGGAGAGTACTCGGTTAAATCGGGTTACAATTCTTTCTTTGCCTCTATTGAAAGTGATACTGAGTGGCATAAGCTGTGGATGCCCGAGCTAACCCCTAGAGTGAACTTTTTCTGGTGGCTCATCATTAAAGGAAAGATCCTAACTAATGAAAATATCATTAGGAAAGGGTTCATCATGCCAAATAGATGCTGCATGTGTCAGGAAGAAGCAGAAGACATCAAACATTTATTTCTTCATTGTAAGTACACTTCCAAAATTTGGCATCTTATTTTAGCTAAATTTAATCAGGATTGGATCTTCCCCCTTACTTGTCTTCAGGCCTGGGAACAATGGAACTCTCCTTACAAACATTGTGTGGTAAGGAGATTATGGCAACTAGTTTTACCCCACACCATGTGGCGAGTTTGGAAAGCTCGTAATGATGTCATTTTCAGGAATACGAGAAAGTTATGTAACAAAGTTTACAAAGAAATTATCATTGATGTGAAGGACAACATTGAAATATTTAAACCTCCTAAAAATATACTTTACCCTGAGGAAGAAGAGCACATTTTGGCTACTTGGAATATAGGAACTGATTTGCATAAGAATAATAATAATATTGATAGATCCACTATCTGATGGATTAAGCCTCCCAGTGCTTGGCATAAATTGAATTTTGATGGGGCCTCAAAAGGAAATCCTAGAGATTTTTGAGGAGGGGGAGTCATTAGAGATCACAGAGGCTATTTTTTTTTGCCTTTTCTAGAAAAATGGGTAGGCAAACTAACCACTACTCAGAAGCTCTCGCTGCTCTTTGGGGTATAAGGCTAGCCAGAGATTGTAATATTTCAAATATTATAATTGAGGGTGATTCACTAAACATTATCAATCTCCTAAATCAAAAACAATCCCCCAGTTGGTCAATCAGAGACTTCATTGCTGAAGCTACTGATATTTGCAAGAGTTTTGAAAATTTTGAAATCAAACATACCTACCGGGAAGGCAATAGGGTGGCAGATGATTTGGAAAATTTTGGGGTTAATAATACTTTTCAAACTTGGCTAAGAGGTGACATTCTTCCCACTAAAGTTAATGAAGACATCATCAATGATTTACATGGCTTACATGGAAAAGTAATCACTAAAGGCTGTAATGTTGATGCTAAGGAGTGGATTTTTAAGTACAGTGTGATGACATCATTAAAGATTTGTGTGACCTAGAGCATCATCATTAATAGGCATAGGGCAGATGCTAAGGAGTGATTAAATAATTACAAAGTAAAGTCTAATAATTACATCTATTCACATGATTGGGAGGGATTCAAAAATAGAGCTGAGGCTGATCCGCATAGTTTTCAATTTTTTACCATTGTGGGCAGAGACACAGGAAAAATGGGGGGACCACCTTGCAAGACTGAGCCCACCCATAATCCAGCTTGGAAAGATGATACAGTTCTTTGGAACTACCTTCAAAAAGGGGGTCTAGCAAACTTTATTGAAAAAATTCAAGGTTTTGATCAGGATCTCTCTATTAAATTTGCTCAGGGATGGAGGAATCGTGTGGTTAAGTACAACAACATCGAGGTTGAGATATCAGAGGAACTTATTGCCCAAGTCACCGGGCTCAGTCTAGATGGCACCAAATTCTTTAACAAGTGGGTGGACAGAGATGTAGAAGCTAAGAAGTTTCTTGATGAGGGGGAAAATCTTGAATTTGTGACTGCTGGCATCAAGCTTGCCTCTGTTCCCGAGCCGTTTGCTGAAATCGCAAGGATGGTAGTGAGGTATGTTACTTTAGAAGGGATTTTGTCACTATTCCCCAAAAGCATTTGATCTTTCTTAACCATTATCATAGAGACATCATCATCAACTTCCCTCATTACTTGTTGAACTCTTTGGAGAAATCGGTTCTGGAAGTTCAAAATAACACTAGGGCAGTTCCCCTTCATCAAGGGTTAATACTACTTATTCACTGCCAATGCTCAGCCTATCCCCATTTGGATTCTACTCCTCCCTCGGCCTTCATTCCTCCCCCTGCCCCCCTGCCTCCATTCTGCCCCTGCCCGAAAGGAAGCTTGACACTGCTTCAACTAGCAAGAAAAGGAAGAAGATGAAAACAAAGGTCCCTGCTTCTGAGAGGGTTCTTAGAAGTCATAAAGACCTGGAGCTTTCCGCAAATCTGTTGCACATTAGTAATCTGGTGGAGGAGCCTAAGGATGAGGATTTTTTGGTCATAGTGGGTAAGATGGAAAAGGAAATTCAAGAACTTAAGAGTGTTATTAGAGAAATGGATAAAGCTAAGGGCAAAAGGAAACTGCAAAATGATGAAGAGGAGGATATCACTGCTGAAATTTTCAAGAAGCTCCAATCTCTGGATGGCAGACTTGGAAATGCAAAAGGACGTAACGACTGTATCCTCTCTACCCTTAAAAGTATCTATAATTTCATTGAACAACATGTTCGTAGTATTTGCAGTCTCAGCGGTATTACCGAGGACATTTGGGGCTCCAAGGAGAAAAGAGATATTGCAATTGCTCAGGTGGATTTGAAAGACCCTTCCCAGGCCACCGCCATTGCATTCTTTGTCTCACTTCAAATGATCAAAGCCAAGATTGACCGGGCTATCAAGTGATGTGGAGTTCTGTTGCTGTTTACTGGCTGCGAAGTTACTGTTGACTGGCGGTTTTGGTGTTGTCTTTTGGCTGAGATGTCCAGTGATGGTTATCTCTTGTTCATTTTTTGTCTCTTCTACTTTTGTTCGGATCACTGTACGTCTTGATCCTATTTTATTACTATTTTGTATTATCTGGCTGTTGAGCCCTCTGATGTTGGACATTTTGCTCCTTTTTGGGCTGTTTTTACCTCTTTTGATATTTGGCTTTTGAGCCTTCTGTATACAGGGTATAGTCCCTTCAAAACTATTTACCTATAATAAAAATGAAGAAGTACCTTCTTCAGACACCTGTGCTCATCCCACCTAAAGATGACCAACCTATTTAACTCTACATTTCTACCAATGACCATCCCTTTGGTGTCGTGCTCGATCATCACAACGAGAAACACAAGAAAAAATAATTTTATTACATAATTCGTACGCTTTAAGATTATGAGAATTGATATACTCACGTTGAAAATATTTTCTTAGCCCTAGTTTTTGTTGCAACTAAACTTCGCTACTACCTACTTAACCACAAGTCATTCTTCATCACCAACATCAAACCTATGCATTATACGTATGCTAATCCCTACAAACATTGATGTACCTCACTTTAGCTCATGTTCGATGCACACCTAGACATAGAGTTTATTCATCAAAAGTCTCTCAAAGGAAAAACCATTGTAGATCATTTGGCAGACGCCCCTCTTCCTAGACACCAACACTCAATTTTTTATTTTCCCAATGAATCTATCTACATTTTGTCCCTAGATGACACCATTTATCAAATGAACCTATTATTTTATGGTTCTAAATGTCAACATGGAGGTGGTGCATGTGTTATCCTCATTGCTATTGATGGAAAACATATGACATTATCTTTCAAAATTTATTTTGATTGTACCAACGATGTGGTTGAATACGAAGCACTTGTGTTAGGTCTCCAAAATACCACTACCCTAGATGTTAAGGCCATTAATATCTTCATATATTCTCAACTGGTCATCAACCAATTCAATGGTTTATACCAATATCTTAACAAAATAATTCAAAAGTATAAGCATCACATCGATATTCCTTTGACTACCTTTGATAATTACGACATTCAAACTATTTTACGCTCCACTAACAAATTTGTGGATACCATGGCTTTCCTTGCCTCACAAATATCTACCTCGCCTTCAGACTCTAAATTTTTTTTCATTGTACAATGATTACAGTTACCCTCTTATCTATTCTGTGATGTAAAATTTGTGGGATGAGTTGAAACCGACCCACGTGACATTTGGTATAAGCAGTATGTTGAATACCTCTCCCTTTCAATCCTACCTCTTGATCTTACTCATAGTGGTAAGTGAGAATTCATCCAAAAGTTATCTCATTATGTTGTCATGTGGAGTATTCTATCCAAATGTGGCTTTGATGTTATCCCCCTACGGTGCCTCACTAGTTCTTAAATTCCTTACACCATTAAAGAAATCCATGATGGGATTTGTGGAGGACATTTCATTGGTCACATTGTTGCCAAATGTATTATTCACCTTGGATATTACTGGCTAACCCTTAACTAATATTATTGATACTATTTCAAACATTGTGTGAATTGTCAACAACACACTAACCTTCACCATACACCAAGTCATGCCTTACAATTCACCAGAGACTTTTGGCCTTTCTCCCAATGGGGTTTAGATCTCATCAGAGAGATTAACCCTGATTGTTCTCAATGTCATCAATGGATCATCATAACAATTGAATACTACACTAAATAGGTGGAAGTAGTCCCTCTTGTTTCTACCAAACCTAAGAAAATATGTGAATTCATTAACCATCACATCATTTTTCACTTTGGTGTTCCTCATTACCTCATCACAAAGAATGGTAAACAATTCAAAAAAAAAGACTCTATGAAAACTTTGTGATAAATTCAGTATTTAACTCAGTTTCTCTTAACCATAGTATCCTCAAACCAAGTTTCAAGCCAAATCAACTAAGAAAACCCTCAAAACAATTCTCATGAAATTTTTTGATGATACTGTAAGGATTGTCTTACGCACATTCCTTACCATTCAATCATGTAATACCTTTAGGGGTTTTATTTTATAATCTATCTTTGGTATGCTCATAATGGTTATTTCCACTTATGGCACATTTTTCCCTCTTAATCGGTTCTCCCCTTTTCTTACTCATTGAATCTTCTACATAGGACAAAACCTTCGACACTTATTTTCTAGGATTTCTTCTCCTTTTACCTATATTTATAGCCATCATCTACTTCAATCCTCATCTTAAACATTTTGTCTTTACACAACCTAGACGTAACCATGCCTAATCAACCTCGACACAACCATGCCTAACCAACCTAGACATAATCATGCCTAAAAAAACCTAGACACAACCATGCCTAAACAACCTAGACACAACCATGCCTAATCAACCTAGACATGACCATGCCTAATCAACGTACAAAAAACCATGCCTAATCAACCTAGAAACAACCATGCCTAACTTATCTTTCTCATTTAAGCATACATAAACTCACCTACCTCATTTTATTCTTCCCTATCCTATGGGAGAACTACATCATCTTGAATCCCATTTCGCAAGGGTTGTGTAGGAAGCACTCTTAGGGCATGAGGCCCTTTGAGGTTAGCTCGACCAGTCTTTTACCCCCTCATCATTTTCCTCATCAAGAAAACCATTGGCTAGTTAATTTCCCTAAACGAAATAACTTGGAAATTTAATTAAAAGAAAACACAACTCAAATATCTAACTCAACCTTGCCTAAACCATATATTCTTCATGATGCCTTACAATGACAATCTATACTAACTCTACCATTCCTACATCTAACTCCATCATGCCTACATCTAACTTAACCATGCCTAAATATCTAGTTTCTATAACATCACAATAGTGGAAGGTAATCCATTCAACCATATAAACCATTGACTGAAGTATGCCTAAGTCTACTTTCCATAACATCAATATAATGAAAATGAAACCAAATAATACAACCATAACCATACATGCCTACACATATAGTTTCCCTGAAAACAACACATTATAAATAAATAGAGTGCATCAACTAAAATCATGATCATCAACCTATAAATGGGGCATCTGTATATCAATACACTGAAAATATAGATAAATAATACAAATATCTTAAAAAATATCATATACAATATCACATCTTCAGTACGCAGGCCGGTATATATTCATGTCTCACCCATGTGATGGCCCAGAACCCCAGCTACTCACCCTTATACCCTCAATTGGCCTCAATCTCCACCTACTCATCATCTCCCTAGTATCATCACATGTCCTTTGTTTCTATGAGCTAGTAACCTCTCACTCACCCTACCTATGTCGATGAAAAATCTCTAAGCTACTCGAGCTATGTGTCTGTGAGTTGGTCCTAACATTGGCTTCCTACTGCAATCTATACTTGACATACAACAAAACATGTATACCAGCTTCCAACAATCAGTCTTGTTAATACCTTGCCTCTAATACTGCATCTCTGTAGGTGGCCATATATATAACCTGGGGATGAGCCATCGCTCTTTCCCCAACATGTGGACCCTATCCCAAAACCGTGTTCCCTACATTGGTGCTTGTACTACTACTACTGCATGTGCCTAAGCTAGTGCTTGTGTAGCTACCTGCACCTATAATGTAGCCACATGTGCCTATGATGTGGATAACTTCCCTTGTAGAGTGGAAAAATGTGTCTGTAATGTAACAACTTGCACCTGCAAAGCTACCACATGTCCCCTACCACATATTGATGACTTTACAGGAGCTTGAGCGTGTTCCTGTGCTAGGTTTCCCTATAATCTAGTCACCTATCCAAGGAGGTTGGCCACATATGCCTATGCCTAGGTGAACTTTAACTGTAATGTGGTAACCTGCCCATGTAGTGTATCCCTCTAAACTATCACCATAGCTACATCTGGTGAGCCTGATCGTGGTAATATTTCCTGTAATTGTACTACCTACCATTTTCTATATGTAATAGTAGTGCCTACATCATCAATCCACCTATCTACAACCTTCTCCTCCTACCTTGTTGTCCTTGTCAGATGCAGTGGGGACAAAGGTCTCTCTATATCATCCCTATGATACTGAGGAAATGATGGAGGCATGTCCTGATGTAGCCCAAACTGGCATCAGAATCTATCCATAAGAATCATCTTGTGCTCACTAGAAAATCTCCCCGATATCCATCTGACCAACTATAAGCCTGACATGTCATCTTTCATACCTCCATTAGATGGAAAATCCACATATGGCCACCATACAATTTCCATCGCATATAACCCCTCCAACATCCTCTTGTAATAAGTCACATCATGTGATGCCTCCTCTGCCTATGGATGAGCCCCTACCAACACCCATCTCCTTGTAACCAACTATCATTACTCTCTGATGTCAATCTTTTCTAAGAATTCCCTATGGGCCAACAATAAATATGTGCTCAAAGGCCTAGTAGTGCAGTAAATACATACAATAAATACCATATCACTGAATCCTTTGATATACCCATAACTCCCTATATAGGTGTACCAAGTAGGTCAGTGCCCACACAAAACAAAACCACTCCTCAATCATGTCCTGAAAAACCCCCATCAGTGCTCGGGGAAATCTTCCACCCTCTAAATCTAGGAGTGCATAACATCCCACAACCACCATCATCAATTCTACTAACTTGGTCTCCTCCAGATGTGTAATGTACATAGCTTTGTAGCTGATGATGGCAATGTGTTCACCCAGGTCACCCACCACCTCACCAAATACTGTGACCATAGTCTACATTGCCTCATCAGATGAAATTTGATATACTGGCTCCCCCATAATAGGTAGCCACAAAATCATGTACACATCCTCTAGCGTGATAGTCATCTTGTTGGTGGGTAGATGGAAGGTATTGGTTGCTGAGTCCCATCTATCGATGAGAGAGATAATCAAACTATGATCTCAAATGATACACCTATATTTCCTTACACTGATGATCCCAACATCTCTCATATGGTCCCAATCATCCTTTATGACACTAGTTCAGATCTGTACCAAAAATGGTGGTACCCTATCCCACATAGTCAACTGGTGACATAGCTACATCATTACTAATTTAACTTGTCAATCAATTAATTTTATTTTTAATCATTTATTCCCTCCTACCTAGCCCCATCCCACATACAATTTTCCTCACCTATCTATTTTCTACCTATCTACTTCACCTACCTTATATTCTATCTTTCCCAAACACTTACACATATTTTTATTTACTACTTTCCTTCCTTCACTTACTTGACACTGGTCGCACCTTAAGCCCAACCAATTTTAATTACCCTCAAACTCAATCCCACCCTATTTACCACTACCTCATTCACCAACAATCTATCCTACCACTCCATTCTTCTCAAATTTTTACCACCTAAAATTTCATTTTTAGGACTTAGTCCCTTTTTACAATGACCGACATTGGTCACCATGACTAGTACCAGTCACCCTTTAACCATGCTAATGCCAGCTAACCCACCAATGCTAGCCAAACCTTGATCGACATCAGTCACTGGTTTGACCCTAGGGTCAAATCCTAACGTCCCTATTTTGTAAAAATTAACCAAATACACCTCAAATCTACCCAACATCACCTAAGTCCCACCCACATTAATTTTACCACCTAATTAACCTAAATTTCATCCTCCCCATACCTGATTTCACCTCATTTTTATCAAAAATTCCAAATTCATTTTACAACCCAATTTTTTTTCGCTGCCTTCATTTTAATTACAAACATCAAATATCTTTTGAATCCTACCTCTACTCAGCATCGTCTCCATGGTGGGATCTCCAGTCTCTATACTAGTAGTCCTCCTACTCCCTCTCCCACCTTAGCCATGCTTAAATCCATTCCTCAGCTCTCGACCAATCACCTCGATCGTATCAATCTCATGGGCCCATAAAAATAAATTCCTCTCAGTCACTAATCACTCACCAAGTCAACCTTCCTTCTCACCTCGTACTTTCTCTACTCCAAAAGTTCTTTTTATCATTATTTTTCCAAAATTAGAATGTAACAAATGAATTAATAAAACACAGATTCTAATTTTTTTACCCCCAATACAACTCAACCAACATTGGTTTCTTAACCTAATGATCCGACATCGGTTATCCCTTACTAGTGTCGGTTCACCTTCAACCAGTATCGGTCACCTTTCCACCATCCTATACCTAGTAGATACCCTCAATTTTGCTATCTGAAATAATTTTCTTATAACCACAACCTCCCTCTATCCTCATAACCCCACTTTTGAACAACCATAAATATTCTAAGTATTGGGCACGTGAATATAGGGTGCTATAATAGTAAAATCACCCTAGCTCAGGACTTAGTTGTTTTGTGGATAAGGGCTATTTTTTGAGATAGTGTGCAGAGCACACATAAAGATGAAGACTTGTACTACATGCTATGGTATTTTGGGAATAAGTGGTAGATAAGCATCATGCATAGTTTAAGCTAATAATAGGAGTTCTACTTGGAGTTAACTATAGGAGATCTAATGTTAGAACACTTACAGGTTATTTATACTATTGTAAAGGTACGTGTCTATTATCAGCATGCGACCTATTTTGATAAGTGCATAAGTGGTGAAGGGAAATTCCCCAACCCTATTAATATGTATTGAATTGCGTAGTTAAGTAGGTGGTGAATTATTGTAGACTTGTGTTGTTGGTTTTGATGCACATAACTCATGGAAATACTTTATAGTGTAAGAAGCTTCTATGTTTTACATTACTAATGCAATGAAGTATATTGGTTGGATGATGGTATTACACATGACTAAATCTGGTTCTTATATGGTTAATATTATCATAGTTATTGTTTAGTTTATTTGTCATGATTCTCTAAGATCTAGATCTGGATTTTACAATGTGGAATGTTTATGTCTACTTTTGAATCTGAACATGTTTGAACATAATCATACTAACATCCTGTATAAGACACTATAAAGAGGGACTTAGTACCTTTACACACTTTGGGTGACCACTCATCTTAGGCTGAGTGATGTGCTAGCATGCCTGGGTTATTCACAGTAAAATCTAAGCTGCATCAATGGTTCCATTGTTGGGACCTCTTTTTCAGCATTTTTCAAGATGTTTCATGAAGAAGACACACTGGTTGACCCTATCAAGTTTTGAGGAGTGGATACTAGATCTGGAAGAAGAATATACTTGGATATTCAACACTAGATCTGAGTTTGATGCATGCACATTGGTGGAGAAGAACTTGTATGAATGTTTATATGAAAGTTTCTTTTCTATCTTTCCAATAGAATTATACAAGTGGCTGGTTGCTTATGCATCTAAAAAGAATTGGAGGTTTCACACACTTTTCTAGACATAGGAATAATTTTAGGCCCTCTATAATGCTAATCTAATTTGGATGTGTGCTCTAGACACGTGGTTTTGTGGTGTTCTAAATAGCTATATTTTGGAGTACCCAGTTTCCACTTATTCTTTCCCGAAGGTAGATGAGTTCCAATTTTTTACGTTATCCCAGGGGAACCTATCTGTAAGGAATTCCAATCGCATTTAAGATCTTATTGGTAACCCTGAATTTGGAAGAAAATATGATGGCTAGCTAAACCCCACCATGCATGGGGGTAAGGGAAGGTTTGGTGAAGGATGGTGGACCTAGCGGCAAAAATAAAAAGAGAAGAAAGGAAACTTAAGTACAATGAGGGGCTAGAGAGGGAGTTAGGGAAGAAATGTGAGATTGCACAATGGATGGCGTTGAGGAGAGAGATGGCTCATGAAGGATTTGGAGCTCATAGAGAGGGTGTGGAGCTAGACTATTTGGAACTCCCCCATCTGAGAAAGCATGATATGAAACCCTCATTGGCCTCTAATGAGAGTGCACTAATAGAGATGACATGGGCCATGAGTGTGCATCTGAATCTACCTGAAAACCTAGCCCTTGCGTTTGGTTTTCTAGTTTCTAGTACAACTAGTATTTAGCAAGCTAGTTTGGGTAGTAGAATAACATGATTAAACCAAAGAGAAAGTACATCTATGGCTAGGAAAAAAATTCCTTGTTATTCTGAGGTACCTTTTCACATGTTTCATTGGCATAGAACTCAAGCACACATAATTTTGAACTCACCTCTGGGAGTAGTACCACCTCGTAAATTGTAGGATTTCAGTTTAGTACCACTATTAGGACATAGGGAAGTACATCTTATGGTTCACTTCTATCTACAGGTGGAGGACCATGGGGCATATGTGGCTCTAGTTTTGGTAGATCTAGTGGGTCTGGAGGTAGATGTAACACAAGGGGTTCTTGATCTAGTGGGCATGGTCCTCGCCAACCCTATAATATTTGCATGGATGTGTTGCTTCATCTTATAGAGTATATGGGAATTGAAGATGTTGATGAGCATGTGCAGATGTGTGAGATACTGTGGCGTGTAAGAGTGATCATGGATTTTGAGCACAAGGAAAGTTAGTTTGCAACTATGTTTTAGGGATGCACACATAGTTGGTACAGGAATTTTGAACCTGCTAAAACTTGTGTAAAATATACAACATTACGAGATGCTTTCCTTAAAGAATTTTATATCCCTAAGTTCGAGCAGAAGAGTATAATCGTGCTTAAGGATATTAATTAGGGCACTACTGAGAGTGTTTGGGAATATGATGCCAATTTCAAAAAAAAATTGTCTAAACATTTGTATGATATCCATGTAAGCCAACATGCACAATGGTTTATCAGAGGCTTGAGCATACCTTTTAGGATGGCGTTATCACATAATACATATATGGATCCATGTAAAGTGCTTGAAGAATTTTTCACATTGGTGTAGTCATAAGTATGGACACTGGAGTGAACCCATTCATGGAAGCTCGTATTGCAGCTATGGAAATTTTTTTGGAGAAACTATTAGCCAATTCAGCACATAACACACGTACTAGGATTTTGTGTATAGATTTTGAAGTTGAGAGGAACACTAAGGATATTTTTCCCCATAGTCAGTGTGTTCATTGTTGTCAGACTATGAGATATGTCATTTATACCATGATGTAATCCGCTGCCCATTATTACAATGCGCGATATGGGAGAACATATCTTGCTACTATAAGATTTTTTGGTCCATGATTCACAATATCAAGGATTGTAGGTTGATTGATTAGATCCATGATGCCATCGATATTGGTGTGTGACACACAAGAGTATTAGATAAATCTAAAGGTAAGAGTGAGCACCATGATCGTGATCACACTGAAGAATGCTATGATTAGAATGAAGATTGCTTTGAAGGAGGTCATGGCAGAGGTCGAGGATACTGTGGTGGATTTAAGGGCAAAGATGTGGTCATGGATGAGGTGAGTTTCCTCATGGAACATGTTATATGTTTGGATCTCTTTACCACTATAGGCGTGAATGCCCTCAAAATATTACTTGTTCTTTTTGTGGAAAGAATAATAACTATGAGGAGTTCCGAGACTTATATGAGCATATTAGCAAGTAACATAAATAGAAGAACAAGGGTGAAGGGATGGTTAGAATACAACACACAATGGATAATCAATGGATGCCAAAGCTGGATCCGAAATTTGAGGTAGTACCTATGAAGATTACTACATGCACTGAAGATGCGCATGCTAGAGAAACATTGTAATATAATCCTACCATTACTAAGGATGAGGTTCTACATGTAAGATACCCAAATCCTACACATTAGACGGAGGTTTATCAGGAGACCATGGAGGTGCTCAAAAATCTTCAAGGTGAAATATAGTGTTTAAAGGAATAGTCACGAAAGTTAGAACAAAAAAAGGAAATAGAGACGGTCTAGTCAATTGTTGATGATTTGAAAGAGGTATGTAAGACTTTACACCAGGAGAATATTTTTCCATTACTAGGGAATTAGTTCAAGGGAAACACTCCATGTGTAGGTATTGAGAATGGATGAAAGATCCTACTTGCTAATATCCCCCTCATAACTTGGATTATGACAAGGAGATCAATCTGAATGTTGTTATGGATGGGTGGATTTTGAGAAATATATTGATTGACATAGGCACAAAAGTTAATGTTCTTACTTTAGATGTATGGGTACAAATGGGAAGACCTCCATTACAACCATCCTTTAATGTATTGTTTATGAAAAATTTACCTAAAACCGCTTGAATAGGATTTTTAAAGGATGCATCCATTACTATACAAGGGGCCAAGTTCACTAGGGACTTTGAGGTTTTAGTACTTGCGGAAGCAAAAATATTCCCAGCTCTACTTGGGCACCCTTAGTGTTATGTAAATAATGTTGATCTATGGTTCAGCAAGGGGTATATAAGTTTTGAGAACAAGGAAGAACATGTTATTATCCATTTAACAATGGGAAATCTGCACCTTATGTTGAACCTTTGAGTGAGGAAGACCTGAACAAAATTTATGTGCACATCATTCAAGATCTAGAAGTACTTGAACCATCTACGAAAGGAATCCTCCAGTGTGAATATGCACATTCTATTAGTGATACTAAAAGTATTGCTTGTGATAATTGGTCACATGGAACTTATGATATGGTTGGGTGTGAAGTAACAAGTGTATCTGCGTGAGGATGCAAACCTCAATGTATTAGGAGGATATGTAAGAACCTTGTACCCTGGTACATTAAAGAAGAAGACCCTGGGTATGCATGCACGCCATGAAGGAACAATGGAAGGATCAACTGGATAGAAGAAGTATGTTTGTGTATACCCTTCATGGGGAAATAATGAGTTAGTGGATGGATCACAAGGATAACCTCATAGAATGGAATGAAGTGAGAATTTCTCTAAGAACCTAGTTTCTCAAGAGTAATGCACCTTCTCAGATCTATACATATCATGGTAATCATCCTATGTAACACTATGTTCAGTAGTGTGAAAGACTCTAGAAAAATGGGAAGGAAGCTTTACCATCTTCACTATGAGTGCATAGACTTTATTTCACTTTGTAAGGCTGTGCATGTGCTTGGTATGTTTATGCAGAGCTATATAGGGAGACTAGAAATTGGCAAGAGTTGACTACAAGAATGATCCATACTTTTGGATACTTCTCTAATAAACCTCCGGTGAAAGAGACATTATGGGCTATGGAGCACTTGATTATGGGAGACAGTGCAAAGTCTGAAGAACTCATTCAGGAGTTATTTGGTGAGGAAGACCTAGGAGCTCATTTTGATGAAGTATATGAGACCAATGCCAAAATACTTAAGGGCATGTTCCTTGAGAAGTAGAAAGGAAAGATGGTCTCTATAGTGGATGATGAAAAAGTAAAAATTTTGGACATTGATCATTCAGAAGGTACATGTGAGGTTTTAGACAGTGCGGATAAGAAGGCACGTGCCTATCATGAACCTATGAAGACCAAGAAAGTGAACATTAGAATTGATGTTGAACCTAAGGAGGCCATTATTGGAGATTATTGGTCTGATTCTGAAGTGGCTAAGATAATTGAGTTACGACGTGATTTTCAGGACTTGTTTACTATAGGCTACCATGAGTTAAAAGGAGTGCATGAATATTTGGGTGAGATGAAGATTAAGCTAAAGGAAGGTGTGCACCCAATTAGGAAGAGACACTATAGAATAAAACCTAACCTGCACATAACAATTAAAGAAAAAATTGACAAGGTGTTACCGTATGGAATCATCAATCCTCTAAAAGAATCAACGTTGGTTATCCCCATGGCAATCATTATAAATAAATATTGTCCAATTAGGATTTGTGTGGACTAAAGGGAGTTAAATGTTGCATGTGTGATTACTCCTTTTCCTAGACATTTAACTGAGGAAATATTAGAAGGAATTGTAACGCATGAAATTTACTCTTTTATAGATGGATTATCTGGCTATCATTAGGTAAAAATTGCTAAAGAAGATTAAGAGAAAACAAAATTCATGACTAAATGGGGAATATTTTCATATACAGTGATGCCCTTTGGTTTGAAGAATGTGCTTGTTGTATTTTTTAGCATAGTTGTTCAAGAATTCTAGGATTTTATTCAAAAATTCTTGCAGGTTTACTTAGATAACTTGATGGTATATAGGCTTGTCAAGGATCATTGTGAAAACTTGGGCTTAATGTTTGATAGATGTAGATAGTTAAACATCTCCTTAAATATCAAGAAGTATGTATTTTCTACACCCTTTGAAACTCTGTTAGGGCATATCATTTGCAAGGAGGGTTTGTTAGTAGATCCAAACAAGGTTGCAATTGTCGTAAGCCTAGAGGAGCCTACCAGTCAGATTGAGGAGTGTGGATTCTTAGGCCACAAATGGTATTACATAAAATTTATCAAAGGATATGCTAAAATTTTCATGTCCTTGGAGGAGTTACTAACAGAAAAAGGGACATTCTATCAGGGAGAACCGCAACAACAAACATTTGCAGCGTTGAACAAGAGGCTTACCAAAACTCCTATTTTTTGATTTCCCTCATGGAACCAACTTTTTCATGTACATTTGGACACCTCTAGCATGGCCATTGGTGTAGTATTAGCTCATTCTGGAGAAGGTATTATAGATCATCCTATTTTTTTTACCAGAAGAAAGTTAAATCCTGTAGAACATAGCTATATAACTATAGAGCGTGAGACCTTGTCGATGATCTATGCACTGTATAAGTTTAGATAGTACTTGATAACATCACCTTTTTTGTTTTATACAGATCACATGGCATTAAAATACTTGGTAAATAATCCCATTTTATAGGGGTGCATATGTTGGTGGGTGTTATTATTCTAAGTATTTGACTTTACAGTCATGGTAAAACTTAGTAAAGTATTTCTGGCCAAAACCACTCATCAAGAATTAAATCAAGAGAGGAGACGTAGACAATTAAATATCTAATGACAGCTGCATAGTTGTATAGGTTAAACCACGTGCCTTCAAAATTGGAGTATATTGTTGTCTTTTTACACACAGGTACGGTGTCAGAAGGAATGAAAGCCTTGAAGAAGAAACAACTTACAATTCATGCCACACCTTTCATGTTGATCAGTGGTGACTTAGACAAACTAGTCTAAGATGAGGTATTACGTTAGTGTGTATTAGAACATGAGCACACATATATCATGGAAGAAGCTCATGGATGTATTGTAGGTGGGAATTATGTAGGTGATATCACCTCTCGTAAGATTATACTTGTTTTATCATGGGAGACCATGTACACGGATTGAAAAGAGTATTGTAAGGCATATGATCACTTTCAATGCCTTGGAAAACCTGGTCAAAGAGATGAAATTCCTTTGAGGCCTATTACTAGTGTAGAACCATTTGAAAAATGGGCATTAGACTTTGTGGGTCCTATTTCCCCAGCCATTTGTAGAATTGGATCACACTACATCATCACTTGTATAGATTTTCTTACAAGGTGGCCAGAATTAGGACCTACAAAGGAATGTACAATGGCTAAAGTGACAAGGTTATTATGCAAAAATATTCTTACTAGGTATGGATGTCCGTTGAGTCTAACAAGTGGTAGGGGCACACACTTCTAGAATGAGACAATCAAGATATTATTGGATGAATTTATGGTCATGTACCACAACACTAAATCTTATCACCCTCAAGAAAATGGGAATGTTGATGCCTTCAACAATATAATGAGCTATACCTTGAAAAAAAAATGTGATGTTGGAAGGAAAGATTTGGATGATAAAGTTTTTGTTTTACTTTGGGCATATAGAACAACCTATAAAAGGTTGAATAAGGCCATACCCTTTTAGTTGGTGGTTGGCATAGAATTAGTTTTTCCCATAGAATTCAAGTTACCTTATTTGTGTATTGCATGTGCAGGAGGTCTAGGTGATGAGAAAGCATTAGAAGAAAGAATTGAAAAGCTAATATAGCTGGATGAGAGGTGTGTCATAGTACGTTAGATTCAAAAGTAGGAAAATTCCAAACAGAAGGCATGACATGATAGACACATTAAGGAAAAGAAGCTTAAGGTCAAGTAGAAGCTACTTCTTTATGATTCAAAGTTTTTGCGCCACCTAGAAAATCTTAAGGTGCATTAGTTAGGACTGTATGTTATCACTCACATACTAGAATCAGGCACTTTCTAGTTAGAGGTGCTTGATGAAACACGGTTACTTGGTTACTTCAATAGGATTTGGTTGAAGCCCTACTATAAATAATCCTTCTTGGTGTTTTTAATAAGGTAGTATTACCATTTAGATTATATTTCCTTTATTTTATTTTATTTTAATGTATTTCCTTCTTTTTCACTATGTTTTGTTAGTTTAGTTTAGTGTTTTGTGTAATAAGTGTATTTCTACGCCAAAAAATGATCTCAATCTAATTTTTTAATTTACGTAGAGGAATTCACATACCATTAGTGTGGGGTGGATAAAGAAGTTATGGAAAAGAAATTAAGTCATGGGTAGCCACAAGAGGTATAGAAGGAGAAAGGTTTCAAAATTCATGAGAACTTCTGAAGAATTGCTAAAAATTAAGACCACGCATAAGGAATTAGGCGCTCAATATAATTTGAGGGAGGATGCAACATTGGAGACTATGTATGTTGGGTCACATTAGATAAACTAATTCTTCTTAAGGAAGTATGGGTAGAGAAGATCTGTGACATATAAGTAGCGGTGCTCCACAAAATTATGACTGAGGTGCAAGATTTTGAGGTGTGAGACATTGAAGCATGGGATGATGAGGCACACAATGCACTCAAGATAAATGTATGCCATGTATGATGGTAGGTGCAGAAATTAATGAAGGTAATTTTTGAAACTTTTTTTAAAGTTAGCATTATCAATGTCATTTGATACCTTGTAGAATTGAGAAGAAATTGCGAAGTGCGAGAAGAGAGGAAGACAAAGAGTATTCTGCAGATAAAGTAAACCTATCGCGTTGTGAAGCAAAATGTTGAGTACCTAGGTATGGAAGTAGGATTTAAGGATTGGTGCTTACGTACGATGGAAATGTGACTAGGTTTTTCATTTTACAGCTAGGGTTTTTAAACATTTTCAGAATCAAAAGGGGATATGGCACTACGGAAAGCTCCAATAATAGAGGAGGTTTATGATCAAGCAAAGGAGTGGCTGGTGGAAATTTTATATCTAGAGATTACTGATTGTAGGGTTATAGAGATTAACCTCTGAAATATAAAATGTATGAAGGAAATCATGACAGAAGTCTACAGAAAGGCTAATTGGTGACTGCAGACAACACTAGGGTGTTGGATGCCTTGGTGAAGAAACTACTTGAGAGTGTGGGTGTAATGCAGATCCTGGAAGTTCCCTACTTTTAAATGCCCGAGAAATTGTACCAGTGGCTAATGTCGTGGGTCCATGAATATTATTTCTATTTTGTGGGAAAGAGAATGAGGATAACTGCCAAATTAATTGGAAAATTTACTAGGATACGTGACACAGGTTTAGAAATTGTTAAAGAATTAACAAATGAAGAGGGAATTGATGCCACAAAATCCCTATACAAGTATAAGAAGGGGGATGAGCTTTAAAGGTCAATGATATCCTAACATGGCTAGAGTAGTAGTGTGGTTATAAGGGAGTAAAATATGGGCCATTGAGTGATGGAATGAGGTAAACATGCATTGGTTGCATATAGAGCACAAAATGGCCAAAAAAAAATAATACCATATCATTGGTTACATTGCAGAGAGCTTGGTGAATGAGGCACACATCCAAGCAGAAAGTGGTGACAAGATAACTTGGGGTGTAATTTTGTTATTAATTGCGTTTAGTGAAGTTAGGGTACTAGATGGTCCTGGGAAAACATATCGGAGTTTCCATTAGAGAATAAGTACCAAGCCGAAAGATATGCCAAGTACATGTTGCGTGGGTCTATTTCTAACACATACAAAGAGTGCTTGGATAAGTGCTTCCGAAGACTACACAAGGCATTTGAGGAAGAATGTCGCATTCTACGTGAGCTGCCAAAGGTTTTTGATGGAGAAGTTGAATTCACAGTTTACCAATATTTTATCTTGGGGTAATTCCACATGAAGTATGGGGAGAAGAGGCCATGGTGTATGTTTCCCTTTGTATTTACCACAATATATAAATTAAGGACTCTATAAATATATTTCATGACACGTGCCATCCCTAGTTTGACACCGAAAAAGTGGATGCTGACATTCACATTCTACGTAAAACATATATATGGCCAGGTAAGGAGTCCTATGTAGAAACCATGGAGTTTTATATTGTTGACAATATGCCAGAGAGTTTAGATGTAGGTAAGATTAAATCAACATGCATCTAAATTTACCTAAGGCTAAGGTTTAAGGATGAAAAAGTGGTGAAGGGTAGGGATATGGCTCTTCCATGACCTCCTAAGAAGAAAAGAAATGGGGACTTCAAGAAATATTACATCTGTGCCCCCTACTCCAGAAGACTTAGTACATATAAGAATAGAAAACATCCTAGATTAAGAGGAACTTGAAGACAATGTCAGACTTGTGCACACCAAAAGGATTCTAAGGAAGTAGTGTGCTTCAGGAGACACCAGTGTGGTAACTTCGTAACCAGTAAGGAAATCACCGTGCATGACTCCTATAAAGGATGAAGAGAAGGAGGGGAGAATGAAAAACAAATGTATTCCTATAAAATATAGTGAGTGTGAATTTCCATATCCAAGCATGTATGAAGAATAGGAAACTCCAAGAATGATTGGAGATAGAGTCGAGGCCACTCCCAATGTGGAAATGTAGGATGATGAAGATATGGGCGAGTGTGTAGTCTATGAGACTATAGAAACCAATGTGATTATTCACAAAGATATATCTTGTGAAGGAGAAAACAACACTAGTGGGGATACACAAGTACTCATGCACCCCACGTAGGAAGAAGGGAATGATGAGGAGGTCAACTAAGTGGTTGAAGATGATGTCCCATGAGATGTATGCGTAGTCAAATAGAAAAAAGAAAATGTATTAACACACTAGGATATCGGCGAGAATGCAAGTGCACATGAAGAGGAAGAAGCAGTAGGTACTCAAGACTTGGGTTATCTTAATGAAATTTCAAGAACTGTTTGAACCCATTTCTAGAGTACACTACCAAAAAAACACTTATATGGTTGGGATTGGATGGACCCTGAAATGGCCAATACATGCACTCACAAGCCACTATAATGGGGCATGAATACTCACATGGATGAGCTTGATTATGATGTCTACGAGGAGGTGTGCACTTTGAAGAAGATGAGGAAGGCACCTCATACACACTATGAACACTAAGCCAACCCAATTTTCATATGAGAAGGTAAGAAACACTTTGATTAAGGTGTCCATAGAAGTAGTGAGCCAAAATATGGATAAGGTGGAAACAATCCAAGCGTTACTAGAGGATAAAAAGGAAAAGGACACATAAATCAAATACCTTACTCAAAAGCATGATAATGTAGTCACGGATGCCTAGAATGTTAAGACAATGATGAAGAAGATTGCATATGAGATTCTACTGCAAAGGCCTGATTTTTAGGAGAAGGTGCCTCAAGACTTCAAGTATTAGTTGCACTATCTACGCACAATAGTTCACCTACTTTTGGATGAAGGACAAATGCTTCTCCCTGAGAAAAAGGATGTAGGGTAAGAAGCAACAAGAACAAGGGCCACTATCGATAGAAAAGTTTCAATATATGAGGCATTGCTCTAAACATTGAAGAATGAGATGAAGAGAACCAATCAAGCTCTTAATTTATGTGCGGCTCAAGACACCATAATAAGGACCAGAAATTTAGGGGAGGATAATGAAGTTCTAAAGGTGATGAAGGATTAAACATTTCAGTTCATAGAAAGGTTGGCTTTAGTAAAAAAAAATCATGAGGCTCTCGCAACAGCCCAGGATCTGCACAAGGAAAGGATTAACAAGATTGGAAAACTCATAGCACAGAAGATGGAGCTATTGGAGGGAATGTTGTCAGGTATGGCCAATGTTGTCCGGGTACTAAAAAAGAGAAAGAAAATATCACTCAAGGTGAATTAGATGACATAGCCACTAATATTCTAGAGAAAACAAGGATTGCATTGAGTGATTGGCAGACCTTGGAGGCTGAGCTAAAAAATAAATATCCAGAATTAATCCTTCTAGTTGAAGAAGAGGAGGTTGTGGAATAAATTTCATTATTTTGTACAGAGTTTGGTTCTTTTCATTATTTTTCTACCTATTTTTTAGTATTGAATACATATGAAGGAATTCACATCTCTGGGATGGTAATTTACTCTAGTGTGGGGAAATTTTAAACAACTAGAAATATTCTAAGTGTTGGGTGCGTGAATATAAGGTGATAGAAGTGCGTGACACTATAATAGTATTAAAGCACCCCAACTTAGTACTTAGTTTTTTTATGGATAAGGGCTATTTTGGAGATAGAGTGTGGAGAACACATAGATATGAAGACTTTTCCTACACGCTATGGAATTTTGGGAATAAGCGGAAAATAAGCGACATGCATAGTTCAAGCTAATAATAGGAGTTCTAATTGGAGTTAATTGTATGACATCTATTTTTAGAAAACTTCCATGTTGTGCATACTATTGTAAAGGCACCTGGATATTATCAACATGCAACCTATTTTGAGAAGTGCATAGGTGGTGAAGGGCAAGTCCCCACCCCTATAAATATGTATTAACTTGTGTAGTTAAGTAGGTGGTGGATTATTATAGAGTTGTGTTGTTGGTTTTGATGCACATAACTCATGGAAACACTTTACAGTGTAAAAATGTTTTTCGTTTTACAATACTAATGCAATGGAGTATATTGGTTGGATGATGGTATTAGACATGACTGAATTTGGTTCTTATATAGTTTTTTTTTTATTAAGGGAAAATAGTTTTGAAGGGACTACACCCTGTATACAAAAGGGCTCAAAATCCAGATAGTAAAGCTGAGAGAAACAGCCCAGAGAAGGGCAAAACTGCCAACCAAATAGGGCTCAACAGCCAAATATGACAATATAAGTGAAAAAAGGATCCAAACATATAATGATCCAAAAAGAAGTAGGAAAGATAAAAAAGAAACCAAAAGGGAAACATCATATAGAGCTCTATCAAAAAATAGTGCCAGAACCACCAGATAACAGCAACTTCATAGCCAAAAAACAACATCACAACAACCCGTTACTTGATAGCCTTATCAATCTTGGTCTTGATAGCCTGCAGCGACATGAAGAAGGCAATGGCAGTGGCCTGAGAGGAGTCTTGCATATCCGCCTGAGCAATTACAATATCCCTTTTCTCGTTAGGGCCCCAAATGTCCTCATTAACCCCACTTAAACTGTAGACACTATGAACATGTTGTTCAATGAAATTATAAATGCTTTTGAGGGCAGACAATATGCAGTCATTACGGCTTTTAGCATTCCCCAATCTGCCATCTAAGGACTGTAACTTCTTGAAGACTTCAGAAATAACCCCCTCTTCCTCATCACTTTGAAGAATACCTTTTCCCTTAGCTCTTTCCATATTTTTTATAGTCCCTTTGAGCTCTTGTATCTCCTTTTCTAATCTGTCCACCCTGTCCATCAATTCCTCCTCCTTGGGCTCCTCCACTGGTTTACTAATATATAGGAGGTTTTCAGCAAGTTCCAAGTCTTTTTGGCTCCTTAGGACCCTTTGGGAAGCAGGGATTTTAGCTTTGATGCTCTTGCTTTTCTTCCTGGAAGCAGCAGCTTCACTCTTGCTTTTCAGCAGGGGGAGTGGAAGTGGTGTGAGAAGGTGGAGGTATGGAGGAGGGAGGTGGGGTAGGATTCACTGGGAGGCAGTTGGAATAGTGGCGGTGGTTCTTATATAGTTAATCTTATCATATTTATTGTTTAATTCATTTATCATGATTCTTTAAGATCTAGATTTGGATTTTGCACTGTGGAGTTTTTATGTCTACTTATGAATTTGAACATGTTTAAACATAATCGCACTAACATCATGTATAAGCAACTATAAAGAGGACCTGGTACCTTTTCATGCTTTGGGTGGCTGTTCATCTCAGGATGAGTGACCTGTCAGTGCACCTAGGTTATTCATAGTAAATTCTAGGTTACATCACCCACCTAATTTCCTTATTACCTAACACTCAACTGCACTATAATCTATGACATGTCTTTGCCTCTACCTCAGCCTTACCTATGGCCTTACCTATTTACCCAACCTGCCCATGTCTATTTGACACTCGAATTCACCTAGTCATTATACCTTGCGGTAATGCTACTCGTAATGTTTTACCTACTAACCTAGCCTTACTTAATGTCATGATGTTTATCTTGACCAACCCAAACCTATTGGTACTATGGAACACACCTAATGCTCATTCCTACACCTAACCTAGTTATGTTTCTCAACTATATCCTATATCTTGGATACCTAGACCACATCAACCTTGTTTCGATAAACTATCAACATTTGATGATGTATATTTTCTGAGATCGTCACCCTAGTGTCTTTTCACATTCTATACATGTGCATGCATTTTAATTCCCCCACCTATTACCTACACCTAAAATAACCATTTCCCACACCCGAACCCTACCTTATATCTCTTCTTCACCAACCATTTTTATTAAACTCATCACCGATTTAGCTTGGTCCTTCACCAATTCTGAGTTTGAGGGGGATTCACATGAAACCATACCTGGGGAAACCACTCTTTTTTTTAACAGCATCACTTACCAATACAAGCTACACAAAAAATGGAAAAATGTAGACACCCAAGACTGGATCACATCCTCTAAACCACCTTCGATTAATTAATTTAATATTATTCCCCCACCATGTCCACTTGCACACATTATAATAAATTTAACTATCAATCCTAAGGTTAATTATCTAACTCACCTTGCCACCTCACTTATTCACCTCATGCTAGACCCATTCTAAACCTATTAATTTCCTTAGACCAAGTCCCCACTTATCCTAACTAACTAGGACTCTTTCTAACCCTAACTATTCATGACCTATTAATCCTATAACTAATTCCACATTTTGATTTATGCCATTAAACACTCCATACATGGATTAAGCCAAATACCACACCAAATTTGGGAGAAAACCCCTATTTTTTTCAAGTTAGACCAATTATCCTTAACCAATGTTGGTTATCCCTCGGCCAGTGCCAGTTCCCTAACCACCATTGGTTACCCTTAAATGAGAGCTTCTAACTCTTTACAAGGGTTTTCCAATTCATTCATTCACCTAATATTTGGCATTATAACTCTCGAGAATTCAAGCTATCATACAATAAACCAGAGTGCATCAAGTCTTCACTAACATCCAACTGTATCACCCACAACTTTAGATCATTATAGTAGAGCACACCAGATATGTTACCATGACACTAGACACATTCACATATCTCCCACTAATGCTCATTAACCAATAAACTTCAAATCTACAGATTACCAGATAAATAATTCATTATTATTTGGTTATGTTTTTGTTTTGATCATAAGTTTTTCATTTACTTCTTTCATTTGATCCCTCTCTATCCTGAATACCACCTTTCACCTATTACATCAACTTGGCACATTTAATTTGCCCTAGCACCTCTACCACACTTGCTGATCCTTAAAAAAAATCATATCATCCTCCCTACATCCCCTCAACTCTATGTGTAATCATAGAGACACCCAAGACACCCATTTTTTATATTTCCACCATATTTCCCCAACTGGCACCAGTCACCCAACTGGTTTCGGTCATTTTCCAATACCAGCATCGGTCACCTAACTGATACCAGTCTCTATGAATCGTAATTTTCCTCATAACAGAAAGCTCATAACTTCCACCAAACAACCTAGAATCACCCAAAACCTAGCCTAGACCTTACCTAAGAACTCACTGACCTTCCCCAACCAGAACCATACCTTTCCCAATATTAGATTAGTTTGTATTTTAGTATTTCACTTAATCTAGTGTATTGATAACGTTTTGAGACACATAAATCAAAGTGTTAACAATATGACCTTTACTTATCACATTTATTTTGATTAATTTGATAAAATAATTGATTGACATCCATCTACGAAGTACCATACTTCCCTGAGCTTTCATTTGCTAGGAAATCCACTATATATATTGTTTAATTCTCTCATGTGGTCTTGTTGTTCTTTAGAGGTAGTTCCTCCTAGCCAAAAGGGAGCTCTCACATTTTTTCTGATCAATGTCTACAATGCATGTAACCTTCTCACAACTATTCACATGTATTCCTCCTATGCCTATTACCCTTATCTATTTTATCACATTACTTTAAGTTGAAACACCTGAGAGTGTACTAGGGTGCCCTGGTCTATAATATGGGGACTCTGATAATTGTAAATGCTAAAAAAATGACAACTGTATGGTCAAAAGTTAGTTTCAAACCTTCCCTATTTGTTGTGCTGGATTTGTTAGATGAGATGGAAAATGACCTGCAATGTAAAGAAAAGTATCAAACCTTATAAAAATAAAAGATACAAATGAATGGGTTGGAATGACCTCAGCCAGCATACTACTAGTCTTATCACTTAGCATTACACTATATTTGGACTCGAATGTAGTTCTAGTGAGTGTGTGCATGTCGTGCCCTAGGTGTTTTCATGTCAGTCACACTTTATGAAGTAGCAAGCAATATTAACTAAAAAAAATGTAAATAGCATGTGCACATGGATTGGAATAGAATCCCCCCCTATGCAGTGTTTGTGATGCCAATCTCCTATCCTTGATGCATGGCACTATGTGGATGTAAGTGACACAGTGGATGCAAATATAGATGGAGTGATAATAGTGTGTGATGTTAGGACCTATGACCCTTATTATGGTCTTATAACTTTATATTTATAGGGAACTCAAGCTTAATTTCATAATTAATCTTGATAAGGATGACTAGGAAAAATATAAAGATGACTAATAACTAGAAATGACCCAAAAAGGAGTAAAAGGGGATATACATAGATCAGAGCACCTAGAGTGGGATTGGGGCACCCCAGTATAGGTTGGGGAGCCTTGATTTTGGGCTATAATGATGGGGAAATTATAAAATGGGCAGATAAGTGTTGGAAAATACACGAGAACTAAGAAATGAAATATAAAATAAAGAATGCTAAAAGGTGGGATTAATTAGCACTTTATCCACTTGAGAACCTTCTAAATAGTAGTATAAGACTGGGCTAAATTATGTTTAAAGTGCATAATTTTATATCTACAACTTTGAATGAGGAGGATATGGTTTAACGGGGATGGATGGGTTGGTGGGTTCATTATAGATTTTTTCATAAGTGAAAGTGATTTTAGGACCCAAAGAAGTGGCTTCTAAGTTTTTTAACCTACTTAGTAAGGCTTACATGGGGTTATTGGATGTATGAGGGTGAGAGGCTAATGGATGAGGTTGTATGAATAGGTAAGTTACATGTTTATTTTCCCCCTAAAATGTAGGATTCAATTTAAACTAGGTATTGATTAACTAATATGTGAGTATTGTGGGTTAATATAATAAGTACAACAATAAATAAGAGCTAACCAAATAAGGAGAAATTTCCCAAGAAACTACAAAAATAGATATGTGAAACCCTAGAGTGGAAAGAGAGTTATAAAGAACTCAACTGATTCGATGAGATTTCTGGATTCTGTTGCATAGATGGTTGGAGAAACAAAAGGAGGAAACAAAAGTGCTGAGGTCCAGGAAAGTGCAGATCTAGGAAATTTGAGTGGAATAGTACATGTATAGGTACAAGGGAACCTGTGGGTGCACTAGTCTAATATACAGGTTCCCTAGTTTGTAAAAAATCTCTACAAACCTCCTCTAAAGTGTCACTAAGTGATATCCTATGTTATTTTCCTACCATAATAGATTCACCATATTGTGTAATATGTCACTGGAAAATAAAAAATGAAGATGAGACCTATAAAACCCCAAAACAAGCATCAAACCCGTAAAAAGGAAAGATACATATGAAGTGGTTGGACTGTCCTTAGCTACCATAATGGTGTACTTAATAATTGAGTGTTTCAATACATCTCAATCCCAATGAAGTTCTATGTGTGTGTGTATAATCATATCCTAGGTGTTATTATTCCAATCGTACTTTGTGAAAGTAATGAGAAATAACTATGTGTAGAAATGTGATAAATGGTGGATGGAATAGAATAAACTTCCCTCTTATGATGTGTGATGTAGATGAACCAACCATGTCCCTTGTGATGGATCTAGATAGAGGAAAATGAGTTCTAGATGTCTTAGATGGAATGTAACCTTAGGTGATGGTAGTAGTGCCTAGTTATTATTCCCTCATTATGGTATTAAAAATTTATATTTATATGATCTCTTATTCTAATTTCGTAATTAACCCCAAAAATCCTAACCAATAAAAATATAGAATGCCCAAATGGCTAAAAAGTGCCCAAAATATGCAAGTAAAGTGGGAAAAGGATCATGGTGCCCCTACTAAAACTAGGGTGCCTGTGGGCGCCCTAGTACTGGATCGGGTGCCCCAGTCAAGGTTAAAATGAAGCAAAATGAAAAAATAGACTGTGCATGTATATGTAAGAGGTCGACAGTGTCAATAGAAATTAAAGTAAAATAGCCAAAAAACGGGGCTTAATTAGTACTTTCTTCACTCAAAAACCATATGAATAGTAGTATGGGACTAAAACTAAATAATACCCAAAGTGCATGATTTATTTTCTAAATTTTTCCCCACTTTATGTTGGTGAGTGGAACGCTCTGTAACATAAAGTAGATAGAGATGCGTACCTAATGTCCATATAGATTGATGTAGGAAATGCACCGAAGGACTAGACAAAGTGTGGAGTGACAACAAAATGATGGAGCATGGAAACTACAGATGTAAAAGATAAAAAAGTGATGAGAGTGAACCTAGGGAGGAAATGCGTGTGTAGTTTCCAATGTGTGTGATGTACCTACATGTTAGTATGAGGTGTGTGCTACCAAAAAATGTCATTTTTGTTGACGCTATTGTTGTTGTTGTTTTTGTTGACTTCTTACTTCTGATATGAATAGACATGCAAAGAGAAGACAATCAAGTAGTCAAATACACATGTGTATATGTCAAAAATGCATGTAAAAACACATGTATATAGTAAAAAGGTAAAAAATGGAAATGAAAAATTTAAAAGGAACATGTGCACCTAGTCTGTGATGATTGAAATGGTGTAGAGAGAATATCCTATACTGTGAGTTTTTAGGGTGATCTCATGCCACCCTGGATGAATAAGTGTAGGGAGAAAGCTGCATTATTCTCCAACTTGTAATTGATTCCCTAAAGTATGTGTGTTAAGATATCTCTGTACTACCTGGTTTTTGGGGTGATCTGACGCCACTGGCTGAAGTAGTGTAGAGAGGAAATCCATTGTATCCTCTAATCTATAACTTCTCCCAAGAATGCTAAGGAAAAACATGTCTTCTAAAATCCAATGTGTACAGGTTTTGTAGACTGGTCTAAAACCACTCATTGTATAACCCACAATGCCAAGGGAGGAAACTGAAATGAACTGAACTGGTGTAGAATGTAAAACCCAAAATGATTACCCCTTCTTTGGGGGTGCATGCAATGTCTATAATAGGAGAATGCAGCCCTAAAATAGGACCAACCACATAAACTATTCCATGTAGGGGGAAGGGAATATGCTTAGTAGAAACTAGGGAACATGTAAAGAAGTGGCTGGAAAACAAGTGTTAGGATGAACAAACATACATGTAATAGAAAAGTGTATGCTATCAGATAATGTAGAAGCTAAAATAAAAATAAACATGTAAGAAAGTATTATAGACTGCCAAAGTAGGTTGTAAACGGGTAAGTGCACCAAGTTGGGGGACAATTAAGTGGACATCAAATCCTGAATTTTACATTAAAAACAGCAAAACATCAAATTTAGTCTTCCGCGGACGTGAACCATGCCGAAAAGTAAAAACTATGTCATAAAAATGGTACCATTGTGTAGGGGAGACTATTAGCTTTGTATAAATACTGATTTTAAAGTGAATAGAAGAGGATAAATATCATTTTATAATTTTTTACTAATAGTAGGTCTTTAAGACACTTTTTCTTGTGAATGTTTATGTCTACGTTTAAGACTGAAAAATTTGTTTCACTTATCAGAATGTGATAAAACTTATACCATCCCAACCATGGTGAAATTATATACATGTTCAAAAAAAAAATTATTTGATTTCAATATTTTTTGATGAAGTTATGGTGGGCAAACGGAAAGTGGTCTGTTTTCTTTATGTTTTCATACCACTTTCACAAAAAAAATCATAAAAAATAAAATATTACTCAAAAAAATAAAAAATAAAATCCATCCCAAGATAGATAGTGGCATATAACTTCTCACAAAAGGAAAAAAATATATATCAATTTTTGGTCATCCAAATTGTGGGCAAACGGACTATAATCTTATCAGCGTTTTTAAAAAAATATACCAAGTCATTGAATTTTGAGTGTTTAATATAGCTAATCTTGTCCATTTTTTACAAAAAATAGTATTTTAGAAACTAGATTCCGGATGCTACGATTCATATTAATATAATTTTGTCTAATTTTGAGTGTATGTATTGCTAATAATCCCTACAAGTTGATATTATGTTGTTATTTGCAATATGATGTCCACGGATGACCCTATATTTGTCCATCAACTTCCTGCACTTACCCAAACATGGGACACCACTCACAATGTCGCAAGACACTCAAGTCCATAATGGTCACATACAAAAAAAAAAGTGTGCACACAAAACAAAGGTAAAGGCCCGCATACAATAACAATCAAAACAAGTAAGTAAAAGCAACAGATAGCCATGGAAGAAAATAATCCTAAAAACAAATGTTGCACATGAGACACCCGTTAGCATGTTAGAAAGATAACAAGTATTTCAAAAGTGTGTATAAGAAAATAATGAAAAGTGCTAAGTACAAAAGGAAATAGTACCACTTGTAGTGTACGAATGTGGATGCCCCCAGTGATTTTTGTAGGACTGATAGAAGGTAAGAATCCATGTTTCATGTAAGAGACCTGTATCTATGATGATAACTAGAAAAATACATGAATGTGCATGTGTGGATGGTGAAGATAATGACATACAAGAAATATAACTATCATGTGTAATAAAACTACCATATAAAATAAAATGCAAGAAAGAGTAAAAGTAACCAGTATATGCAACATGTTGTGGATGGATGGAATGGAATTCAAGATGAATGATAAGATTTGCATTCTTCCCCCCGATTGAATGGAGTTTTATGCCATGAGGATCATTTGGTTTTCCCCCTCAGCAATCAAGAATGAACCATAAACGAGAGTGAATCATCGGGAAATGGTTGAAGTGTGTGTTATATCTAACGTGCTATGATGCTTTTGTATGTGTGATGATGATATGTAACCTAGAGATCATATTTACGTGATTTTTATAGCTAAAGCATATATCACGACAAGGTGAGTGTAAGAGTGATGATTTAGCCTAAAGTGTATATCACTACAAGATGATGGGATAGGTGACCATTTAGCTTATGCAATGTGTCACTAATCTAGTAATGTTACATGATAGAAGGTCAAATGTTGAATGTGTGAGTATGAAGAGGTCCATTTGATTTGTAAAACCTCAAAAATTGAGAATGGGCCGAGGAACTAAAGTGTATCATAGGGTAGGTAGTGCAACGCGTAAAATATGTAGTATGCATGATGATAATAGATGACCATATGATGTGTAGAATGTAGTGTAGGATGTATAAGATGTAATGTAAGATGTGGATGTAGACTAAAAAGTGTAAGATGTGCACTATGTAGTATGTGAGATGAGGATTATGTAATATGAGACTCGTAGACCATTAGAGTGTGATAAACACATGATGAGTACTAGTATGGTATATAGAATATGTATGATGTGTAGATGCGCAAATGTTGAGATGTGAATGATTTAGACTAAATGTAGAATGTAAGATGTATGATGTGTGATGTGTGAATAGACATAGTATGTAGTACTTATGGTTCAATATGTGGGGCTCATGTGCAGTATTCCCTCAACATTCAAGTATGAATTGAAGCACAAGAGTGTGTCATTGGGAAATTAAAATGCTAATATGCGTGATGATTATGTTTATGTAAGGAGATTGATGTAAGATAATGTAAGGATGAGATGTGTATCGATGTTAATATAAGAGGGGGATGTGTGAATGCTATTTCCCCCAATGTGTGTGTGAATGAATGAACTATCCAATGACAGTGAAGGATGAAGGTCCTCCATCTAATGTATATGGTGATGAAAATGTATGACCATGATCTAATAGTGTTGGTATAGTAGACAGATGTTGTGCTAGCGAATGAAGTCTATCTGCATGTAATGGATGAGTATATGATGAATGTTGTGGCATAGAAAAAGTGTGTCAGTGATGGAGATATATGTAATTCTGAGTGCAAAGGTGGTGGGTTCCCACATGGAATAAACTAAGGTGGTGATCAACGTCAAGATGTAGAAACTATCGTAGGAAAGGGCCTATGCCTATGTGTAGGACTAGCGGAGTGGTGAGGTTGTCTAGATAATGCACGAGTAGGTGAACTAGGAGTAGATTAAGATATTATTAAAATAAAGTGGAATGTGTTAGATTAATTAGGTGGTGTGGTAACTAATGTGTGAGGAGATTATGACCATGTAGTAGATGAAGGGACACCATCAATAGAAATAACCTGGTTGTTGTGAATAAATTTTAGTCTCAAGTGATTCATAGAGATGATAAATTGAGACCAATGAATCCAATTTATACCGAGAATAATTTCACACCTATCAATTGTGTTTCTAATGAGGAAAGGCACAAGCATAGTAAGGAAACAAACCATAATGTATAATTTGACCACCATATGGTTTATTCATAGGCTATGCAACTTGTGATAGAGCATAATTGATAGCCTTAAGAAGTGGACTGGAACATGCACTAATGGCCATGATGGATCAACCTTAGTATTATTCATGGAGATCGATCCAGTAGATGCATGAATATATAAGTGATTAGATGTGAAATTTGTATGATAATTGTAATTAGAGAAATAGATGATAGGTGGCAAAGCCTTAGTATGTGCAACTAATAAATCAAGATCCCCTCATATAGGAGGATGCATTGCATGATATCTATGATTAACATAAGAGTCAGATGATTTATTGTCACATGGTTGGGATTTATTATTAAATAATTTGAGTTTACCCTTGTCATTGACTGGTGTAGATTCTATAGAATTTGAAAATTCAAGCTTGTTTTTATCAATAAGATCTTGAATAATTGTTCTGAGTTTGAAACATCGATTTGTAAAATGTCCCAAACATCTATGATAGTCACATAATTTTTTTTATGTAACTCCTCCCTTTTTTTCGTAATAGATCTAATTCAAGTGGTGGAGGGAGCATGATAATATTTCTCTTAAGAAGTTGTTGCAATATGAGTTGTGTGGCTATAGGAAAGTTAGTATACACTCACCTAATTAAACCTCTTTAGGAGTATTGATTGCATTGACATTAACTTTGGTGACAAAAATCTTAGTTGTAGATGGTTTTAATGTTGCCTTGTTTTGAAAATGAGTGGAGGAGGAATCTTGCTCCTCATACTTAAGTTTTCCTATGGATAAGAGTTTGGTCTCACAAAGCTTAAGAGTATGACAAAGCTGATCGAATTAAGGAGAGGTTTCAAAGAGAACACTTTCCTAAATTGGTGTTAAAATACTCTGAATAAATAAATTATAAATCTCAGATTCCACTAAAACATTTGACATCTTAGCTATATTGTTTTCATATCTTAAGACGCAGTTGGCTAGGTGTTCATTGGGTCCCTGTTTTAGTTATGCTACTTGAGCATAAGAGATGTTAGAGCTGATATTGATAGAAAAATGAGTAATAAAATAATTTTCCATATGCATAAATGAAGTTATCAAGTGAACATGTAATTTTTAAAACAAATGCATCACATAATCATGGAGACTATGAGGAAATATTTTAGCCAAAATAACATGATCATTAGCTAAATCAATACAAGCAACATGAAATGATATAATACTTTTTTACAGGTCATCATGCCCATTGAAAATAGGAAGCTTATGGGTAAAAAAACTAGGAGGAAGTAGATAAGTGGAGATGACAAGTGTGAATGGAATATGCAATAATAATGAGGAATCTAAAGATGGCAACACACGAAAAGTGTCTTGTTGTAACTTATGAATTTGAGATTGAAGGTCCTAATAAAGAGTGTTAAGTCTTGAGTACGAATATATAAACCTTGTTGTATATGAGAAATTAAAGGTGGTGTAAACTGATTGGTAGGAGTAGTGATATAAATGGGAATGGTATAAATAGGTGGAAGAGTAGAAGCGATCAATTGATTAGCAACAGAGGTTGGTATGGCTGTGGAAGCAGTGAGATTTACCAAATTAGCATCTTCCTCATGATAAACATGTAAAAGCAAATCTAGATCTTGGTAATGTTTAGAAATATGATCATTAATGGCCCTAAGATGAGCTTCAGTAAAATATTCATGAGATTGAGCCATAGAAAAAGGAGGATAAAACCTAGACAGAAAGTGGATTTGAAGGACATGTTCACAAAAATGATTAACTAATATGTGAATAATATGAGTTAATATAAGTACAAAAATAAATAAGAGCTAACCAAACAAGGATAAATGACCCAAATAACTAAGAAAGTAGATATTTTAAACCCTAGAGTGTAAAGAGAGTTAGAAAGAACTCATATGATTAGAAGAACTTACTAGATTGTGTCGCAGAGATGGATGGAGAAACAAGAGGAGGAAATGACTGTGTTGAGGTCTAGAAAAGTATAGTTCTAGGAAATATGAGTGGAATGGGGCACCTGGATAGGTACAACAATACATGTGGGAACCCTAGTCTAAGACATGGGTGCCATGGTATGTGAAAAAGCTTTGCAAACCTCATCTAAAATGACACTAAGTGATCTCCTGTGTTTTTTCCTGTCACACTAGCTTCACTGAATTACGCAATATGTGGATGGAAAATTAGAAATGAAGATAATATCTACAAAAACCCAAGATAAGCATCAAACCAAGAAAAAAGAAAGATGCATATGAATGGGTCACACTATCCTCAGTTTTCACAATGGTGTACCTATTAACTGAGCACTACACTACATCTTAGATTCAATGTAGTTATATGTGCATGTATGTAATCATGCCCTAAGTGCTCTTATGCTAGTTGTAATTTGTGAAGGTAGTGAGAAATAACTATGTTAAAACATGTAATAAATGGTGGATGTAATACAATAAACTCCCCTCTTATAATGTGTGATGTAGATGAACCAACCTTATCCCTTGTGATGGAGGTAGATGGATGCAAATGAGCTCAAAATTTCGTAGATGGAATGCAACCTTAGGTGATGGTATTAGTACGTAGTGATTGGTCCCTCATGGTCTCATTACTTTATATTTATATGGTTCTCTTGTTCTAATTTCATAATTAACCCTGAAAAGGTTGACCACTAAAAATATAGAATTCTCAAATGACTAAAAAGTGCTCAAAATATGGAAGTAAAATGGGAAAGGATAATGGCACCCTAATTGGGAGTAAGGAGCCTATGGGCACCCCAATATTGCCTCGAGCACTCCACTCAAGGCTAAAGTGAAGAAAAACGACAAAAATAGATTGGGCATGTATCTGTGAGAGGTCGGCAGTGATGATGGAAAACAAAGTAAAATGACCAAAATATGGGGGTTAATTAGTAATTTCTTCACTCAAAAACCATACGAATAGTAGTATGAGAATGGGACGAAATAATACCCAAAGTGCGTTATTTAGTGTCTACAGGTATAAGGGGACGATTTTTTTATAAAATTTTAGTCAAAATTATCACAAGGGGGTTTCTTCTAGGATATGTAGTTTATTTGAATTAATTTGATGTATGTTTTATGCTTTTACAAGTTACTAAGATTTAGGGTACAACCTAGTTTTTTTGGGTAAAACAACCATGATGGTTACGTAGCCGCCGCTTTGCTACAAGCAGTAGTTTCATAACCATTAATTTAATTTACATTTAATTATCTAAGTATGTTTTTTTTTTCATTTTTACTTGCATTTATATTGTTTTTTAGAGCTCTTTATTCACTTTATAAGTTCTAACTTGCTCTTTTCTTGTTTTTTATGAATGTAAGGAGGCTGTATTAGGTGGATCAGGGCCTGTGAGTAGGATTGGTTTCCCCAGATTCTACAGGTAATTAATTAGGTAGAAAGGGATTAATTAGAGAGGGTTGGCCTTTGAAGGATTTCTCAGACACAAATTGTTGCTCTTGTAATTCACCTCCTTTGTGATTTACTGAGTTACTAGGATGTAGATTGGAACACTTTCTAGTTTCTTGGTGTTAGAGGTGTGTTGGTGAGAAAACTTATCAGGTGGAAAAATTAGGTGTCTCCACAAATGTTCATGGGGATACACCCCTCTGCATTGAATGGTAAAACTCCCATTATTGAATGTAACTCATCCTAATCCTATCTAAATGTTGTGGGTGGGAAAATTGGTTGGGGATCACACAGGAAAACTCCACTAAACCTATGGCAAAGTGCTTATACGTGGATACAAGGGGGAAATTATAAATTTTATGAGAAAAGGGGGAAATAATTCAAGGAATATTACTTTCATTAGTAGATTGTAGAGCTTCACACCCAATAACCAGAGTAGTTCAACATCCAATATAGAAGAAATAAATAATGAAGCAGCTAGTGAGACAAACAAAACCCACATAAACAAAAATTTTTTTTAGGCTCATTAATAAAATATTCAAATATCTCTTCGATCACCATGCTTACAAAGTTCATACAAGAGGGATATAGAGGAAAAACAGAAATGGAATATATAATAAGTGTATATTTTATTTCATGTGAAGTGATGAATACAAATCTTCAACCAAGCTATCACAATTAACAATGCTACAAAGTAAAAGTTCTTCAAAATTTGTAATCCCTTGGAATGGAGAGGCCATCCCTATTTATAACAATCTGAATTGTCCTTTCACCTCCCTCATATGAATCTTCATTTCCATACTCCACTCACGACCTTTCATTTTCCATTAATTAAGTCTTTCTCTTATAATATGAGAAAATAATTTTACAAATTTAAAATAGGTCACTTAATTGAATATGATGAAAGACAATGATGAGGACCAAAAAATAATTAGAATAGAGATATAAGGAAGAGAGGGAAAGAGAGGAGGAGGGAAGAGATGAAGGGAAAATAATCCTCACGACGAATTGATTTGAATTCCTTGATGCATTCATGAACTTTGAGCAAAGATTTTTGCCACTGGTGATCCTCTACATTGATGAAGATGGATCCCTTGAATAAATTTGAATCATTTTCCCCATCCAGTGATGACCACAAACTCTATGATGCATAGACATCATGGACAAAAAAATGAGTGTTCAGAAACACTATTATGAGGTTTACCGATGTAAGCTTAAGATGACCACAAACAATTCCCATGATGACCCTCCTTGAAACTTGATTGATGAACTCTTTGACTTGTTGAAATCATTCTAACCAGCTCACTTTGAATCACCCAAATCCTTAAGTGACCAAAATGAATTCACATGACGTGCCTTGCGATTCCCTATTTGGACTCTGCACACCATTCCATTCAAGATGATGCTTCCATGACCTCTATGAAGTTCTCATTCCTTTGTTTGACCCATGATACCATCTCATTATCTGAAGGGGAGTCCAAAAAATAGTAAGGTGAGTGAAAAAAAAATCATATGCAACTTTCCACTCCCAAAATGATAACTTTCTATTTTTAGAATATGAGCCCATGCTCCACTATTCTGGGACATATCCCCTTTCTTGCTCTAATTTCACATTCTAAACCTTCTTCCATATTCCATCCTCCTCTATTACTAAGATATTTCTATTTTTAGCACAATTCTATTTTTAGTAGGTTGTTTTTTGGTGACCTACTATTTTGGGAAGAAGTCATTTTTTTGTCTTACTTTCCATTTTAACCCTTTTCTGATTATCTCGAGTGATCAAACTTGAAATTTGGTGGGAACTTCCATTTATAGCATGTTAGGAAGTATATAATATGATATTTTTAATAAGTGGTGAAATGTACCTCGGTTTGTGATGGGAACAACGTTTTTGGATTCAGCTCTTCATCGTGAACTCATGTTCCAATTTTCATCATGATTCTCTTACCAGAAAGATCTAAAATAAACAAAGAAAATGTACGCCTAGTAAGAGCTTTGGGCATAAATATAGTAGGGTAGAATATTGATAAAAAATCAGTCCTTCATATCTTGATAAATTTTCAACTTCTTCATGCAAAATATAGTTTGAAAGAAACTAGAGTTTTTGGAGACCCCTCCCTTTGAATTTAAGATGATTTCACTCACTAGATATTTGAGGATTTCAAAATTTATTTGATGAGGGAAGAATGGTAATAAAAAACTCATCCCTCCATATACCTAGAAAATATGGACTTCATGGTGTGAAACTAGATTTTTCAAGGATCGTTTCCATCGATGTTCTTGTGATTACGCCTACTAGAACCTTGAGAAGTGGAGAGGTAGCTCACTGATTTTTTTGCTGCTATGTCATGGAAATCATTAATGGAGATAAAAATTTGCAGGTCTATTTTTATTCTCTTTTTTCAACAAAAATCATATTGTTGATATTGGTTTTTGTTTCTTGTTCCACCGATGAATTTTCTCTTCAAATTGATTGTAAGTTTGACAGGAAACATGACTTTTTCCTTTTTTGTGCCAAGAAAGAGATTTCTTCACTATGAACAATCCTTTCTACAAATAGGAGGTCTGTAGGTGAGGTTTTTATGGTCTTAAATAATAATGAACACAACATCAAATGGTTTTTTGTTTCATGCACTAGTTTTTGAGATATGTCCAAATCTTCATCTCACAACAATGGAGGTTTTCAAATGAATTTCTTCAGTCTTCTCCTTCATTATTCATTTATTTAACTCTTTTGATCATTCCTTTATTTTAAATTTTTGTGTTTTATGGAATGGAGGAATTCGTGTCCATGATAGATCTAGTTTAGAGCAGCGATGGTGGAATGGGTGTTTTCTACAACTTTCTTCTGACATTGGAGAAGTAGCAAGAAGCAGAAAAAGGAGATAGAATTTTTAAATATTTGAAGTTGGGGTTGGGTGAAGTTTTTTGACCCTAATGTCCCTTTAACTAAAGGGTTGAAAGTGACATTAATTTTTACATCATTCCTCTTGGTGACACTTTTCAAACATCCAATGGTTAAGCATTTGGGCTAGAAAGCTTGTGAGAAGCACCTCGCTATTGGAAGTTGGTTATATGGAGAACCAAGAGGAAAAATTGGGGCTGGGTGCATTTTTCTATCCCTTATTTCCCTCACAAATTAAGGGAAGAAATTTACATCAAATTTCACATCACACCTATAGTTGACACTTGGCAGGCATCCAACGGTTGTGCATTTGACTCCAATTAGCTCTTGGGGGCTTGAAATTTGCACTAAAGATGGTCACATTGATGACCCAAGGGCCACAATGGACTAGGTAAATTTTCATTTCCCTCATGTCCCTTAATATAAAGGTACATAAGGTTCATTGATTTACACATCATTCCAGGTTGTGCCACTTGTCACAATCTGAGAAATTGAGGGGATATGCTTCGACAAGCCCTGGGGGCTGATTTTGAGATCTAGAAGGTTCTATGTGTGACTAGAGGAAAAAATAGGGTTGTCCACGTTATATTTTCCCTCATGTTCATTTTATTAATGGATGAAAGGGACATAAAAATTCTCTAGGCTCCTAGATCTGACACATATCCTCATCAAAATTTGACTAACTACGGCAAACTCACCTTGAGGGCAACTTGAAACAACGATATCTTAAGCTCCCAATGGAACTGTTTGGGAAAAAATTATATGAATTTCACTAAAATTTTACTTCTAAATCCAATTGTGGTGAGATTATCTCTTTATTCCTCCATTTAATCACTGAAAAATAGGATTTTGTATCTAGCTCCCTAGCTGAGTATGGAAAAAACTAGATATAAACCTATTTCTCCAAATTGTTGTGAAAAATATGATTTCACCATATTTTAGAGCTCTGAATTCCCTTTCCTACAATGTATTTTTTTTATCTCCTAGCTCTTTCCATAGCTCCCAAAATCACTTGCCAATGTTCAGTAGCTCTATTGGCCCTGTGCACTGCCTAGGCTTGTGAACCCTATTTTTGATGAAATTGCCCCAACTCCTCCAAATATTTCCTTAATCTTCCAAATAAATTATTTGATGTTTTTATAAATTCGATTCATCTTCATGTTGGATTTTTATCTTTTTATCCACTCTAGGGGTGTTGCACCAATCCTGGGAAGGCTAGTGCTAGCCCTTCCCAACACTGCTCAAAATTAACATTTTTCAAAAAATCCTATAATCACTTAGGGGATTGACTTGAATTTCCTAATTCACCTAGGGGACTGAGTTAAAATCCATTGGGGGTTCATTGGAATGACTGGGTAAGGCCAATGTTGAGGATAACAATGACCGAGGGGTGTCTTGGAAAGGTATGACTTATAAATTTTTGACACTATGGGAAAAATTTTCCTATTCTTGGGTGGATTTTGCCCATGTAAATTCTAAAGAAAACAAGGTGAGTATACCATCACCTTGGAGGATTTTTATGGGATACCTAGAGTTCCTGTGACTAGAAATAAGTTGGTACTGAAGAGTGCCAATTCAATATATGAGACCCATAGTTAGGATACTTATATTGGTGATTCACTAACACCTGATATAGGTTTTAAACATGGGGTTAGATTGGTTTTAGTATACATTTCACCTATCCATACTCTATGTAATTCCATCATTGGTGTTTTGACTTCACATCTGATTGGGAACAAGGGTAGAGATAGGTTCTTGTTCTACTGGGATCCAATTCTTCTAAGCATTGAGTAGTAAGGAAGATTTTAAATTTGAGGTGTGGACATACTAGGGACTACAAACCATGATCTCTATATGATTTTCATATTGGGAGATAAATCACTTAACCATTCTACTCTAGTTATGTTTTGGGTGTATGAGTGGATGATCCCCTACCAGAGGGGAGTTGGGATACCAGATCCCAAGGAGAATAAATAAATGAGGTGGGTAGATATGAATACCCTCAGGGGTCCATGTCAATCAAGTTCTACACTGACCATAATATATGTAGTAGCCCATTCATATCAGGATATGATCTTTTAGTAGGGTGAGGAGATATATGTACTTACTTCCTATTCCACTACCATTCAATTAGTTGACTGCAATAGTAAGGTAGAGACCCACCCAGTACTTTGGGTACTGTACGTACCCAAAATTGTTAGGTACTGTACTTCCGGAACAGTGTAACAAGTTCCCCAATGATGATACAGGTCTCCTCGCAAGGTGTTCGGGATCCAGAAAATCTCTCCGAGTGTGCGTTAACATCCTGCATGCCCCGCTTAGCCCCCGCGTCCTTTGTTTTTCCTTTTTCCTCTCTTTTCTTGTCCTTTTAATCTTCAGTGACGAAACCGCCGCCCTACCTGGGCGGTAGTCTCGTGACCGGTGCCCTGATTAGGGTGGCGGTCCTGTAACCGCCACCCTACTCAGAGTGGTGGTCCTTTACGCATTTTCCAGAAAGAGTTTTAACGTGACTCACATAAAAATCAACGTTTTCACCAGCTTTCCTTGCCGACTTAGGCTTGCATTTATGTTTTTGGTCCCTTGGAATAGTGTTTGGCCATTGTTTATTGTTTTAGAGTTCAGTTTGGTTTTGATCTTTGGGTGAATGAAAAGCTATAAATAAATGGTTTGTGCACAAGCAAAGGGTCTACCCCTCATTCACTTTCATGCTCTGATTTTCATAGTTCAGTCTTTTATTCTGTTTAGAAGCCATAGTTTTAATTCCTTGCATGCTTAGTAAACACTGTTCAGTTGTTGGTAAGCCACATACCCATCTTGTGTAGGCAGTACTGTTATTTCACCCAATCCATTGCAGTAGAATATCTTAAGAAGCCATTAAAGTTGCAGGTTTTTCTCTTCAAACAAGATAGTTTTAGGTTTTGGACGCTTTATGTTGCATGACTCGCAGTGAATCCCGCTAGGAATTGCATAAGCCAAGCTCTGTACTCTTGCACTATCCCTCTCCTACTCGCATTATATTCAGTCTACATTCTGAGCTACCTTTGTCCCAATATCTACTTCTGTTGATGATAGCATTACACGCTTTTTTGGATTCACATGAATACGAAAGAACGAGGAGATCACACTGAGGGGACAAGATCACACACACCATCGAATTCACCACTATTTTGTAGAATCCAGGTTCTAGCTTTCAAAGTTCTAGTTAGAATCATATCAAATAGAGTAGATAATTGCTTCATTTCAGTAAATTATATTCTCGATATTACCAGGGAAGATGTGAGGATTGATATTTTCTGGGAAACTATGATTCACTCCTCACTTCTGAGGTAGGATTGAGAATCTTGCAGATATATTAGATGAGCTATTTTATTTGTTTAGAATAAATCTACAAATTGCACAGGCAAATAACTACACTCGGTTATCTTGTTTGTTTTAAATTGTTATTTAGTTGTTATTTCTAGATACGTTTAAATAGCAATCTTTCTTAAATTCTTAGAAAGTCTCATAGAGAAATAGAAGTTATATATGTTTTAGATCTATTCCACATAGTTAGAATTTTCTTTACTCATGTTAGATTTACATTTTGTTTTGTATGAAAATCACGGGACCCCGAGAGCCCAGGGAATATGTATTTGAGCCAATCGTGCCTCAGCCCAACCTCATCACAGCAATAGTTGACATAGACTAGAACCTTAGAATACAATTCTTCCAAACAACAACAAATTTACAACTGATTAGCTCTCAGTTGAGAGGATTAAATATAGAATATGACCAAGCACACACGTTTTGGTCAAATCAACCGAACTACAGATTACCCTAGGCAAACATTCACATGACTGTAGAAGGGTTCAAAAGAGAACAAACCTTTGGTTGTAATCCTTTGGTCCCACAGCCAAATGCCGGAGACATTCTCACAGACATAGATACGAGTTTAAGAATCCAAGTTGTACGAACACCTGTGAGGTATTCCAAGAAAATCACGCAGTTATTAAGTCTAAACATAAAAGCTGAGAAAGCATATGATTACTGGATACTAGGGATTAGGACTTGATTTTGTACATGACGATAGCAAGACCACAACAACCAAGAGTCTACGGTTGTGATCCAAAAATCCATAAGTCAATCAGATATACACACTAGCCTACGCACGTTAGTATTTCAGTCCACTCCACTTCCACCCATCATCATCGAGCAATTGTCCTTACTAGATATAACATCTAACAAAGCTAGAGAATTCTAGACTAGGCCAGAGAATCATCTATAGAGTCAATTATATTCATTACCCACCTTATGACCTTATCTGGAGATATACACGAAACTATCCTAGGTCATTTTCCACGTATTCCACAACCCATAGATCAAATCATGCCAGAACTTGATATTGATTGGAGCCTTCGAGCAGTCATCCTTGCTGATCGATCTATCACACCAGTCCAAGTTAGAAGGGGCTTCTTTGCCTTAGATTCAAAAATTCCATTAGTGTGTGTCGAAGACATTAGATTACCTAACTAGTTCATTTGCATCCCACGCATATTCAATCCCCACCGGCTGTCTTGGCATGACCTCGGGAGGTCAGGTACGTGGAAGAGTTACCTGTAGATTCCCACGCTTGCTTGTCACTTTTCCATCGTACAAAATTGGTGAACCGACATGAACTAACAACTATTTCACCTTCTCTTTGAGAAGTTTCATCTTATTTCATCCACCTTTGCTCCTTCCCATTATTCTGCGGGTATTCATATACACCCCGAATATGTCGGGATTTGATGCATATAGAAGACCCCTCTTGGGTCTTGAGGCATACTATGCCTAGAAAGATAGGCAATCATCACCCTCACTCTCGGTATGGGGGGACAACTACTCAACTAATCAGTTGTCAACACAAACTCCAAGAATTAGATATAATTCATCTTTTCAAACTAAGGAGTTAGATCAAACCCCTCGAATGTAACAAATAGAGCCTTCAGGCTCGAATAATATGAAATTTACCAGAGAATCTGGTTCATCTCCTCAGATTCTACTTAGACCAAAAATTAGTAGAAAATCAGACCCATACCTGGTCTTAGACGATGAACAGTCAATACGTTATCCTAGGAGTGAACAACACTCCCGGGGTATCTACCCACCTATAGGAGGTTTACAAATACAACCCGAGGTCTCTTTTTAAGAAAATACCTCTATGCCACTACATATAGGCAATACTCTCGGAGAAACTTAGCAAGATAGTGATTAGTTCATAGGAGGATATCACATGCCTATACAACACCAGGGTATACAACAAACACCGCTAAGGAAAAGCACCGTGACTTCACCAAATGAAGTCATTTCAACGTTAGTAGAAAAAGTGAGAGGGTTAGAACTTGCTCAAGCAAGTCAAAATTCTCAGTTCATGCAAATAGGAAGTTCCAATCCTCCATACCACCCTGGCCAAGTAAATCTCCTCATAGGAGTAGGTACATTAGGCATGCATCCTCAGTATCCACAACAAATGCCAACAAGGCCCATCATCTCTAACAACTTTCCTCCCGGTCTAGTATCAAACAATCCATTACTAGACAATACCCCACCATACTTAAACATGTACTCCAAATCACCACAAGGAGATATGTTCTCCTCTCCCGGAATGTTTTCTCAAACACAGGGACTTCCCTATGCCCCTGCCAACGAATACACTACACCGTATCAATAACCCATCCCACCACCACTCCCTCAGAAACCACCATCAATGGTCGAAACCTATGCGATAGGGACTTATTCAGAATATCTGAAAGAGCCCTTAGACTTCACCATATGAAGCCTCATGCTTCCAAGACCTCTTCTCGATTTACCCAAGTACAAAGGTGAGGGAGATCCAAATGCGCATATCAAAGCTTACGCTACAGCCATATGTGAACTACTCCCTTGGGATGGGGTTGTTGCTAAAATATTCCCCAAAACCTTGGAAGGCATTACTCTTGATTGGTATTATAGAATACTTGAGGCTTCCATCCATTCATTTAAACAACTTGTATCAGAGTTCATTAAGGTATTCGACATGAACAAGATGTTAAGAACAGGAATCAGGGAGTTCTTACACATCAAACAAGAACACAATGAATCTGTCGCCCATTTCATCCAAAGGTGGCGTACAGTCCTTTATTCCTCGGCAAGTGCTCAAAATATGGATCAGATGGAACTATGTGATTTATTCCTTCATTCTCTCAACAAAGAGGTGAAGGAAGAAGTCTAGAAGTTTCCACTAAAAAATTACGATGAAGTACTCGAGAGCACTCTTTGAATAGATCAAGTAGCGATAGATAGTGGTCATCAAACATATGGAGCAAACGGGAGGTTAATCAGCCCCAATCAGAACACTACAAATTATCCCACTACCACAAACGTCAATCAGGGACCTAAAATCCTTAACAAAAATCGGGGTGTAACAACAGATGGAGTAACCGACCAGCCCAAGAAGGTAAATGTTGTCAATACTCCATCACAAACAAACAACCAACGAAACAACAACTTCACCCTGACAATCAATACAGTGGATTTTAACCATCCACAACAACAAAAACAATGGCGAAATCCCATACAAGGGCCAAGCCAAAACTCATTTGGTTATCAAAACCAAAAACAACAAATGTAAAACTTTAATCCTAATAGGTAACAGTTTGATCAGAATTTTAGGCCACAATATACACCAAACCAACAAAACAGGAATTACAATCCCAATTCATATTGTGGATTCCACAAGATTCGAGGTCACGATACTAGAACGTGCCGTGACTACAACAAATTCATGCAACATTTTCTAGAAGAACAAAGATAGTTCTTCACATATTTGTTTTTGGCAAATCCCATGTCATCGCCACCAAACACGCTCGCAGGGGCAGTTTCCCCTCAAAATATTTAACGATCCACTCCCAAATCATGATAGCAACAGGCTGAATCTAACTGGGATGAACAAGGGTGCAATGATGGGAAACAATGATCATGAAGCCTCGACTTCACTCAATTCATCAGTTGCGCCACAATTAGGAAATCAACCGAGACCCAAGATAGTCGGTTTGGTAGAACTAGATGTTAAACTACCTATCAAAGCTATAACAAGAACACGAGAGTATTTCTCTCAACCAAGCCCAAGTCATCTGCTAGAAACCGATAAGAGTCAACAAATAGTAGAAAAACCCGTAGGTGCCTATGATTTAATTAATGACATAACAAAAACCTTATCACACATTTCATTTTTGGACTTACTAAAGAACTCTCCTACTCACAGAGCTGCTCTTTTAGAAGCATTAGGTTTAGGTCATCTAATTAATATCACTCCACCTCCTGAAACACAAGTAAATCACGTAGATTTTGATATCCACCCTCTGGGGAAGCTGGACAAGGATGTCGAATTTATATTCGAAATAAGTAAAATGCCTACAGATGCTGAGATTGCATGCCGAGGTGATCCAACCTTACACTTACAAGTATGGGTTTATAATAACTATGTAAAACGGGCAATGGTTGACGATGGGCCCGCAGTTAACATAGTCCCCTTCTCTTTCCTCCAAAAACTAGGATATGGGGAAACAAATTGTTCCACCACTCGAAATACATTGAGAGGCTATGATAGCCTTAAAGCCACTTCTATAGGAACTATAATACTACCGGTCACCTTAGGACCCAAAACAATCCTGACTAAGTTTTATATTATAGATTGGGAAACTAATTATAATATGATCCTCGGCCGACCATGGATACACCGAATGAAGGCAATCCCTTCTACTTTATTCCAAGAAGTAAGATTCCTGCATCTAGGAAAGGTATTTGTAGCCAAAGGTGATCCAAAACCTTTCGATATACACCTAGCTGACTTAAAGAAAAGACCAGGTGTGCACTCAGAATTTGAACTTCCAACAAACCAACTTAATAAACCCACTGACCCAAAACCAGAGGAGAAGTTGGTACCTACAACAGATCTTGAAACTATCAACATAGCCAAAACAACCCCAACCCCCAAAGATAAGGCTAAAGAAATGGTATCATTAGGGACCACTGTAAAAATCGTTGAGTTAATAGAACAAGATTTACCAATGTTATTACCATTTGATTCAGTAGGCATAGGATATTCACTAGGTGTTGGTTCCCTTCCATCAGAGGATCTCTTTATGGTAGAAGTGGAGTGCGCAAATGCAGTAGATGCCCCAACATCTATACTCCCAGCTAAGTATTGGACTCTCCATTTTGATGGAGCTAAATGTCGTTATGGAGTGGGGGCAGGTATAATTCTTACTTCACCCAAAGAGAAAGTCCTCCCATTTTCCTTTAAGTTAAATTTTAAATGCACAAACAACGGCACTGAGTACGAAGCCCTTCTCCTTGGCCTCACCTTAGCCAAAATAATTGGTGTTGATGACATCAGAGTCTTAGGAGACTTGCAATTAGTGACAAACCAGGTTTCTGAAGTATACGAAACCAAAGCTAAACACTTGCAGCTTTACAAAGAAGTTGTATTAGATTTAAGCAAGGTGTTTAACTTCATATCCATTGAAGCAATCCCGTGAGAGAAAAATCTTCTCACCGATTCAATAGTAACTTCAGCATTGCATTTTACTCTAAGCAATGAGTTGGAAGATACTCATTTCACGGTGTCCATTCGTGATGAATCATTGATAAAAACAATGATAAATCCCCTTTCAACCGGAAGTGGATCTACCATCCTAGACCATGTTGATAGTGACATGGCCACTTTGGATTACTTAAACACCTATGCAACACTACATCTCTCCTATCATATGCTAGATTTGTCCTTGATTCCACATTCATCTTCCTACTTTGGAAATCCCATGATGGATCTCCCCTCACAAATGGAACCTAGCATATACGCAGTAGAAAATGGGGATGATTTGGATTTTCCTCTAGCACCACTTGAGTTTGAAGAGGGTAATGACTCTTTAATTGAGGAAACAATCGATGTCAACATCGGGACAAATGACGAACCAAAAATCTTGAAATTAGGATCATCCTTAACCCCAAAAGAAGTAGAGATACACACTCGGATCCTCAAAGAAAATAAAAAGGCATTTGCCTTTAATTATAAGGAGACGACAGGAGTCGCACCCCACATTGTGGTACACAATCTCGTCACTAAATCAAATGTAAAGCCAGTTAAACAAAAATCAAGACCCATGAAGCCCAAGGTAACTCTCATGGTAAAGGAGGAAGTAATAAAACTCCTCCAAGTAGAATTTATAAAGCCAATTGAATACTCCCAATGGGTATTGAACATCGTTCCCATTCTCAAGAAGAATGGAAAGATACGCATCTGCATAGATTTCTGAGACATCAACAAAGCATGTCCTAAGGACAACTTCCTGTTACCATCTATCGATGTCATTGTTGATGCAATAGCTGGATTTGAACTTTTGTCTCTCATGGATGGATTCTCGGGATACAATCAAATCAAAATATCTGATCAAGATCAAGCTAAAACTACATTTATAACTCCTTGGGGAACCTATTACTACGCTGTTATGCCATTCGGTCTCAAAAACACTGGTGCTACATACCAGCGGGCTATGACATATATATTCCACGATTTAATTCATAAAATCATGGAATCCTACGTAGATGACTTGTTGGCTAAGGTCAAGAAGCGTTGTGACCATCCAGAAGTACTCTGCATCATTCTTTCATGCCTAATAGAATACGGAGTCACACTAAATCCAGAAAAATGCGTCTTTAGCATAACAGGAGGAAAGCTCCAAGGTTACATCATATTGTCACGAGGGATAGATGTTGATCCAACCAAAATTCGGGCTGTTGTCGAAATGATCCCACCTTCGAATGAATCTAGAATCAGGTAATTTCTCGGAAAGCTCGGTGCAATACGAAGATACATCCCAGACTTGAGCTTCACTATTCATCCAATCAACAATTTACTCAAGAAAGACTATAGTATTGATTGGACCAAAGACTGTAATGAAGCCTTTGATGTAATTAAGTGTTTCCTATTGTCACCACCTACGCTAATGCCACCTAAACTAGATCTCCCGTTAATTCTATATTCACAAGCTACCAATGTCTCATTAGCTTGTATGTTGGCCTAAGAGGATGATGACAAAAGAGAACATGCAATTTATTTCATTAGTCGAACGTTGCTTGACTATGAAACACGTTATACATAGGCAGAATGATAATGCCTTGCCATAGTCTTTGCTACTAAACGCTTAAGACACTATATGCTGAATCAAGAAACGAGGGTCATGGTAAAAATGGACCACTTACAAACTTTCCTCACACAAGGGTCATTGTCTAAAAAGGCTGGATGTTTTATAACCTTAATGGGAGAATTCGAATTAACGTTTGTAAATTAGAAGTTAGTTAAGGGACAAATCATTGCGGATTGGTTAGCTGATAACCCATTAGATGGAGGTGATCTAGTAGATTTAGATTTTCCAGATGAGTGGGTATATTACATCGAAACCCAGCCTTCTATCTCTGAGTGTCCCTGGTACATTGATATCATTAATTATATCATGGACCATACATACCCAAAAGGAGCTACACTGCAACAAAGAAGGCGGTTACGTATTATCATAGCCAAGTACGTCATTATAGAGCAAGTGCTCTATCAAAAAGCGTTCGATGGAATGCTCCTAAGATGTGTCGACACAGAAGAATCCAAGAAAATTCTCCATAAATCCCACAATGGAATATGTGGAGGCCACTTTAGTGGCCATGCCACCACTCGAAAAATACATCGAATGGGCTATTTCTGGCCCACTCTAGAACATGATGCAATAGAGTTTGTACGCAGGTGTCATAAGTGCCAAGAATTCTCCCATGAGATTCATATGCCGGTACAAGCTCTGCAACCAATCACTACTCCATGGCCCTTTTCTACATGGGGCCTAGATTTGATAGGGAAATTCTCTCCCTCATCTACAGATGGCCACAATTTTATAATCACGGCCACTGAATATTTCACCAAATGGGTAGAGGCTATGCCTCTTACTACTGTACCTAGTTCTTAATCGCCAAGTTCATTTTGAACCAAATCATTTGCAGGTACGGTATCCCACAAATCATTATCTCCGATAATGGAAATTATTTAAGAATGAAGAGGTTCACGAACTATGCAACAAATTTAAGATAAGCCATCATACGGCTTCCTTGTATTACCCTCAAGCCAACGGATAGGCTGAAGCGACAAACAAGACACTGAAAGCCATTCTTCTTAAAACTATGAAAGAAAGCAAACAATATTGGAATTTGAAGTTATATCCAGCCTTGTGGGCCCACCGAACCTCAATAAGAACACCCACAGGAGCAACGCATTTTTCACTAGTATTCGGGGCATAGGTAGTTCTCCCACTCGAGGTTGAAATACCTAGTCTCTGCATTTCATTACAAGGGATTCTAGATGAAAACGCTTACAGAGAAGCACGTCTTTCTCAATTAGAAATCCTAGATGAAACTAGGTTAGATGCTAAATAGTGACATAGAATCTATGCTGACCGGATGTGCCGGCAGTACAATAAGAAGGTCTATGAATGCGACATATACGAAGTGGATCTAATTCTAAGACTAGACATCAGGATCGACAAGAAGACCGGTGAAGGAAGGAAATTCTGGTCCAAATGGTTGGGCCCATACCGAGTCATGAAGGACTACGGAAATGGTGCATACCTCTTATGTATGCTAGAAGGTGAGGAATTTGGCGAAAAAGTCAATTCCCTTCACCTCAAGCGGTTCTACGCATAAACAGCTAGCACTACTTATATATATTTACATTGCATCTTCATATAGATTAAGATCATTTTTTCCACCTTTTTTTTACATAAATGGTGATCAAGGAATCTGTTCTCAAAGCAATTCATAGCAAATGCATGATGTTGTTGGCATAAACTCTTTAATCATACCTCTCCATTTTCATGATATCATCAAATTATCTCAGAATCTTTTATCCAATAAAGTCAGACATGACAAAGTCTTAATGGTAACCATACCAAGATCTGTAAGTTTATTCTCACTTTTATTTCTTCTTAGGGCAGGTGTCTTACCTATGGTCTGTTCTAGAAGCTTCATGGTGTCACATCTATCCCATATGTATATCTCTTTGGAAATAAATGCATACTGACATTTTACTCAAATAAACAAATCAAAAAGTGATTAAACAGAAAATTTTAATTTTACACATTTCCTTGCCCCACTAACCTTCGGCGATGAGCTTGCATCTCTTACTAGTGACGTAGGGTTGGGAAGGGATGGAAATGCTCTTACTCGCCTATACCTTGCTCACGGTGATAAACCCACGCTTCTTACTAGTAGCATGGGGCAAAGTGTAGGGGGTCCTCTTGACAAATAAGTGCAAATGATCATATGAAAACAATTCAAAACTTTGAAAATTTGAGTCAAAAACAAATGAATCAGATGTTCAAAATTCCAAGAGAGTTAAAATCCTAAAAACCCAGATTTTGTCTACTATGTGGCCATCTACGGATCTAAGTCTAGATAAACCGCAAAGTAAGTTGCATTCTAAACTATGAAGTCACTCGGGTAGAGTAAGCTTGTAGCTTCCAGTTTGGTTCCACTAAAGCTTTTTCTGTCTTTCATCACTATCATTTCAGCTACACCTCATCACTTGTGCCCTTTCTAGCTCTTGGTGATGAGCCCTCGCATCTTACTAGTTGCGTGGAGTTAGGAGTGGGGCAAGTTAATCTATTCATCATACTGGTTATATTCATCACTTTGCAAAACAAACATGAGATATCAAAAATTGCTTACGGAAGCTAAGATTCAAAATCACATTATATCTACATATATCAGCATCATGAAATACACAAAAGGAAACAAACATTTGCATCATTTGTTCTCCATTGCATACATTCTAAAAAGCATATAAACATACATCGTAGTATACACAAGGAAGCTGGAAGTAGAAAAGAAACCATGAGTGCCAAGATTTTGATCCAAAACGAATGCATATATATAAATGATCAACATTTATATATAATGCCATCATGCACTAAGCATGGTCAAAACACTCAAAGAGCCCGTGATATACAAACAATATATAATACAAAATACACGAGAGCCAAGTGGCCTCTCAATCCCTACACTTCCCCTCCAAAGGTGTACACCCATGCCTAGGACTCTGGCTACGCCGGCACTCTGAATGTACAGAGGGCTTAGGATCCCTAGGAGCAGCCACGGTCTCACCGCGAGAACGGCTCCTCATAAGATGCTCAACCGTCCTATAGCCCGCTAGCTCGGTGCGAAGGGTCGATACCATCCTGGCCACATGCCAGACTGGAGCAAAAATGTCGGTATGCCTACCGACTGCTGAAGGCTCCCCAACATCTACGGACATCTCTGCATGTTTCATATCCATGGGGATCATTAAGGAATCGGTACATACCCTACAGATCAAATCCAGCCACTCATCAATAGTCTCTGCAAACAAAGGAGAAAATGAATTAGAAACTAAGCAAGAGGCTAAAAGATACAAAATAGCAATTAAGGAGAGCCTACAAATAAACATTAAAAAGGAGAAAGGGTAACTTACTCGGATCACCAGGCCTCTAGGATGGGTCACTGGGGCTAGCACCTGCTACGGATGCCGCTGCCAACTGAGGGGATGCTCCTGTGGCAGGAGCAACGTGTCACCCTGAAACAGACTCATCCTCTCCACCATGGCCCTGGGAGAGGGGTTCCTCTAAAACTAGAGTATCCCTCTCTGCGCTCTGCTCAACCCTTTCTGCCTACATAATGTCTTGAGTGTCATGCCACTCAAGATCACTATCCTCGGTCTCCTCCTCTATCCCTCCCTCTGTGAAATCCTTAGACTCGGAGTCAATATCAATAGGGTCATCGCTGCTATGAGTAGGACCCACAGCAATCTGAAGCAAAGGTGCCCGAGGCGCACCGGCTCTCCCTCTAGTACGAACTATCCTCCTGGCTGTAATAGGAATGCTAGGAGTAATCACTGTCCAACCTCAGACTCTAGGCCCCCCTCGGGCCTCGCAAAGTGATCTGTAAACTGGTGCCACTAGGGGAAGCATACCCATGTATGGTAGGCCAAACTGCTAAGGAACTCGGCCAAAGGGGTGTGCCTCCACTCATCCCACTCGATCGATAAGCTGCCCTGTGGTGGAGTAGGAGATCAAAGTAAGAGTCTTCTCACCCCATATACCTGCCATGGTATGATACGGTGTCACCTCCATGTTGGCAGTAGTCAGGGAGGCAACTAGCTAATGAGGTTCTCTAAGCACTGACATGTCTATCCGTCTGGCTGCCCTAACAGCTCCAGGATTTGCCACCTCCACACCCCTGCCATAAGGGATGAAATGCTCATAAACCCAACTCATGACTAGAGTCGGGTGGCTCAATGACTTTCCTTGTAAATGGACCACCCTGTATAGATCATGGTAGATGGTCCCAAGAATGTCTGCTCCCCAAGCGTATATCTGGTCATGCCCCTCTATCTGTGTAATAATGGGGGCCCAACAGTATAACAATGTGTCCCCTCCCTTGTCCCTGATCAATCTCGAGGCAAGGATCCCCATGATGGCCTGTCGAAATACAGGGATGGGCAAAGAAGGAATGGATCGAACTCTCACCCCCTTCTTTGACCCCGTGGAGATGGCTACATCTCCCATATAAGTCACCCATTGTGCAATCTGTTCCCGTGAGCCCACTGTCTCCAAAGTGAGTTGCCTCCCGATGATCAGGACCCCCAGAATGCGGTAGATGTCCTCCAATGTAATGGTCCACTCGCCACGGACCCCTGGCAATCGAAAGGTGTTCTGATCTGCATCCCAGTAAGAAAATAAGTCACAAAGGATGTGACTAGATGGTGCAACATGGGGTACGTGCGATATGCGCAGTATACCAGCCCTCTGAAGTGTGTCCTCCTCGATCTGTGAGAGGGCATCTAGTACCCCTGAGAGCTAATCACACACTCTCTCTCTGCTCCATTGGATGTACTCCTCTATCACCTGCATACACCCAAAAACACACAAAACAAAGTAAGTTAGCATCTAGGCAATAATGAGAAAGTCATAAAAACATGTAGAAATGCTAAAAATATAAACACAATCTCAAAAACAAGTTCTTTTTGCATTCTGTGCAAAACCGCAGCCCTGAGCAGGGAGGCGGTTTTGTAACCGCCGCCTTAAAGGCAGCGGTCATGTGACCACCACCCTAATCAAGGTGGCGGTCGTGGTCCGACAACCCACGTGGGTTTAACCTAAAAAGGCTTAAAAAGTGCAAAAAATAGCCTTTTAACCTAAAAATAGAACCTACCCAGTAGGCGCGCCCCCTAGGTGGACCTGTTAACACGAGCATTTTCAAAAATACCCCCCCATTGCAAGGAATTTAGCATTTCAAATTTAAGGGGGGAAAAACAATAAACTGAAGAAAACTAACCTGTGATCGTTGAGGTCGATGTTCCACACGTGGAGGCATGATCATGATCTCGCTACGGACCTTTCGACTCTACTCACACACGAAACCGTCACCATGGGTCCCAGAGCTCAAAATCAATCAAATTGACTCGCACAAATGAATAGGAAAATGGGCCCACTTTCATACATATAGCACTCTGTTTTGTTTTAAAATGACCTTTTCATAGGTTTTGAGCACTGATGGAGGTAAGTTCCTATCCCCACACAAAGGGTACGTTCTCATTCCCTGTTATTCTTAGTGTTTATTTTCAAACTATTGTATCTATTTGCACTTGAGTTCTCTTTTCATTTTACAGGTAGTGGGAATTTTGGATGGCGTCATTTCAGCACACGGACATGTCAGGTATAACTTCTAATTTCCCATTTTAGGACTGCCATACTCGGACCCACCATTTCACGCCTCTTCATGGCTAAAACACTTCTCTGATGGGCTAATATGTATGTACCCAAAATTGTAAGGTACTGTACTGCCGGAACAGTGTAACAAGTTCCCCAATGATGATATAGGTCTCCTCGCAAGGTGTTCAGGATCTGAAAAAGCTCTCTGAGTGTGCGTTAACATCCTGCATGCCCCACTTAGCCCCCGCATCCTTTGTTTTTCCTTTTTCCTCTCTTTTCTTGTCCTTTTTCTCCTCAGTGACGAAACCACCGCCCTACCTAGGTGGTGGTCTTGTGACCGCCGCCTTGATCAGGGCGGCAGTCCTGTAACCACCGCCCTACTAAGAGTGGCAGTCCTTTACATGTTTTCCAGAAAGTGTTTTAACGTGAATCACGTAAAAATCAACATTTTCACCAGCTTTCCTTGTCAAATTAGGCTTGCATTTATGTTTTTGGTCCCCTGGAATAGTGTTTGGCCATTTTTTATTGTTTTAGAGTTCAGTTTGGTTTTGATCTTTGGGTAAATGAAAAGCTATAAATAAATGGTTTGTGCATAAGCAAAGGGTCTACCCCTCATTCACTTCATTCTCTGATTTTCATAGTTCAGTCTTTTATTCTGTTTAGAAGGCATAGTTTTAATTTCTTGCATGCTTAGTTAACATTGTTCAGCTGTTGGTAAGCCACATACCCATCTTGTGCAGGCAGTACTGTTATTTCACCCAATCCATTGGAGTAGAATAGCTTAGGAAGCCATTAAAGTTGTAGGTTTTGCTCTTCAAACACGATAGTTTTAGGTTCTGGATGCTTTATGTTGCATGACTCGTAGTGAATCCCGCTAGGAATTGCATAAGCCAAGCTCTGTACTCTTGCGCTATCCCTCTCCTACTCGCATTATATTCAATCTGCATTCTGAGCTACCTTTGTCCCAATATCTACTTCTGTTGATGATAGCATTACACACTTTTCTGGATTCACGTGAATATGAAAGAACGAGGAGATCACACTGAGGGGACAAGATCACACACACCATCGGATTTGCCACTGTTCTGTGGAATCCAAGTTCTAGCTTTCAAAGTTCTAGTTACAATTATATCAAATAGAATAGATAATTACTTCATTTTAGTAAATTCTATTCTTGATATTGCCAGGGAAGCTGTTAGGATTGATAGTTTCTAGGAAACTATGATTCACTCCTCACTTCTGAGGTAGGATCGAGAATCTTGCAGATATATTAGATGAGCTATTTTATTTGTTTAGAATAAATCTACAAATTACACAGGAAAATAACGACACTCGGTTATCTTGTTTGTTTTAAATTGTTATTTAGTTGTTATTTCTAGATACGTTTAAAGAGGTGCTTTTCTTAAATTCTTAGAAAGTCTCATAGAGAAATAGAAGTTATATATGTTTTAGATCTATTCCACATAGTTAGAATTTGCTTTACTATAGTTAGATTTACATTTTGTTTTGTATGACAATCACGGGACCCTGAGAGCCCAGGGAATACGTATTTGAGCCAATCGTGCCTCAGCCCAACCTTGTCACAGCAATAGTTGACATAGACCATAACCTTAGAATACAAGTCTTCCAAACAACAACAGATTTACGACTGATTATCTCTTAGTGGAGAGGATTAAATATAGAAGACGACCAAGCACACACATTTTGGTCAAATCAACCGAACTATAGATTACCCTAGGCAAACATTCACATGACTGTAGAAGGGTTCGAAAGAGAACAAACCTTTGGTTGTGATCCTTTGGTCCCACAGCCAGATGCAGGAGACATTCTCACAGACATAGATACTAGTTTAAGAATCCAAGTTGCACGAACACCTGTGAGGTATTCCGAGAAAATCACGTAGTTATTAAGTCTAAACATAGAAGCTGAGAAAGTGTATGATTACTGGATACTAGGGATTAGGACTTGATTTCGTACATGACCATAGCAAGACCGCAACAACCAAGAGTCTATGGTTGTGATCCACAAATCCCGCAACCTAATGAATCCATAAGTCAATCAGATATACACACTGGCCTATGCACATTACTATTCCAATCCACTCCACTTCCACCCATCATCATCGAGTAATTTTCCTTACTAGATATAGTGGCTAACAAAGCTAGAGAATTCTGGACTAGGCCAGAGAATCATCCGTAGAGTCAATTGTATTCATTACCCACCATATGACCTTATCTAGAGATATACACGAAACTATCCCAGGTCATTTTCTACGTATTCCACAACCCATAGATCGAATCACGCCAGAACTTGATATTGATTGGAGCCTTCGAGTAGTCATCCTTGTTGATCGATCTATCACACCAGTCCAAGTTAGAAGGGGCCTATTTGCCTTAGATTCACAAATTCCATTAGTGCGTATCGAAGACATTAGATTTCCTAACTAGTTTGTTTTCATCCCACGCATATTCAATCCCCACCGACTGTCTCGGCACGACCTCGGGAGGTCGGGTACGTGGAAGAGTTACCTGTAGATTCCCATGCTTGCTTGTCGCTTTTCCATCGTACAGGTACCCTAAACATTTGGGATACTTTATATAGATTCTCTTCTAATAATTATTATAGTCTACATGGGAATACAAGAGATGATATCCACACAAAGGATACAGTTATAGTTAATGGTTTCCACACCTAGGATTCTTATTGGCACACCATGATATGCACTAGATCCAGTTTCTGCAACAATAGTTAGAGAAATAAATATATTAAAAATTAGTGAAGGCCCCACGTAGAAAGAGGAGGAGGAGGAGGATGAGACATATTAAAACTCAAGAGAAGAGACAAAATTTGAGTGGTAGGGCATATAAAAGGCCTTGGTGGTTACTATTGCTAAGGAAGATGAAAAGGAGGAGATAATGTTTATTGAAGAGATAGAGGAGGCATCCATGCACCCACATAGGGTAGAGGAGGAGGTGAGGGTTGAGGAGGAGGATGTATTAGCTCCTTCAGCTGCACCAGTTGTTGATTTGAGTTGGATTCCTTGAAACCCGAGTGAGTAAATCAAACTTGTCTTATATTTACTTTCTAAATTATATGTTAGTAAGTTCTCTCTCTTTTTGTACTTTCTAACCCATCATTACTTGTTTTCTCATTGAAGCCACTGTTGATGGATGGTGAGACCTTATTCGTTGGAAATTCCTTGACATGTTTGTGATACCTACTAATATGCATTGAGAGGATCTCCTTGTGGACACAGGGAAATCAATGATGGTCATCTTCTATTTTGACGTATTTACACTAGCCTGACATGCCACAGAGGTGATGACTAAGATGAGGACTATTACCACTATGCACGAGGATGAAGAGAGGAAAAAATGAGGATATGTACGTAACGGAGCTATTACTACTAATCATTGACCTAGGAAGTCATATGAAAACTCACACATAGAGACTCCCATGTTGCACCATGTCAATCTCATCATAGAATTCACAGTAGGAGCCCTCATCATTCCCCTTCACAGGGATCCAGGAGGTATGGATAGGCCTATGGCATTTATTAATTTGATACATTTTTTGGATATATATATATATATATATATATCCATTTTTTTGTATTTTTGTCTCATATATGAGCATTTTGACCACACTTATTATATGGTGTGATGAAATTTTACACGAGAAAATTGACATATTATACATATATACATATTGACATCTTTTTGGTTTAGTATTCCTTATATGAGTTAGCTCTATTGTGGTTTATTTCATTTGTGTACTCTTAAATGGTTTGGATTTTCTGATGTTTTTTATGTTTTTAAAAGTATGCCATGGATGATGATACAATGTGATAAATAAAATGATGATGTAAATGACTATGCATGTGAAAATAAATTGTAATTAGGATACTTTGTTTTTAAAGTAATATTTAGCATTTCTATTACACTGGTAAAATGTGTTGAGTGTGGTATGATGATAAAATGTGTCCACTTCATTCTTAACTCCACACAAATAGTAGGATGAGAGGGCTCATAACCAAGAGCCAAGAAGGATGTGAACTATATGACTTGAAGAATGTGAATGAAAATGATGACCAAGAGACGAGATTTTGACAAAGATCCATTTAAAAAATTATAACCCAACCCTAATCAAGATCAACTACCTAGTATAAAATGGATTATGCTTGCAAGTTTGACTAGACTTAGATCCATAAATGGCCTATTTATTTACAAGATCCAATTTTAAGGAATGAATATCTTCTAACATAAACATCTAATTAGTTTTCATGGGGATTTTAGTTTTGAAAGAACTTTTATTTATTGGTTTATTTAGGATTTTTTGTTTTTGATAAAACCCCCTAAGTCTTGTCCCATGCTACTGGTAAGAAGCATGGGCTCATCACCAATGACAAAACATAGGTGAGTAAGTGAACTTCCCTCATATCCCAATCTCATGCTACCAGTAAGAAGCATGGGATCCCCACCAAATATTGAGAAGGATGAGAAGTGTATTTATTAACAATAAGAATGTTTGTGTGCATTTTATATTTGTTTGTTTATTTTTTATTGAATTTAAATTTTTATTTTTGGGAAGAAACACTTTCCCCTAAACTCAAATCCACACAACTAGTAAGATATAAGGGCTCAACACTAACGATTAAAATAGGAAAATAAGGTTTCAGGGGAAATGTTTAGAATGTTGTTATCATGAAAGATATTTTAAGGGGAAGATATATCATCAATAATTTTATAGAAAAATCCATGGACAAGATACACTCGAATTGGAAGAAACTATGAAGAGGGGTAAGCATACAACTCCTTGTAGGGTCAATGTCAAATTTTTGTCTCATGAACGGAAGTGATAACATAAATTAAATAATTTGAGGATGTGAAATGAATGTTAAAGAAATATGATTGATATATTTACCAATGCTTGGAAGTTTTAAAATCTATTTGAAAAGTAAATTTCCAGTTTATAATTTCAACAAGATGATAATATAACTGACAAAATGGTATGAATGCAATGAAGGACAATGTGGAAATGCAAGTAATTATATATAGAAATTCTTGAAGAGAAGTGAATTAACAGATTCACTAAATTATTTACCCTCAAGAGTACATAGATGAAACACACCATTTTCATATTATTCCATTACTTGATAAGGCCCTAACCATTTTTTCCTGAATTTTCTACCTTCGCTAACCTTTTAGTCCATTCAGACGTCAAGTTTTAACACAAGATATCATACCTAGATTTTTTGTTCACAAACCTTTTTGTTGTATAGTCAACACATTTTGTCTACAAACACCTGATGATGTTGCTTGGATCTGAGTCAACTTTCATTGAAGCTTTATAATTCCCCTAAGTGCATGTCTTGGTACACATCTTCATCGAGAATTCCTTGTAAAGACACACAAAGGCTAGAAAATTCTACCTCCAATGGTAAAACCACTTCGGCACCAAAAACTAAAGAGAAAAAGGTTTCCCCATGGGTGTTTGCAATGAAGTTATGTAGGCCCACAAGGTGGGAAAAAGATTCAATTTAAAATCTCTCTTGTTCTCCTTAAAAATCTTAAGGAGGATGAAATTCAACATCTTATTACTCACCTCAACCTGTCCATTAGAATGAGGGTAATATAAAGAGGCTATGTGGTGGGATATTTTGAATTGAGCACACAACTCACTTACCTCTTTGTTATTAAAGGGAGTTACATTATCTGAGATAATGGCGTGTGGGACATCGTACCTATAGATGATATGGTTCAGGATACATTTATCAATGACCATTCTAGATACTTTAGTCAAAGGCAAGGCCTTAACCCACTTTGTGAAGTATTTTGTGGCCATGATGATAAAGTTATGGCCATCAAATGAAGAGGGAGAGTATTTCCCTGTTATATTAAGACCCCAATTAGAGAAGGGCCAAGGTGTCACTATTGGCTATAGATCTTGGGCCAAAATGTGTATAGCATATGAGAACTCTTGACACTTTTGAAACTATCACAAATACTCTCAATGTCATGTTCTAATGTGGGCTAGAAGTAGCCCATTTGATGGATCTTGCAAGAATTTAGTTTCCCTCCAAAATGGCCACCATAGATTCCATTATACCCTTTAAAAATAATTTTTTCCACTTTTTCTTCATCATCACACCTTAGAAGCATGCCATCAAAAGCTTTGCAATAGAGGAATTCCTCTATAATCACATATTTTCCAGCTATGACACCTAGCCATCTCATTTTTTCAAAATTGTATCCTTCATGTTATGTCTGATATATTATGTGTTTTATTATGTCTGTATACCATGAACACAAAGCAATTCCATGTATTTCTTCTATGTAATAAATGCACTCATTGAGGAACTTCAAGTCGACTATCTACCCACAATCTATAGGATTATCCTCTAACCAATCAACAATGATTTTTCCCTTGGAAAAAGTTTGATTGAAGAAGGTGAGTTCAAATTTTCCCATTAATGTGTTAAATATTATGGCTTTTTTAGATAAGGATTCTTGATTCAAGAACATCCACAATCACTACGATTAACAATTACTCTCATTTCCTAGTTGAGCATGTAATTCCTCAACCTCTTAGTTATGAACACAAATGTCAAAAAAAAATTCTCCATATGGTTGTACTATGTTTCATAGTCCAATAGTGTACAACTAATGATATAGATGGCGTACTCATGACCATCACCATCCTTTTGCACTAGCATGCATGTTATAAAAACACACGAGCTCAAGAGTACAAAATCAAAAAATGATCAGCCTTGGGTGGCATAAGTTTCTATGGGGACATGAGAAATTTCTTGACTAACTAAAATGCATCGTGACATTCATTGGTCCATGTCTTAGAACAATATTTCTTTAAAAACCTATAATAGGACAAACAACATATGTCAAATCAGGGAAAAATCTATAAATTGCCTCAAGTTTACCCAAAAGGGACCTAATGCCAGACTCGTCTGATGGTGGAGTCATTTCAAGAATTTCCCAGAAATTTGTAGGATCTACATTGATTCCTCTAGAGAATATGATGTAGCCTAATAACTGACCTCCAATTAATCCAAACACACATTTCTATGGATTTAAGGTTAGAACGTACTTGATCAACCATGAAAGAATGATTTGAAGAACTTCATGATGGTCACCTCTCTTCTTATATTTGACTAAGGTATCATAAACATATGTCTCCAAAATCTTGTGAATAAGATAATGGAATATGTAGGTCATCACACGTTGATATGTAGTTCCAACATTATTTAAACAAAATGGCATAACAAAAGGTTCCCAACGAGTGGTTTTACTAGTCTTTTTTTGATCCTCCTCAGAAATATTTATTTGGTTATATCCAAAGAGCCCATCCATAAGTGATAAAAAATCATAGCCAATTTTTTCATCGACAATGATATCAATGAATGGTAGTGGGAATTTTTCCTTATGAAAATATCTGTTTATGTCCCTAACTCAATGCATATTCTTATTTTTCCATTCTCTTTTAGAATTGGGAAAATTTTAGATATCCACATGGAATAGTCCACCAGATTTATGAATCCTACTTTAAGATGCTTCATCACTTATTATTTAACCATTAGAGCCACTTTGGGCTTCATAGGTATTAATTTAAACTTTACATGATTTTCTTCAAGTTTGGTTACCAAGTTATGAACTACCACATCTGGGGCGACACCTTTCATATCCTTATAACTAAAATAAAAGGATTAAGAATGTTCTTTCAAAACATTTGTATGTTATTTTGTTTCTTCAAGTGACAAATAATGAATATGAGGATCCTCCTTTATCTGAATGTTGTTTTCGATAGTCCCTTTTATCAAATAAGTATTCCCTTCTTCAAACTTAGGAGGAGACAAAGGTAACTTCAGGTCCTCTTCCTCAACTTCATAAATTTTAAATTATTTGGACAAGGAAGGATTCATTATTCTATATCTTGAGTATGAATAAGGGTAAGGGATGAGGAAAAATCCCTTCTTATGATGTGTGAGATGAAGGTCCTTGTAAGTGTGTAAGAATCCTAAGATTGATTTATCATTTACAGAGACATCTAAAGTGATAGGATCATTCTTGGTTTCTACGTATGCTAAAATGACATTATTAGGCATATTAAAAATCAAAGCATCGTCCTAGTTTGAGATTGTAAAATCCATTTCATTCAAATCCTTACTAAGACATAAATAACAAGAAGAAGTGGCCATAGAATCAGAGAGTTTATTTTTTTATCTTGGAATTTCTTCTATAGATATGAAATCAAAATATTTACACAACTCACTTTAGTCATTTTTCCTAACCCTTTAATTCCTAGGCGCGTTGGAATACCACCCATCTTAAAATGGGATCTCATCCAAAGCGTGCGAAGGTGCCAGGCCCCCCTTTTATGTGAGCTTTGTCAAGAATGTTACCATGAATGGTGGAGTAGTGTACAATCATAAATGCATATATCCTATAACATGAATAAAGAAACTAGACCCAAGCATAGATGAACCATATTATGATTATGAACATAAAAAACAACATGTAGGAATCAGATCTAAACCATGAACACAATATGAACACAAACATTGAGATCCTAAGAAATGATAATCAGAACAACCACCATTGTATTAATCCACCATTATTAGAGGAGCCAAATACATCATAAGGATCATAATCAAACTAGATACATCAATAGAAAAATATTCTAACTCTATAATGACTCTGCTCAAGAAGTTCCAACAACATTCTCTCACATCTCTCTCTCTCTCCACTCTCCCCTTTATTTTTCTCTCTTGTTGTATTACAAATAAATACATATCATAGAGAAGAGTGGGGACTATTCCTCCCCCACCTAGTCATCACTTAAGAGTAGGCTGCATGCCAAATGTCATGATGCCCTGCCATACTCAAGTACCCAAAGCATGCAAATGACATCTAAACTATAAATAACTCTACTTTATAGCTCTTAATCCTAGCATAATGATCATATACTAACATATAATTTTCTTGGGCTGTAAGTATCCATGATTTGACCTTATCCATAATCAATCTCGACTGGATCTCCACATGTTCTTCATTACAAATCTAATTATTTCCCAAAAAGTGGCTAATTCTTGAGCCCGTTCTACCTAGGTACGAGCCTCCATGCTCTTCCTTGAGCTACTTTGGTGTGAGCCTTTACGGCTTGTTGTTTCATTACAAAACCCTTTGTGCCTCAGGTACTTAGTCTCTTTAAGGGATCAACATTACCCCACACTATTTTTATTTCCATCCTCAGTAATTCTTCATGATTTTTGTACAAAATTCCATTACTACAAAAACTGGAAGGCAAAAAAATTGTATTTTTCAGCAGTCTAAATTGTTAAGTGGAGGAGTTCAGGGAATTTTGCATCTATCTCCCTCTTTAATTTCTTCCATGCCTCTAGTTCAGTCATTTATTTTTCTAGCACTTCCCCCACTATGTTTGGTAATTGTTCTAGCGTAATTTCTTCAACCTTCCCTGTGAGCTCTTCTATGACCACCACCAACTCCATGCAAATTTCCTCGAACTCATCTATACATTTTGTGATAGAATCTTAGAGATCACCAATCCAAAATTATATCTTCTCATGCTTGGTCTTTATCTTATCCTTATGTGTTGTGGTATCGATTATCAACTGGGAATGCTTAATCTTATTTTTCAGGATATTCTCTTGTAAGGCCTTTAGGATGGCCTCTTCATTAGTTACTCACGCATCAATGACGAGATCAATTTTTTGACAATTGTTGAAGCCCCTATCTGCTAATATGTTTTCCTCCTTGAGTTGGGAGATCAAGTCCTCCAACTTACTAATCTAGGATTCAACAACAATCTTGTTGTTTTCCTTCTCCTTTGCAAGATACTCAGCTGTGGGTCCCACACTATCCTTGATGTTGACCAAAAACATCCCCACCAAGTCTTCTAAATATTCCATCTCATCATTATAATTCATCCTGGCTTGGCTTACCAGTGTCAAGAATTGTCCCAAGACTTTCTTAACCAATGTGACAACTCAATCATATGCTTCCTTTGTATGTGCATGTTAGCCCTTCAAACCATTACACAGTCATTCTATTTCCTTTTCCTTCCCCTTTTGATATGCGACCAAGGTACAAACATTATCCCCTACATCCAAGATCCACCATATGACATCTGAGGACATATTTTGTAGCGCTTTGCATGCCTGCTCATTTGTAAGGTGACTTGGATCCACCACTTTATAATTCACCCCTTTTCTTTTATTCAAATGAATGGTCTTGATCACATGATTGTTGACCTCAAACTTAGGCTCCTCTACATGACAATAAAGACTCCAACTTATCATTTTCTTGGTCCTCATTAAACCCTTATATAATTCTAAGATATACCAAGCATGCAAATTTTTTGGGGCAAGGGTGCTCTAGAATCATGCACATAACACTTTCACGGGATTATCCATGAAGTCCATATGAGGGTACCTAGGCGTCCACCTATTCATATCCACCTTGCACTTTTAATGTTATTTCATTGGGGTGCTTGAACCTGTAACAATACCTTTATCCTCCTTAATAACAAAGGATTCTCCTTTATTATTCTCTTCTTTTCTAGTGGGCTAGATAGGTGAATTTTATCTTATAGAAATATTAATAGGTTCCTCCGTTATGGATGTCTTTACCCTCATGCGCATCAACCATTTCCTTGGCCTTCTACTTATCCCTTCTCTTCTCATGTTCCTCGAGCTCCACCTTGAGTTCCTCTCTGAATGTAGTGTGATCATCTTCTAAGCCTATCTCCATCATAGAACTAGAGACATCATGTACCTTAGGATTTTTATGCTCTATATCTTCTTCTTCAGTTGGTTTTACTTCCATGTGATCTGGTTGTGAAGCCTCGGTGCTACCATGTTGTGATGTACCTATGCCCCCACTGCTACTCCGATGTGAATAATACTTCCTTTTCCTATAAGTTTCTGATTTCCCCTCGATTCCTTCTTCTTCTTCCTCTCCCTCTTCTTTCTGAACCAATATCATAGGTAGGATCGATGCCTCTCTTGGATTCAAAAAGGTGGAGTCTATAACCTCCACTTAAACTCCTTCTTACATATTAGGGTGTAGCTACACAAACACTCTGTGGATGAAGCCCTTGATAGTGACATTAGTCTGTAGGTGTAGATCTAAGAATTATTGCTCCAAGGCTTTGACATACATTGGCCTTACATCATACTTGTAGGTCAGATGAAGTATGTGAACATTAGAGTCCACTTTTTCAGCATTAATGCATATTTCAGCTGATTGATGTAACACTTCATATATTTCATAGTGAATGAATACAAAAATTTTCACCATCACCCCATTTCTCCATTGGAAATCTTAAATTTTACCAAGCTGAAGTGTTGCATGACTGCAAAAATTCACTTGCTCTCCTATATCTTCTTGAAACTCAGATGGAATACACCACTTGTTCTTGAATACCTCACACAATATCTCATACCATTTGTTCATCCAGGTTTTATAGGCATTCATGATGGAGCCATCACAAGTGAACTACAAAAAATTCACTATAGGAGATGAGTGCTCTAGTGGATAAATCCACACATTCCCATCTGGCTCATTAGGGATGCCAATTTCCCAAAATATGATTAATAGTAGGATAGACCCCCCCATGATATTTTATCCGGCTTCATTTTGCACCTGCACTTCCTCAATGATATTATTTATAATGAATTGTGTGAAGTTATAGTCCACTCTTGTTTATACACTATACGCACTGTACATGTATCTTATATTTATCTCCATCCATGGTTCTGATGCACCTAATTTGTAACTGATAAGTCAGGAAATGACCCTTAATGTCAGATCATCCAGATCTACAATAACTTGGTCCCTTACCCCCTTATCATAATTCAACCGCTTCACTAATTCTTCATTTTTTGCATTGACACATAGGTCGAGTGCCATGTCCTTGCCAGTTTTTTTGTTACCATTTTAATATACCTTGAGAAACAAATGTTGAAATCAATCAAAATCTTCATGTGGGAGTTTTCTTCAACTTGGAAATTTTTCAGAGTTTGGAGTTCTCTTTCGGTGAATTAAAAATTTTCTAGCCCAGAGTTTTGAATTCCAAAACTTTGAAATTTTTAGATTTTGGAATTTCATACTTTCAGGTTTTGGAGTTCTAGGTCATGAATTTTTAGTTTTTCCCTTTGGATTTCTGAAGCCTGAAACTCTGAAAGTCCAAAATTTTGGACTTTCAGAGTTTCATATTTTAGAACTCCGAAGGGAAAAACTAGAAAATCGCAACCTAGAACTCCAAAACCCATTTCAAAATTTTAGGATTTCAGGTTTTAGAATTCTTGGTTGTGATTTTTGGAAAATTTCTTATGGACTTCTGAAGTCTTAAATCCTGAAAGTCTAAAATTTCAGACTTTCAGGATTTCTAGTTTCAGAACTCTTCTGATCACTTTCAAGTTAGTATCTTTCAGACTTCTAAAGTATGAAAGTCTGAAATTCTAAAATTTTGGAATTTTAGGCATTCGGTTTTGGAACTCTTCCACGCCATTCCATGATTTTCATCCCTGGATCTCCGAAGTTCAAAACCCCAAAATTTTGAAATTTCAGAATTTTGAGATTTTAGGTTTCAGACTTTCAGAGCTCTCTACGCATTTAATTCCTACCTACTTATATACAGATTATAAATTCTCCATTAATATTGCATTTTTATATTTAAATAACATTTTCACATGTCATTTTCACCTGACACTTTGCTCTGACAACCTTATTTTTACTGTATCTTGTACTTTTCGATGTCATTCTCATAATATTTTTATTTTGGTCATTTTATTTTTGGTTTAAGATCTTTTGTTTTGTTTCCTCCTTGTTTAATTTCTTTGTTTCTCCTCTGTATACCTTGGGAAATGAAAAATTCATTACCCACCATGTTTCCACAATTTGAGTTTCTATAGACACTTAGTGTTTGCAAATATCCTCTCGAGTTCTCCAATTCTCCCTCTCAACACCTCTTGATTTTAAGAGTTCAGAGATCAACAATTTTGGAGAACTCTCTTTTTAAAATTTAGAGCTTTGGTTGTTTGGTGCTTCTCATTTTTTGGGGATTGTGCCATTCAGACTTTGGAGTTCTCTTTTTGGTATTTTGGAAGTCCTTTCTTCAGAGGTTCACACTTCAGGTTTTTAGAGTTTTCCGATTCAGGATTTCAAACTTCTCTGTTTCAAACTTTTCTAATTTGAGATTTCAGAGGTTTCCACTTTGGGTTTTTGGGGGTTTCCAATTCAAGATTTCAAAATTCTCCATTTCAAAATTTTCCAATTCAGGATTTCAGAGGTTTCCACTTTGGGTTTTTCTGCTTCGGGTTTCTATCTTTTGGGTTTTCAGAAGTTAGATGTTTTTCATATTTCAGACTTCTCTTCTTCAGCATTTTGGAAATCAGAATTTGATGTCTACTTCTACATCCAAGGGCAAGGAAAAAATAAAGTATTCATTTCTTGAATTTTTTCCTCACTCTTGCTTATCTTCCGACCTAGGTAATATAGGTAGGGGATACCAACCTCGGGAAAATTAATTTTCTAGAATTCTGGGAAAGGGTGAAGGCCCCAAATAAGAAATATTGGATGGAGGCCATATATGACAGTGGGCTTGCTCAGACTGCCAGTTTTCTCACATCCATGCATTACCAAAAATTTGTTTTGGCTGTAGCAACCCACTATGATGAAGAATCTATGATAATTAAAGACACCAATGGAAAAGTTGTGATTCACCTAGACCCAGATTTCTTTGAAGATTTTATCAAACTACCTAACATTGAAGATTACGTCATAGATTCATGAGAGTCAGTAGTGGAACATTGGGATAAATAAGAAGATTTGTGCACAAGGGTCATGTTAAAAACCTATCTGGCTAAGAGAATTACCAAATTACTACTAAGCAGAGTCTTAGGTCTTCCCTCCATGAAGGAATTTCAGGAGTGGATGTTCTTATATATCTCTACTATTAAGAAGAATAGTGAATTTATCACACGGGGGGATCATATTAGTTGCTCCATTTGCTATTAGTTGAGTAGAGTGCATTCTTCATAGTGTTTCTATATGACATTCTTCTTGGTTTATTACATAGCTTCTATGGGAGAATTCAATGGGTTGAATACTAAGGGTATTTTAAGCACCTCTCAAATCTACGGTTTCTATCCTCAGCTCACACTAGACAAGGGAAGAAGGAACTTCCACATGATCAATGATACCTTATTTGTTGTTATTCTCTTTTGTTTTGATAAGGAGTTATATAATCAGAGGATTTCTAATGAAGCCTTTAAGGAATTTCAAGAGTGGGGAACTATTTACCTTCAGTTCCCCAAATTTTCCTATATTCGGATTGTCGGCTTCATAGGTTCTCCCAGAAAGCTGCCAATATGTCCTACTCACAAGTGGGTCTTATTAGAGCTGGTTCAGAAATTGCTAGATTACCACAAGATCCTGAATAAAAGGCACAAAGTGGGAATGTAATTCCCTATTTCAATTAGTAGATACACTTTCCCAAATATTTACAAGGATAAGAATGTAGATGCAGAAATAATATAGGTAACCTTGTGGAATTTCCATCCACGAACCAATTTTTACTATTGGGGTAAATTCAAAAAAATGGTTGGTCCAGTTCTCATGTGCCCATGTTGGAAGAGATCTAGATTCATTGTTGGGATGAATTCATCATCCGAAACAAAGACAATGAAAGGTTAAATTTGGATGAGGTTCTAGAATTTGGAATAACCGATGTCCCAAAAGACATGCAGGATGATGACAAGGTTTTGGATGTAGTATATAAAAATAATAATATTGCCAATCAGCCATTGCCATGGATTGATTGGTATGTGGAAGAATGTTGCAACACAAAGGAGTGGGAAGGGCCCATTCTGCAGATAACTTACAGTTAGTTGGTTATATTGGGAATCTCACCCAAGGGGCTAAAGGAACTTACAAATATAGAATCCACATCAGCCATGAGCCAATAAACACCCACAAAAGGGAAAAGGTTGACCCAAAAGACTCGTATAGTTCTAAAAAATATTTCATTTGTTGTTGGGAGCTCATCTCTCTCTAAGGCTCCTATTCCCAAAGTTGTGCCTCCTACAATACTTGTGACATAAACAGTTGAAGACAGTGATTCTCTTAGTTTCCCACAAGACCCATCATTTTCCCTTTCTCTTCCATTGTCACTTCCTACATCAGTTCCTTCCAATTATTCGATCATTTCTTCTTTTCCATCTCCTTCTATGTCCCAAATATTCTCATCCCTTCTAGTTCTCTCAGCTGGAGAAACTATTAGGTCACCCATTTCTATTTCATTTCCCTCGACACTTCCATTTCCTTCCATCTCATCCCCTAACATCATTGTATCAACTCCTATGACAGTCCTCATATCCACCCCATCCATTACTACCACTACAATATAAGTTCCAACTAGTATTGATGGTACTCTTGTTGTGACTAATGTTTTAGGTACGAGATCTACCATTCCATCCTCATCAGCATCAGGAATTCTAGAATGGTTGTTTTGGCAGACTCCAAAAGAAAAAGAAGAAGGTGGCTCTAGGGGATGTAATAGGTCTAAGTATATTAGAGAATACACCAAAGAGACATGCCAAGAGGAAAAATATTGTTTCTAGTATGACAGTAAATCCATCTAGGGAACGAGTTGTAGAGGGTTATACTCCCATTGAGGGAAAAAATAAGGAAGCAATTACACCTACAAATTATCTGATTTCTATATTTTCATTGGGAAGAGCCACTCACGAAGGACCTAAAAAATATGTACACACCACTCTTGGAAATCTGCTATAAAATATGATAATGATAAAGCTTCTAAGGATGAGCTTAAAGAAAAGGTCAAGTAGCTCACTATATTGCTGCAAAAATTAACACAGCCAACTCCATCTATTGAAATCTCAACTAATATGACTATGAAATTTTTTTCTACCATCGATGACATTCCTTATCATGAGATTGAAAAGATAGGCTATAAAGGGAGATCAGTAAATGGATGGATGGAAAACATCCTGCAAGAAGTTAATCCTTTAATTAAAGAGGCTCTTGAAATATATAATGATTTCTAGGTTGGAAAAGCTACTATTTGCAAAATGGATGAAGCTTTTTCGGAGTACAATAACAACCTAAATTTGAATTTGGCAACATGGAGTGAAATCAAGGAAGAAGATACAGATCTAATCCTTTAGGAGGATGTAATCAGAGATGTTGCATAGTTGTTTGAATATCAAAAGGCCATGGAATTCTTGTTTCAGGTGCTGCAAGATTGAATTAAGAAGTTGGATGAAAAATGAGTAGAGATTATGGATGCTTTGAATGAAATATAAGAAGAATTTGATAGTGTTAACTGTAAATTGTTCAAAAACAATATTGATGCTCTTCCAGAGGAGCAGATCAAGCAGAATTTTAAATATTTGGTGAAGCATGATGACGAAGTTACTAAAATTTTTGGTGGTGAATCTATTGACATATTGGTTTTATGCCAAAATTTCATAGGAAGATTGAAGAATTTTTTGAGTAAACTTAGATTTGTTCCAACCAAGATCACATGGTAAAATGAAACAACAGATGTGGTAAATCACTATGCATGTGGTCCAGGTGATGAGGAAATTAAAGGAATCATTAAACGCTTCATCGAATATAAGCATCAAATGGTTGCATGGGAGGAAACACAAAAAAAAACATGCAGAAGAATAAGGCATTTTAGAACTAGGCCAAAGCTTAGCGGCCATAAAAGGATGGATCAAAGATTTGGATCAATCAACGTTACAGGGTTGACTGAGTCAAACTCTTGCAATAAAATTTCTATTTTTATGGTAGCATGTTCCCTTGAATTAATGACATTTCTATAATCAGTAAAATGTTAGTTGAAGGCCCAGCTGTAATGGCTCAGCCTAAGGAACTTATAAATAGTAGGTATATGGAGTCATAAGTAGGGGATCATTTTTTTGTGAAGTTTCTCTTAAATCTTGGAAGAGTGCTTCAAGGATTTAATACCTTGTAATTATATTAAGAGTGATATCTTGCCTTGAAGAACCTTATTTATTGTCCTAAATGGTTGATTAGTATATGCTTTGTGAATGTATGATTCTTTAGTGTAGATGATTAGCTTGCCTTTATTTTAGATTATCTTGTTTCATGCTATGGAAAAGTGATATAAACATCTTTTACGAAAGAGTGTTTTCCTTTTGTTATTAAAAGTTATATTATCGTTAGCCATAATCAGTGAAATGAATGTTTGACATGTGCATTTTTTTTATCCTCGTGGTTAGTTAACTATGTGATCAATCAATTTTTGTCTCTCTATCCTGTATAATTCAAGTTTTAACAAAGGAATGTATCCTTCTGGTTTGTGTTATTCAGTATCCTTTCTAAGTTGTAATAGGTGAAGGTGATTAATGATGCAAGTATCCTACTCACATTAAACCTTCTTGTGATTAAAATCCCCTTTATTTGGTGCATCACCTTCCCTAGTATAGTTCATTTTTGTAAAAATATTACCCTAAAACCCGTGACAATGTTAGAATAGGACTAGATAGTCATTTTATGAAACTAGGAGTAGTACAACACATAGTTTAGGAAGAGGAAGATGGACTTCTCCGGAGGTTCACCTCGAGCCAAGTCCCAAAACTTTAGAGGTGATCCCATGTGTTCCAATCACACCGAATGACCTACTTTTAGTCTGGCAATTCAGGGGGTGCATTGATTTGGTGACAACATTTTTAGCACTCCTGGTGGGAGAGAGTTGGTACTTCTCTTCTCACTTACACAAGTCAAAGTACCTGGTGACTCTATATCTCTAGAATCTAAATCTTAGTGCGTTAACTTATGTGAAGAATTCAAACCAGAGCCTCTTCAAAGCAAGGAAATTGTCAGCATATTGAACTTTCCTTGCCTCCTCCCAAGAGAAGGAAAATAGGAATTTCAACATCACCAGTTGTAGCTCTACCTCTTAGGGGCCATTCAACTCCTCCATTTAGAATATTCACTCCACAAAGGAATAATAAACCCATTACTTCTATGGTGGGAAATCAAATTTTTCCCCCTTTCAATGCAAGAAGTCCTATACCCATTGTGGCACTCAAAATTTTACCCTTTTATACAAGGGAAACTCACGTCACTCTAGTTGAACTCATTCTTGACATAGCTAGCATTTGTGCCATCTATAACATCATGAAGGATAACATTTCTGTTAGAATTTTGGCCACATCTTTGAAGGGAAAAGCACTTCAATGGTTCTGAGGGTTAAGTGTTGGCAGTATAACTACTTGGGATGAGTTACGATAAAATATATGTAAATAGTTTGAAGACAAGACTGATAACCTATCAATTTTGGAGCAGCTCACTACCATGAAGAGAGCTCCCAAAGAATACATGAGTGATTTCAACTTCTGATTCCACAAGACTTGGAATAGGATTCCTGCACTTATAAATCCTTCTACACATAATGCATTCTTATACTATTTTCGAGCCTTGAATAGCAATGTGGTAGTTTTGATCCAATCAATGGGAGGGGATACATTACTTGATGCCTATGAAATTTCCATAAGAGTGGAAAATTATTTGATTCAGGCTACAAAGATAGCTCCATGAACTCCAATGCCATTTTATCTGGACCTTACGAATAATCATCCTATCATTTCTCCTCTTCCAGCAGCCTCTACTCAACTAGCTCAATCTTCCCCTACCTCTTCAAATGATTTATTTGAAGTCAAGTTGTTGCTAAAAAGTTTTGGAAATGATATTATTGTACTCAAAAGGAAACAATTTCAATATAATCATCCATACCAGCCATGAAATCAACAGTATCAGGCTATTCATCCTCCCTTTGAAGGAAACAATCATTCACAAATTCAAGCCATAAATCAAGTTGTGAATGTTAGGCCTTTGAACTTTCGGAACCCTTCTACTGCTATTTCATCCAGAGCCATAATATTGGTTCAAAATAACCTCATTCAAGATTATGAATGGTGTTATCTTTGTTCCCAACCCCACAATCAAAATCTTTATGCCAATGAAGTTTTAAGCTGGGCCCTTATGGTTCAAATTACATCTGGACCTTCTGAGCTAATAGATAAAACATCTACATAAGGAACAACAGATCAACCACAAACACCTGAGGAAACCACTTTGCTAAACTAGCAAGTGGAAGATTTTTATGGGTTGAATACAGATTCCTCATCAGTGGTAGAAAACACTCATTCCAAGAAGAGAGCAATGGAACCTCAAAATTCAAAATATGATCAGGCATCTACTTTATAGCCTCAAGCACAAGTATCAACTGATAAGGGTATAAGAAAGAGATCGCCAAAATTTTCCATAGATCAGTCTATAAAGAAAGATGGAACTTCAAGTATCACAATGCCAAATAGGCATTTTCCAAAAGAACACTCTAACACCCAAAAAGGTATTAGAAAAATTGGGGCAATTCCATTTAGTATTGTGGAGCAAATGAAGAAGACCAATTTGAGTGTCAAAATGTGGGATGCACTCTTAATTCCTTCTCAAAGGAACTTGCTACGGGAGGATTTAAACAGTTTTGGTACTACCGATATACCATCAAGTCATGAAGTAACAATAGCAACCAACCTGTGTCAACCAGAAATGAAAGTGATTTCTAAGGCCAACAAACCACCACCATTCTATATCTCTTTGATCATCAGTGGTCATTTAGTGCACAATTATATGATCGATTATGGAGCTAGTAGTTCCATGATGCCCAAGAAAATTACAGATGTATTGGGAATCCCATATACTCCAATCTCAAAAGGAGTGGTCCAGTTAGATGGTAATACCTTCCAAACAGTTGTAGTTATCAAATAACTTTAATTTACCATGCATGCATGCCCAAGTTTTTCATTCACGCAAGACATATCAGTCATCAATATTCCTCCTCTCTTCGCTATCTACCTATCACGATATTTCACTGCCAAGATGGATAGTTATCTATTAGTAAATTGGTCACATATGATTCTTAGGACTCGATACAAAACCAAAGTAACTATAATGGAATAACCAATATACCATAATCATGTAGAACCCTACATTTCTAGTCCTATAAATGATAATTACAACATCGGAGATTCAGAAGAGGAAGATGTTTATCATGAACCAACTACTCTTGTTGAGGAATTTCCCGATACCGTGTTAGATAAAGTAAGTGGAGATCATCAGTATGATCCATATGATAATGTGTGGCCGAAGAAGAAGCTGGTTTGCTACTTTTAGAAGAAACAAGATTGGGTACATACTATATTCATGAAGAAGATACATTCATACCACAACTTGTCAAAACACAAAATGATTCAAAAGGACTGTGTAAAATATTCTTCGATGGATCAAGAAGTAATAATGGATCTGGTGTTTGTCTTATGTTAATCTATCCAGAGGGAGATAAATACTTCTCATAATTTCGGTTGTAATTTGGTTGTACTAATAATGTGTTTGAATATGAGGCCGTCATACAAGGAATCCAGCTGGCTCATAAGAGAGGAATCAAAGCCTTGATGGTATTTGGTGATAGTGAATTCGTTGTGCATCAGGTAATAGCCCATAACACATCAAAAAATGATCTATTGAGATCATATAAGAATTAGTTTTGGGACTTGATAGAATATTTCAAATCTTTTGGAGTTCATGCAGTTCCCAGAAAGAAAAATAAAGATGTCGACACACTGGCTATCATTGGATATCAGTGTGATATACCTATACACATTATGAAAGAAAGCCAACAAATGGTCAAGATGGTGGTCTATCCCACGGTCCAGGATAATGTAAGTAGTTAGTAGGTGTTCGATAGTGACCAACAAATTGTCCTCTTCTTATAGCAAGAAGCAGAGTTTGCTACCAAACACCAGGATAAACTTCAAAACTCCTACAATGATCAAATTATATAGTTAAAATGAAATAATCTTCCAAAATGGATGGTTACACTTGAATCCCTCTTCAAATCAAATTACTAGGCCAAATGACAAAGCACGAATATGGTGGTCAAGGAAGGATTTTGAAGAAGTCGAGGTGGTAAGTGAATTTTTTTTTAAAATAGCTAAAGTATGCACTGCTCAAGAGAAGAAATCTTTCATTGAACTATGTCAATAATATCATGATATTTTTGTGTGGATCTACAAATACCTACGTGGTTTCTATCCCATCCTTGCTCAACACACCATTAAAATGGATCCAAATTCTAAGCCAATTCATAAAAAACAAAGGCCAATTAATCCTAAAATTGACCCGCTAATGAGGAAGGAACTAGCCAAGCTTATTGAGGCCTGCATAATTTTTCCCATCAAGCATTCCTCATGGGTATCTAATCTGGTGCCTATGAGGAAGAAGAATGAATAAATTTGGCTATGTGTGGACTTCAAGGATTTGAACCATGCCTAGTTGAAATATCACTACCCTCTTCCATCAATGGAGATAATCCTCCAAACAGTGGTATGGGCCCAAAGGTTTTCTTTGCTTGATGGATATTCGCGATATAATCAGATTCTAGTCCAACAGTTTGATCAATTAAAAATGGATTTCACTACCAAGTGGGGCACGTATGCTTAAAAAAAATTCCATTTGGGTTATCCAATGCAGGGGATACTTTCCAAAGAAACATGGACATGGAATTTAAAGGACTAATAAATGATATCATCTTAGTTTACCTTGATGATCTAATTGTGTATTCCAAGCATGTTGAGGATCATATCACACATCTAAGAATTTTTTTTTGAAGAAGTTCATTTTTGCAGTTGAAGAAGGAAAATTGTTGGGACATGTTGTTTCAGTTGAAGGACTATCCATTGACCCTTCCAGAATTCATTTTATTATGTCCTTATCCCTCCCAAGCCATAAGAAATGTATCCAAAGTTTCTTGTGTACCATAAATTTTGTTTGGAGATTCATTCCTCAATTCACAACATTAGCTAAACCGCTCACATCTATGCTAAAAAATAACATTCCATTCTCTTGGACAAAGGAAGGTAGGGTGAGCTTTGAGGCTATTAAAATGAAAATTTCCTAAGCTCCCACACTGGTAAACGCCAGGTTCAACAAATATTTCATTCTACATGCTTTCGAAGGACAGGAAATTATTTCAAGGATTCTCACCCAACAAAACAACAATCTGATAGAACAAACAATTGCCTTCGTTAGTTAATCCCTCAAGGAATACAAGCTCAAATATTCATTCATTGAGAAATAGGTCTTTGTAGTCATTCAGGCCTTAAAAATGTTTAGCCACATGTTGTCCAACAACAAAATTCACGTGATGGTTTCTCATCCTAGCGTTAAAATTTTTTTTCTCAACAAAGAGATGAATGAGAAACATGTTGGATGGATCATGAAAGTAATGGAGTATGACATACACATTAAAGTCACTAAACTTGTCAGAGGTAAAGGTTCATGTCAGTAGTTGGCTATAGAGTTAGAGATCAAATATGTGGAAGATGTTATGCTCTTGAATGCTAGCGAAGGTGATGATCAAGTTGATTGGTTAGAAAAAATACAAAATTTCCTCCTCTCAGGGGCATATCCTTCGAATATGGAAAAATTCCAAAGATGCAATTTTCATCTCTAGACTATTCCATGTGTCCTGGTAAATAATGTCCTTTTCTGAAAGGACTTGAACAGTGTTCTTATGCGCTACATCAAACCAGAGAAAGTGAATAATATATTAGAAGAATTCCACAACGACCTATCTAGAGGGAATTTTATCTATAGGATACTCATGGAGAAACACTGATCTAATATCTTCTCAGAATCAGTTACAATCAGTTCCATAGCATGCAGAAAAATTAGATGATTCCTTCGATATCTCATTTGTAGGAAACGGAGATCGTATGAAAAAGTTATGGCTCACTGAAATTTTTTAGGTAACTAGAAAATTTTGGGGATTGTGCACAGGTTGAACACATGCATGCTTGTCAAGTGGACCAATGAAAAGATGACACGTCGAAATATGGAAAATAAATAAATAACAATATTAAAAATTTAGCCACACCCATTTATTACTCCACCTTATATTTCAAGGGACATTTTCCAAACAGCCATTTATTAAAATATCCATGGAAAAATACCTTCCATGTCACACCCCATCCTTGGGGATAAGATAGCTCTTAAGCTATTAACAACATACAACAACCACCTATATAAATGCCTTCCTATTTTTACGACCAACAAATGTGGGATCTTATCCCTATGGAAAATGTACCCCACATGGAGTGGGATTTGAACCTAGGCCTCTTGGGTAAAAGGATATGCACCCAACCATTGTACCTATAGCTGTGAAGCGTTATAAAAGGACCTATGTTTTATTAGTATAGACACGGAAAAGTAATTGTGTTATTGTTTTGCTCATAACTTGAGCTAGAGATGGAATTTTGAGATGAAGTTAAAAGTGACTCCTATTATTTTTCATAGAGGAACATGATGAGAAGATAATATTATTGTAGAAATATATGTAAATATTTGTTTTTAATATTTTATTAGATCGGTCCCATTCAACCAGACCCGGAGATGTAGGCCACAAGTGTCGAACTTCGTTATCAATTCTTGTGTCAAATTGCTAGTGATTCATCTCTTTATTTTTTGTTTTTACACATTAATTTAATTTTTAATTCTTTTATTAAAAATACAAAAGTATATAATAGTCAATTTTTATATCAAAAATCAATACAAAGCAAAGTTGTGTGTGCACAATTGCTAGTTAAAATTGATTTTTAGATCAACATTACTCTGCTCATCCAACTACCACCAAAATAATGCGAGATGGTTATTATTGGTTAGAATTATTCAAATATTCTCATCTCTAGGTAAGGAGATGTAAGGAATGCACTCTTTTTGCAGGTAAACAGAAGCTGAGAGACCTTCCCCTACATCCTATTGAAGTGGATCAACCTTTCATCCAATGTGGGATAGAATTCATTAGGATAATCAACCCACCATCAAGTGATGGACATAAATGGGTCCTTAATGTATTAGATTATTTCACTTGGTGGACAGAGGCAATAGCATTGAAATAAAGTAACGAAAAGAAAGTCCTTTATTTTCTTGAAAACATAATGACAAGATTTAGTGTTCCATTAAGTGTTATCTTTGACAACGCAATGGATTTAATGGTTTTAAGTTGAGTGAATAAGCATTTCAGAACATGGTATACCTCAATACTTCATCCAATTACTATCCACAGGGGAACGGGTTGGCTGAATCAAGCAACAAAAATCTCATAAGAATCATCAAACACACAATGGAGGCTAACAAAAGGACTTTTCATACACAACTCAAGAATTATTTATGGGAAGATCGAATCAAACCTAAAAGAGAAATTGAGAGTTCATATTTTATGCTGGTATATGGGAGGGAGGTGAATCTTCCACTCTCCTTAGAATTACCTTCTTTGGAGTTGGCTCATTAGCTCAAAGCTATGGAAAATGACTCCTTAACGGTGAGGTTTGCTAAACTCGTGGAGCTGGAAGAAGTTATAGATAGGGCTATGAAAAATTTAAGCCAACATTAGGCTCAATTTAAGAAATCCTTTAACAAAAAATCTTATGATAGGAATTTTCAATAAGGAGATCTAGTTCTCAAGTGGGATGAATACAGGGCCAAACTAGGCAGACATGCCAAGTTTGTGTTAGGAAATTAGTGCTCACATTATTGTTTGTAATAGTTAAATAAAATTTTCATATATTAAATTAGTAAGTTAGTGTGTTAGTATGATATTAATATTGTTACATTAATATCATATTTTTGTGAGAAAAATAAAAGTTTATAATATTATTAATATGAGTTATTAATCAATTCATTATTAATAATATAGGATAATATGTATTAGTTGTGAGTTTGTTCAATAAACAACTCACATAGCTTTTGGGAGTCATGTGAGAGGTTGTTGGGTTTGGGAGTGATTTTAGGAGAGATATGTGAGGATATTATGGGATTAAATATTGGAGTTGAATCCTTGTTTCAAGGAGTTCATTCTCCTATATATAGTAAGCTCTTGCATCAAGTAATTTCTCAAGTTCTAATCTATCAATTATTTTCGCTATTTTATTTGTCTCTAGATTTTTCCCTATTTTCATGTGCTAATCTCAATTTTTTGTTGTTAAATTTTAATATCAAATCTGGAGTTTTGTTATCATCTGGTATCAGAGTAGGTTTCCTTCTACAAGTGAAGAAGAAGAAGAAGAAGAAGAAGAAGATGGTTGAAAGAATCCCATAAGAAAATTTCCAGCATACACATCATAGTAAAAAGAACGTAGTTTAGTCATATGACATCCGATTAGTGTCTCATTTTCTTTTATAGAAAGATAAGAACAAGATGCTCAATATTGTAGTTTACATCAACTTCAGATTCGTCTTGTATCTATGTGTAAAATTCACTGTAAGTTGAGTGAAAGTTTTTCTTGTTTTTAAAACAAACATTTGATAGATTGAATGTATCTAAAAAACCTAGATTAAAAATATTACGAAATTTATTGGGTTTGTTTAGTTAATATCTAGAAAACTTCTGTTCAAATTTTACAAAACCCTAGTTTCTAGTTTAAGAGAAACATGGAAATAAACATAGGGATATGAAAAAAAAGTGGTGCATAGTACATTTATGTAATTTTTTAATTGGACGCATTTTCACTTGCATGCGACGTCCATAGTCATGAGGTGCATTATCGTTTGAATTTGACACTCAGAAAAATTGTGTAATGAACCTAAAAGCTATATTTTATAACTAAGTAGCATCGCCATGGAGGCTGGAGGAAACAGAGGAAGGAGGTTAATCAGTGACCTCTCGCTAGCCGCAAACGAAGGGGAACCACAATGAATTTGTGGCATTGTTATTTTGTGTTTAATTTTGATTGTGTATTGTAATAAGAATAGATGATTTAATTTTTTCACTCTTGTAATAAGTGAGCTCCTGCATGAGCAATATTTTTTATATTTTCCCTTGAATGTAAAAATGGGAGTAGGGAAACGTGTACGCTGCTATGAAAGTGATTGGTGGTCCACTAGAAAACCAATTTGAGAGTTTCCGAATCTTTTAGAAAATCACATACAAAGTGGTTAATGGTTCCACTAGAATACCTGTTGGAGTTGATGGTACTATTTGAAAACCATCATATTGTAGAACATGAGAAGGTACTAAAATGAACTCACCTATGTTCACACTAAGGGGGTGAATGTTAGGAAATTAGTGCTCACATTATTGTTCGTAATAGTTAAATATAATATTCATATATTACATTAGTAAGTTAGTGTGTTAGTATGATATTAATATCATATTTTTGTGAGAAAAATAAAAGTTTGTAATATTATTAATATGAGTTATTAATCAATTCATTATTAATAATATAGGATAATATGTATTAGTTGTGAGTTTGTTGAATAAACAACTCACATAGCTTTTGGGAGTCGTGTGAGAGATTGTTGGGTTTGGGACTGATTTTAGGAGAGATATGTGAGGATATTATGGTATTAAATATTGGAGTTGAATCCTTGTTTTAAGGAGTTCATTCTCCTATATATTGTAAGCTCTCGCATCGTGTAATTGCTCAAGTTCTAATCTATCAATTATTTTCACTATTTTATTTGTCTCTAGATTTCTCCCTTTTTTCATGTGCTAATACCAAATTTTTGTTGTTAAATTTTAATATCGAATCTGGAGTTTTGTTATCATCCAGTATCAGAGCAGGTTTCCTTCTACAAGTGAAGAAGAAGAAGATGGTTGAAAGAATCCCATCAGAATATTTCCAGCAGACACATCACAGTAAAAAGAACATAGTTTAGTCATATGACATCCGATTGGTGTCTCATGTTATTTTATATAAGTATAAGAATAAGACACACAATATTTCAGTGTACATTGACTTCAGATTCATCTTGTATCTATGTGTAAAATTTAGTGTAAGTTGAGTGAAAGTTTTTTTTTTTTTTAAAACAAAGATTTGATAGTTTGAATGTATCTAAAAAACCCAGATTAAAAATATTACGAAATTTATTAGGTTTGTTTAGTTAATATCTGGAAAAAATTTGTTCAAATTTTACAAAACCCCAGTTTCTAGTTTAAGAGAAACACGGAAATAAAAAAAGGGATCTGAAAAAAAAAAAAGTAGTGCGTAATACATTTATGTAATTTTTTAACTACATGCATTTTCACTTGCATGCGACGCCCAGAGTCAGGAGGTGTATTATCGTTTAAATTTGACACTCAGAAAAATTGTGTAATGAGCCTAAAAGCTACATTTTCTAACTAAGTAACATCGCCATGGAGGCTAGAGGAAACAGAGGAAGGAGGTTAATCAGTGACCTCTCACTAGCCACAAACGAAGGGGCCACACAATGAATTTGTGGCATTTTTTTTTTGTGTGTTTAATTTTGATTGTCTATTGTAATAAGAATAGATGATTTATTGTTGCTTGCTCTTATAATAAGTGTGCTCCTGTGTGAGCTATATTTTTTAGATTTTCCCTTGAATGTAAAAATGGGAGTAGGGAAATGTGTACGCTGCTATGAAAGTGGTTGGTGGTCCACTAGAAAACCAATTTGAGAGTTTGTGAATCTTTTAGAAAATCACATAAAAAGTGGTTAATGGTTCCAATAGAAAACCTGTTGGAGTTGATGGTACTATTTGAAAACCATCGTATTGTAGAACATGAGCAGGTACTAAAATGAACTCACCTATGTTCACACTAAGGGGGTGAATGTTAGGAAATTAGTGCTCACATTATTGTTTGTAATAGTTAAATATAATATTCATATATTACATTATTAAGTTAGTGTGTTAGTATGATATTAATATCATATTTGTGTGAGAAAAATAAATTTTTGTAATATTATTAATATGAGTTATTAATCAATTCATTATTAATAATATAGGATAATATGTATTAGTTGTGAGTTTGTTGAATAAACAACTCACATAGCTTTTGGGAGTCATGTGAGAGATTTTTGGGTTTGGGAGTGATTTTAGGAGAAATATGTGAGGATATTATGGGATTAAATATTGGATTTGAATCCTTGTTTTAAGGATTTCATTCTCCTATATATATTGTAAGCTCTCGCATCATGTAATTGCTCAAGTTCTAATCTATCAATTATTTTCACTATTTTATTTGTCTCTAGATTTTTCCCTTTTTTCATGTGCTAATCTCAAATTTTTGTTGTTAAATTTTAATATCAAATTTGGAGTTTTGTTATCATCCGATATCATAGCAGGTTTCCTTCTACAAGTGAAGAAGAAGAAGAAGAAGAATGTTGAAAGAATCCCATAAGAAAATTTCCAGCAGACACATCACAGTAAAAAGAACGTAGTTTAATCATATGACATCCAATTGGTGTCTCATTTTATTTTATATAAATATAAGAATAAAACGCACAATATTTTAGTTTACATCAACTTCATATTCATCTTGTATCTATGCATAAAATTTAGTGTAAGTTGAGTGAAAGTTTTTGTTGTTTTTAAAACAAACACTTGATAGATTGAATGTATCTAAAAAACCTAGATTAAAAATATTACGAAATTTATTGGATTTGTTTAGTTAATATATGGAAAAATTCTGTCCAAATTTTACAAAACCCCAGTTTCTAGTTTAAGAGAAACATGGAAATAAAAACAGGGATCTGAATAAAATAAGTGTTGCGTAGTACATTTATGTAATTTTTTAATTGGACACATATTCACTTGCATGCAACATCCATAATAAGGAGGTACATTATCATTTGAATTTGACACTCAGAAAAATTGTGTAATGAGCCTAAAAGCTACATTTTCTAACTAAGTAGCATCACCATGGAGGCTGGAGGAAATAGAGGAAGGAGGTTAATCAGTGACCTCTCGCTAGCTACAAACGAAGGGGCCACACAATGAATTTGTGGCATTGTTTGGGTGTAATATTTTGATTGTGTATTGTAATAAAAATAGATGATTTATTGTTGTTCGCTCTTGTAATAAGTGAGCTCCTACGTGAGAAATAATTCTTATATTTTCCCTTGAATGTAAAAATGGGAGTAGGGAAACGTGTACGCTGCTATGAAAGTGGTTGGTGGTCCACTAGAAAACCAATTTGAGAGTTTATGAATCTTGTAGAAAGTCACATACAGAGTGGTTAATGGTTCCACTAGAAAACCTGTTGGAGTTGATGGTACTATTTGAAAACCATCGTATTGTAGAATATGAGCAGGTACTAAAATGAACTCACCTATGTTCACACTAAGAGGGTGAATGTTAGGAAATTAGTGCTCACATTATTGTTTGTAATAGTTAAATATAATATTCATATATTACATTAGTAAGTTAGTGTGTTAGTATGATATTAATATCATATTTGTGTGAGAAAAATAAAAGTTTGTAATATTATTAATATGAGTTATTAATTAATTCATTATTAATAATATAGGATAATATGTATTAGTTTTGAGTTTGTTGAATAAACAACTCACATAGCTATTTGGGAGTTGTGTGAGAGATTGTTGGGTTTGAGAGTGATTATAGGAGAGATATGTGAGGATATTATGGGATTAAAGATTGGATTTGAATCCTTGTTTTAAGGATTTCATTATCCTATATATTGTAATCTATTTCATCATGTAATTGCCAAAGTTTTAATCTATCAATAATTTTCACTATTTTATTTCTCTGGATTTTTCCCTTTTTTCATGTACTAATCTCAAATTGTTGCTAAATTTTATCATCAAATCTGGAGTTTTGTGATTAGTTTGATGCTCTCTGGAGTGGACCATATATTATCTCAAGTTGCAAAGAGGCTAATTATTTTCATCTATCGAGACTCAATGGAGAAGAATTGCCCATTCACGTGAATGAGATACATCTCAAAGCTTGCTTGTGAGATGGTTTCACCCTTGTACAATTTATTTGTTTTTTCCTCCAAGTGCTTTACACATTTTTTTATTTTCATTGTTTCTTTTCTTTTGGTCCCCCTGTTAATGTAGTTTTTCTTCCAAGACTCCTTCTGTCAAATGGTTTGTATAAGGTTACTAATCTAAAATGTTAACAGGAAAATATTCCTTGGAGGTCGCCAAAAATGTTACTGTTTTAATCTACCTTGAGAAACAAAAATTGAAATCAATCAAAATCTTCATGCGGGAGTTTTCTTCAACTTGGAAATTTTTCAGAGTTCAGAGTTCTCTTTCGGTGAATTGTAAATTTTCAAGCCCAGAGTTCTAAATTCTGAAACTCTGAAAGTGCAAAATTTTAGACTTTCAGACTTTTTGGGTTTCAGAGTTCTAGTTCACAATGTTTTAGTTTTTCCCTTCAAAGTTCAAAAGTCTGAAACTCCAAAATTTTGGAATTTCGAGCTTTCGGGTTTCGGAAATCTTGGTCACACTTTTTGGAAAATTTATTTCAGATTTCCGAAGTCTAAAATCCTGAAAGTCCAAAATTTTAGAATTTTGGGCTTTTGGGTTTCAGAACTCTTCCAATCAATTTTGAGTTAGTTTCTTTCAGACTTTTGAAGTCTGAAATTCTAAAAGTCTAAAATTTCATACTTTTGGGGTTTCAGGTTTTGGAACTCTTCTGCGCCATTCCATGATTTTTATCCCCGGATCTCTGCAGTCCGAAACCCTGAAATTCCGAAATTTCATAATTTTGGGCTTTCATGTTTTAGAATTTCGTAGCTCTTTGCACATTTAATTCTTACCTACTTCCATACGTATTGGAATTTCATCATTAATATCAGGTTTTTCTATTTAAATCACATTTGTACCTGTGATTTTAACCTGACACTTTACTCTGACAACTTGATGTTTAATGTATCTTGTACTTTTTAACATCATTCTTGAGGTATTTTTATTTTGGTCATTTTCTTTTTTGTTTAAGATCTTTTGTTTTGTTTCCTCGTTTATTTTATTTATTCCTCCTCTGCATACCTTGGGAAATGAAAAATTCATTTTCTGCGATGTTTCCATGATTTGAGTTTCTATAGGCCCTCAGAGTTTGCAAATATCCTCTCGAGTTCTCAAATTCACCCTCTAAGTACCTCTTATTTTTCAGAGTTCAAAGATCAATGTTTTCAAAGAACTCTCTTTTCGAAATTTAGAGCTTTGGTTGTTCGAAATTTCTCATTTTTTGGGTATTGTGCCATTCATACTTCAGAGTTGTCTTTTTTGATATTTCATAATTTCTTTCTATAGAGGTTTGCACTTCAAGTTTTCGGAGGTTTCCAATTTGGGATTTCGGACTTCTCCGTTTTGAAATTTTCAAATTCAAGATTTCATAGGTTTCCACTTCAGGTTTTTCTGCTTCAAGTTTCTAACTTTTGGGTTTTCAAAAGTTGGAGGTTTTCAGATTTCGGAATTCTCTTCTTCAACATTTTGGAACTCAAAATTTTATGTCTACTTCTACATCCAAGGAAAAAGAAAAGATGAAGTATTCATTTCTTGGAGTTTCTCCTCACTCTTTCTTGTCTTTTGACTTAGGGAATATATGGGACACCGACCTTGAGAAAATTGATTTTCTAGACTTTTGGGAAAGGGTGAAGGCCCCAAATAAGAAATCTTGGATGCGGGCCATATATGACAATGGACTTTCTCTTGCTTCTGGTTTTCCCATATCAATGCATTACCCATGATTTGTTTTGGCTACAACAACCCACTACAATGAAGAATCTATGACAGTTAAAGACGCCGATGGAAAATTTGTGATTCACCAGGACTCATATTTCTTTGAAGATTTTCTCAAACTCCCTGACGTTGAAGATTACACCACAATTTCACCAGAGTCAATGGTGGAATATTGGGAAAAATATGCGGAGTCGTACACAAGGGTCATGTTGAAAACCTATCTAGCTAAGAGCATTTCCAAATTACTAAAGACCACGTATTAGTCAGACTTCATTCAAGATGTCAGTGACCTTATTATTCTATTAAGTAGAGTCTCAGGTATTCCCTCCGCAAAGGAGTTTCATGAGTCGATTTTCTTATATATCGCTACTATCAAGAAGAATAGAAAATTTAATAGATGGGGGGAGCATATCAGTAGCTTCATTTTCTATCCATTGAGTAGAGTATATTTTTAAAAGTGTTTCTATATGACATCCTTCTTGGTTTATTCCGCAGTTGCTATGGGAGAATTTACTAAGATTAATACTAAGGGTATTCGAAGAACCTCTCAAATATATGATTTCTATGCTCAACTCACACTGGATGACGGAAGTAAGCACTTCTGCAGGATCAACGATTCCTTCTTTTTTGTTAATCTCTACCGTTTAGATAAGGAGTTGTATAATCAGAGGATTTATGATGAATCCTTTAAGGAAGTGCGTGAGTGGGGAGCTATCTATCTTTAGCTCCCCATATTTACCTACATTTGGATCCTCAGCTTCGTAGGTGCTCCCAACAAGCTGGCAAGATGTCCCATTGACAAGTGGGTCTTGTTACAATTGGTTCAACAATTTCTAGATTACCACAACATCCAGAATAAAAGGCACAAAGTGGGAATGCAATTCCCTATTTAAATTGTTAGATACACTTACCCAAATATTTACAAGGCTAAGAATGTAGATGCAAAAATGGCAGAGGTAACCTTGAGGAATTTTCATCCACAAACCAATTTTGACTATTAGGGTAAATTCAGTGAAAGAGGTCGGTCCAGTTCCCATGTGCCCCAGGTCAGTCTAGTCCCCAAGTTAGTTGGATAGAGAGACTATGAAAGGTTAACTTTGGATGATTTTTAGAAATTTGGAATATCCAATGTCCCAAAAGACATGCAGGATGATGATGAGGTTTTGAATGTAGTATATAAAAATAATAATATTTCCAATCAACCATTGTCATGGATTGATTGGTATGTGGAAGAATGTTGCAACACAAAGGAGAGGGTGGGGCCCATTCTGCAAAGAACTTACAATTGGTTGGTTACCTTAGGAATCTCACCCAAGGGGATAGAGAAACCTAAAAATATAGAAGCCCCATCAACCATGAGCCAATAAACACCCACAAAAGGGAAAATTTTGACTCAAAAGACCCATATAATTCTAAAAATTATTTCATTTGTTATTAGGAGCTCATCTCTCTCCAAGGCTCTTGTTCCCAAAGTCATACCTCCTATAGTACCTATGATAGAAATAGTTAAAGTTAGTTATTCTCTTACTATCCCACAAGACCGATCATTTTCCCTTTCTCTTCCATTGTCACTTCCTACATCAGTTCCTTCCACTTCTTTGATCATTTCTTCTTTCCCATCTCCTTTTATGGCCCAAGTATTCTCATCCCTTCTAGTTCTCTCTGCTGGAGAAACTATTGGGTCACCCATTTCTACTTCACTTCCCCTAACACTTCCATTTCCTTCCATCTCATCCCCTAACATCATTGTATCAACTCCTATAGTAATCATCACATCCACCCCATCCATTACTACCATTAGCATTCAAGTGACAACTAATATTGATGGTACTCTTTTTGTGACTAATGTTTTAGGTACCAGATCTACCATTCCATCCTCATCAGCATCAGTCATTCCAGTATGGTTGTTTTGGTAGACTTCAAATCAAAATAATAAGGTGTCTCTAGGGGATATAATAGATCTAAGCATATTCGAGTATACACTAAAGATACAGGCCAAGAGGCCAAAGATTGTTTCTAGCATGATAGTAAATCCATCTAGAGAACGAGTTGTAGAGGTTGATACTCCCATCGAGGAAAAAAATAAGGAAACAATTACAGCTACATATTATCAAATTTCTATATTTTCATTGGGAAGAACCACTCATGAAGGAGATAAACAAGATGTACACACCACTCTTGGAAATCTACTAGAGAAATATGATAAGTATAAAGCTTCTAAAAATGAGCTTAAAGTAAATGTCGAGCACCTCACTGCATTACTGCAAAAAGTAACACAACCAACTCCATCTATTGAAATCTCAATTATTACGGCTATGAAAATTTCATCTACCATCGACGACATTACTTATCATGAGATTGAAAAGATAGGCCAGAAAGGGAGATTGATAAATGGATGGATGGAATGTATCCTGAAAGAAGCTAATCCTTTAATTAAAGAGGCTCTTGAAATATACAATGATTTACAGGTTGGAAAATCTACTATTTGCAAAATGGATGAAGATTTTTTGGAGGACAATAACAACCTGAATTTGAATTTGGAAACATGGAGTGAAATCAGGGAAGAAGATTCGGATCTACACCTTCAGAAGGATGTAATCGATGATGCTAAAAATTTGTTTGAATATACAAAGGCCATGGAATTATGGTGTCAGGTGATGCAAGATTTAAATAAGAAGTTGGATGATAAACAAGTAGAGATTATAGATTCTTTGAATAACATATCAGAAGAATTTTATATTTTTAACTGTAAATTATTCAACTAAAATATTGATGCTCTTTTAGAGGAGAAAATTAAGCATAATTTCAAAGATTTGGTGAAGCGTGATGATGAAGTTACCAAAAATTTCAGCAATGAATCTATTGACAAGTTGGTTTTATGCCAAAATTTAACAGGAAGATTTAAGAATGTTTTGAGTAAAATTAAAAGAGTTCCAACCAAGATCACAAGGGAAATAAAAATAAAAGATGTGGTAAATCACTATGCGTGGGCTAGGGGATGAGGAAATTCAAGGATTCATTAAATGCTTCATCAAATATAAGCATTGAATGGCTGCATGGGAGGAAACACAACAAAAACCTATAGAAGAAAAAGGTGTTTCAGAATTAGGCCAAAGGTGAGTGGCCATGAAAGGACGGATCCAAGCTCTGGATTAGTCAATGTTGCAGGGTTGACTGAGTCAAACCCTTGCCATAAACTTGTTATTTTTATGGGAGCATGTTCCCTTGAATTAATGACATTTCTATTTTTAGTAAAATGTTAGTTGAAGTCCTAGTTATAATGGCTCAGCCTAAGGAACTTATAAATAGTAGGTATATGGGGTCATAGGTAGGGGATAATTTTTTGGTGAAGTTTCTCTTCAAGCTTGGAAGAGTGCTTCAGGGATTTAAAACCTTTTAATTATATTAAGAGTGATATCTTACCTTGAAGAACCTAATTTATTATGCTAAATGGTTAAGTGGTATATGATTTGTGAATGTATGATTCCTTAGTGCAGATGATTATCTTTCCTTTATTTCAGAATATCTTGTTTCATGTTATGGAAATTTAATATAACTATCTTTTATGTCAGTTGTGGAAAGAGTGTTTTCCTTCTGTTATTAAAATTTATATTATTGTTAGCCATAATTAATGAAACAAATGTTTGATATGTGTATGTTTTTTATCCTCATGGTTAGTTAACTGTGTGATCAATCAAATTTTGTCTGTCTATTCTTTATGATCCAAGTTTTAACAAAGGAACATATGCTTCTAGTTTTTGGTATTCTATATCCTTTCTAAGTTGCAATAGGTGAAGGTGATTAACAATGCAAGCATCCTACTCACATTAACCCTTCATGAGATTAAAATACCCTTTATTTGGTGTATCGCCATCCCTAGTATAGTTTCTTTTTACAAAACTCTTTCCCTAAAAATCGTGAAAATGTTAGCATAGGACTAGATAGCCATTTTATGAAACTAGGAGTAGTACAACACATAGTGTAGGAAGAGGAAGTTGGCCTTATCTAGAGGTTCACCTTGAGCCAAGTCCCATAGCTTGAGAGGTGATCCCATGTGTCCCAATCACACCAAATGACCTACTTGTATTCTATCCATTTGGGGGATGCAATGATTTGGCAACAAAATTTTGAAAGTCCTGTCACTTTTCTTATCAATTGGCCCGTAATTTTGATTATTCTCCCTGCAAAGAAAAAATTCCTCATACACCCACAACATTAACCACCAGAAGAGAGGAGTGGGTTTAGCAAAGAAGGGAAGATCCCATAGTTATAAAACTCTAGTTTTATGTAACTCCTATTGCACTGAATTGTTAACCTTAGGTTTTCAAATCTCATCTAACCCTATGATGTCCTTAACCATATCCGCCCACATAAAAAAAAATCCTTCTATTTTGTGTTTGAACTCGCAATTTTTTTTACCTATAGAGATTAAAAATCCACTTCTCTAATTCGACTACACCCGAGGGGTACTGTATTTCCTAGTATATCTCTATGAGTTCCTCCTTCTCTACCACCAATCTCTTGGTTCATGCATTCCTTGGTGTCATTTTCATTGCTTCACTTCATTCCCTAGGTGTTCAACTTCTCCTTGTCTTCCCAAGTTCTCCAATTTTGATAGCTTCACTCTTATGCAAGCCCTTTTTGCCTCACTTTTTACTCCACTTGCCACTCCACAAAGGTCTCATAATAGTTTGTAAAATGACAGTAGTTCATGAAAGTACTTCGCTTCATTATCAAATCCTCATCACACTTCAATCACTCATGAGCACAAAAATTTTCAAAGGAAAGGTAGTTAAAATGACTACCCTCACCCCCTACTTTTACTTTTCCATGACCTCAACATCCTTTTTACCAACGTGTCTTAACATTACTTTTTAACAAAGTAATTTTTCCACTTAAGTAAACTTTCACGACCCCTCCTCACGTGTTGCAATCGTAACCTTCTGACATGCTAACACTACTTCAATTCCACATACCTCCTTTGCGTGCCTCACTACACTAAAGTAATTAACCTCTGCACTATCCACTAAGTAATTTACCATGCCTCTACCTACATCATATTACACTGCGTGATATTTTCTCTCTCTCTCTCTCTCCAGTGTGGTCTTCAATCATATCAACCTTCCTTAAAACACCTCTCATTCATTCCAAACCATTTTTTCTACCTTCATGACAATATCCTAGAAAGATTTTTCAACCAATCCAACCTCCCTTAGATACGTTCCAACCAAAATATGCATTATACTTTAATCCACCCCACACTAAATGTATGTGCGGTCCTCTATGCATGGAATCACTTAAAACGTAATTATCTATTGGTAGACCAACAATACACACAACACAAGACTAAAGTGATAAAGCATAGTGATGATGAAGGGAAATACATAAAAATTAAAATGCATTAAAAGAAAACCTAATCTAAATGGTAACACTTCCTTATTACAAACACCAAGAAGACTTATTTATAATAGGGATTACACCTACTACCATTAAAGTAATCGGGAAACCATGTGCCATCCAAAGCTTATAACTAGAAACCACCTAATTAAATTATATAGGTAACAATATACGGTCCCAACCAATTCACTTGGAAATTTCTAGGATGGCACAAAAACTTGGAGTCATACAGAAGAACCATCTTTCAGACTTCAAGTTTCTTATTCTTAATGTGTTGATCATGTTAGGCATTTTGTCTTGTTTTCTCTATCTTTTGGCTCCAGTGAGCTATAACACACTTCTCATCCAAATGCATCATTTTGTCTATGCACTCTTCAAGTGCTTACTCATCTGTCAATCCTCCTGCACATGCAATATGTAGGGAAGGGAACATAAACTCGACTAGTAAAATAACCTCTGCACTAAACACCAACTGAAAGGGTGTTACTTTGTTAAGCCACTTGTAGGTTGTTTTATATGACCAAAGTACATTTTTTTTTATCATCCCAGTATTTACTTCCAACATTATAGATCTTTGTCAATGTGTGGCTCAAAATCTTGTTGAAATCTTCAACAGTTCTATTATTTTATGGGTGATAGGGTGTAGTCTTATGATGTGCTACCATAAAATCTACCAATAATATTCTTATGGTCTCATTCAAAGAACGAGGACCCCTATCACTTGTTAAACTCAATGGACATCCATACCTTTTTATGATATTCTCCCAAAAGAACCTTATTGTAGTAGTTGTAGTGAAATCCTTCATAGGTACTGCTTTTATCCACCTTATAACATAATATGTATAAGTAATGATGTAGTGTGACCTAGTCCTACACACCAGTGGGGAAATAGGGCCCACAAAGTAAATTTACAATTTTTAAAAAGTTTCCACATTTTCTATAGGCCTCAACGGAATTTCATCTCTATGCCCAGGCTTCCTAAGGTGCTAACAATGATCACAACCCTTTGCATATTCTTGAAAATCCTTGTACAATGTTTCCCACCATAAGCCATCCATCAGAATCTTACGTGCGGTGGCTCACCCTGCATAGTGTCCACCAACAATCCCTCCATGAGATTCCTTCATAATACCCACGCACCCATGCTCGAGTACACATCGGTGCAAAATATCATCCCAGCCAAGTTTATATAGATATCCACCAATCAACACATAAGCCATGGTGTGAATGATTTTTTAATTTATTTATATACTTTTCAATCCATCAGGCACCACACTTGTTCGTAAAAATACAATAATATCCTCCAAATCATAGGACACGCATTGTAATTTGAACAACTATGTGTCTAAAATTTTGTCTTCAATGCTCTGCACATCCTCACCTAAATTAATTCTTAAAAGATGGTCAGATCTTGAATTGCTCTTTCCTGGCTTTACTACGAATGAAAAGTAAAACTCATGAAATAACAAGATCCAACAACATATGCACCCCTAAAAAAAAATCTTATTTACCAAATACTTAATTACCATGTGATATGTGTAAAAGATAAACAAAGTAGCCTACAAGTACTGCCCAAACTGATGCAGCACATAAATCATAGACAATGCTTCATGCTCCTTTGTTGTGTAATTCTTATCACCAAGGATGTGTTAGAATTTCTCCAATTTCCATCCTTGATGCATCCACATGGACATGAAAAGGATTGTTCCAAGAGGGAAAGTGCAAAATGGGCACAGTAGTAAGCTTCTCCTTCAACATATTAAAAGCCACCTGTTGTGCCTTATCCCAGTGAAATATTCCCTTATGCCTCAATAGTTCTTCCAAGGGCATGGAAATCCTAGCATAGCCTTTGATGAACTTAATTTAGTAACTTGTATGCCCCAAATATTCATGAACTATGCTTTAATTGGTAGGATCCTCCAAACCTAAAATAACAAATTTGGTAGGATCCAAAAATAAACCTTCCTCACAAATAATATGACCAAGCAATGTGCAAAAAGAAGAAACAAAGACACATTTCTTGATGTTTAGATACATACTTAGTTGTCTACACCTCTCAAACATCAATCTCAATTTTTCACAATGATATTTCACCAATCCATATGTTGGTGCTCAAAATATTCTTGCCCTAGTTTTCCTTTGAAAATCTATTGATTTATGGCCTCTGTCACTTTATTTTTACCCGTGTTGTGCCTAGTTAATATTTGTTTCCATTTTTAATCTGTTCTTGGGTCATAGATCACTTATAGGTCCATGGGTCTCTCATTCTTTGTTCATCTAAAAACTTAGGTTCTCTCATATTTTCCATCCTCCATGGTCGAGATTTGTTTTCTTTTTCATGTCTTCCCTAAATACATGAAGAAAAATGAATGGATGTGTCTCTGATGGATGTATTTGAGCCTTGTAACATTTTTAAATTCTCTGTCCTTGGAGAAATTTTCATTTTCGGGATCAAATGATCATTTTTCTATATTTTACGGTTTGAATGGTGTTTCTCCAAGTCAAATTTACATCCGTGCATCGACAGGGGATGTGGAACCTTTTGGTTGGACACGGCTCAGCTGGGTACTTCAAAATTTCTATGAATCGCCTCAACTTAAAATGTGTCCACATTGAGGAATGGCACTCGTTTAAAGATCTACTTTTTGGTTTGGCCTTGGAGTAGCGCTCCGAGGACACGTGGAGGTTTCCACTACTTTTCCTAGACATAGATAAATTTTATGCAGCTAAAATAGTTTGGCGGAGAATAGGGACATGTGGAGAGCCCACTCTTACTCAGAGTCTTTTAAAGAAGTGCTAGGAGGACACTTGGAGGCCTCCGGTCACTTTGCATTTTGCTTGGAATTTTCAATGGCAAAAGGAGACTACCCCAGAGCATGACACTTGGTTCCTTCTGCTGAGCTTCGAGCCTTAAAACAAAATTTTCCAGGCCAGGACACGTGGCGAGCCCGCGCTCATTCAAGGTCTCAATTTTTGGGCACCATCTCAACGTGCACCATAGTGACACATGGCAGTTTGACAAGTCAAAAGGAGCAGGGAAGAAAACCATCGTAGGATACTTAGAATTTTTTCCTCTTATGATCAAAAGGGTTAAGATATCAAAAATGGCCCATAAACCCAACAAAGGATCAGTCAAAAAAAAATTCAAGTCAAAGGGGTGGGGAGGTGGACCATCGAGGGTAACTTGCATTTTTTGCCCCCTAATTTTCAAAGGATCGAAATATCAAAATAGCCTGCAAGCCTGATGGAAGAAAGGTCAAATCTTACACCAGCCAACGACAGAGGTACGGGGCTTCAAAGGAAATCTAGAAAAATTTCCCTTTGTGGGAAAAATAGTTAAAAGTAAAAAAGGAAGCATGGTTCCACTGGGACTCACATTGGAAACTAGAAGCGGAAGGGCGGAGCTGCAGGGAAAACTTGGAAAAAATACATTTTTCTAATAAGAAGGTCAAATGTCATAATTTATCGCAGTTAGTTTGGGACCCACCTTAGGACATGTGTCAGGATCATTTCTCGAGGGTAGAGGTGCGGAAAAAAATGTGAAATTTTTCCATTTTTCCAAAAGTTGTAAAAGTTAGAGGGAAACCCCGGGCCTATTTTTTAAAAATAGAATCTTCCATGTGGACGACCCAAATTCAAAGGAAAAGGTCAACGGAAGTTGTGAGTTTGAATCTAATTTTCCCCCCATTTTACTGAAACACACCTAGAAGTGTGAGTCTTCATGATTTCTTGGTATTTCCTACATGTCAGGTAGAGAGGGGAATTTATGTTGATACCTAAGTTTGGTGGGGAGATCTGGAAGATGTCTTTCACCATTAAAATGGTTTGACTATCGTGCTTAATCATATTTTCTATTTTTTCATCTCCCAAGCATGAAAGGATCTATATTTGACAGATTAGGGGTGAAAGTGGTTGGCAAATTGAAGGAGTTGAATGCGGGAGATACTCGATGAGATTTTCCCCCTCGAGCACCTGACAAATTTTTACAGATCTCATTCTAGGAATCGCAATCGTGATCATGGCAAGCATTGGTAGCACTAAAGGTCTAGATTTTGGAGGAGAAAAGGGTCTCTATTGTAAATTTTATAAATGGAACAATTTTTTCATGTAAATAGTTGGAGTGTTAGGGGTCGAGACTAATTTTTCTGATAAAAAAAGCTTGATAGAGCCCATCCTTTTTTAGAAGCCTGTATATCTCTTTTGTTTTAAATTTGATTGTGTCAAGGTGGTTGCGAGTGTAAAACCATTGAAAATATCTAAGATTATTCTAGAAACTTTTCCCTTCCGATAAATTTAATCAAAATCAAGTTATTTTATGTTGATCATGAGAAAATTTGTCTGTTTCATCTTTGAATTTATGCAAGTAGTTTTTATTTTTTTTGTTGCAATCTTTTATTAAAAATTTGATTCAATCACACAGGTCTCAATCCTTATGACAGTTTAGTGGCATCTACAATTTCAGTTGTCATGAGAGATTTCATCTGGGAGTGAAATAAATGATTTAAAATCACTTTTCTTTCATCTGTTTGACATAGATTATATGTAAGCCTCCAGGTGTACCTCAGGCATGATTTGGCTTAGATCTTGATGCTTTGTTGGGTTTTCTAACTCGAGATTTCATGTTAGAATATTATATATTGTATGAGAAAGTTCTAATTTGAGCCTCCATTGAAGCACATATTCTAGTTAAAGAAGCATTTTAGCTATTCTATGGCATTCTGTTGGTTTAGTTTTCCATTTTATAAAAGCTCTCAAGGATTTGGTAAATCAAGTTCACTCTACCTCACCTCCCACCAAAATCCATTTAAAACATCCAATCTTACCCGTATTACCCATGTTTGTCCTGTGTGTATACCAATGCATAGTTTCTAGTACCAAAACATGTAGAAACAATCAGGTTTCCAAATGTCTTTAGTAACCTTTTCCTTGTTTTGAAAATATCTCCATAATCTACAAATGACAACTCATGAGAGTTAGATTTGGTGTGTTGATCATATTTTCCCAAGGTATTCTCTATAAAATTTATACAAAAGAAGGATTTACCAGCATTCTTTAATAATGGAGGTTAAAAAATAGGTTCTTTTACCTTGGTTGAAAGGAACAACCTAAAATAGTTAGGATCAGATCACATCCTTTTAAGGTGCTACCCACTCCTCTAAGAGCCAGAGTACTAAAAGGTCAAATAGATTGCTTCTCTAGATACAAAACAACATACATGATTATCTATCTGCCTCTGAGTGTCCTGTCAAAGCCATGATGTTTTTCGGTCTTTGAAGGAGATTAAATTTAGGTACCAACACACTTCTAGTGTCGTTACTGGGGAGTTTGTTCAATTTGATCCAGTTCATATCTATTTATCCCATCAACAACATGCTTCTGGCGCCGTTGTGGAAATTTGTTTTGAATTACTGGGATCTAATTTACATTGCTGAAGACTGATTTGTTGATATATTGCTGGTTCATAGCTGTTTGGCCTGTCAACACGCTTTTGGGGCCACTTTCAGGGAATATAGTTTATACTCAGACCCTGGTGCTATGTGCAACTTTTCTAGTCTTTAAAATTTTTTACACTAGCTTTCATTTGATAAATCTGGGTAAAGAAAGGTCAGAATATTTCCATTTCCTTTTTCTAGCATTGACAAACATTTGATAGATCATATTTAGTGCATTTGCATAACTAGGGTGGAGATCCCTAGTGGTGACTCCCTGCTGATCTAATTTTTTAATGAGTACTAGAATCTTAATTTTTTAATGAGGACCAGTATCTTAATACTCTTTCAAAGTCATATTTTTTACTAATACTAGAAAAGTTGGAAGGAAGAAGATCTTTCTTTACTAGGTATCCTACTAGGACATTATTTCTAGAGCTAGGAAAAGCAAAATCAGATGGAAGAAAATCCTGAAGAGTTGTGGGACAACAACAGACAAGAAGAGGGGTCTCCATTGATGAAATTGATCATCCTATCATTGAATACTACCATTCAAGTGACTCTGAATTAGGTAACCTCTTTGTGGAATTGAATTCTGTAACTGGAGAAGGGCCTTCATTTGATTTTGAAAAGTTTTCTTCACATTTTACACCTGTCTTTTCTGAGGTTGATAGGTATTTCAAAGAGACAAGGCCTTTAGGGGGTATCCATTTTCAAAATTATACTCTTTTGTTATAAGGATCCTTAACCCCTTATCAATTTGTCACCCCTCCAGGGTCACCTCATCAAAATAGTATGGCCCAGCCCCCACCTATACCTCCATTTGTTGTAAACACTTTTGGACCTATAAATTTTGTGGGAATGGCTGGTTATCCAAATTCAGTGCCTCAATATGCAAGGAAAATAATACCAAAGTTCTAAGGGAACAATGCTATTACTGGTGATCAACATCTAAATATTTTTATCAATACGATCAAAGACTTTGAGATTGAACATGAAGATGTATATATCAAGTTGTTTATCCATACCTTGGAAGATGATGCCAGGGACTAGTATAAAGTATTTCCATATAAATCTATTGATTCTTAGACTGAGATGAGTAATGCATTTAGATTGTAGTATGGTGATATAACTGAACCTAGGTTTCTTTTGACAGAATTTGAAAACATCAAAAAGATCCTAATGAGTCAGTACATGATTTCAACACAAGGTTTAATAAGACCTTGAGGATATTTCCTATTTGGATAAGGCCTTGTGATGATTCATGTTTGATAAAATATTATGATGCATTTAATAAAAGGGTTGCATTACTTAAGAGATAAGAACCCCACAAATTTGAGTTAGGCCTTCACCATGGCTCTAAAAATAGGGAACAACATCAAGGCAATTGGAAAGCCTCCAAAAAGGGAGGGTGTAAAATTGATTAACCCAAAAAAACCTCAAACAAGTAAAGTTGTTGATTTGGAGGAGGTTGTGAAAACTTTAGCAGGGGTTGTCAAAGAAATTTCCTTCAAACTATCCTAGGATGGGAAGGGAATTGGGCAGAGCTCACAAGGTCAACACAAGTAAAAAATCTAGGACAAGTTTACAAATCACCAAATATATGATGATAGAGGTAAATGACCTATTGGATTTGGAAATAGGCAGCCCCAAGGCAGGGAAAATAGAATGGTGCCTGACCCTTTGGCTGCTAGAGTTGTTGTGGAGGAAATAGATAGCATTGATTAGTGTGACAAATGTTTCATGCCCCATGTTTCTTGTGAAGAAGATCAGCAAGAAGAAGTTGATGACAATGATGATGATGTCTGTATGATGGGTTGTTTCACAAGCTTACAACAAGGGGAAACTTCAACTGAGGTGATAAGTGCTTGGACTGCTGCCACTTTTTTGGGACTACATTCATAGGGTACCTATTCTTCCTCCCTCTCATATTTTAGAAGTAAATACTATACAAACTTTTGAATTTCACAATAATGACTTTGAATATTTAAGGGCTTTAATGATAAAGAAGTATGATGGAGGAATTCCATCTGAGGATAGACAGTTACTGATGAATGTTGTTGTTGCTCAAGAGAAGGAATATAACACAAGAAGTGAGGTTGTCAAAGAGATAGGGCCTCAAGCCAAGCCAAAATCCCCCTTACTTTCAAACATTCCTAAAGAGGATCCTAAGAAAGATGCATCTCCCAAGAGCCCTGCAGTTCCAAACAAAAGTCATACCCCTACTCATGCCCAAGCTGTCAAAAATCCTATACCACCTAATGAGTTTGTTGGCCTTCCTTCCAATACTGCCTTACCAAGGAATGTCCCATATGATATTTCTTAATTTTTAAGTCAAATCAAAGTATTTATTCCAATTTTTGAGTTGCTTAGGATTCCTGAGCACAAAAAGAGAGCATTTGAATACTTGAGATTGAAAGAAGAGAAGACTGCCTTAAACAGAAATGTAAATATTGTGGAGACTCCTTCAATCATTCAAGAATTAGAGACACCACTAGCATTAGAGGAGCTAGATGAACCACCTGAGATCTATTTGGGGACATCCTTGGTAGAATCTTAGATGAATGTGGATCCATTCTTCACCACTTTGATCATTAAGGATACACTACTACACAACTGCATGTTTGACTCAGGTGCATCATGCAATGTCATGCCTTTGGAAGTCATGAATGAGCTAAATATTAAAGTGACAAAAACATATGGGAAGGGAACTATCATGGATTCTAGATAAGTTCTAGTAGTGGGATGTGTGAAGGGTTTGGTGGTGCAGCTTGTAGCTTACCCATTTAAAAATTTAAAACTTGATGTTGTCATCGTTGACTACCTAGCCAAGTAGGGTATGATACTATCAAGAAAATGGGCTGCAAGTGTTGGTGGGAGTGTCCAAATGGATATTTCCTATGCCACCATTCCAATTGAGGTTATCTATGTCAAGTTGTATGGAGAAAAGAAAATGTTGCATCTTATTAAGGATCCTAACAATGCATCCTATGAAGTATTGTACAAAAATGTTGATGCTGACAACTTTGTAGGATTTGTTGATGGAAAGGAGCACAAGATTGAGGAATGCAAGTGTCTCCAATAAGAAGGCTTTCCTTGGAATCTATTGTTTGATGGAGCTTTCTCCAAGTTTGGGAATGGTGTTGGTGTAGTTCTACTTGCTCCTGGTCAGGAATTTTGTTTTTCCTTCAAACTCAACTTTGATTGCACAACCAACATTTCTGAGTATGAGACACTATTGTTGGGTTTAAGAATTGCTTGGAAATATGGCATCAAGGACATAATTGTCAAAGGAGACTCAAAATTAATTGTAAAACAAGTCAGAAAACTGTATACCACAAAGAATCAACGAATGAAACTGTATAAACATGTAGTTTGGGATATTATTGAGATGTTTGATACATTCAACATAGTGCATCATGATAGGAAATTCAATGAATTTGTAGACAAGCTTGCAATGTTGGGGTCTTGGTTTGACAATTGTACAATGTCCCCATATTGTGAATATGAGGTTGAGTATTGACAAGACCCTCTGTCCCTGACAACATTAAACACTGGCAAGTTTTTGATGATGACACTCAGATCAGAAGATTTCTACAAGATAAGGGAGAGTTTTTTGATCAATGTATTGATTTGGATCCAGTGGTATCTATAACGGAGGGAAAGGAAACCTTTTTTGGCAAGGGCATCATCCAGCTAAAGACAAATACCATTCATAGAGGGCTAGTTGCTCTTGATTCCAATTTTAATAATGTTGATTGTATTTTTAACAGATGCATAAAATCCTCAAGGGATATTGAGGAGCATGATCTTGGTACAAAGGAGAAGCCAAGGAAAATTTGGTTAGGCAGTAATCTCAACAAGGAGGAGAAGTAGTCATACATCTAGTTGTTGAAAAAATACCAAGATTGCATGGCTTGGACATATTCTGAACTAAAAGCATATAGAGAGGACCTATTTCAGCATGAGATTCACTTGGAGTCTAATGCAAAGCCATTTAGGTAGAAGCAGAGGCCCATCAATCCACTCTTATCTCTCAAAATGCAAGTGGAACTGAATAAACTGAGGGATGGAGGGATTATTCAGCCCACAAGGTATTCTTCTTGGATTGCAAACCTAATGCCAGTGAGAAAGAATAATGGTGACATCAGGCTGTATGTAGATTTCAGGAATCTGAATAGAGCATCAATGAAGGATAATTATCCTTTACCAAATATGGAGAACATGCTTCAGTTAGTGTCTGGTTCTTAGTTGCTTTCCACCTTGGATGGTTTCTCTAATTATAACCAAGTTGTGGTGAAGGAATCAGAAAGGATAAAGACAACCTTTACTACTCCTTGGGGACCTATGTTTATGTCAGGATGCCCTTTTATTTGATGAATGTTGGAACTAACTTTTAAAGAGTAATGGATGTTGCTTTTACTGGTTACATAAATGAGTTTATTGCAGTTTATCAAGATGATGTAACTGTATTCTTCAGAAAGAGAAGTGACCACTTGCTGCACTTGGAGAAGATGCTGATAAGATGTAGAGAATGTGGCATCTAACTCAATCCAAAGAAGTGCCATTTTGGAGTGTAGAAGGAAAATTTTCTTGGTCACATTGTGTCACAAGGAGTGATGATTGATCCAGAAAGAGTAGAAGCCATTAGCAAGGTCCTGATCCCAAGAACCAAGAAAGGAATTTAGTCCTTCTTTGGGAAGATAAAATTCATCAGAATATTCATATCAAACTTTGGTGAGTTGACCATTCCAATAAATTCCATGCTGAAGAAAGACCAGGTCATCAAATGGGAGGAGGATGCCATCCAAGATTTCAATGGGATTAAAGAGGCACTAAAGCATGCACCTGTTCTAGCAGCTCCAGACTATACGAAACCTTTCCAACTATTTTCCTTTGCTTAAGATAACACTATTGCTTCTTTCCTACTATAGAAAGATGATGAAGGGGCTGAGAGGCCAATTGCCTTCTTTAGTAAGGCCTTGTAGGGGGCTAAGCTGAAGTACACTATCATAGAAAAGTAAGCATTTTCCTTGGTAAAAGTAACAAAGCTTTTCGGGTCTTAAATTTTGAGTTCTAGGAATTTTTCTTATGTTCCCCACACCATGGTGAAGGACATCTTATCAGAGAGGGAATTCTCAAGCAATAGATGCAGGTGGGTGAAAAATTTGTGTTGGTCATCAAATAGGACTTTACGAAGAGCAACAGTCAGGGAACAAGAAGTCCCTCCTCTTTAATGGGAGAGGTTCCCTTATTCAAAAATGAACCTATTTACAAATATACAAAACATGATTTTCTGGTTGAACTTGGATATTACGAAAGTGTTTTCTATAAAGATCATCAATTACAAAAGGACTAAGGAATGAGAATACGAGAATGAGAAGAAAGGCAACATGCAGAATTATAGATAACAGAGTAATTCTTTATGTATGCGAAGTTATAGTGAATTGAAACAAGATCATTTGTATCATATAAATAAGATGGAATTTAAAGACACAAAGTTCTGTAAATAACATCTGCCAGAACACAAAGTTTCTTGACATAACATAGACAAATGATATTCACAAAATTAAATGAAAGCTTAGGGATAAAAGAGATCAGATAGACAAAGAATGAAAAGCCCTTTTGTATTGATTTCTTTATGATCTATTTACACTTTTAGAAAATAAGCCAAGTTCTTCCTCCTCTTCAAAATGGCATGGAGAGGCCATTATATAGCTTACAAATTAGTTACTCTTTGTAACTACTTCTTTTAACTAAAGATTAGTTAAGGATTTCCAATTGTAATACCTCAACTTATTACAATGAATCCGAGAAAAAGAATTAGAAGAGAAGAGAAGAAAAAGGAGAAGAAGACAGGTGGTTATGACCGGGAGGGACCCACTGACTTCAAAATTCTCTGCCTAAATCTCTTCAATGCCTTGGCTATGTCTCTGCCATGAGGGACTGACGTGTTGGTTGTAGACTGAGCCCAAAATCCGAGGCACTTCTCCATTTCCTTATCAAACTCGACATGAGTATGATAGTCTTTATTTGCTTCTTCAATGGCAGATTAAAGAGAGCAGATCTCCTTCATTTTCTCTTTGGAGATGGAGCTTTCCTTGAATAGATTATCTTTGACAAAATCTCTGAATTGAGCTTTGATTTCTTGTAGGGAAAGAGGCACACTAGAAGTTTCATCCTGAAGATGACAGTGTATATCTTTGAAAGCAGATACAACCAATGTCTTGAAAACCTCACCCTTCTGCCAGCTATTCTTCAGCTCTCCCAAAGCCTCCTCCAATACTTTGATCTTCCACTCCAAACTGTATACCCAGGACTTTGACAGATTATCCTTTGTATCATCAAAAACCTTATTCGCCAATAAAATGTTCTCATCTATTTGTCCCATGAGACAGAGGTCTACTATGCAACTGCTCCAGAGTTTGAGCTCTTTATCTATGACCCCGATAGTGGAGGAGAGCTTCTGTTGCAAATTGTTCACCTTTCCATGGATTTTGAAAGCTTCATCGATGAAGTTCAATCCTGCAACAAGAATATCTTCCACCATGGCCTCCATAGCTCTGCCATAGATGGAAAACTTGTGCATGTCTTTGACACTCTATACTTCATCTTGGCTCAAAATTACAGGTGGCGGAAGGGTAGTCAATGGGGTAGGGTCCAATACTTTGTCCTTAGAAAACAGAGATTTGATAAAACCTGTGAGAATCTGGGCTTGTTCCTCCAACTGTTCAATAGTTTGTTGCCCTTTCTCTACCCTCCCAATGACTCTTGTGACCGTTTCCTGGAGGTTGTGGATCTCACCTTCAGGAGTAGACTCTCCCATAGGAATCCTTGAGAATTCTAGGTCAGAAACCTGTAAGTCTTGTTCTGATTTATCTACTGTATGCTTAGCAATCTCCAGGAATTACTAACCCTGAGCATCAGACACTATCATGGAGGTGATTCTGGCTTTCTTGGCATGAGAAGGAGTAGTGCCTAACAAGGCTGCGACAGCATCAAAATTTGGCCCTGAGCTCCGAGAGGAAGATTTCCTCTTTCTACTGTCAACAAAAGGTTGCACCCATGCAAAAGAGGAAGAGGAAGCAGTAGGAGGGGCAAGAGGACCAAGAGACAGAGAGCTCATGACGCTCAAGGTTTACACATCTGTTGTCTCAAGTTGAGATGTGAGTGGGGCGCTTGAGACAATTGTTGCAGAGGAATCAATAGCACTTGGAAGTTCAGTACTCTGGACTTCCTTATCTTTATTCGTTGGATCTTCAGGAGCATTTGTAGGGGCTGGCACTTTGCTCTCTTCACTTTCACTGAGAACAATGATGTTCTCTGGTCCCAAAGGCACTTCTACCTGCTTTCTTTGAGGATCTTTTTCCACAGGCTCCTTCTTAACCTCTTTGAATTTCTTCTAGTATACTTGAGTGGATGAAGAAGGAGTGGAAGCTGCAGGTCCTTGCATTGATGAGGTAGGAGGGGTTTACACAGGCGTGTCTGATATGGGAGTCGATGCTTCCCTCCTTGGTGTTGAAACATCCTTAGAGGAGGATTCTCCTGAGTTCCTTCTAAGCTCTCAAACTTTCCTATCAAACCAGACCTTACTCCTGACTAAGACTGGAGCTAGGATCTCAGCCAGATCATCTTTCTCTTTCTTGTTCCAATCCAAGTCCTCCAAGGGAGTGTGCTTAACCACATTGTCATACTCATATGAGTATAGATCAGAGTTTTCATCCTTGAGTCCTTCAGGAACTTGGTACAAGCTGAGTTCTTGAATCAATTGCAGAGAGAACATGCCATAGTGCATCCTTCTAGCCTCAAAATCATCTGCACAGTCAGCCCAATAGTCTTCTGTATCTACCCTATGATGATAGATTATCTTGATGTTCTGTTCAATGAACTTCTTCAAGTCGAAGAAAGTTCTTGGCTTGAAGAAATGAACAGTGATGGGAACTAGGGATCTTTCTATATTCTGTGCGTCTAGGGCTGTTTTACAAGTGTAATTTCCCAAAGAGATGGGAAAGTGAAAACCAGTAATCTTCTTATCTCTGCAGGTTCTGTGTAATTTTTCTAACTACCTGCATACTTCTATCAAAGCCATATTATCACTGCAGAACATGGGAAGCCTCAAAGGGGTGCTCTCATAGCCAGCAAGCCTGATATAGGAGAATTTTCTGAATTGGATAAAATAGGCACCGTAGTGAGATATCAGGTTTATGGCTTCATCAGAAAACCTTCTAGCAGTGTTACCCTTAAGAAGCCTGACCACGTATATGGTGAAAGCATCATTTACCCTTCTGAAATTGCGATTGCTGGTCTCTAGGGTGAACTGCGGGCAGTAGGCATATACAAGATCATCCTTGTGGGCATCAATGTAAGAAAAACCAAACCATTGCCTTGATGCCGCTAGAGTATACATCAGGTACGAAGTCATGTAGAACTTCTTCGTTTGCTATACATAGGATAGCTGCTCCACCAAGTTCATGCTGATGATTTCCACCCAGTTGATATTTTGAGTTCCCTCGCACACCATGCTGATGAGCGGGCACATCCAGAAATGGAATTTGTTAGTAGAGGGTAAGCCCATAACCCAAGCCAGTAGGATTATAAAATCCAACAATTCTTCGTTGAAATCAGCCCGAAAAAGAGTCTTGGATAGACGAGATGCTCCCTTCTTAGGGTTCTTTAGCCAGGACTTCGCCACCCGCGCCTTGTATTTGTCACTGTCTTGATTGAACAGGGCCTGTGCTTGATTCTGGGAAACAGCTATGGCATTATCCATTTCTGGAATTCTCAGTGCAGTGCTAATGGTGGTAGCGTCTAGTTTGGCGATGAGTTCCCCGTGTACGTTGGTCAATTCACTCAAATCAGGGTTAAAGTGAGCTCCGCATGAAAGCACTGTATCAGCACATTGCACCGAGATTGGGAAACCTCTAGCGAAATTCAAACCACTGTCATGAATCATCTGTGCCATTGGTGTAGGGTTTGCATCCGCCATCCTTGCCCAAAAATTTCCAAAGTCAAGATGACGAGCTTCACTGTCCCCAATATTGGGAACGGCAGACTCTAGTGGCGAGATTTGTTCCTATCCCTGAAATTTGATCTTCATTGATAGTAATTCGGAGGGCAGAGCCACAAACTAAACTCGGGAAGGAATTACAGAGGGAAGGGATACACACCTAGGAATTTAGTTTGCAAGGGTTCGAGCAAAGGATAGCATAGAAGCAGTGTGAAAAATGTAATGGGGGTTCCCTTGTTATATAGCCAATTAGGAGAGAGAAAGATAATGAATGCGCATTTAATACATACCTACCAATTTGAATAAGCAAGATATTCGGGTAGAGCGGGAAAAATAAGCACGAATGGCACTTGGTTCATTTGGGACATGTGGGACGAGAATGCGTGAAACACGCGGCTCGGCCGATTCGGGTAGAGCAGGGAAAAGACACACAAATGCCTTTTGGTTCATATGGGACATGTGGGACGTGAATGCGCAAAACACGCGGCTCGGCCAATTTGGGTAGAGCGGGGAAAAGATGCACAAATGCCTTTTGGGACATTTGGGACATGTGGGACGTGAATGCGCAAAACATGCGGCTCGGCCGATTCGGGTAGAGCGGGGAAAAGACGTACAAATGCCTTTTGGGACATGCGGGACAAAAGTACACAAAGTACACGGTTCAGGTGATTCGGCCGAAAATGGAACAACTTGCCCAATTGAACTTGGGACACATGGGACAAAAATGTCCGACAGGCCCGAAAAAAACACAAAATGACCCAAAAAACGTAGATTTTCTCAATTTATCGACTTTTAACATTGAGTACAACAAAGAAGACACTTAAACTCAAAATTTTAAAATTTTCACTTCCTTAAGAGCAGGGGAATTTTGAGTGGACAACAAGTTACAAGAATATGATATAGATATCCAAACCATAAATTCGGTAAGAGGTTTGGGCTTGGCTAAGCTTATGGCTGAGAGGAACTTGCAAACTATTGAGGTAAATGAGGTAGAAGAAGAAAGGGTAGGTTTTTTTGAAAGGTTGATGAGTTTTGAGTGATACAAGGATGTAATTTTCTATCTCAGATACTTATGCTGCCCTAAGTATTTAAGTAAGAACAAGAAAATAGATTCTAAGTTGGCTTCCTAGAAATATGTCATCACTGATTATGGGTTAGCTTGGAAGAACCTAGAGGGATTCCTCTTAAGGTGCATTACTGAAGAAGAATCCCCCAAGATAATTGCTTATCTCCATGTAGGAATTTGTGGGGGGAATTTTTCACTGCAAGATTAACAACACACAAGATCGTGAGGGCTGATTATTGGTGGCCAACTCTCTTCAAGGATACAACTCTTTTGGTGAGAATATGTGAGAGTTTCTAGCACTTCTTTGGAATACTGAAAACTTTAGGCTCCCTTCCTTTGCAACCTGTATCAATTGAAGCTCCATTCAAGCAATGGGGAATGGATTTCATTGGTGAGATCTCAGACCCTTCAAGTTCTGGCCATAAGTGGATTCTTATAGCCACAAATTACTTCACCGAGTGGGTGGAGGAAATCCCCACCAAAATAAAAACACACCAAATTGTCATGGACTTTTTGTTAAACCATATCATTTGCAAGTTTGGGGTGCCAGTCAAGATTGTTGTTGACAATGCCATGAGCTTTAGAGCTAAACCTTTGATGGAAATGTGTAAGGAGTATGGGATCAACTTGACATATGCCTCCAATTACAATCCCCAAGGAAATGGGCAAGCTGAGTCTAGCAACAAAAACTTGTTGAAGATTATTAGAAGAACCTTAGAGCTAAACAAGATAAAGTGGGGTGAACAGTTGATTTTTTTTTTTACGTAGATAGGATCACTACTAAAAGAGCCACTAGAAAGAGTCCAATTGAGTTGGTGTATGGAACTCAGGCCTTGCTACCTCTGCATATGTAATTATCCTCATATCAATTCATTTAATAGTTGGAGGATCAAGAGGTAGGTCCCTATGATGCTCACATTAACCAAATTGTTGAACTTGATGAAGAGAGGAGGGCATCCCGCCAGAGGCATGTAAAGTTCAAAACAAGGCCGAAGAATTTATTTGACAGGAAGTTCACTGCTAAGGCCTTCAATCTTGGAGATCTTGTGCTACTATGGGATAACAGACATGAAGATAAGGGTAAGCATGGAAAGTTTAACTCATTATGGATGGGCCCTTACTCCATCGATATTAGAATTGGTGAACATACCTTCTTCCTAAAGGAATTAGATGGTGAAATACTCGAATTGCATGTTAATGGTAGGCATTTGAAGCATTTCTTGGATTGATTCCCCTTAATCAAGGAATAAATCTTATGTACACTATATAGTTTGTTGTTTGTTTCCTGTATTTTGTGTTTTTGTTCATTCTGGTCCTCAGTGACATGTCTTTGCTGGTTTCTCTATTTTGTTTTTTGGGAGATGGCTCAGTTTCTCTACTCTGCAAGTTGACTCCATTGCCCAATGACTATTCTTGGCACTTGCTCTACCTTTGTTCTTATGGTACTCATAGGAAGTACTCATCCTCAAGTTGGAGCCGATGTTGGTGCTCAAAATAGTCTCGCCCCAGTTTTCCTTTCGAAATCTATCGATTTACGACCTTTGTCACTTTATTTTTCCTTGTGTTTTTTTTAGTTAATATTTGTCTCCATTTTTAATCTGTTCTTGGGTCATAGACACTTGGAGGCCTCCGCTCACTTTACATTTTGCTTGGAATTTTCAACAGCTAAAGGAGATTGACCCAGAGCATGAAACTTGGCACCTTCCGCTTAGCTTTGAGCCTTCAAACAAATTTTTCCAGGCTAGGACATGTGGCAAGCTCACACTCATTTAAGGTCTAAATTTTTGGGGACCATCTCAAGGTGCACCATAGTGACATGTGGCGAATTGACAAGTCAAAATGAGCAGGGAAGTGTACCATCAGAGGAAACTTAGAATTTTTACCTCTTATGATCAAAAGAGTAAAGATATCAAAAATGGCCCACAAACCCGATAAAGGATCAGTCAAAGTTTGTTTCAAGTAAAATGGGTGGGAAGGCGGACCATTGGGGGTAACTTGCATTTTTTTCCACTTGATTTTCAAAGGATCAAAACATAAAAATGGCCCACAAGCCCGATGGAAGAAAGGTCAAAGCTTGATCCAATCAATGACAGAGGTGTGGACCTTCGGAGGAAATTTGAAAATTTTTCCCTTTGTGGGAAAAAGAGTTAAAAGTAAAAAGGGAAGCGTGGTTCCACTGGGACCCACATTGGAAACTAGAAGCAGAAGGATGGAGTTGTGGGGAAAACTTGGAAAAAATTCCTTTTTCCAAAAAGATGGTCAAATTACAGAATTTATGTGTAGTTCCTTTGGGACCCACCTCAGGAAATGTGTCAGGCTCATTTCTCGAGTGCGGAGGTGTGGAATAAAATGTGAAATTTTTCCATTTTTCCAAAAGTTGTAATATTTAGAGGGAACCCCCGGGCCTATTTTTCAAAAATTAAATCTTCCACGTGGACAGCCCAAATTCAAAGGAGAAGATCAACGGTAGCTATGAGTTTAAATCTGATTCCCCCCCCCCCCCATTTTATTGAAACATTCCTGAAAGTGCGAGTCTTCATAATTTCTTAGTATTTCCTACACGCCAGGTATAGAGGGGAGTTAACATTGATATCTATGTTTGGTGGGGAAATTTGGAAGATGTCTTTTTCCATTAAAATTGTCTCAGAATCGTGCTCGATCAGATTTTCCATTTTTCTTCTCCCAAGCATGCAAGGAGCTAGATTTTATAGATTAGGGGTGGAAGTGGTTGGAAAATTGAAGGAGTGATCTACCAGAGGAAGGAGTTGAATGCAGGATATATTTGATGATATCTTCCCCCTCGAGCACTTGGTAACTTTTTACAGATCTCATTATGGGAATCGCAATCGTGATCATGGCAAACATTGGTAGCACTCAAGGTCTAGATTTTAGACGGGAAAAGGGTCTCTATTGTAAATGTTATAAATGGCACAAATTTTTCGTACAAATGGTTGGAGTGTTATGGGTTAAGAATAATTTTTTTGATAGAAAAAAGCTTGATAGAGCCCATCCTTTTTGAGAATCCTTCTGAGAAGCCTATATATCTCTTTTGTTTTAAATTTGATCATGTCAAGGTGGTTTCGAGTGTACAACCATTGAAAAGCTCTAAGATTGTTCTAGAAACTTTCCCCTACTGATAAATTTAATCAAACTCAAGTTATTATGTGTTGATCTTGAGAAAAATGTGTCTGTTTCATCTCTAAATGTATGCGAGTAGTTTTTCTTGTTTGTGTTACAATATTATATTAAAAATCCAATTCAATCACACAGGTCTTAATCCTTGTGACAGTTTAGTGGCATCTACAATTTCATTACTCAGGAGAGCTTTCATCTGGGAGTGAAATAAATGATTTAAAATCACTTTTCTTTCATCTGTTTGATAGAGATTATCTGTAAGCCTCCGGGTGTACCTCAAGTTTGATTTGGCTTAGATATTGATGCTTTGTTGGGTATTCTAACTCGAGATTTCATGTTATAATCTTATAGATTGTATGAAAAAGTGCTAATATGGCCCTCTATTGAAGCACATATTCTAGTTAAAGAACATTTTTAGCTAGTCTGTGGCATTCTATTGGTTTAGTTTTCCATTTTATAAAATCTCTCAAGGATTTGGTAAATCAAGTTCACTCTACCTCACCTCCCACCAAAATCCATTTAAAACATCCAATCTTACCCGTATTACCCCTGTTTGTCCTGTGTGTATACCAATGCATAGTTTCTAGTACAAAAACATGTAGAAATAATCAGGTTTCCAAATGTCTTTAGTAACCTTTGCCTTGTTTTGAAAATGTCTCCATAATCTGGAAGTGACAACTCGTGAGAGTCAAATTTGGTGTGTTGATCATATTTTCCAAGGTCTTCTCTATAAAATTTGTAGAAAAGAAGGATTTACCAGCATTCTTTAATAATGGAGGTTACAAAATAGGTTATTTTACCTTGGTTGAAAGGCACAACCTAAAATAGTTAGGATCAGATCACATCCTTTTAAAGTGCTACCCACTCCTCTCAGAGCCTAAGTGCTAAAAGGTCAGATAAATTGCATCCCCAACTATAAAATGACATACATGATTATCTATCTACCTCTGAGTGTCTTGTCAAATCCATGATTTTTCTCAGTCTTTGAAGGAGATTAAATTTAGGTATCAACATGCTTCTGGTGTTGTTGCTGAAGAGTTTGTTCAATTTGATCCAGTTCATATCTATTTAGCCTGTTAACAACATGCTTCTGGCACCCTTGCCAATAAATTATTTTGAATTTCTGGAAATTAATTTAAATTTCTAAATAATTATTTGTTGATATATTTCTGTTTCATATCTATTTGGCTAGTCAACACACTTCTGGCGCCGCTACCAGGGAATATAGTTTATACTTAGACACTGGTGATGTGTGTAACTTTTCCAGTCTTTAAAAGTTTTTACACTAGCTTTCATTTGATAAATATGGGTAAAGGAAGGTTAGAATCTTTCCATTTCCTATTTCTAGCATTGACAAACATTTGACAGATCATATTTAGTGCATTTTCACAACTAGGGTAGAAATCCTTAGTGGCGAATCCCTATTGATCTAATTTTTTAATGAGTATTAGTGTCTTACAACTCTATCAAAGTTATATTTGTTACTAATATTGGAAAAGATAGAAAGAATAAGATCTTTCTTTTCCAGGGATCCTACTAGGAAATTTTTTCAAGAGCTAGGAAAAGTAAAATCAAAAGGAAGAAAAGCCTAGAGAGTTGTGAGAGAACAACACACAAGAATGGGGATCTACATTGGTGAAAGTGATTGGCCTATCATTGAGGAATGCCATTCAATTGTCTCTGAATCAAGTAGCCTCTTTATGGAATTGAGTTCTCCAACTGGAGAAGGGCCTTCATTTGATTTTGAAAAGTTTTCTTCACATTCTATACCTATCTTTTCCGAGTTTGATAGGGATTTCCAAGAGACAAGACCTTTAGGGGGTATCCATTTTCAAAATTATACTCCTGTGTTCCAAGGACCCTCAGCCCCTTATCAATTTATCACCCCTCCAGGGTCACCTCCTCAAAATAGTCTGGCCCAGCCCCCACCCAGACCTCCTTTTATTGTAAACACTTTTTGACCTATAAATTTTGTGGGAATGGCTGGTTATCCAAATGCAGTGCCTTAAGATGTAAGGAACAGACTACCAAATTTCTAAGGGAACAATGTTATTACTGGTGATTAGCATCTAAAGGTTTTTATCAATATGATCGAAGACTTTGAGATTGAAAATGAAGATGTATATACCAAGTTGTTTATACATACCTTGGAAGAGGATGCCAGGGACTGGTATAAAGCATTTCCATATAACTCTATTGATTCTTAGACTAAGATTAGTAATGCATTTATATTCTAGTATGGTGATAGAACTAGCCCTAGGTTTCTTTTGACAGAATTTGAAAACATCAAAAAGAATCCTAATGAGTCAGTACATGATTTCAACACAAGGTTTAATAAGACCTTGAGGATATTTCCTATTAGGATAAGGCCTTGTGATGAGTCATGTTTGATCAAATATTCTGATGCATTTGATAAAAAGGCTGCATATTACTTAAGAGACAAGAACCCCACAAATTTGAGGCAGACCTTCACCATGGCTCTACAAATAGGGAACAATATCAAGGCAATTGGAAAGCCTCCAAAAAGGGAGGGTGTAAAATTGATTAACCCAGAAAAACCTCAAACAAGTAAAGTTTTTTATTTGGAGGAGGTTGTGAAAACTTTGGCAGGGGCTATCAAAGAAATTTCCTACAAAATAGCCCAAGCTGAGAAGGGAATTGGGCAGAGCTCACAAGGTCAACACAAGCAACAAAGCCAAGACGGGTCTCAGTCCTTGTGACAGTTTAGTGGCATCTGCAATTTCATTTTTCATTAGAGCTTTCATTTGGGAGTGAAATAAATGATTTCAAATCACTTTTGTTTCATCTGTAAGCCTCCGGGTGTACCTCAGGCATGATTTGGATTAGATCTTGATGCTTTGTTGGGTTTTCTAGCTCAATCTTTCATGTTAGAATCTTATAGATTATATGAAAAAGTGCTAATTTGGGCCTCCATTGAAGCACATATTTTGGTTAAAGAAACATTTAAGCTATTCTATGGCATTCTGTTGGTTTAATTTTCCATTTTATAAAATCTCTCAAGGATTTGGTAAATTAAGTTCACTCTGCCTCACCTCCCACCAAAATCCATTTAAAACATCTAATCTTACCCATATTGCCCCTGTTTGTCCTATGTGTATACCAATACATAGTTTCTAGTACCAAAACATGTAGAAACAATTAGGTTTCCAAATTTCTTTAGTAACCTTTGCCTTGTTTTGAAAATATCTCCATAATCTGGAAGCGACAATTCGTGAGAGTCAGATTTGGTGTGTTGATCATATTTTCCCAATCTCTTCTCTATAAAATTTGTACAAAAGAAGGATTTACTAGAATTTTTCAATGATGGAGGTTACAAAATAGGCTCTCTTACCTTCATTGAAAGGCACAACCTAAAATAGTTAGGATCAAATCACATCCTTTTAAGGTACTATCCACTCCTCTCAGAGCTTGAGTGCTAAAAGGTTAGATAGATTGCTTCCCCAGATACAAAATGACATTCATGATTATCTATCTACCTCTGAGTGTACTGTCAAATCCATGATGTTGCTTTATCTTTGAAGGAGATTAAATTTGGGTACCAACACCATACAATATCCAATCATCAAGGTAGATTTGTAGAAACTTATGAATAAAGTCTTGAAACACTTACACCACAATGCGTGAAAATACAACAGGCACATTTTTAAGTCCAAAGGGCATAACCGTGTAAGAAAAACTTCCCCATTTAGTGGTGAAAGTAGTATTCTCTTAGTCTTCTTTTACAATCCTTACCTGGTGATATCCTGATAATCCATCTATAAAAGAGTATATTTCACGCCCTGCTACACCTTCCAAGATTTCCTTGGTGAAATGCATTGGAAAAGGATATATAACACATCCAACATTCAAATATATGTAGTCCACATAGATCCTTATCCTCCCATATTTCTTGATACTAATCATCATTGGGCTAACCCATTTAGACTCTTAAATGGTCTCAATGATCCTGTATTCCAACATTTTATTAATCTCTTCTTTCACCTTTATGTGCATATTAGGATTCATCCTATAAGGTCTTTTCCTAATTAGGTGCACACCTTCCTTAAAATTAATCCACATCTCTCCTAATAAGTGATGAACCCATTTCAATTCATGGTATATGCACAGGAATAAATCCTTGAAGTTGTGCAGTAGCTCAATTATCTTTGAAACCTCTTAGTATGTCCAGTAATCACCAATGATTTCTTCTTTCAGTTTTTCTTTTGTGCTAATGTTAACCTTCTTTTTATTCAAAGTCTTATGATAAGTGCATGCATTTTCATATCCATTATCCAAGAATTCACGCATACCCACTATATGATCAATATATAGGTTCTCTAATATCTTATCATCTATCAGGTACACCATTTTCCTTTCTCCTTTTCTAGGCATGTGCACTCAAATTGTACGTCCTCTATTTCTTCTTCTTCAAAGCATGCCTCCAAATCATGTTCCCCTAGAAAATCTAGGGTGAGATCCTTATATTTGGCACTATCTCCTCAAGTAAGGTAATTGACTGCCTATAAAGCTTCATTCACCGGTGGTTTAGAAGATAAATAATCTAAATTCTAAATAACACATGTTGTTAACTCCTTCCAATTTATTGTTTGATGATGTAACTTTGAATAGACATACCATGCACACATACAACCTTGTAAAGTGTAATTGAACTTATGTGCCCAGAGTAAAGGGGGTAAATTTTAAGATGCATTATTCCATAGAAATCTAATAGAGAACGCGATTCTTACTTCACGCCAATCTATAAGATTATCCTGATGAGTCATCCACCAATGTGTAGTTGTTTTGTGTAAGGTATAAATAATCATATTCCTCCATTCTACTTCACAAGTCTACTATATTTCCATAGCATGAAAAAAGACACCAGGGTTACCTTCTCTAGTCTAACTTGGTAACTGTCTTCCTTCTAGACTCCTAACTGAGCATGCCTTAACAACTCGATTCATAATTCCCTTCAATTCTCTCCCAAAAAACTCATAATTCCCATGTGCCTAGTTATCACATGCAATGCTAGTCATATCAATCATGGACTGAATGAATCCTTCTCTTAATTTTTATATAAACTTTGGGTCTCTTATGATGCACACAAAAATTATATTTATGTCCTCTTCACCAAAAGTATCTACATAAGGTGTAGACCTCCCATCTGTTAGTGGAATATTTACGCACTTCTTGTTCTCAAAACTGATGTATCCTTTGTTGAAGTGTAAATCAACATTGTTCACATAACACCATGGTAATCCAAGTAATTTTGGAAAAATATCTACCCAAGAAGTGCTAATACTTCAAAATCCCAAGTGAACTTGGCCCCTTGAATGGTTATGGAAGAATTCTTCAAAACTCTGATGGTTTTATATTTAGTTCTATTCTCCATGTACAACACATTTAGAAGATGGACTGCAATAGTGGCCTTCCCTATTTGGTTCAATAGCATCCAATGTTATAACATTGAACCTCTACACATGCATAAATGAAAATGTTACTCACCAACCAATCCATCTAGTACTACGTTCAACAATGATGATCCTTATTGTAATCAAGACTCATGATTCTGTGGGTGTAAATCTATAATGTAAGGATATGGAACTCTCCCATTTACATCCCTACACATGGTACATTTCCTCTTCCAAACACTCTCCATAACCAAGGTATTGATGTTATCTTATCACAACATCCTGCATATCTTCTATTAACATCATCAATATCATTTTGTGGTAACTTAGTATTCTTCACAAGTTACCTATCGCACGCTTGTTATTTTAGGTTTTGGATCTTCCCTTGCAAACTACCATAAAATACCTCTATAGTATCCTAATACACTTCCTTCTGACTGAGCTAGATTCCAGGGTACTTTATCAAGTACATACTTCTTATCTCTTGATAAGGGGTTGCCTCTACTCTAATACTTCTCGCATGCACACATGTGTAGCTTCATGCATGTGTAGTAACTAATACATAGTTCCAACTCATTTAGATCAAGCCATATTTTTAGGTTCCCACTGAACTTAGGCTTCACATGTGCTTCACACTAACCATTCCCATGCCCTTTTCCTTCTTATAATTATGGCTCATATGATCATAGAAATCAGGGCATTCCTCATACTTATGTTTCTTTCTACACCATGAGCATTGTAGTAAATCTATGCATTGCACTTGTAGTGATCCATAGATCCACAATTGAAAAAAGTTCCATGGGGAAAGTCACTCCTTCTTTCACTGCGACCACTATAACCTCTGAATTCTCCTTGAAAACTTCTTCCCATTCTTCCACCATCTTCACGCCCTTCATACTGATGCCACTCATTTTTAGAACTATTTACAACACTGGTTTGATGCACACCAGTATCAATTACATCATGAATATGGTCTATCAAAGGATAATCCTTCATATCATGAGTAGTAGATGTATAAATATTACAATAGAAAGACAAAATCTTACGAAGAACATGTTGTAACAATGAGAATATTCTTGGATCATGATCCCTATGATAGATTATCACTCAATATAACGAATTGTGTGCATAGCACTGAATTTCATAGGGAAACTATCCTTAGTGTGTCCTTATACTTCATAATCTATGTACACAAAAGTCACGTTGCAAATCTCATGTGCTAAATTCATAGATAATTTTTGAAGTTGCTTTGCCATGGAAGTAATCTATGCCTCCAGAAAGGGACTTACCCCTATATCAATGCTTTTAGCAGCTTCAGTGTGCAGAGTAGCCTCCAAGGCCTTTCACGGATTTGTGAAAGTCTTATGTGAAAGCGCTCATATGAAAGGTGCTATCAAGCCTCCAATGAACCACTGAGCATGCTGAGATGGATGGCTATCATAAGATAAATTCAATAAGATAGAGTTATTAAAGCATCACATCATACTCCATGCACACTATCTAATAGACCATACCCTGTTGAATCTCCTTGAGCGCAATGATGATATTTTTCTCAAATTTAGGAATATGAAATTCCACTAAGAAGGCATCACGTAGTGCATTATAATCCACCACCATCTGATATGGTTCATACTTTCAGTACAAGTTATGTATGTGCCCCTGCAACGTATTTGTAAACTTAAATTTATTTTACTCCAGGGTAGTGATCCCCTTAGCATGCCATAGTAATTCACACTTGTGTACATGACTCTAGCTACATCCTCAACACCTTTATAATCATCATTAAATGAAGAATTTACATCTCATAAAATATGTGTCTGATGGGGTTGTGGTCACTTTCCCACGCAGATCCAAAAGCCTTATTCCCATTATTGTGTTTCCTTGATCCACCAGATCCACTAGATCCACTAAGGAAAGACTAATCCTCCAGATCTTACCAGATCCTCCTTTTGTAGTAGGTACATGGCACACAAGTAGTGTTACTCTATGCATGCCCACCGTTGTGCTAAACTGCCAGCTCTGGAGACTAGTCTATGAAGTTGAACTACTTCATGCAGACGTGGTACCCATAAGTTCTATAGATGCCCACACCTTATCCAAATGATGCACGTATGTTCAATTAGATACCACCAAACACAAGGCAGATGATCTATTACCTGCAGAAGGCCATAGATGAATTTAATGAAAATTATATCTACCTGATGTTGTTCGCTTACCAAAACCAACACCAACTGGACTAGGAATATTTGTATCAGGAATTGGAAAACTTAGCGTAAGGGTTAGGTCAAGTCAGGTGGGTTCAAATAATGTGCCTATGGATCTTATCTCCTTTCTTCATCTAGATGAGCTCTCATTGAGAATACCTAGAGGGGGGTTCTTCTTCCACATTTTATTAATGATGGTGTAGCATTTGACTACTGCACTATTTCTACGTACCTCCACATGAACCTCAAATGACCTCCTTGCAATGTATCTGGCTCCATACATCCATCACTCCTATGAATCTCACGTTTATTTCACCAATTCCCTCTCTCACGTGCTTCATTATACTTAATCTTAGTCCTCTCTCCATGATTCTGTAGTAGGATCCACCATTTCTTACCACACCTGCTTCCATGCACCTCTTGCCTAGTGGAGGCATTTTATGCTAGCCATAGGAAATTCTTCTAAACTTAACAGTGATGATCATGATCTTAATTGTTAATGGTAAAACACACAAGAAAGATCCTCTTAGTTCTCACAAGAACTCAAACTCAGCAACCTTTGGGAAAGAATAAGTAAAAAACCATGTACTCCAACATGCATCTAGTAAACACAACACTCCACCAATGATTAAAAAATGAGCCTAGATCAAATTAGAATCATTTAGCCGATGATAATCTTCTTGGGTCCAAACATAAGCTCGATAATACCATCTCTTCCTTGATGCATACACTGACAACCATTCATAAATTTATAATGGAAAAAAGTAAAAGAATGTATCATAGAGCTCATGATATAAATGCTCCTCTACACATATACATGCATCAAACTCAGATCCAATGCCGAATCTATGTGCAAACTCATCCTCTGTTCTCTTAAGCCAAGTCTCCATGCTGGCAAAGGTCAAGTGTTCTACCATCACACACAATTATTGCAAAATATTCAAAAGATGTCCTAGATAATGGAACAAATATGTAGTCACTTTTCCAAACCATTTAATTCCTAGGTGCACTGGCATACCACCTAGCCTAAACTAGGCACTCAGTCGAAGCGCACGAAGGCACCAAGTCTCCTATGTATTATGTCCTAGCAATTATCAAGAATGTTACTTAAGGGAGCATGAATGGTCTTTGTAGTGCATAATCATAAACACATACATCCTATAACAGGAATAAAGAAACTATACCCAAGCATAGATGAACCATATTATGACTATGAACATTCGGGAAGGAATGACATGGTGGAGTAACTGTTATCTAAACCATGAACACAAATATTGAGATCCATAAGCACTGATAATCAGAAAAACCACCATTGTATTAATACAACATTATTAGAGTAGCCAAATACATCATAAGGATCATAATCAAACTAGATAAATCAACATAACAAAATTCTAACTATATAATGACTCTACTCAAGAAGTCCCAACAACATTCTCTTACATCTCTCTCTCCACTCACCCCTTTCTTTTTATCTCTAATCCTGCTCATGAAATTCAAGGACATATACTGTAGAGAAGTGATGACTTTTGTTGAAACTACAACTAATAGGTGATACACTTAAAGGAGTAGGCCGCATGCCAACACTGTCTTGTTCATGAAAATCTGACACATATTTCATGAAATGCAAAGCATGCAAGCTCTCTCCTATATGACAGGCTAATACTATGTAATTAGAGGTCTGAAATGACAGCAAGACTTAAGCCAATAACAAGGACTGAAAATTGATCATATAGTCGGCACTTTCATTTTCTTGGGCTGTCAAGTCTCCATGCATTTGCAGCCTTATCAATAGAGGTAGAAGTATGTTAAAATCATGAAGAAGGTCTGATACATTACAAAAATCTAACTTGTTGAAGGTGAAAGAAGAAGCTTGCTACCCAAGATTTTTTTTCCTAGGTATAAACCTCCACACTCTTCATGGAGTTACTGTTGTTGTAAATCAGCAGCACCCCTTGGATGTTGATCAAATTTCTAGTTTGATCATTCTAAGCATCCAGTGTGATTGCACAACATTGAATCCTCTTCCCAAGTGTGAGACTTGTAAAAATGGAAGAGGAATCTCTAGATTAGAGGTTGGTTCCTCAACTCCTCTAATAAGCTATTTTACTTGCACAATTGCAGAGGTTTAAACTCCTAATCCTACCCTAAATTCCAAAGGAGACAGAGATAGAGAATACAGATAAACTAAAACTAATGCTAATAGGTGATGCACCAAAAGAGTTATAGACACCTGATGCTGCATGAAATACACAATCCATAAGGAAACACAACATAAAACATGCACAAATGCTCAAAATGTAATGAAAGATCAAGAAAGCAATGATAGATATATGAAAGGATTGAGGGATTTTAATCACAGAACATATATCAACATCTCAAATCGAATACAGTACATTACAGTGATCCAAAGGCAAGAAAAGGTGCTGCATTACATGGAAAGGTAAAATTTCTTCACAAATTCTGCCAAGGAGGAAGAAAAAGGAAGTTGCAGAGCTGAAAAGTGTCTCTCCTTTTGCAAAATGAACTCATTCTGGCTTTTACAGTGCAAACCACGACCCCATGAGAGAGAAACATAGGAAAAAGTTGAAGGGGTTCAACCATTGATGAAAATGCCATCAAAATAGCATGGGAACCCTGACAAACCCATTCCCTGACATTTTTAACCATGCTGGGAGAGAATGTGAGCCATTCTTCATTAAAAACGGTGGTTGAAACGTCATTTCTATCCATGACCATGTGCCAGAGGAGTTTCTTGATTTTATCTCTCCAAACTCTATCAAAATGGAAAAATGACCCCAGAATCTTGTAGATAATTTCACCATATTTCTATTGATATAAAGAACGTGAAAAACCGAGCTCTGGATCGAAAGATATGGCGATTTGAAGTTTTAGGACAAAACAGGGCCAAATCGGGTCGGTGGGAAAAAATTCAAATTTTTGCACCTTTTTGGTCATTTGGAAAAAATTTCAAAATTTTCCCACACTCTGCCACTTTAGGTGCCACTTGGCAGCATCTCATTGGCCGTGGGCCTTTCAGGGGAAACTTTTCACAAAAAACTCCGCCGAGCCATAACTTAAAAAATACATGGAGTTAGGAGGAAAAATTTACCTTTCTGGAAAGCTGAGAAAGAGCTCTATCCAATGGTGCTATTTCTAGAAGTTTTTGAGTGCTTGAAAAGCAAAATTTTGTGACTGAAGCACAAGAGAGGGAAGAATGGGAGGATTTAGCCACAAAATGAGCAGGGGGCACATTTTGGATAACAATTTTGGCGACTCAGAGGGGTCATCTGCCTGCTAGATGAAGTTACCAGTTGCCTGAAGCATCCATTGGGCATGGAGTCATGAGTTGTAGCCTACAAAATGATCTAAAATTTGAAAACCTCCTCTCTGAGCCACTTGGAAACCCAGTGAAATGGACTATGCAAGAGCAAAATTAGCACCACAAAAACTATGTACAAAACTAAAAGTCATACATGCTCCAAAATGGAACATGCAGACTGTGCACAAGCACTTCTTTTATTGAAAGAAAAACTACCTATCCTACTCTAACTGGAAGCAAAAGTGGGCTAAACAAACCCTACAATTGGTTGGGAGAAATAGCTTCCCTTTCTCAAAATTTGCAACCATACAACTAATTTGGCACTGAACATGGCTGATTGGATGAGTGGAAAATCAACAAGAAGCTAGTCTTCTACCCAAATCATCAAGGTGTCAACTGAAAACAAATCCAATACCTCTTTTAGTTGCTCTGCATTTGGATTGAAGAGGTATGACAGCTGATCCTTGGTACTTTGTAGCTCACCCTCATGCTTAGAAGCAAGCATGACTGGTTGTGACTTCTCCTTTGACTCCAATGAAGTCAAATACCTTATTGGGCAAGGTATGATCTATTTGATATGCCCATAGCTCTGATTTTCAATTCCAAAAATGGAGTCTTCTTGTAGACCTTCTTGGGTGGGTGATGTGGAAGCAATGGTAGGACTTTTCTACCCTTTCTCTTCCTTCATGGCAACATGGAACTCTTCAATAGTGTGCAACTCCTCGTTATTGATCGCAACATCCAATGAAGTTGCTTTTGCATTGTTGTTACCTGCTACAATACATTGTTGGTTTTGGGGCTCCTCCATTGTAGCTTTTGGAAGATCAAATTCTTCCTGCTTTGATTCAAGAGGCATGTTGCAAACTGTAGGTTGTTTTCCTTGAACTCTTTTTTCCATGGAAGCCAGTTCTTGTTGTTGGAGAACAAATGGTGAAGAAGGAAACATGGTAATTTCAGTTAGCTCTTCATCTAAACATTCTTCTAAGTCTGATGGAAAATCAAACTCTTGAATGTCTTGCTGCAGCAAAGTACCTCCCTCTTGTATGGTGGCCTCCAAATCTGAATTTTCTTCACCCTATATAACTTCATTTTCAAACATGAAACTTGTCAATCCAAAATCATCCCAAAAATCAGATTGTTAGAGAGATGAAGTGGGAGAGAAGCATGAAATTTCTTGTGCCTTTTGCTCACAATTTGGACCTGTTTTGTTCACCTCCATAATGGCTTCATCAATCAAATCAGCCCCTTCAAATGAAAGAAAAAACGTATCAATAATGCTTCCTTCTTCTACTGTTGTAAAAATTGACTTGACCTGATCCATTTGGTCCTCAAAGATGGGGTTTTGAGATGGTTTTCCTTCCTTCTCGATGGCTGATTTTGCAGTGCAAACTAGATCAGCATTTTCTTTGGGCAAAGTGCCAACATGGACACCCAAATCATCACCAAAAAGCTGTTGATTTTCTCGCTTCATTGCTGTTATAAAATCAGCCTTGTTTTCCACTTGTTCTCCAAATTCAACATCCTCTATTGGTTTCACCATCAAGGGGATTTTTGTAATCCCGAATTTAAGAGCCCAACTCTTCAGAATTTGAATTTCTTCATCCTTGTTTAGCTCTTCTTTCTGCTGCTATTTTCCTTGATTGGCATTCTGATTTTTATCCTCCCAACATGGATTTGGGAATGCAAGAGGAGAAGTGGATTGTAACTCAATCGATTTTGCAATTTTTTGTGGTGGTGGAGGAGGTAGGAACTCTTGTTTCTTTGGAGGGAATGGCTGTTTGGAAGGGAAAAGGATAGAAGAATTGAGATGGGGTGGAAGACTAGGGAATGGAGAAATGGATTCAACACTTGGGACAGCAGATGGAGAGTTTAAAACTTGACACTGCTGAGATAAAATAGATTGGGAAAGAAGGAGAGAAGAGGCATGAGATGGTGTGCTTACCTGTTGACAAGGTTGTTGAATAATCCTCTCATACACCTTTATTCCTTTAGTCCACTTTGCAAGCAATGGTAGTGTTGTAATCATGAAGTCTAGCTTCTCTTGAGGGCTGTAATGCCTTGGAAAAGGTCCCACCCATGGACAAGGTGCTCTACAACCGATTCTAAATGCTTTCATTTGTTCTTGAGCCCTGGATTGCACCATGTTTACCTCCATCTTTTGGATTTGTTCTAGTAGATCTGAATTTTCTTTTTGACTGCCCTCACAACTAGCATACCCTTGTGCTTGACATGCTTCATATCCAAACTGACTTTGGCACTACTGCTCATATGGGTAGACATGCTGATTTTGAATTTGATCAAAATGTTGATTTGGAGGATTTGTAAAACATGTTAGAGGTGTGATATACTACTATTGTAAATGTGAATTCCATGATGGAAATGAAGTCATGATTGCACAACTTCATGGAATGGGAAAGAATGAAAATGATGGAAAGAAGAATGGATGGAAATGAATGGAAAACAGGTCTGCAACTTAGAGAATGAGTTGTTTACCAGATGGAGTCACCAGATGTGCCTTTGAAAGTACCTCCAAAAGGTTGAATCTTTAATAGGAACACACCAACCTGTCAAATATAAAGTGGAAGACCTCTAAGGTCCCACCGGGCGTGCCAAAACTATTGTTGCAAATCAGCAGCACCCCCTTGATGTTGATCAGATTTCTAGTTTGATCATTCTAAGCATCTAGTGTGATTGCACAACATTGAATCCTCTTCCCAAGTGTGGGACTTGTAAAAATGGAAGAGGAATCTCTATATTAGAGGTTGGTTCCTCAACTCCTCTGATCAGCTATTTTACTTGCACAATTGTAGAGGTTTAAACTCCTAATCCTACCCTAAATTCCAAAGGAGACAAAGATAGAGAATGCAGATAAACTAAAACTAATGCTAATAGGTGATGCACCAAAGGAGTTGTAGACACCTGATGCTACATGAAATACACAATCCATAAGGAAACACATCACAAAACATGCACAAATGCTCAAAATGTAATGAAAGATCAAGAAAGCAATGATAGATATATGAAAGGATTGAGGGATTTTAATCACAGAACATATATCAACATCTCAGATCGAATACAGTACATTACAGTGATCCAGAGGCAAGAAAAGGTGCTGCATTACATGGAAAGGTAAAATTTCTTCATAGAAGCAGAATAGATCTCTCTACCCATGTAGGGGCATCAAAAATCAGTGTCCCAGTTGAATCTCGTCTAAAATATGCCTGTTGTATTCTTGAAGCCAAGTCTCAACAACTGGCCAAGGTTAAGTTTCTACCATAACACACACTTATGCAACATAATCAAAAGATGTCCTAGCAAGCAATGGCAACAAATATGTAGTCACTTTTCCAAACCATTTAATTCCTAGGTGCACTGGCATACCACCTAGCCTAAACTAGGCACTCAGTCGAAGCGCACGAAGGCACCGGGTCCCTATTTTATGTGAGCATTATCAAGAATGTTACAACAAATGGTCAAGTAGTGCAGAACATAAACCACATACTCCATAACCGGAATAAAGGAAACTCGACCCAGCTAGCTGAACCATATTATGACTATGAACATCAAAAATGACATGCAGGAACATATTCTAAACCATGAACACCAACACATGAGATCCATAAACACTGGCTAAAAGAAAAAACCCATTGTATGCCAGACAACCCATTATTAGAAGTAGCCAAAATACATCATAAGGATCATAATCAAACTAGATAAATCAACCATAACAAAATTCTAACTACTATAATGACTCTACTTCAAGAAGTCCCAAAACACTTCTCTTACAGTCTCTTCTCCACTCACCCTTTCTTTTTATCTCGTATGCAGGAAAGTCAATACATATCATAGTAGATCATGGGGGTGTTTATTCCTCACCATCTAGTATCAGCCAAGAGTGAAGCCGTATGCCAAAGTCCTCTGCCCTACCATATCAAGTACCTTAAGCATGAACACATGACAGATAACATCTACCTCACTCTACTTTACAAAAGGGCCTCTTAATCCTTAACATAATGATCATATCCTAAAGGCTAATTTTCCTCTAGGACGCAAGTAGATCAATTATTTAACCGTTATCCATAATCCATCCTGGTCACTCTCACATGCTAGTCATGACAACTCTAATATGGCTAACAAGTAGCTAAGACCAAGATTTATTTTTCCTGGTATTAACCTCCAACACTTCATGGAGTTACTGTGGGTTGTAAATCAGCAAGCACCCCTTGGATGTTGATCAAATTTCAGTTTGATCATTCTAAGATCCAGTGTGATTGCACAACATTTGAATCCTCGCCCACGTGTGAGACTTGTAAAACTGGCAGAGGCATCTCTAGATTAGAGGTTGTTCCTCAACCTCCTCTCATAAGTATTTTACTTGCACAATTGCAGAGGTTATTAAATCTAGCATAACCTAAATCAAAGGATACAGAGCTAGCGCATACAGCTAACCTAAATATGCAATAGGTGATCGCCCACCAAACAGAGTTATAGACCATGCGGTGCATGAAATACACACTCCATAAGGACCACAACATAAAAACCTGCACAAATGCTCAAATGTATGAAGATCAAGAAGCAATGATAAGATATATGCAAGGATTGAGGGAGGGGATTTAATCACCGAAACAATTCTCACACTCAAATCGAATCAGTACATTACCGGATCCAAAGGCAAGAAAAGGTGCGCATTACATCGGACAAGGTACAAAAAATCTCCAACTTTGCCATAAGGAGGAAGAAAAAGGAAGGTGCAGAGCTGAAAAGTGTCTCTCCTTTTGCAACCTGAAACCATTCTTGGGCTTTTACAAGTCAAACCACGACCCCCATGACGAAGGAGAAACATAGGAAAACGTTGAAGGTTCAACCCATTGATGAAAAGCCATCACAAATCGATGGGCACCCTGACAAACCCATTCCCTGCATTTTTAACATGCTGGGAGAGACTGTGAGCCATTCTTCACTTCAAAAACGGTGGTTGTTTGAAACGTCATTTCTATCCATGCCCATGTGCCCCGAGAGGTTCTTGATTTTTTATCTCTCCAAACTCTCTATCAAAAAATGGAAAAACGGACGCCGAATCTTGTAAGCTTAAATTTCACCATAGTTATATTGAATATAAAGAACGTTGAAAAACCGCGCTCTGGATCGAAAGAGCTGGGCGATTTGAAGTTTGTAGGACCAAAACCGGGCCAAATGGGCGGTGGGGAAAAATTCAAATTTTTGCACCTTTGGTTATTTGGAAAAAAAACATTCAAAATTTTCCCACACTCTGACACTTTAGGTGCCACTGGACAGCATCGCATTGGCAGTGGGCCCTTTCAGGGGAAAACACTTTTCACAAAAAAAAGAAGCCGAGCCATAACTTAAAAACTACATGGAGTTAGGAGGAACATTTTACCTTTCTGGAAAGTGAGAAAGAGCTCTACCCATGGTGCATTTATAGAAGTTTTCGATTCTGGAAAAGCCAAAATTTTGTGACTGAAGCACGAAGCGAGGAAGAACGACGGGAGGGGGATTTAGCCCAAATGAGCAGGGGCACATTTGGATAACCACTTTGGCGACTAACTCGAGGGGTCATCTGACTGCTTAGATTGAAGTTACAAGTGCCTGAAGCATCCATTGGCAGGAGTCATGAGTGTCGCCTACAAAATGATCTTAAAATTGAAAACCTCCTCTCTGAGCCACTTGGAAACCAGTGAATGGATCTGCCAAGAGCAAAATTAGCACCACAAAAACTAGTACAAAAACCTAAAAGTCTAATGCTCCCCAATGGAAAATGCAGACTGGAACGCACTTTATTTTAGTGAAAGAAAAACTACCTATCTACTTAACTGGAAGCAAAAGTGTGGCGGCTAACAAACCCTACAATTGGTGGGAGAAATGCTCCCTTTCTCAAAATTTTGCAACCATACAACTAATTTGGCACTGAAACTGGCTGATTGAGAGGGGAAAACCAACAAGAAGCAGTCTTCTACCCAAATCATCAAGGTGTCAACTGAAAACCCCCCACTACCTCTTTAGTGCTTGCATGGGGATGAAAGAGGTTTATGACCCGCTGATCTTCGGTACTTTGTAGCTCACCTCATGTTAGAAGCAAGCATGACTGTTGTGCCTTCTCCTTTTGACTCCAATGAAGTCCAAATACCTTATTGGGAAAGTGTATGATCTATTTGATATGCCCATAGCTCTGAGTTTAAATTCCAAAAATGGTAGTCTTCGTGTATAGCCCTTCTGGGTGTGGGTGATGTGGAGAAGCAATGGTTAGGACCTTTTATACCCTTTCTATTCCTTAATGGCAACATGGAACTCTTATAGGTGGCAAAATCCGCGTGATTGATTCGCAACATCCAAGGAAGTTGCTTTTGCATTGTTGTTACTTGCTACAATACTGTGGTTTTGGGGCTCTCCATTGTAGCTTTTGGAAGATCAAAGTCTTCCTGCATTGATCAAGAGGCTATGTTGCAAACTGTCGGTTGTTACTTGAACTTTTTTTCCATGGAGCCGTTCCTGTTGTTGGAGACCAAATGGGTGAAGAATTGTATTTGAAGAAGGAAACTGGTCATTCCAGTTTAGCTCTTCATCTAAACATTCTTATAAGGTTGATTGGAAAAATCAACTCTTGCATGTCTTCGCTGAGCAAGACTCCCTCTTGATGTCGGCCTCAACAAATCTGAATTCTTCACCCTATTATAACTTCATTTTCAAACATGAAACTTGTCAATGCCAAAATCATCCCAAAAATCAGATTGTTAGAGAGATGACGTGGGAGAGAAGCATGAAATTTCTTGGGCTTTTGCTCACAATTTGGACCTGTTTTGTACACCTCCATAAATGGCTTCATCATATCAAATCAAGCCCATTCAAATGAAAGAAACAACGGATATCAATAATGCTTCCTTCTTCTACTGTTGTAAAACATTGACTTGACCTGACCATTTGGTCCTCAAAGATGGGTTTTTTGCGATGGTTTTTACCTGCCTTATCGATGGCATGATTTTGCAGTGCAAAACTAGATCAGCATTTTCTTTGGGAAAGTGACCAACTGGACATCCAAATCATCACCAAAAAGCTGTTGATTTCTCGCTTTCATTCTGTTATAAACTCGCCTGGTTTCCCATTGTTTCCAAATTCAAATCCCCTCTATTGGTTTTCACCCTTCAAGGGGATTTTTGTAATCCCGAATTTAAGAGCCAACTATCAGAATTGGATTTCTTCATCCTGTTTGAGCTCTTCTTATGCTGATAGTTTTCCTGATGAGGCATTTGATTTATCCTCCACCACGATTGGGAATGCAAGAGGAGAAGTGGATTTGTAAAATCAATCGATTTGCAATTTTTGTGGTGTGGAGGAGGTAGGAACTCTTGTTTCTTGGAGGGAAAGGTGTTGGAAGGGAAAAGGAAGTAGCGATTGAGATGGGGTGAAAGACAGGGGAATGGAGAAAGAGAAACATGGATTCAACACTTGGGCAAGCAGATGAGAGTTTAAAAGACACTGCTGAATAAAATAGATTGGGAAAAGAAGGCGAGAGAGGCATGAGATGGGGTGCTTACAGTTGACAAGGTAGGTTGAAAATCCTCCATACACCTTTATCCTTTAGTCCACTTTGCAAGCAAATGGTAGTGTTGTAATCATGAAGTCTAGCTTCTCTGAGGGTGATGCTTGGGAGGAAAAGGTCCCACCCATGGACAAGGTGCTACAACAACAACCGATTCTAAATGCTTTCATTTGTTCTTGAGCCATGGATTGCACCAGTTTACCTCCATCTTTGGATTTGTTCTGTTAGATCTGAATTTTTTTTGACTGCCACCTACAACTAGCCGTACCCTTGGTTGACATGCTTCATATCCCAAACGAATTTGGCACTACTGCTCATATGGTTAGACATGTGATTTTGAATTTGATCAAAATGTGATTTGGGAGGCTTGTTAAAACATGTTAGAGGTGATGATATACTACTATTGAAGGTGATATTACATGATGGAATATGAAGTCATGATTGCACCAACTTCATGGAATGGGAAAAGAGAATGAAAATGATGGAAAGAAGAAGGATGGCAATGAATGGAAATACAGGTCTCCAAACTTAGAGAATGAGTTGTTCCAAGCTGGAGTTCACCAGAGTGCTTGAAGGTACCCCAACAAGGTTGAATCTTTAAAGGAACCACCCAACCTGTAAAATATAAGTGGAAGACCTCGAAGGTCCCACCGGCGTGCCAAAACTATTGTTGCCAACTCAGCAGACCCCTTGATGCTGATCAGATTTCTAGGTTTGATTATCTAAGATATAGTGTGATGCACAACATCCCTGGAATCTCTTCCAAGTGGGGACTTGTAAAAATGGAAGAGAATCTTATATTAAGGGGTTGGTTCCAACTCCTCTGACTCACGAATATTGTACTTGCCAAGTGTAGAGGTTTAACTCTAATCAATACCTCAACATCCCAAGGACCGACCAAAGACTACGACCTGCAATGCCACGCCCCCCGCACCTAACCACTAACAAACTAACTCGCCTAATAGGTGTGATGCACCAAAGGAGAGTTGTGCGAACCTGAGCTACATGAATACCACCATCCTAAGGAAACAATAACAAAAACATGAACAAAGATCCAAACTGTAATGAAAATCAAGAAAGGCAATGATAGATACCCCCATGTAAAGGATTGAGGGAGTCTCTAATCACAGAAAAATATCAACATCTCAGACAGCAGAATACAGTACATCCTCCAGTGATCCAGGGCAACGAAAATGTCGCTGATTACATGGAAAGGTAAAAGTTCTGCACAAGTTACCAAGCGGGAACGAAGAAAAAGGAAGTTCCAAAGCTTACTAACAAGGTTATCTCCTTTGCCAAAAAACTGAACTCATTCAGCTTTTACAGTGCCAAACAACGGACCCCAAGAGAGAGAAACATGGGGAAGAAAAAGTGTAAGGGGTTCAACCATTGACCAAAAATTCCTATCAAAACAACAGGGCCCCTGACAGGCCCCTCTTCCCTACATTTTAACCATGCTAGGAGAGAATGGAGCATCTTCAGTAAAAAGAGTGGTGAAACGGTAATTTCTACCATGACACGTGCTAGAGGAATTTTTTGATTTTATCTTCCAAAATCCATCAACTATAAAAATTGACCTTGGAATCTTGTCGATACTTCACCAGCTTCTCTTGATATAAAGAACGTGAAAACCGAGCTCTGCGGATCGTAAAGGATATGGCGATTTGAAGTTACAGTTTTAGGGAAAAAACAGGGCCAAATGGGGGTTGGTGGGAAAACCTTCCCCTTTTGCACCTTTTTGGGTCATTTGCGAAAATTTTCCAAAAATTCTCCCCACGCTCAATCACTCTAGGTGCCATTTGTGGTTGGTCATCTCCATTGGCCACAGGCTTTTAGGGGCAACTTTTCCCAAAAAACTCCGTCGAGCCACAAACTTACACAATACATGGAGTTAAGAGGACGGAAAACTTTACCTTTCTGGAAGCTGAGAACGAGCTCTACTCCAATGGTGCCATGTCCAAGAAGGGTTTTGAGTGCACGACAGAAGAATTTTGTGAACTGAATCACAGAGAGGGAAGAGAAAGAGGGAGGATTTTAGGATTTAGCCACAAAAATGAGTCTGGGGCATCCTTTGGAAACATACTTGCATGAGACTTTTGGTTTTTTTGTTGCATTTGTTGGTCGCAGACAAAACCCTTCCACCTCAGACTTAGCCTCTTAGTCTTTTTATAGGGCCAACACTAAAAAAAAAATAGAACTTGTAGAGTTGAGGGTGCTCTACCCTAATCTCAGGATTAAAAACTAGGTTACAAGGTGTTGATCCTAAGACTTCTAACATTATGAAATATTCATGCCTCTGGCCCACAAGTGAGAGCAAGAAATAAGAGACCTTCGTATCTTCACCATTGTTGTACAAATGGAAGTTTATTTGAAGGAGGAAGGGAATGAATCTTCCCTCGAGAAGTGAGGATTAACCTTTGCCCCTATGGCATAGTGGAATTTTCTAGTCATAGTTAAGGGTCCGCCAAACAATTGTCAAGGAAAATGAGAGTTCATAATCTTTTACCTTCTTCCTATGACTTGGAAACCTTCAACCAACAACCTATTCAATTTCATTGGATAAGAAGAGAGGCCATCCCAAAGAGGGTTGATAATACCATACAACGAAGAAGGGAGAAATATTGGACAAAGTTATTCTCTCTAAAAATTGCACCTCCGACTGTTGTCTGGTTTGTTGAAAGCAAAGTTTTTACCACAGCGTTGACCTTCGTCTTACTTGTCCTTCGCGGATTTGGCAATTTCTAATTTATCGTCCGGAATTCACTTAAGCAGTTAGGGACATTCCCTTAGAGGGGATTATCTTCTTTAATTTATTCTCTAGGATCAAAACTCCAATTAACCCTGGTTTCGGAATCCTCGTTTTCTAGGTGGCTGTTAAAAGGTTTTGGGTCAACTTGAGCCATGAATACCTCAGATGAACAAATCTTGACTTCTGAACAAAGTAGTAATGAAATATAATTCATGTGATGAATCTAGGGTCTATATGGATAATATTATGGTGGTTTACCAATTCTATTAAAATAAAATGAATCATGAATTGTCTAGGCCCAGAGGAAAGTGACGGGGAGAATGATAGTACTGGATAGGACTTAAACTATCATAAACCCTTAACATGTCTGTGGAGGAGGAACAAATTGATTTCGGCAGGACCATTACTTCTGTAAAAAAACAAGTAACAAGTTAATAAGGTTGATTAATCAATCATACTTTTGATTTAGTCATGGTGTATCAATACTTTCAAATATAATCGAGGATCACCTCTTCGTGCAACTCGGACATCTATAGGAATCGGACTAACATCGACCCACAATATAGTAACTCTTCCCATCCGGACAGTGGAGGTAGAAATAGAAATATATCGGATTACTTTGGCTCTAGAGTAGGTTTACCACAAGAGATGACAAGACCTAAATACTAACAAAGGAAAACAAGTACCACTGTGATGGATACTTCTAAAAAATCTGGGACGAAGGAGATATGGAGAAAAGGTCTGGGAGAACCTGATCAAAATCGTAAGCAACCTACTATCTTCGGAAAATGTTTTAATCATTTTACTAAAGGATAATGGGGAGAGGTGTGTGGATGTGTACACAGGAGTATGGGTTGCTACATGATGTTTGGGTTCTCTCTCTAATCAACAAAGCTATTTTAGTCTAAATTCCTTCCTCCAAGTTAGGGGAAGAAAATGTTACATAAATAGATGTAGAGAGGAGTTGTTGATAGTTGGAACTAGAAGAATATCTTTGTTGGAACAATGTGTATATATTTATTTTTTCAAGGAAAACTTAGGATATGGATATTTATATATTTTCTCAAGGCTAGAATTTTACAGGGGAAGGTCTCATATGGATAATTGAAAAATTTTATAGCCGGGTTTTTGTAAGACATGCGATAAGGAGAATCATAGTTATCATAAGAATGACTTGTCTGAACTTATTATTATTCATAGAAAAGGCTAAGGGTCATTGTCCTATTACTCTTGCGGAACCCACAATATAAGTTATGATGTAGTCTTTAGGTCTTACTTTTGGTTTGTTATGGTCCATAATTTCAATTGTTATTGGTAGTGATTGTTTGTAATTCAAGTTTGGAGGCATAGGACTTGATCTACTATGGACTTGGGCCATGGGGCTGTGGAACTTGTTGAGTCAAGGCATGACTAAATGAATGCATTAATGGAAGGAGAATGGTTTTTGTTTGTTTGTGAGTTAAAATTCCATTGTTTTATGAAATTTCTGCATTCATCAATTGTCTTCTTGGGTTTGTCAATAACACGATCTATTTGTGACACCATGGTTCGATGCCGATTTGGGTGTTTGGTTTTTTTTATACCCATATGAAAGTTGGAGTTGCTTTTCCGTGGGAGGTGAAAAAACTCCCAGGGGGCTATAAGTCTTGTGTGTCCACAATTTATTGTGGCTTGGGCAAAGGCAACATAGTTCACTACTACTATCGTCCTCATAACTTTTAACGAGGATATTTATGGATTCCTCATGCAATGATTTTATGGAGTGACGTGAAAGTGAAGTAAAATTTCAGAAATCTCTATCTGATACATGTTTGGAGAACTTTCGGAAGAATAAAGAATGTTTTCCACCTTTGACTAACGTGTACATCAGACGCATAGTTCTTTCCTTGATATGTAGGAATTTCTAATTCCGTCATCATTCTTGTTTATATCAAAAGCCTTGACAAAATCATATACGAGTTTCTTGAAAGAGTATAGAGGCTTCTGGGTATTCTATAATACCAATCAAGGGAAATTCGTTTGAGATATTTGGGAATATCTTTTTAATATCGTATTCCCAAGGGAGGTGTAGAACTCTCACTGGTGGTGGTGCGTCCCCTTAACTAATACATTGGGCTCCCCTTCTCCCTTAACCTTTGCAAGATCCTGGGTATGTCTATGGAGCATGCACTCATATTGTAACTTCTATAGGCTAATTTTCGATATCAAATTATCCCAAGTGCATCAGGTCTTGCCGTTTCATCTCCTTGAGGGGGGGAGGAGGGGACCACGAGCTGATAGGGTGTGCCTTAAAGCATTAGTTGGGCATAAGGACACCCTTATGACTAGTATCAGGACTAGGGCCAAGAGTAACAGGCCATCTAACGTGACTTTGACTACTGGGACCTAAGGAGGTCGACACTAGGAGATGAGTGAGTGGCCATTCAAACCCAAGGAACCTCACCTTGCCTCAACGGATGAAATTCGATAACTACAGATAGGATGGCCATTGTGTCGGCTATGGTAGGACGAATGAGGGATGCTAGGCGAAATTTTATGGTGAATTTTCTAAACTTGTGACAACTAAAGGATTCTGGATAATTTGAATTGGGGACTCTTTTGTGGTCACAACCAACTTATTGGCCACATTTTTTGACCGACATGTCTCTTATACTATATTTTGCCTCGATTTTACACCTATATACGCGCTAGAATGTAATTTACCACAATTTCAATAATATCATGTGATATTCACTGAAGTAACATAATCTAAATACTAACCATCCAAACCCAATAGTCAAACCTATCCAATCCAACACTAAGGTCAAAACCCTTGGGCGTCCAATCATGAGTTTCCAACCCTGAGTCATCAACCCTCCGAGCTATCCAAACAGTCAGTGTCTAACCCCTCAATTCCAACCCCTTATCCATCCCAATCCTTCATCTCACCTTTGTATATAACCCATTAGTAGGGAACCTTCCAAACCCTGAGTTGTCCAACCCTGAGTCGTCCAACTTAAGTTGTCTAAACCCTGAGCAGTTCAAAACCTGATTCTCCAACCCTACGCCATACTAACCCATCTTCCAACTCTATGTTGTCACAATATTCCATCCTTCTGTCAATTTAAGTACCAATTACCTTGAACGGAAGGGCAAAAAAAAAATACACATTGCATAGAATCATAAAGTGGAAGCCTCTCTCTATACTTATTGTCATTAGGCCAAGAAAAAAAAACGCCTAATTTTTCAAAAGACGGAGGAATTACGAGTGGCAGAGGAGGGTAGGGAAGGGGGAGGCAAAAAGATGGTGTTTGCAGGCCCACATAACCCATGCAACAACTATGGAAATAAGTTAAACATACCAAATCATCAAAACCCTGCGGTAAAAAAACATTGCCCACTTCAGCTAGGGTTTGAATTTATCTCGTTTATTGTATTATTTGGATCTGGGTTGGTTTAGAGGTGTGAGTTTTCTCTCATTTTTCGGTTGATTGTTAGGGTCAGTTGTTTGGATGTATTTGTGTACAGGGGGGAAGTAATTTATCGGACTACTAAAAAGAGGCTCGAGACCCAAATGTCACCGTAATACCAAAACAATCCAACGGAGCAGTAAGATCTATCTAATTTTCTTTTCCTATTTTTGTTGGGTTTATTTCGAATGGAATAAATTACGCAATTTTAATCAATTAGTGAGTAGGAAGCTATTTAGAGATGTCCAGGATATGAAAAATATTCACCAAAACAAAAAACCTTTGTGTAAGGAGATTTCTGAAAGCCATCAAATGAAGTTTTCTGACACATTTTTATAATTTTTGTTTGCATATTTGTGTCTGTGGGGGATTTTTGTAGCATTGATTAAAAATTATTTGGGTTTCATCTGCCAAAACTATAGCTAGGATTATAGCCAATTTTGATGTATATGGTGATTATGATTTTTTAAATCTTAACTCAAATCATCACGTTTTTGGATATTGGCGAGCCTTAAGATTCCCCATTTACGGCCATAGAATACAGGTTAGCAGGTTGAACAGGAATGCAAAAGAGAATATCATAGACCCTATGGAGGCGTTATTGCCGATAGCCATTCGAGAAAAGATAATTGTAAGTTTCATAAATTATAACATACTTATTTTCTATGTTAAATGTTCATTTTCATCACATATTAGGTTTTCTCTTATTTAGGGGGAATCATTTATTAATTTATCAAGGGGGATATCAGATTTCTAATATAATATTCTCTAGACCAATTTACAAAGTACCCTCCATGTATGCAATTTGGTCTGATTATTGATTGTCTTTGAGTTACTCATCACAACAGATGTTGGTACTCTTAGTGTGTTGCTACTGTTAGTGTAAATACTTGCAAACATTCACCAGGAACAGATGGTATGGAGTATGTAAAAGTAAAAATCTTTATTCTAGATGTTTTTCATGAAAGTGATAGAAAATATCTAGGAGACCAAAATTTCCAGAATTTATTCTACATTCAGGTTTAAACCCTATATATTTTTTGAGTACTGTTTGAATTTTCCATCATTTTTTTGGGTTGTTAAGGATTTGCATAAATTTTAAACTGTTATCCCATATACATTATCTGGACGCATATCAAGGTTCATTAGGAAGGTTAAAATGAGTGCGCTCTGGATTCGTCCTACAGTCTATAAACAAAATGAATAGAAAAAATAAGGCTAACTAAAATATGTACAAGCGGAAACACCATCTAACCCCCTCACCTGTCAACACCCCCATCCAACATTCATCATCCAACCCTCGCCCCATCTAATGCAACCACGCCAACCCCCTAGTTGTCCAAACATAACCCGTCCACCCTGCATCGTCGAATTTTTTAGATCTATACCCTATCCACGGTGTACCCTATCCATATCCCTGTTTGTAGTATATGAACCCCGTCAGCCAATCCATCCCATCCACCCAATTTCCCCATACCAGTCAAAAGTCCTCAACTGTTGCCAAACCCCTACCCCACCTCAAATTGCCATTTCTTGTTAAACCCCTCATGTCTAAACCCATCCGCCCAACCCTTAGTCATTCCAACACTCACCCCTACGACCCCACCCAAAACGCCTCTTGGAAACGAATAATGAAAACAATATTGACAACAAAATCTTTATTACGAAAAAGCTGATGCTTGTGTATTTTCTTCACTCTAAAATAAAAAAAATAAAAGCATTTTTTGTTTTTAACCCGGACAAATGAGAGGAGCTGCATATTTAAGATATTTGACAACTTCTACTCCTCCCCAATATCGAAAATAAATCATCTAATCTGAGAAATATGGCAGAAAACATATAAATTATTTCCAATAAAGTCCCCCATACCCCTATGGAAATCATCCAGGAAAAATATACCCACGATAGAACATGATCTCACAAATATTGGGATGAGAAACATCATCTTAGTTAAATAACAAACTACGGATACTTACCCTCTTGCCATCAGGAAACGTATTGTAAATTAAATACTTTAACGTTTACATTATCAAATATGAATAATGTGGTGTAGTAGATAAATATTTATTCCTAAAATTCTCCCCTTACTTCAAACTGGTCGCAAGGAACAGGAGAGAAATTATCTAAAACCTCAAATATGTACCTCGCGCAAGCCCGTGACTTTTGAAGACATCTGCCAGTTTGCATATCTTGTGGGAATCAACTGAGTTAGATGGGTTATTCTAAACATTTCACAAATAAATTTACTTGCCTGTCAATGTATTTTGTGCACCACGCATGAAACAATAGGATTTCCAAACAAGTTTTGCTACTCCTCGTTATAAAAATGGAGGATAGTGGATCTTCTATGGTATCCCAATACTTCCACGTTACGGTCGGCGCATATCACTTCAAGATAGTCCCATCCTACTACATAATATTTTGATTCTATGGAGGCCCTTAAAACAAAAGTTTTCTATAGTCCACCATAATATTGGTCCAGTTCCAAAAACAATTACACATCTTGTTGAAGTGGATTTCCTATCATCTATGTTCATGCATGATGTTTGATCTGAATATCGTGATGCAAGAAGAAGTAATTTATTAGTCTTATTGCTTCTATGCCTCTTTCATTCGTTCTTATGATTTACCTTAGTATCTACTTTTCTACTTCTCGTGAGCAGAAACCCTAGGTCTTACATTGAACCTGAAATCTAGCTGACTGCCATAGCTGATATCCAGCTGTGTAAGTTCATAGTAGATGAGATCCCGATAAACACTGACGATGAGGTTGCATTTACTTGTGTGATGCGTATCTATTCAGCTACTGTGAACTGTCTGCTTCGATAGGTGTGGAAATGGTTACATATCCATCTATTGAATTCTCAAGTGTTTGTCTTTGCAGCTTTCAATGTGACACAATATATGATGTTTCTCTTTACCAAATCAAGGCCAAGATACTAAGGAGAAAGACCTGATGGGAAGTGTCCAATTATCATGGTAGATATTTATTTGTGACTCAATCATCAGAATTGATCCCCAGTGATGACTAACTCATTAACCCTATACTACAATGATCATATACCTACCCCCTTACTTTTTGAAGATAGAGATTCTGCTCATATGACTCCTATTGAATCTATGTTGAGATGTATATGCTCATCACTTTTTTAGGTACCCATCACTGGGAGATTGCTTTAGACCAGATAGTGATTCTATGAGATTCCCTTACCTTTTCATATTGACCTGGTATGAAAAAAAACCTTCTTATTTGAGTTCATGTAAATTTTCTAGAAATAACCATTAAATATAAAGGTACTTTCACTCATTTGGTGGTATTTTCAAACCAAAATGTGAGCTAGAGAAAATATAACTGAATTGTTTGCTATATTATTAGTTGTGGGAGAAAAAAATATCCTCATCATCAATGTTTCTTTTTGAGCATTATCCTCAACTAGTCTAGCAGATGTTTATCATTTTGCCATCTTCTTTGCATGTTTTTTTTTCGTTCACCCTTCATTTAGGCACATTTTATTACTGATCATGAGACTATAGACTTATATACAAAAATTTTAAGAGTTTTTATTGAGTATGGTGTTTTCGAGGTTTAGACCTGGATTATTGAAGAAATGATTATATATACGGCATGGTGATTATTAGAGACACTCACATGGTGGATGCTTTATATTAGATTGCAAATGGATGTTCCTGGCGTTATCCGACAGTGTGTTTTGGAGATTAGAGAAACCTAGAAAAGGAAAAATTATTTGATGATGATATGATTTGTCAATATTAAATTGTAAATGATTTCATGATGGCTTGGTGAATTGTTTTGCTTCATATGTACTTTTAGATGATCTTGTGGATTTTTATTATATATTCATTTTGGGCTTCGTGATATGGCCACAAGGCCGTGGAAGGAGGTTATTTTTGTTTTATAGGTTAAAATTTCAAACCCTACATCGGGGTATTGGAGAACTAACCCAAAGGGGAATTCTAGGTGAATTTCGACCCAGGTCGCATTGGCAAATTGTTGTGTGGTGTGTGTAGTTTGTTAGAGATTCCAATGGGGGGGGGGGGGATCCTCTTTACATGTGACCATGGGTTTGTGTATTTTTATTAATGTGGTAAATGTTTATTGTTGTATGTATTTTATCAGTATATGTGTCCTTCCTTATTTATTAAAGTGTGGTAGTAATGTGAAATCTTATGATTAAATTTAATAAATTCAAATGGGGATTTTTATGGAATAATAATAATGCCCCCGAAGTTGGTTGGTTGGTGTAAGGGTATGCTTAAGTCTTTTTGGAGTATGGAAAAACTCCACCTCCTGACAATTCGAAATTTCTGGGGAGATGTTCTTTAGAGGATGCGTGCGACAAGAAAAACTTTCCCATACCTATAAAATTTAATATACCCAACATACTTAGGATGGAGATGTGATTGTGACTTTTAAAATGCATTTTTATTCATCATGTGCTTGTTTTGGATTGTAGTCTTTACATTTACATTTTAAATTAGTGGTTGTTGTCCCCCCTTGAGTTTGGGCTCTGTTGAGCATGTAAGTAAATTTCATTTTTCACCCACCTCTTATGTGCGTGGGAAGAATGGATTGTTGTCTTTCGTATTTGAATTGTGGATTTTTGGTGTGGATCCTACATGGATCCACATTCATTCTTCTTCCCTCTCATTTATATTCAAACTTCTCTTCTGTTTTCGGGGTTTTGAAACATTTAATGCTTCCTTGGGCACATTTATCATTGAGATTGGAACTATTACTTTAGAGAAGCTTTGGTGACGATTATTGCTTGGTTGGTGAACCTTCTTGCAGTCATCTGGCGGGGCATTTTTTCTGTGATTAGACCTGTTTTGATTTGGAGGAGTGGACAGCATTTGATACTTTGAAAACTGTTGTGTGGGACTATATTTTTGACATTTAAAGCCTTATTATTTATGGAGAAAATCCTTCCAGGAGAGGTAGAGTTTATTACTTTATTTTATTGCTGTTATTCTTGTTGCGTTGTGTGTACGGAGAATGTGTTATTGCTTTTATTGGCTGGTTGGGTATTGATACTGCTTAGGGAAGGTTAGGAGAAGACTATGGGGAATCATGTGGGGGGCATAAGGGAATACCCTGGGCATCAGATTTTTGTGGAGGGAAGTTTTGGGTTTGGATCCACCACGGAAATAAATATCTTGAATTTTTACTTGTGGGGGGCCATGAGGAAAAAATTTGTTGGAGGAGGCCATAAGAAGGGTTGGGAGGCATTAAGGTTTATGGAGGTTTATGATATGTTATATTAGCGGTATGATTATAGCTGTTTGTTACCCTGTCAAATCCCATTCGGAGCATAAGTAGCTTCCCCATAGTCTTATCCTGTGTCTGCATGATCAAGATTGAGTTGTGATGAATGTTTTTTATTGTAGTTGGGGGGGGGGAAACTATTGTTTGGTGATTGAGTTATGTTTTAATTGACATCGCATGGGGATCGGTAATTAGATGATTGAGTTGTTATGCTGTTCATCCCTTTTGGTACTTAATTCTTGAATGATGTTCATATTAACGTTTTCATAAAAGAGGGTTCTTTTATTGAGACAGTTAATTAAAAGCACCTCATTTTAATGACAAGTGCTTAATATGCTCAGTTCAATGAACTGACCCGTGCAAGTAATTTTGCAGATGAAACTTGAGTATAAACGAAGACATGGTTGTTTTTGATACTTCTTTTGGATTGACTGAAGATGGATTGTAATTGATAGCTATTACTCCTCTACGAGGAAGTGAGAGAAAAGAAGAAATTACATTCTTCTATCTTATGGGTTGTAATGTTGTTTAATATAAACAAAGTCCAGTCGTTTGGACTGGCAAATGTATAGATTGTAAAACCGATGGATGAATAAAAGTACGAGTGTGTGATATTTTTTATGACTGTATCAGTTTGATATTGTTGAATAAGTTTGAGAATATAACATTATTCCTTGATTTGGTATTATTCAAATGTTAATGGATGGATTTAAAAGGAAATAACATCTATTCTTTACCTAAATGCAACTCTTACGTTGAAATGTGTAATTAGTTCATACTTGGGTTAAGATGAATTTTAAATTGGCATTAAAAAGGAATTAGGTCAACATGATCTCTTAATTGAAAGGTATCCGGGATTAGTTTGAAAGATAAGGAATATCAAATAACTTAGGAGCAGCTGAACCTTGTATTCGGACTCCGTTAATAACCTCGAATGTTTAAATTCAGAAAATATGGATATGGGAAAACATATATATTGATAACTGACCTTAACAGAAGTAAGGTTAAGGAGAAAAATGAATAGGTTCATTTAGAATTAGACCTCATTTAAATGATGTCTAATAAGATGGAATTCTGAATTGTTTACGATTGTGGAAAAAACTTGGTTAAGTTTAATAGGTTAAACTTATTAAGTTTATCGATAATGGACTGATTAGTCCATAAATAAAGAAAGAAACCAAGAAGAGAATATGCAACCCTTCCGTATGAAGGAGGAGATGCGTATTAAGCTAGAAGACAGATTAAGTCTCTCCTAGCTACATACAACCGTAACGAGAACGAGGTTTAAGGATCAGCATGACTGCTGAAAGTTGATCTTAATGATTAGATTACGACCAAATCACACTCGAGCTGGATGAATACTCTCGATGAGTGGATTCCGTAGGACATTGACATACGCCAACTACACTATGGTGTCATCATGAAGGCGGGACCTTCATGACAACACAATATTATAGCTGACTATACATATTACAATGCCCTCCCGAATTAAATCATCGAGTTTATATAAGCTGGGTACTAAGTTCTTAGATGGGGATAGGAATGTGATCATGTATACGGAGTAACTCCAGAGGACTAAAGGTAACTAGACACATGGAATCATTAGGGGACAACATCGTATGTCTGTGTATCTTTAGTTACCATGAGTAACTTCCTATACTCATTCATATTGCTAGTTGGGGTTAGAACTTGACCTTAAATGGAAGGACTGGTAGAGGCCAGGAAAGACCATTCTAGATAACAGATGAAGTGAGGTGAGGTGAAGGACGTATTCCATTGGTGTGTATCACATCCAGGAATATGATCATGCAAAGCATGTGAAAATCTTTGGCCAAAGTATCGCAAGTGCTGGTTGCGTTGTCCTAATCACCTAGTTTAAGATGCAGGATGTCAGATGAATATCAGTAACAGATATTCATATAGGCTTCTTAAATGGATCACTTCGATAACCGGAAATGGTAAGAGAACCTTTTATATTAATTATACAATGCATGAATTAACATGAAGGATCAATAAGTCACCGAGTCATGAAATGAGAGATCGGTGAAACTCTGAGCCATAAAATGGGAGATTGGTAGTTCTTCGAGTCATTTACAGCAGCATATATGGTAACTGTTATATGATTGAATGGCATTGAATGTGTGTTCCATATTGCAAGTATGTGAACAGAGAACATTGGTTTTAAAAGGAAATTCTGTGATCCAAACTACTTTAGTTGGGATAGAGAAATTATTAAAACTTGAACATGTGTGTTTGAATTATATAATTCATAACAGGGAACGTTGTATAAAAAATTTTTTTCCCTTATTCTAGTATCTTAAAAATGGGGATGTTACATAGGGCAAAACAGGGCCAAATCGGGTCAGTGGGAAATTTTTTTGAATTTTTACCTTTTTGGTCGTTTGGAAAATTTTCTAAAATTTTCCCGCCGGGCTGACGAGCTAGGACACATGTCACACTCTGATTGGGAGCTGGCCCATTCTTTCAAATTTTCATGTGGGTCAATTTGATATATAGTCGATGGAAAGCTCTCAGAGTCAAATCCCATGCTGCAATGATCCTAGGAGATTTATGGAAAGTAAGCCTGTTGAAATGTCCTCCGGATCAATGTAGATAGCTAACCCTTGATAAGAATTATCCACCCATATAAAGGTATGTATGTTGTGTTCATATAGGGATCTCTTGCTTGAATTTCAACACTAATGACCCGACATGCCAACTATTACCTTGAGATATGAGAGGGAAAACCAAAAATACCGACCTCAAATGTCAAAAATAAGATCAAACATAAAGACAACATGGGTGCCTAGGATGGAAAGCAGCACCTGATGCTAATGTCCAATCCTGGGCACTTTTGTCCAGAGACAAGTGATGCACAATGAGTGAAGACTGACTGACAGGGATCCCTATACCTGACAAGAACTAGGTGTACTGAGTGCACAAGAGTATGAAAGAATAAAAACATTTAGAAACTAACAATGAGCAAGTGGATGCACATATTGGAATGGGTCAATTTTGGCGAATCATTTTGCTTACGCTGCCTCCATATATAAAGTTACAACAGTTGCTTGGTGGTATCCAGTAAATAGTAATGGAGTGCATGATTTGTAGCCTGTCTAAATGATATAAAGGTGTCTGAATTTTTCCTCTCTGAGCAACATGGACAACCCAGTGGAGATGAAATATGGGAGGGCAAAATTAGCATCTTTTAAAACTATGTACAAAACTAATGGTCATACAGTGTTCCAATATGGAACATCCAGACTGTGCACAAGCACCTTAATTAATCATTAACTCAACTAGGCTTAACCCAGGTCAATTAGGGGTTATAGGTCTGAATTGGACCCTAAAAGTAAGGGATATATGACAGCAAGCGGACAATTGAGTTGGGCACTAAATAGCTGTGCCTTACACATGATAATTTGCAACCATACACACTAATGTGGTTTCATGTGAGACATGGCTGGATTGGATGAGCTGAAATTAGAGTCATTCGAGAAGTTAGCAACTTGGTCATCGCATGTGATCTAGGGGATCAACTGAGGAAGGGAAAGTACGTTTTACCTCTTCCTTAGATGTCCCCTTGCACCATAGGACAAGGGACAGATGGAAATGACCAGGCCTGAAAATTGGTGCTATGTGGCTCACCCTGCATGCATGAGAAGGGAACATAATGAATTAAGACCAAATGGTTGAGACTTTATAACAGTGAGTTACAAGTGTTTAAGTGACACAAACACACCAAACAAGGGCAGGGTATGAACTATTTCATATGCCCTGTTGCTCTGCCTTTACACCATTCCAAAAATGGAGTCTTCTTGTAGGGACGTAACCTGGGTGAAAAATGTGGAAGCAACGGTACCTGAATTTGCCTACCCTTTCTCTGACTTGGGGGCAACAGTTTAAAGTCTTCAATAGTGAAGAAAATACACTCAAAAAATGGGGGCAACATCCAATGAAGTTGTCCCTTGCATATCCTTGTTACCTGCTACAAGGGATTGTTGGTTTTGAAAAAGGGATACACAACCTTGAAATATGTGCCAAGGGTACTTGGAAGATCATGAATTCTTCCTGCTTGTGGAGTGAAGCTAGGAAACAAGTTGCAAGTCTGTAAGTTGTTTTCGTTGAACTCTTTTTTCCTTAATGGAAGCCAGTGTGATTGTTGTGTCCCCAATATACAAATGGTGCATAGAAGGAAACAAAGGAAATTTCAGGTAAAGGTGAGGGTCTAAAAATTGTGCCTGAGTCTGATTGGAAAACCAAACTGTTGAATGTCATGCATGCAGCAAAGTACCTCCCTGAATTGTATGGTGGCATCAAAATCTGAATTTTCTTCCATCCTATGGAGAAAGACATGGAGTTCGGAGGCCATGAAACCTGTCATATGGATTTTGAATCCCAAAAATCAGATTATTAGAGAGCATTCCAACTGGGATTTATAAGCATGACAATTATGTTGTGTAATTTTAGTTCACAATTTGGGACCTAGTCACTCTGTTTGGCCTCCATAAGGGCTTCAATTGTAGTGAAATCAGACCCTATCAAATGAAATATTTTGAATACTTAGATCAATATTGCTTCGTTCTTCTATCATGTGGTAGAACTCCACTTGACCTGATTTAATTGGTCCTCAAAGATGGGGTTTTGAGATGGTAAAAACCCCTCCTTCATCGACTGGCTAGAATCTTTGCAGTGCAAACAAGATCAGCACTTTCTTTGTTGGAGCTATCATTGCCAACATGGACACCCGTAATGACCTTGTTCGAGCTTGAATGAATCCTGTTGACCTTATGGATTCATAGCTGTTATTTAAAAATCATGCCTGGATCTCTTCCACTTGTTCTCCAAATTGCATACATCCTCTATTGGTTTCACCATCAAGGTTGAGACCTGTTGTAATACTCCGAATCCAAGAGCCCATTCTTTTACTACAATTTGAATGGCTAAACATAACCTTTTTTAGGCTCTTCTTTCTGCTGAACAACTCGTCCTTGACCTTAGCATTCTCAAAAATCATAAGTCCCAACATAGGTATACTTTCTTGCAATGAAACGAACCTGGAGAAGTGGATTTTAGCACATTCGATTCACAGCCAAAATTTTGTGGTGACATGGAGTTGAGGTAGGTTACTCTAGAATAAGGGGGGGGGAATGGCTGTTTATAATGGACCAGGATAGGAAGTTTTCAGAGTGGAGGTGGAAGACTAGGGAATGACCAGAAATGGATTCAACATTTTGGACATGCTAGATGGAGAGTATGACAACAACTGGCTCTAAATCGGGGACATATACCATAGATTGGGATAATGAAGGAATTTAGAAATAGGCATGGAGGACTGGATCAATGCCTTATCCTGTTGGGACAAGGTTGTTGAATAATCACTCTCATACAACTTTATACCTTTAGTCCACTTTGCAAGCAATGGTAGAAAGTTGAAATCAAAAAAACTAGCTATGACTTGAGAAGGCTGAAATGCACATAAAGAGGAAAGGAAAACACACAACTGGACAAGGTGAAAATATACATACATGGTTGGGGAATACCAAGCTTTCATTTGTTCTATAGAGCCCTCAGATGTTGCACCACTGTTTAGGTAAAACTAATGGATTTGTTCTCATTAAGATATGTGAGATAGTTTGTGTTTGACTGCTCTCAAAACTAGCATGCCCTTATGCTTGAAAGGCTACATAGCCAGAGAGATTTAAATTTGGCACTACTGGCTTCCTTTGGGCTCTCACCTGCTTGATCCTAGAGTAGGATCAAGAATCTCTAATCTAAAAGATTTATAAAACATGTTAGAGGTGTGATCAAATTACTTATTGTAAATTTTGAATTCCATGTTGGAAATGAACTACATCCACTGCACTAACTTCATTTAATCTTCATTTATGAAAATGATCCAAAGTAGCATGGATGGATCTTAATGGAAGAGCATGAGTGTGCAACTTAGAGAATGAGTTGTTCTACTACCTGGAGTCACTAGATGTGCCTTTGAAGGTAGGTAACATCCAATGAAATAGGATTTGAGATCTTGATTATGTACACACAAACCTGTCAAATATAAAGTGGAAGACCTCTGATGGCTTTCACCGGGCGTGCCAAAACTATTGTTGCAAATCAGCAGCACCCCCTTGATGTTGATCAGATTTCTAGTTTGATCATTCTAAGCATCCAGTGTGATTGCACAACATTGAATCCTCTTCCCAAGTGTGGGAATTGCAAAAATGGAAGAGGAATCTCTATATTAGAGGTTGGTTCCTCAACTCCTCTGATCAGCTATTTTACTTGCACAATTGTAGAGGTTTAAACTCCTAATCCTACCCTAAATTCCAAAGGAGACAAAGATAGAGAATGCAGATAAACTAAAACTAATGCTAATAGGTGATGCACCAAAGGAGTTGTAGACACCTGATGCTACATGAAATACACAATCCATAAGGAAACACATCACAAAACATGCACAAATGCTCAAAATGTAATGAAAGATCAAGAAAGCAATGATAGATATATGAAAGGATTGAGGGATTTTAATCACAGAACATATATCAACATCTCAGATCGAATACAGTACATTACAGTGATCCAGAGGCAAGAAAAGGTGCTGCATTACATGGAAAGGTAAAATTTCTTCACAAATTCTACCAAGGAGGAAGAAAAAGGAAGTTCCAGAGCTAAAAAGTGTCTCTCCTTTTGCAAAATGAACTCATTCTAGCTTTTACAGTGCAAACCACGACCCCAAGAGAGAGAAACATGGGAAAAAGTGTAAGGGGTTCAACCATTGACCAAAATTCCATCAAAACAACATGGGCCCCCTGACAGACCCATTCCCTGACATTTTTAACCATGCTAGGAGAGAATGCGAGCCATTCTTCATTAAAAATAGTGGTTGAAACGTCATTTCTATCCATGAACACGTGCTAGAGGAATTTTTTGATTTTATCTCTCCAAAATCCATCAAAATTAAAAAATGACCTTGGAATCTTGTAGATACTTTCACCAGATTTCTATTGATATAAAGAACGTGAAAAACCGAGCTCTGGATCGAAAGATATGGCGATTTGAAGTTTTAGGGAAAAACAGGGCCAAATCGGGTTGGTGGGAAAAAATTCAAATTTTTGCACCTTTTTGGTCATTTGGAAAATTTTCCAAAATTTCCCCACGCTCCATCACTCTAGGTGCCATGTGGTGGCATCTCATTGGCCACAGGCCTTTTAGGGGAAACTTTTCCCAAAAAACTCCGTCGAGCCATAACTTAAAAAATACATGGAGTTAAGAGGAAAACTTTACCTTTCTGGAAAGCTGAGAAAGAGCTCTATCCAATGGTGCCATTTCCAGAAGGTTTTGAGTGCACGAAAAGAAGAATTTTGTGACTGAATCACAAGAGAGGGAAGAATGGGAGGATTTAGCCACAAAATGAGTATGGGGCACATTTTGGATAACATTTACTTTGGCATGAGACTTTGTGCCTTGTTGTCGCATGACAAAACCCTTCACACCTCAGGTACTTAGCCTCTTTAGGGGCTCAACACTAAAAAAATATAGACTTGTAGAGCTGTAGGTGCTCTACCCTAATCTCATGGACTTCAAAAACCTAGTTTACAATGATTGTTGATTCACCTAAGACTCTAACATTATGAAATCTCATCCTCTTGGCCACAATGAGAGCAAGAAATAGAGATTCTTACTCTTCACCATTGTTAGTACAAATGGAATTTTATTTGAAGGAGAAGGGAATGAATCTTCCTTCTGGAGAAGTGAGGATTAACCTTGCCCCTATGCCATAGTGGAATTTTTCTATGTCATAGTTAAGGGTCCAACAATTATCAAGAAAATAAGATGTTTCATTATCTTTTAAATATTCTTCCTATACCTTGGAAACCTCAACCATACAAACCTATTCAATGTCATTGGCTAGAAGAGAGGCCAATCCAAGAGTTTTTATAATACCCTAAGAATTGAATGGGAGAAATATTGGAAAATTATTCTCTAAAATTTTCACTCTCTCGACTGTTGTCTTGGTTGAAGCAGTTTCTACCACAGCAGTTTGACCTTCTGTCTTACTTGTCCCTTCGATGGATTTTGGCATTTCTAATTTATTCGTCAGAATTCACTTAGCAGTAGGGATCACTTCCTTAGAGGGGGATATCTTCTTTAATTTATTATCTAGGATTAAAAACTCATAATTAACCCTTGGTTTCTTAATAATAGTTTCTAGGTGGATGTTAAAAGGTTTTGGGTCACCTTGAGCCATGAATACCTTCCGTAGATGAACAAATCTTACTTCCTGAAACAAAGTAAATAGAATATCCTTCATGTGATGAATCTAGGGTCTACTATGGATCATATTATAGTTGGTTTTACTATCTATAAAATAAAATGCAATAAGAATTGTCTTAGGCCCAGGAGTGACGGGGAGAATGATAGTACTAATGGATATGGACTTAAGACTATCATAACCCCTTAACATGTTTCTTGTGGAGGAACAATTTATTTCTGCATACCCATACTTCTGTAAGAAAAAAAGTAACAATGTTAATAGAGGTTGATTCATCAATCATTACTCTTTTGATTTAGTCATTGTGTATCCATACTTTCAAATATAATGCAGGATCACCTCTTCGTGCTAACTCGACATCTATAGGAATCTTACTAACATCGAACACAAATATAGTACCTCTCCCATCCTGACATGGAGGGTAGACATAGAAATATATATGATTAATTTGGGCCTCTAGAGTAGGTTTGACATACAAGAGATGACCAAGACCTAAATATTCTAACAAAGAAAACCAGTGTGATGGATAATTCTTAAAAAAATCGAAGAAGGAGATATGAGAAAAGGTCTTGGTGAGAACCATGATCAAATCGTAAGCACCTACTATCTTAGGAAATATGTTTTAATCATTTTTTACTAAAGGATACATGGGGAGAGGTTGTGATGTGTACACATGAGTATGGGTTGCTACATAGAGTTTGGGTTCTCTCTCTAATTCAACAAAGCCTATTATTTTAGTCTAATTCCTCTCATCCAAGTTAGGAGAAAATTTACATCAATAGATGTAGAGGATTTGTGATATTTGGAACCTATAATAATATCTTTGTTGGAACCATGTGTATTATATTTATTTTTCTCAAGGAACTTCAGGATATGATCTTTATATATTTCAAGGCTAGAATTTTACAGGGAGACAGGTCTCATATGGATACCTTGAAAATTTCTAGCAGGGTTTGCTAAGAACATGTCGATAAGGAGTCATATTTTATCCTCAAGAATACATTGTATGAACTTATTATATTCCATAAAAGGCTAAGTGTCATGTCCTATTACTCTTGGAACCCACAATATAAGTTAGGATTGTAGTCTTTAGGTCTCTACTTTTGGTTTTGTTATGGTCCATAATTTCAATTGTTATTCTGGTAGTGATTGTTGTAATTAAAGTTTGGAGGCATTTGGCCTTGATTCTACTATTGACTTGGGCCATGGGGCTGAACTTGTTGAGTCAAAGGATGACTAAAATTGAATGCATTAATGGAAGGAGAATGGTTTTTGTTTGTTTGGTTATTTAAACTTCCATTGTTCTTATTCACATTTCTAGCATTCATAACATTTGTATTCTTGGGTTTGTCAATAACACGATCTATTGTGACACCATGGTTACGATTGAGGATCTTGGGTGTTTGGTTTTTTTTAACCATTATGAAAGTTGGAGTTGCTTTAAGTGGAGGTGAAAAACCTCCCATTGGGGCTATAAGTCTTGTGTCCACAATTTATTGTGGCTTGGTCAATGCAAATAGTTCCCTATAATACTTCCTCATAACTTTAAAGAGGATATTTATGGACTTCCTCATTCAATTGATTAATGGAGTGAAGTAAAATTTCAAAAATCTCTATCTGATCCATGTTTGGAGAACTTTCGGAAGAATAAAGAATTGTTTTCCACCTTTGAATAAAGTGTACATCAGACTCATAGTTCTCTTCCTTGATATGTAGGAATTCTCTAATTCATGTCATCAATATCTTGTTTATATCAAAATCCTTGACAAAATCATATACGAGTTTCTTGAAAGAATGTATAGAGGCTTCTGGTATTCTATAATACCAATCAAGGGAAATTCGTTTGAGAGTATTTGGGAATATCTTTTTAAAATCTTATTCCCAAGGGAGTAACTCTCTAATGGTGGTAGCGTATCCCTTAACATAAACATTGGGCTCTCCTTCTCCCTTAAAATTTGCAAGATCTGGTAATGTCTATGAGAGCATGACACCTCATATTGTAAATTCTATAGGATATTTTAGATATTCAAAGTACCCAATGCATAAGTATTGACCGTTTAATATCCTTGAGGGGGAGGAGGAGGTGGAACAAGAGATTGATAGGGTGTGTCATAAGCATTAGTTGGGGCATAAGGAACCCCTTATTGCTATGTATAAGGACTAGGGAAAGAGTACATGTCCATCTAACGTGACTTTGAATACATGTGGACATAAGGAGGAGTAAAAATAGGAGATGAGTGAGTGGGCATAAAACCAAGGAACATCACATTGCCTAAAGGAATGAAATTAGATAACACACTTATAGATGGACCTTGTGTAGGATATGCGTAGGAAGAATGAGGGATGATTAGCGAAATTTTTAGTGGTGAATTTTCATAAAATTGTGAAAATAAAGGATTATGGAAATTTGAATTGGGGAATATTTTGTGGTTCACAACCAACTTATTGGCCAAATTTTTTTGACCGACATGTCTCTTATACTATTCATTTTGCCTAGATTTTACACATATATAAGAGCTTATGAATGTAATTTACCACCATTTCAAATCATATCATGTGCATATTCACTGAAGTAAACATAATAAAATCCTAAACCATCCAACCCTAAGTAGTCCAACCCTAATCCATCCAACACTAAGCGTTCAAACCTTGGGATGTCCAATCCTGAGTTTTCCAACCCTGAGTCATCCAACCCTCAGCTATCCAAACCTCAGTCGTCTAACCCCTCAATTTTCCAACCCCTTATCCATCCAATCCTTGGCCATCTAACCCATTTGTCATATAACCCCTTAGCTAGGACCTTCCAAACCCTGAGTTGTCCAACCCTGAGTCGTCCAACCTTAAGTTGTCTAACCCTGAGCCGTCCAACCCTGATTCATACAACCCTAAGCCATCTAACCCTATCTTCCAACCTCTATGTTGTCAAAATATTCCATCCCTTGATGTCATTTAAGTACAATTACCTTGAAATGAAGGGCAAAAAAAAACTACAAATTCATAGAATCACTAAAGTGGGAAAGCCTCTCTCTATACATTATTGTCATTAGGCCAAGGAAAAAACCCTAATTTTTCAAAGACGAGAAATTACGAGTGGCAGAGGTAGGGAAGTGGGTGAAGGAAAATATGGTGTAGAGGCTCACATACCACATGCATCACAACTATGGAACTAAGTTAAACCATACCCAAATCATCAAAACCCCTGGTAAAAAACATGCCCACTTCATCTAGGGTTTTGAATTTTATCTTCGTTATGTATTTATTTGACTCTGGGTTAGGTTTTAGAGTTTTGAGGTTTCTCTCATTTTTCTGTATGATTTTTAGGGTCAGTTGTTTTGGATGTATTTGTGTACAGGTGGGAAGTTAATTTATCAGACTACTAAAAAGAGGGCTAGTAGACCCAAATGTCACGTTACTAACAAAACAATCCAAGGAGTAAGATCTATTAATTTTATTTTTCTATTTTTTTGTTGGTATTCTCGTAATGGCATAAATTGAATGAATTTTTATATCATATTAGTGAGTAGAGAAGCTATATTTAGATATGTCCATGGATATGAAAAATATTCAAACCTTTGTGTAGAGATTTTGAAAGCCCATCAAATGAAGTTTCCTGACAAATTTTATAATTTTTGTTTGATATTTGTGTTGTGGGGGATTTTTGTAGCATTGTATTCAAATTATTTGGGTTTCATCTACAAAACTATAGCTAGGATTTATAAGCCCAAAATTTTGATTTATTATTGTTGATTTATGATTTTTTAAAATCTTAAACTCAAATATCACGTTTTGGATTGGCTGATTCCTTAAAGATTCCCCATTTAAGGCCCATAGAATACAAGGTTAGCAGGTTGAAAAGGAGCAAGAGAACTATGAATAGACCCTATGGAGGAGTTATGTCCTATTCAGCCATTCGAGAAAGGTAAGTTTTCATAAATATAACCATAATTATTTTCTATGTTAAATGTTCATTCAATCAAATATTAGGTTTTTCTATTATTTATGGGTGAATTCATTTATTTAATTTATCAAGGGGATATTCAGAATTTTTCTACTATCATATTCTCTAGACTCAATTGTAAAAGTACCCTCTTAATTTATGCAATTTGGTCTGATTTATTGACTTGTCTTTGAGTTACTCATAACAAATAGATGTTGTTACTCTTAGTGTGTTGCTACTTGTTAGTGTAAACTCACCTTGCAAATTCACAGGAACAGAGGTAGAGTATGTAAAAAATTCTTTATTCTAGATGTTTTCATGAAAGTGATAGAAAATATCCTAGGAGACTAAAATTTCAGAATTTTATTCTACATTCTAGGTTTAAAAATATATATTTTTGAGTACTTGTTTGGATTTTCCATCATTTTTTTGGGTGCTTAAGGATTTGCATCAAATTTTAAACTTGTATCCCATAAATCTATCTTGAAGCATATCAAGTTCTTATGGAAGGTTAAAATGATGTGGCTCTTTTATTCTTCACTACAGTCTATAACACAAACATGAATAGAAAAAATAAGCTAACCTAAAATTATGTACAACGCACCCATCTAACCCCTCACCTGTCCAACACACCCATCCAACCATTCATCATCCAACCCCTCACCCATCTAATGCACCCATCCAACCCCTAGTTGTCCAACCCCTCACCCGTCCAACCCTTCATCGTCTAACCCCTACCCTATCCAACAAACCTATCAAACCCTTAGTCATAGAACCCCTCATCCATCCATCCCATCCACCCAACCCTCATCCATCCAACCCCTCAACTGTCCAACCCTACCCACCTCAATAGCCATCTAACCCCTCACCTGTCTAACCCATCCGCCCAACCCTTAGTCATCCAACCCCTCACCCATACGACCCCCAACCAAACTACCTCTTGACAACGAATACTTGAAAACAATATTTGACACAAAATCTTTATACAGAAATAAGATGATGCTTGTGTATTTTATTAATATTAAAATCAAGCATTACAGACAAATGAGAGAGATGCAATATTTACAGATATTTGACAACTTCTATCTCATCCACAATATATGGAAATAAATCATCTAATCTGAGAAATTATGCAGAAATAAATTATTTCCCCTAACTTCCCCTATTACCCCTCATGGAAATCATCCAGGAAAAAAATATACAAGATAGAACATGATCTCACAAATATTGGGATGAGAACACTATCACTTAGTTAACTAACAACTACGGATAATTAATACCTATTGACATAAGTCTAAAGTATTTAAATTAAATACTTTAACTTATTACATTTATTCAAATATGAACTAATGGTGTATTAAGATAATATTTATTCCTAAAATTCTCCCCCTTAATTCAACATGGTCTCAAGTGAACAGGAGAGAAATTATCTAAAACCCTCAAATGTACCTCGAGCAAGTGACTTTTTGAAGACATCTGCATGTTGCATATCTGTTGGGAAATAACTGAGTTAGATGTTGTTATTCTAAACATTTTCACAAATTAAATTTACTTGCATGTCAATGTATTTTGTGCACTCATGAAAAAATAGATTCCAAACAAGTTTTGCTACTCCTTCGTTATCAACATGTAGGATAGTTGGATCTTTCTATGGTATTCCCAATACTTCAAGTATACGTCGGAGCCATATCACTTCATAGATAGCTCCACCTACTACATAATATTTTGATTCTATGGAGGACCTTAAAACACAAGTTTTCTTCATAGTCCCCCATCATATTGGTCCAGATTCCAAAAATAATACAAATCTTGAAGTGGATTTCCTATCATCTATGTTTCCTGCATGATGTGAATCTGAATATCTTGTCAAGAAGAAGTTATTATTCTTCTTGTATTCTAGGCCATATTTCATAGTTCTTATGATTTACCTTAGTATCTACTTTTCTACTTTCTAGTGAGAAACCCTTAGTTCTTACATGAACCCTGAAATATAGCTGACTGCATAGCTGATATCCAGCCTAGTGTAAGTCAAGTAGATGAGAATCCCGATCAACTGCCGATAGAGAGTTGCATTTACTTGTGGTGATGGATCTATTCAAGATACTTGAAGTCTTGTCTCTATAGGTGTGGAAAATGGATTACAATCCATCATATTGAATTTCTCAAGTGTTGTCTTGGCATATTTCAATTGTGACACAAATATATGATTTTCTCTTTACCAAACTTCAAGGCCAAGATACTAATGTAGAAGCCTGAGATTGGTCATGTCCAATTATCATGTTAGATATTTATTTGTTGACTCAATCATCCTCATTGATCCTCCAGTGATGACTAAATCATTAACATATACTACAATGATCACTATCTCCTCCCCCCTTACTTTTTGAGATAGAGATTAGGATCATATGGACTCCTATTGAATCCATGTTGAATGATATGCTCATCAATTTTTATGTACCATGCCCTGGGAGATTGCTTTAGACCATATAGTGATTTTATGAGTTTACATACCTTTTCCTCTTTACCTGGTATGAAAAAACCTTCTATTTGAGTCATGTAAACTTATTCCTATAAATAACCATTAATAAAGGTACTTTTCACATCCATTTGGTGTATTTTCAAACCAAATTGTGTAGCTAGAGAAAATATTAACCTGAATTTTTTTATCTTAGTTGTGGGAGAAAAAATATCCTCATAATCAATGTCTTCTTTTTGAGCATATCCCTTAGCAACTAGTCTAGCATTATGTTTATCAATTTTTCCATCTTCTTTGTACTTCGTTTTTGTAGTGCCCACTTCCCTTTGGCACCTTTTATTACTGATCATGAGACTATAGACTATATGACAAAAATTTTAATAGTTTTTATTTAGTATGGTGTTAGATGTTAGATCCTGGATTATTGCAGAATATGATTATATATAATGCATGGTGATTATTAGAGACACTCACATGTGGATGATGATATACTATTGAAATGGATGTTTAATGGAAGTTATTCAGACATGTGATTTTGGAGATTATGAGTAAACCTAGAAAAGGAAAAATTATTTGATGATGATATATTTGTCAATATAAATTGTAAATGATTTCATTGATTGGCTTGGTGATTGTTGTGATTCATATGTATAGATGATTTTGTGATTTTTATTATATATTCATTTTGGAGCTTCTGATATGGCCACAAGGCCGAAGGAGGTATTTTTGTTTTATAGGTTTAAAATATCACAACATACATCGGGGTATTGGAGACTAACCAAAGTGGAATTCTAGGTGAATTCGACAAGGTCGCCATGGCAACTTGTTTTGTGTGTGTGTTGTATTTTGTTAGAGATTCCCATGGGGGGGATCATCTTTACATGTGACCATGGGTTTGTGTATTTTATTAATGTTGTAAAATGTTATTGTTGTATGTATTTTATCAGTAATGTGTTCCTTCCTTTAATTTATTAAAGTTGTGGTAGATTAATGTGGAAATCTTATGATTAAAATTTAAATAAATCAAATGGGGATATGGGAAAATAATAATGGAAGTTGTTGGTTTGTGTAAGAGTATGCTTAAGTCTATTTTGGAGTATGAAAAACTCCACCTCCATGACAAATTCGAAATTTTCCTTGGGAGATGTTTTTAGAGGCTTGTGCGACAAGAAAAACTTTTCCCATACCTATAAATTTAATATACCAACCATACTTATGGATGGAGATGTGATTTGTGACTTTTAAAATGCATTTTATTCATCATGTTGCTTGTTTTGGATTGTAGTCTCTTACATTTCATTTAAATTATTGTCCCTTGAGGTTTGGGCTCTTTTGAGCATGTAAGTAACTTTTCATTTTTCACCCACCTCTTTATTGTGCTTGGGAGAATGGATTTTTGTCTTTCGTATTTGAATTGGTGGATTTTTGGTGTGGCATCCTACATGGATCCACATCATCCTCTTCTCTCCCTCTTCTATTTAATTCAAACTCTCTTCTTGTTTTCGGGGTTGTTGAAACATTTTACATGCTTCCTTGGGCACATTTATCTTGAGATTGGAACTATTACTTTAGAGAAGCTTTGGTGAAGATTATTGCTTGGTTGTTGAACCTCTTTGCAGTCATCCTTGGCGGTGCATTTTTTCTGTGATTAGACCTGTTTTTGATTTGGAGGAGATTGGAGAGCATTTGATACTTTGAAAACTGTTGTTTTGGGACTATATTTTTGACATTTAAAGCTTATTATGTGGAGAAAATCCTTCCATGGAGAGGTAGGAGTTTATTACTTCTTTTATTGCTGTTATCTTCTTGTTGAGTTGTGTGTACGGAGAATGTTTTATTGCTTTTATTGGCTGGTTGGGTATACTGCCTTAGGGAAGGTGTAGGAGAAGACTATGGGGAATCCATGTGGGGGGGCATAAGGGAATACCATGGGCATCAGATTTTTGTGGAGGGAGTTTTGGGTTTGGGATCCACCACGGAAAATAAATATCTTGAATTTCTTACTTGTGGGGGGCCATGAGGAAAAATTTGTGGGGAGGCATAAGAAGGGGTTGGGAGGCATAAGGTTTATGGGATATGATATGTTATATTAGCGGTATGATTATAGCTGGATGTCAAAATTCCCAATTTGGAGGCATAAGTAGCTTCCCCCATAGTCCTTACTCCTTTGTCTTGCATGATCAAGATTGAGTTGTGATTTGAATGTTTTTTATTGTAGTTGGAAACTATTGTTTGGTATTGAGTTATGTTTTATATTGACATCTGCATGTGTGAAAGAATGCTTTGTTGGTGAAACCATTTATTACCATGGGTTGAATTGCATCTAGTATTGTAATTTGGTTGGGGATTAGGGGCCAATGATGAAGGAAGGATTCTCCTTTCATTGGATTTATTGGCTGGGTGGAGAGTGTTTCCTTTCCCCCTATTTGTTGTGATCAACTTGGAGAAAAGAGAAAATGAGCATGTTGTTGTCCTGGAGCAATGGAAAAATATAGTTTGACAATCCCTTGTTAATACCCTTTTAATTGTAATCCTTTCCCACTTTGAAGTGGATGATCTGTATAATTATTGTAAATGATAAGTTGCTTGTATTGATGAGGAAAGATTGAAATTGAAATGTGAAATGTAGAGAGTTATATTCCATTCTCTGTTTTGAAAAGGAATGTGAAAAATGGTTAAATGTATTGTATATTGTATTTTGAAGATAAAAGAAAGAGATAAGTTGTAAAGTAGTTGTTGGAGGTCAATAAAGGAATTCCCTACCTTCTCAAACTTACATGACTGTATTGAAATTGAATTGCTATTGTGAATTAAAATCTCTATTGGAAAGAAGAATTTGTAGGAAGGAAGTATGTTGTTTTTGAATCCTTGGAATTATATTAAAATTGAAATCAGAACTTGTAATTTATCTTGGAAATGAATTGTTATAATAAACTAAAGGTAATGGATTAGTTTAGGTATTAAATACCATACCTATATGAAAAAACTAATAAATAACTCCTTCAAAGAAACTGATCATTGGCAATGTGTATAATTTTAAACCGGTAAAAAAGGAATGCAATTAAATTATACAGTTCAGACCTGCACTTAACAATCAACTTAAAAATGTTATAGATTATGCTAAGACATTTAGGAATTCAAATTGACAAAGAAATATCATGAAAAAAACTTAACCATTGCTAATTTGAAAATAATCCCTCCAACAGTCGTTTCTGTCACTTGTTGGAAAAATGCAATTTTGAATCAATTGAACAAATTAACTTTCCAAAAACACTCTAAACTCTCGCTAGACCAGTCCTCCATGTCTTTTTGACATGTTTAGTGAAGGATTAGATCTAATTTAACCAAATTGAGAAGTTGTAAATTGCCAGTTCACTAATTATAAGCCTATATATCCTTTTTATAAAATTGACCCTTTAAAACTTATCTAAAAGTAAAATTTATGTTTCCTATGCAAAGAGGGCATCCAGAGCTTCTGAAAAATTCCTCGTTTTCCAAAAATTGAGCTTTCTAGCTCAAGTTATGGAACTTTGAAGTTTTTGTACCTTGGCAAGAAAAGTTGGGAAAATTTTCCGTAATGGGCCTGCAACCCAAAAATTTCCAGTCATTTTGGCCTTAGAAAATATTTTGGAAAAATTTTGGTTCGGGAAATTTTTTCCATTTTCCTCTGCCAGCCCACATCTAATCAGAGGACACCGCGTGTCCTCTTGGAGCTATGATGAAGGCCCAATTTCTTTTCAACCCTTGAATTTTTAAAAAGAATTTGGAAAAATTTCCATTTTAGCCCCTGTGGCCCACAACCAATGAGAAGGTTCCACGTGGCATCTTGGGGTGGCAGCAGGGAGGGAGGACCCCTTTAATTTCTTTGGTTTTTGGCCTTGGGAAAATTTCAACAAGATTCCCCATAACCCCGCATCATTGCCCCCACCTTGGGCTTTTCTTCTTCCGTGGGCACACGGGCCCGCACGTCCCTTTCTCCCTTTTGTCCTCTGTTGGGCGCAATGTGCTAAATCCTCTTTCCGCTCTGCCAATTCCCTCCCCCTCTCCCGCTTTGCACTAGGACTCGACATGTGTCCACCAGGGACCCACAAAGGCACGAAAGAAACTTTGCATTTATGCCCACGCGATGGGAAAAATTCCCCTAGCTTCCCCGCAACCCGCTAACCCATTGGAGGTGCTTTCCCCTCCTCTTGACATGTGTCCCCTTGAAGAAAATTTGACCTAAGAACTCCACCCACTCATATCTTGAGTTTTGTAAGGAGTTAGGAGGACTTCTTTATATCACCAGAAAGGTGAAAAAATTTCCTATCCATTGGGAATGTTTTAGGGAAATTTGGGAAGTGTTAAGAAGGAGAATAATCCAGTTAAAACTCTGATCCTGTTAGAGAGTTAGGTATGGGGGAAAATTTCTCTTAAACTAACTGAAACTTATAGCCCTAAGTTTTGGACCTTGTGACCTCTGGGAATTATTAATAAAAGAGATGTTTGTTCTTGTCGATTTGATTTGTTCCAGAATATTTTAGTTGTAGCTGTTGCCTAGCAACCTAGGAATAGACACTCTCAATCAAGTGCTAGGAGTGGGTAAGTGAGACCTTGCTCTGTTGACTTTATTTATGTGTTATTTCCCTCACTATAATTTAAACCTTGCTCTTATCTTGATTTAGTGGAAATTAATTACCTTGGGTATTTAATTGTTTTGGGTCCCTTAACCCTATAATTTAATCTGGGAATATTTAGCTAAAATTTCAATGAAATCAGTAATTAAATTAATCCCTAGAGAGATTTGAGCTAGGGTGGACCTATTGCACTTGTTGCTCTATAATAAGAAATTAGTAATTATTATAATGGGAAAAATTATCAGTTGAATTTAATTGTCTTCGAGACTTTGGTCGTTAACTCCTAATCAAAAAAACATCACTCCGTAACTTTCTAGCTAAACCTAGGTTGTTCACGGGTCTCAAGTGGTTTGTTTTAATTGGGCATCACACTTGGTATCAGAGAAGTGGTTAAAAATCTTGGACCATTGGGCACACTAGAAAACTTGAGACATGAACTATAAACCTAGCACACTTTTGAATCTAAGAAAACAAACTTGTTTGAAAATTGAAGAAGAAATAAGTATGAAGAAATATTACGTTACTCTGTTCATTTGAACTGCCAGAATTAAAATCATAATAAAATAACAAGTTGTTTGAGTTGTTGTGCTTGCTTAGTGACATTTTGTCTAAACCCAGGGTAACTAAGAATGTTGGATTAAATTGATTTTTGGTGAACTTCTAGTATAATGGAAACTTGGTTCCCTTTTGAAAATGTGTTGTTTTACAAGCCCTAAAACTTGATTTAATTGTATGATGCATTAATCCCTTTGTTGAGACCCTTCCTTATTGGATTTTTTGGAATGATGAGTTGTAAGATGTGATCCTTGTGGTTGGATAGTAGTGGTTGTGTTCTGGATCGGGAAGAGTTAATTAGAATTTGTTTAGAGCTTTCTTCCTTGATTGGTTCAGAAAGAGGGTCTGGTTGTCATTTTTTCCATGTTGTTACCCATATGAGAGGGTGGACACTAAGTCTGGGTGTTGTCTAGGACCCAATCTTGTGTATGTGTTCTTGGAACTAACCTCGAGGTAGAGTACCCCTAGTGGCGGCCATGAAAGGTTGCAGAGTGAATGTAGTGTTAACTTTTGTGTTTACATTCATAATCATGTGTATTTTATTGAGGACCAACATCTTATTTTATGATTGGATTGAGAGGCTCTAAGAATCTTTTATTTATTTATGATTTCTGCAAGAATTTTCAAACTTTGTAATGTGGCTACTTAGCCACTTTTATTGATTGTTGATATTTCTTGGAATTTATTTGATTGATGACTTATAGCTCATGATGTTGTTCACTACTTGGCTAAATGTTATGTGGTTTCCTTCTTGCATGTTCTTGAGCTAGTTTTATGCTTCATGTATGGTGACAATTTTCATATGGAAGTACACCCTGGGTGTCTTGAATTTCCTTTTAGGTGCTTAAATTCATGCCTTGGTTATGAATGCATGGAACCTTGAGTGTGTCTAAGGTCTTAGAGCGACCCTTTTTGTTTCTTAACCTTGCTAGAAAGAAAGTTTTTTGTGTAGTGTGGACTAGAGGGCAGTCTGACAGTAGTGGTGATTCTATTTCAATCTAGTAAGAGCTTGACCCTCATCAGAATAGAAGTGTTTATTATGGGCTTTTAGATTTTGTTAGGATTGGATTGCCTTTGGTTGACTGCAAATGTTATTGGAAAAGTGTTTGTTTTGATAGTGAATTTTCATCGATGGCATGTTAAATTGTATCTTGGGTTCTTGGTTGCATCATAGAAAGTTTTGACTTTTCGAATGTATGCATCTTGGTAATTATGGATAGATTTAATCCTTTCAGACAATGTGTTTATTTAAGTGTACTTGTTTTACTCTCTTGAATTATAAATAAGTTTACCCTTACCTTAAATTTCCTTTACTATGAATAACATTCTATGACCTATTAATCTTTGGGTTACTTGGAAACACTTATGGATGCTTTGGGTCTTTTGGATATTTCTCTTAGAAATGTTATTTTGGTAGATCTTAATAGATAATCTCAATGGTGCTTATATTTTACTTCCTCTTAAAAAAAAATTGTAACTCTTGGCTGTTAAGTTCATGATTTGGTGAATTATTTGGTTGCCCCATTGCATTGGATGCCTTTTAGTGTGGATGTGGTTCCTTGGAGTAAAGTTGCATTGTCATCTAGTTTCTTGGCTGGTGGTATCTTGTGGGGACATGAGTATTGATTGGAAAACCTTCTTTGGTTATTAGGGGAGAAAAATGTTACCATCCTAAACCACAATTTTTTTTTTGTTAAACCTTAATAGATTCGTAAAAGTAAGATTATACCTCTTTAATGAGCCTTTCTTGAAAATTTCTTATGAAACTTGTGGAGACCCACTAAGAATTTTTTACTATGCTTGAAATTATTTAGTGAATTTTTGAAATCTTGGTGTGATTCATGTTGGTTCATTGTTTCCTAGTTCTTACAGAAAAATTAATAATGTGTTTTCTATGTTGAATGTCTCTTGTTCCTTTAGAATCAAAATGTGGTGTGTTGATTTGTATCTCCTTCCCATAAAAGTAATTTTTTGATGTGTTTGAACCTTCCTTCTCATCAAAATTTGATTGATATGATGACTCAACCAAAACACCATAAAACTATAATTAGGGAGATTTGACCTTAGAACTAAACAAATAAACTGGGGCATAGAAAATGGAAGTGATCCTTGTTATACCCTTGGTAGATTAATAGAAGAAATAAAACAAATCATGTAGAAGAATAGAAGGGAGATCTTGTCCATCCACCTTCCTTGCAAGTAAACTAAATGCTCTCTGCCTATACAGAATGGTGAGACATCATGCCCACCTTAGTGGTTCTTTTTATAATGTAAACTGATGATGTCATAATAGAAAGAAATTTGTAACTAAGGAAGCATGAAAGAAATGTTCTTATCAAGCAAAACTATAAATTTTGACTTAATAAGTTGATTTATAAAATGGGTAAAATTTATGTGTATTGAGTGTAATATATAGTTGAACTTGTAGTTTTGTCGCCTACCTAAAATTGTGAAACACCCGGTGGATAGTAATGTGTTCTAGTTGCTTATTACTTCTTGCCATGGATGTATGTGCCTTTCTTATGGGAGTTTTGGGTCATCACACCCTTATCATCCCATAGCTTGATGGATGTGATTTGTGGTCCTTTTATGATGGAGACTTATTTTTTGTTTGAGAAGCAACCTCCTTGCATTTTATCTTGTCCTTGGAGACCTAAGGATTGTAATTTTAAGGCAACATATGTTAAGGATATAAAATAACTTTGGGAAGTTTTCTTTTCCTCATATTTTATTGGGTCACCTTGTTGTAGCCCTTTTTCCCATTAGGATGGAAACTGCAAGATGATGTGGTTCACCCTTGGATTTGATTGGACCCCATGTTACTTGTTCTTCTCCCTAGCGACCTTGAGTGGTCCTTGATGTTTCTTGTGCTCCCTTTATGGTTATTCTGAGCTTGAGTAGGAAATAAGATAAATAAACCTCATTGTGATATAAGGTATGGTACTTGTATTGTTATGTTAGTTATTAGGGGAGATATAAATGTATATGTATATATTTTCTTTTTCTAAATGGTTGAATTATTTAGTTTGGTTGGTGTGGTGTGTTTGATTCTTTAAATAAAAGTGTATAAAATTAGACTATAGGAAACCTTGTGGTCATGAATTTTCTTAGTATTACCATGAAAAGTTAATTGTGCCCTCTCGAGTTATAGAAGTGCTTTCCTTGATTAGTTCCTTGATTGTAAATGTTTTCTGATTTAGGTGTCCTTGTTGATCCACCTCATCCTTTGTGATCCTCAAAATTGTGGACCTTGAGTAGAATTTTTCCTCATGCAATCTTGGCCATGGTTGATTTTTGCTAGCCTGGTCTAAACAACAAACTATGAAAGCCTAATTTAACCCTAGTGGAAACCTCAATTTTGGTTAATATGGTATGTGTATCAGTGGGAAACAGTGTGGTCATCTCAAGCTATGGAAATTTTCCCTATAATTCCCTTACTTGGTGGTTACTCTTGATGATCTTTTGGAAATCTTCTTGTTAAATTATATTGGACCAAATTGGAGTTCTCTAGACCCACAAGTGTTAAATCAAACAATGCCATAATGGGAGTGACCCCTTTTGTGTTAAAGTTATTCCTATCTCTCTTCCTTATGACTTCCAGGAGGAAGTAGAGTCTAAGGGGAGGGGGATGTAGTGCCCACTTCCCTTTGGCACCTTTTATTACTGATCATGAGACTGTAGACTATATGACAAACATTTTAATAGTTTTGATTTAGTATGGTGTTAGATGTCAGATCCTGGATTATTGTCGAATTTGATTATATATAATGCATGGTGATTATTAGAGACACTCACATGTGGATGATGATATACTATTGACATGGATGTTTAATGGAAGTTATTCATACATGTGATTTTGGAGATTATGAGTAAACCTAGAAAAGGAAAAATTATTTGATGATGATATAGTTGTCGATATAAATTGTAAATGATTTTGTTGATTTCCTTGGTGATTGTTGTGATTCATATGTATAGATGATTTTGTGATTTTATTATATATTCATTTTGGATGTTCTGATATGGCCATGAGACAAAAGAAGGTATTTGTGTTTTGCAGGTTTAAAATATCACAACAGACATCGGGGGATTGGAGACTAACCAAAGTGGAATTCTAGGTGAATTTGACAAGGTCACCATGGCAACTTGTTTTGTGTGTGTGTTGTATTTTGTTAGAGATTCCCATGGGGGATCATCTTTACATGTGACCATGGGTTTGTGTATTTTATTAATGTTGTAAAATGTTATTGTTGTATGTATTTTATCAGTAATGTGTTCCTTCCTTTAATTTAAAAGTTGTGGTAGATAATGTGGAAATTTTATGATTAAAATTTAAATAAATCAAATGGGGATATGGGAAAATAATAATGGAATTTGTTGGTTTTTATAAGAGTATGTTTAAGTCTATTTTTGGAGTATGAAACACTCCACCTCCATGAAAAATTCGAAATTGTCCTTGGGAGCTATTTTTGGAGGCTTGTGGGACAAGAAAAACTTGTCCCATACCTCTAAATTTAATATACCAACCATACTTATGGATGGAGATGTGATTTGTGACTTTTAAAATGCATTTTATTCATCATGTTGCTTGTTTTGGATTGCACTCTCTTACATTTCATTTAAATTGTTGTCCCTTGAGGTGTGGGCTCTTTTGAGTGTGCAAGTAACTTGTCATTTTTCACCCACCTCTTTATTGTTCTTGGGAGAATGGATTTTTGTCTTTTGTGTTTGAATTTGTGGATGTTTGGTGTGGCATCCTACATGGATCCACATTATCCTATTATCTCCCTCTTCTATTTAATTCAAACTCTCTTCTTGTTTTCGGTGGTTATTGAAACATTTTGCATGCATCCTTGGGTGCATTTTTCTGGGGATTGGAGCTCTTGCTTTGGAGAAGCTTTGGTGAAGACTGTTTCTTGGTTGTTGAACCTTTTTGCATTCTTCCTTGGGGGTGCACTTTTCTATGTGATTAGAGCTCTAGTTGATTTGAAGAAGATTTTTGGAGATAGCATTTACATGCTTAGGCAGCTTGTTGTTTTGGGACTATGTTTTTGACATTTGAAGCTTACTATGTTTGGAGACCAAATCCTTCCATGGAGAGGTAGGAATTTATTCCTCTCTTTTATTGTCTGTTATTTTCTTGCTGAGTTGTATGTGTGGAAAATGCATGCTTTGTTTTATTTGTTACTTGGTTGGGTAGTATGCCTTAGGGAAGGTGTAGGAGAAGGTTATGGGGAATTCTTGTGGTCGGGCGGGGGGGGGCGGCGCATAAGGGAATGCCATGGGCATCAAAGTTTTGTGGAGGGAGTTTTTGGTTTGGGATCCACCATGGAAAAGAAATAGATTTTTATTTCTTACTCGTGGGGGGGCATAAGGGAAAATTTGTGGGGGGGGGGGGCATAAGGAGGGGTTGGGAGGCATAAGGTTTTATGGGATATGATATGTTATTTTAGCGTAGTATGATTATAGGTGGATGCCCAAATTCCCAATTGGGAGGCATAAGTAGCTTCCCTATAGTCATTTCTCCTTTGGCTTGCATGATCAAGCCTGAGTTGTGATTTGAATGTTTGTCTATTGTAGTTGTAAAATGTTTTTTGTTATTGAGTTATGTTTTATAATTAAAAAGTTCATGTGTGAAAGAATGTTGTGTTGTGGAATCCAGTTGTTGCCATGGGTTGAATTGCACCTAGTGATTTTACTTTGGTTAGGGCTTAGGGGCCAATGATGAAGGAAGGCTTCTCCTTTCATTGGATGTCTTGGTTGGGTGGAGAGCGTTGCCTTTCCCCCCTCTTTTTTGTGATCAATTTGGGGAAAAGAGAAAATAGAAGCATGTTGCTGTTTTGGAGCCAATGGAAAAAATGTACAATTTGACAGCCCCTTCTTGTGAGCATACCCTTTTAATTGTATTCCTTTCCCACTTTGAAGTGGATGATTTTTTTATTTATTGTAAATGAGAAGTTTCTTGTATTGATGAGGAAAGATTGAAATTGAAATGTGAAATGTAGAGAGTTATATTCCATGCTCTGTTTTGAAAAGGAATGTGAAAAATGGTTATATGTATTGTATATTGTATTTTGAAGCTAAAAGAAAGAGATAAGTTGTAAAGTTGTTGTTGGAGTTCAATAAAGGAATTCCATACCTTCTCAAACTTGCATGATTGTATTGAAATTGAATTGCTATTGTGAATTCAAATTTTTGTTGGAATGAAGAATGTGTAGCAAGGAAGTATGTTGTTTTTGCATCCTTGGAATTATATTAAAATTTAAATAAGAACTTGTAATTTATCTTGGAAATGAATTTTTATAATAAAATGGAGGTAATGGATTAGTTTAGGTATTAAATACCATACCTATAGGACAAAACTGATAAATAACTTCTTTAAAGAAACTGATCACTAACATTGTGTATAATTTTAAACCAGTAAAAAGGAATGCAATCAAATTATACAGTTCAGACCTGCACTTAACAATCAACTTAAAAATGTTATAGATTAGTATGCTAAGACATTTAGGAGTTCAAATTGACAAAGAAATCTCAAGAAAACAACTTAACAATTGCTAATTTGAAAATGATCCCTCCAACAGTCGTTTCTGTCACTTGTTGGAAAATAACAATATTGAATCAATTGAAAAAATTAAATTTCCAAAAAAAATCTAAACCCTCCCTAAACCAGTCCCCTGTGTCTGTTTTACATGTTGAGTGAAGGAGGAGATCTAATTTAATCAAATTGAGAAGTTCTAAATTGCCAGTTCACTAATTATAATCCTACAGATCCTTTTTACAAAATTGGCCCTTTAAAACCTATCTAGAAGTAAAATTTATGTTTCTTGTGTGAAGAGGGCATTGAAAGCTTTCCAAAAATTCCTCATTTTCCCAAAATTGAGCTTTCTAGCTCAAGTTATGACACTTGGAAGTTTTTGTGCCTTGGTGGGAAAATTTTGGAAAAATTTCCCTAGCGGGCTCGCAACCCAAAACTTTCTCGTCATTTTGGCCTTAGAAAAGAGTTCAGAAAAATTTAGGTTTAGGATTTTTTTTTCCATTTTCCTCTTCTTTCCTACAACCAATCAGAGGATGCCATGTGTCCTCTTGGACCTACGGTGAAGGCATAGTTTCTTTTCAACCCTTGACTTTTTTTTTAAATTTTGGAAAAATTTCAGTCTTAGCCCTGTCGGCCTATAGCCAATGAGAAGGTACCACGTGGCACCTTGGGTTGGTAGTGGGGAGGGAGAACCCCTTTAATTTCTTTGTTTTTTTCCTTGGGAAAATTTCAACAAGATTCCTCATGGCCCCGCATCACCACTCTCACCTCGAGCTTTTCTTCTTCTGTAGGCACACAAACCCACGCGTCCCTTTCTCCCTTTTTTCCTCTATCAGGCACAATTCACTAAATCCTCCCGCCACTCTACCAATTCCCTCCCCCTCTCCTGCTTTATGCCAGGACTCAACATGTGTCCACTAGGGACCCATAAAGGTACAGAAGAAACTTTCAATTTGTGCCTGTGCAATGGGAAAAACTCCCCGAGCCGTCCCGCAACCCACCAACCCATTGGAGGTGCTTTCCCCTTCTCTTGACACGTGTCCCCTTGAGGAAAATTTGACTTAAGAAATCCACCCTCTCATATCTTGAGTTCTATAAGGAGTTAGGAGGACTTATTTATATCACCGGAAAAATGAGATAATTTCCTATCTATTGGGAATGGTTTAGGGAAATTTTGGAAGCATTAAGAAATATAAAAATATAGTTAAAACTCTGAGCCTGTTAGAGAGTTTGGTATGGGGGAAAATTACTCCCTGAACTTAACTAAAACTTCTAGCCATAAGTTTTGGACCTTGTGACCTCTGGGAATTGTTAATAAAAGAGAAGTTTGTTCTTGTGGATTTGAGTTGTTCTAGAATCTATTAGTGGTAGCTGCTGCCTAGTAACCTGTGGGTAGACACTCTCAATCAAGTGTTGGGAGTGGGTAAGTGAGACCTTGCTCTGTTGACTTTATTTGTGTTCTTTCCCTCACTGTAATTTAAAACCTACTCTTTTCTTGATCTGGTAGAAATTAATTACCTTGGGTATCTAATTGTTTTGGGTCCCTTAACCCTAAAATTTAATGAGGGAATATTTAGCTAAAATGTCAATGAAATCAGTAATTAAACTAATCCCTAGAGAGATTTGAGCCAAGGTGGATCTATTTCTCTTGTTGCTCTATAGTGAGAAATTAGTAATTATTATAATGGAAAAATTTATCAATTGAATTTAATTGTCTGCGAGACTTTGGTCATTAACTCCTAATAAAAAAAATTATTCCAGAATTTTCTAGCTAAACCTAGGTTATTCATGGGTCTCAAGTGGGTTGTTTTAACCGAGCATCATAGTTTTGAAGATCCATTTGCATCTAATAGGTTTTTTCCTTGGTGGAAGATCTGTAAGTTGTCATGTATTATTTTTCATAAGTGACATATATTCTATATCCATAAAATCTTTCCAAGGTTTATACTATAGGGATTCTGAAACTGAGGATGGCTCAATAGTTTTAACAACTTTAATCATTAAGGCTAAATTTACCTCATTTCAAGCCATAGTGCGAGTCCTCATTCTAGTGGTAGATGTGTCATGGACACTATCCAATTTTACATCTCTAATCATACTTGTATACCATTTAGGAATACTTTTTGTGGTTCTTGTGGGAGGTTGAATTTCATTATCTTCCCCATCATCACTGTCATCATCAAAGTCATTACCATCCTCTGTTTTCACTATAGGGATGATTTTTTAATCATGTGAGTATATGGAAGGAGCATCTTCTTCTTTCTTCTCAAAGAACTCAACATCTTAGCTAGTGTATACCCTCTTTTTTCTTGGATCCATAAGTCTACAACCAAGTGCTTCATCACTGTATCCCAAGAAGATAAGTTTTTCTTATTTCATATCAAGCTTAGTTCTTTCTTTCTCAGGAATTTGCATAATTTATTTACATCCAAAAACTCTATGGTGTGAAATAGATGGCTTATGCCTTGACCATGCTTCATGTGGTGTTACTCCATCAAGAGCTGTAGTGGGAACTCTGTTTAGTAAATACACTATCGTTTTAGCTATTTTGGCCTAATTTTTTTTTAATAAACCTGCATCATCAATCATACATTGCACCATATATATGATAGTATGATTTTTCCTTTCAACAACACTATTTTGTTGATGTGTGTGAGGAGGAGCCATTTGATGACGAATGCCATGTGTTTTCAAAAAATCATTAAACTCATTGCTGGTGTATTTTCCCCCTCGATTTGAGTGGAGTGTTTTTTATTTTCCTACCAGACTCTATTTCAACAAGGGATTTGAAATTCTTGAAAGTTTCAAAAGCTTGGTATTTTGTAGAAATAAATGATATCCACATTTTTCTTGAAAAATCATCAATAAAGAGCATGAAATATTGAAACCCGGAGTGGCTAGGTCTCATTAGTCTACACAAATTAGTATGCACCAAGTCAAGTTTTTCCTTAGCCCGAAATGTACTATGTTTGAATGGTGCTCTATTTTTTTCCTTCTAAACAATTTTGAAATTTATTTGTACCCTTTTTTACAAGTGGTAAACCCCTAACCATGTTGTACCAATGAAATGTGTTAAGATAGCCAAAAATCACATGTCCAAGTCTTCAATGCCGTAATTGAGTTGATGATGTATACTTGGCTACAAGTGCTTGATCATTTTCGTTGAAAAAAATCCAACTGAAAAATTCTTCCCACATTCAAAGCTTTTGTAACAATTTTGGAGCTTCGAGACTTATCTCAAATCAGGCACATATTTTTACCGCCTTTACAATCGAAGTCAATTTTGAGATTGTGATCTAATAATTGACACACGAATAACATTTTTTTAAATTAGGGACATAAAAAACTTCTGGAATTTTACAATTATGATGCCCAAGTGGTAGTGAAATAGAACCAATTCCTTCAACACTATATGATGTATCATCACCCAAAGAGACATGATTTTTGGTGGGTGTTTTACTCATTGTGAAGAACCAATATTTCTTTCCTATCATGTGTCGAGTTGCACCCAAATCGACATACCAAATTTGATTTTTAGAATTGGATACTTCATTTGACTGTGAAAAATATAAGAAGTCATCATCATCAAATCGATCTTCCTGTTCACATACATTTCCGTGTTGAGTTGTTTTCTTCTTCCACTTATTATTTTATCCCTGTTTACTCTTTTGCTGACCAAATTTTGTTTTTTGGTAATTAATATTTTTTCCACTTAGTGATCCTTGTTGGAATGTGTTGTACCAACAATTTTTTTAAGTCATGTCCTTTTCGACCACAAATAAGAAATTTTTGTTGGTCCTTTGGGCCTTGTTGAGTATTACCTTGCTTCTAAGGTTGTTTATTAGACTTAGCCTATTTTTTTCCTTTTTGATTAGAAACAAGTGCCTTCTCTTTAGTTTCAGTAGTTGAGTGAATAGTTTCCTCTTATTGTAGCATATTCACTAACTCTTCAAAAGTTGTTGTTTGACCAGTTATGTTTAACGTGGTCACAAAAATCCTATAAGAAGGAGGAAGAGATCTCAATACTATAGGCATGAGTGACGTGTCAGTTACTTATTCTTCCAAAGCTTGAAGTGATGCACAAAAAGTTGTTACTCTTCTAAAAAAAATCAACTTTTTCAGTTGGTTACATTTTCAAGTTCAATAGTTGACTCTGGAGATGAAGTATTGTGTTCTTATTTTTTGACTCATATATTGTTTTCAACTTGTCCCAAGATTATTTTCTTGTTGTGGTCTCACAAATATGAGGTTGTACCTCATCTAAAAAACTAAACAAGATTATTAACTTTTATTTTTGATTTTCATGATAAAATGTAGCTTGTTGTGTAACATCTATTGCAGATCTTGTTAATGTACCAGAAACAATGGACCATAGATTTTCAAAATCAATTTGTGCACAAATTTTTGTTTTCCATGCTAGATAATTATCAAAACGCAAAACTTGAGAATCAGGAAAAAATAAATTTGGTGTTGTAATTGCGGCCATTGTGAAAAGTGATGATTAGTAGAAGAAAAAATTGAACACTTTCCCCCCCTTAAAGCATGCACAACCCCCCAAAAAATATTATTTTATTTATTTTGGGCTCCTTTTCAGCCATGTACAATGAATTTTTAGCACTATTGGCTTTGTGGCTGATTTGTAAAAATAAAATGGCTCTCTTGGCTGATTTGAAAATTTTTTTGGAATCTTTGGCCTCTTTTGAAATACAAGCTATCTCTAATTTATTCAATTTTTACAGAACAAATCTTATTAAAATATGGAACAAGACATAGAGATTGCAAAAATACACACTTTAAAAATGACACCTCAATCTGAGGTACCATTTGAAAGTTATGAGTCTTTTAAGTTACGATTTCATTATCTTTTCAGACCCCTTTCCAAAAATGGATTTTTTTTTGCTTCTAATTTTTTCCATGACATCCAAAAATGGAATTTTTTTAAAAGTAATTTTTTAAACCAAATGCAGATAATGAATTAAATTCATGCATAGTGTGTTAGGGTGCAAATGCACTTCAACCACTTTTCCTAAGTGTTATAATAACCCTTGACCATAAGTTTATTATTTATTCTCTTTGTACGTTGGTTTTTCTTCTGGGACACAAATTTTTCTTCCTTTTTCCAACACAGTTTGTTTTTTTACAGGTTGCAAATATTCTCCACATTTAATTTGTAGTCTTTGTTTTGGATGCAAGAATGTTAGAGATCATTCAAATATTTGATTCTCTACTCCTCTGGCAGATGCAGGTTCATAGAGCACCTTTCATGTTTGATTGGATCTCCTTTTTTTAAATGCTCAAATGCAAAGAAGAGGAAGAAGAATACAAAGTACAAAGAAGAGGAAGAACAAGTAATGTGGGGAGCTTGAAAATATTGGGTCCCCATAGATCAAAAATATTGTATATATATATATATATATATATATAAAATGCTTCCAAATCAAAAAAATTACATGTACAAGTAATTTTTAAGAAAAATATAGAGAATGAAACAATGTCACCTTTTACAAGAGAGTTATATCTAGGTCTGCAAGGGCATGTGATTGCACTCCAAGTGTTATCCAACTACAAATCAACTATGATTTAGGGTGTGGAGCCAGGTAGTGGCTGTCAAATGGCTGGGGCAACTATGGCTCCTCCTAGCTCTGTAATTTATCCAGATCTCCCTAAACTTCCCTAAAACTTTCTACACTCCTCTCTGGATCATAATACTACTCTGATACCAAATCATGACAATGAATACTTGAAAAAAAAAATTGAAACAAAATCTTTGCATAGAAACAAGACGGTGCTTTTGTATTTTATTAATATCAAAATCAAGCATTACAAACAAATGAGAGAGATGCAATATTTATAGATATCAAAAAACTTCTATCTCATCCAGACTATATGGAAACAAATCATCTAATCTGAGAAAATATACAGAAAAAACATATTTCCCCTAACTTCCCCTATTGTCCCTCATGGAAATCATCTGGGAAAAAAACATACAAGATAGAACATAATCCCACAAACATTGGGATGAGAACACTATCACTTAGTTAACTAATAACTAAGGATAATTAATACATATTGACATAAGTTTAAAGTATTTAAATTAAATAATTTAACTTATTACATTTATTCTTATATCAACTAATGATGAATTAAGCTAATTTTTATTCCTAACAACCTATCCGACCAACTTCCCTCCCAACCTCCAACCAACCTACCCGACCAACTTTGTGAAACAAGGAAAAAATGTTGTCTAGAAAATCACCTTTTCCATGAAACATTTTTTTAGATATTCACCAACAACTCGAAAGTCAATTTTTTAGATTTATCAATGATTTGAAAGTAATTTTTCAAAGGGGTCTTCTTAAAATGAACCTTGGGGACAATTCCTAGTGTTCCTAAACCTATAAGGAGGTCACCAATGCTAGGAACATAGAAGTAAACCTATGATGGAGGTTGGTGATGGAAATTTGTGGTAGGAGTATAGTTCTGAGTTTGAACATGATGGGGGGAGTTATTTTTCCTCTCAAATTGTGTTTGTTGTGAGGCTTGGGAAAGTTATAACTCTTTGATTATTGCCACCAGTGTTGAAATTAAATTTCCAAAAAAAGGTTGAGTACTTATTTTAGGTGTATGTTGTACATTGTTGGGTTGTAAAGATATATGATACCATGCTATAAATTGGTCATTGATGGACCCTGCCTTTTTAGCTCTTCTCTCTACCTTAGGAAGAGGGGGTGGTACCATTATTTTGAAGAAATACATATGTATATCCTTGCACCTTGTCTAAGGATCCCTCTATAGCATTGAGACAGTCATCACTTTGGGTGAAAAACTCTAGAATTTCATCATTTTTTGGGAAGTAGGAGGAAAAGGAATCAGACTACATACTAATCTGAGGTCTAGAAAAAACCCATGGATAAAAACCATGCTATCTTGAAAATGTCATGTTTTTGGAGTTTGATAACTCTAGTTGTGCACTATGGTTAGGTTGATTATCTCCATAATCCTAATAGTTGAATTGGTGTTAAATCATTGAGGATGAGGTGTGTGAGGAGATAGTAAGTTCTGTGAGTAATTCTCAACCCACCCAAACAATGAGGGTTACTGTTGCATATTAATTTGGTGGTAATAGGATTCAAGTGTTAGAATAAAAATGGACTGAGACAGGGGTGAATTAGTCCTTACAAACTTAATTCAATTTCATATTTTCTTTATTAAACCATAAACCAATTAACCATCCATTAATGTGTGTATAACATCATATAAAAAGCATTCAATAAACCATAAACAAGACAAACAATGCCATAAAAAAAATATAGGTGGGAAACCCTCAAGGAGAAGAAAACACACTAAAAATTTTGATTATATTACTCAAATCAAAATTATTTAGTGAGGCACTAACTTCGTAAGGAGAACCAACCATACAAGGAGCACCAAATTCAAAAGGAGGATACAACCCCTTAAGATGATCAAGAACCCACTCATCCATCTTTTAAGAAGATCTATGATGTCTTTTTTTCTGTAAAAAGTGATTGATATCACCTATTCAGCTCACACACCTTCAAACCCTATCTTCTCTAACTCACTTTATCTCTCACTTACTTCACTTCTCTTGGATTCAAAAACTTGCACACACACTTCCAAATGTTCTTCAACCTGTCATTAACTCTCTCAGATCTAAAACTTATCATTCATACTTGTAACACACACTCACATAGGTCAAATGTTTTCCCTCTCTAGAAACTAACCCAAATTTGAATTCAAAGTTCACTTATATATGAAATTTATCTCTAACACAAAGTATTTCAGTCATAAATCATAATTTCTACTAAAATTTTTTTTAAAGATCCAAAACATTCATTAAAACATTCTTAATGGGCCCATGTAGGTCGTACATGCACAAAACCACTCTACTCGATCAAAAGTAGCTCAAAATCCCATCACTTAGATGAGCTAAAACCACAAAATCTAAGAAATATTAGTCAAGCACAAAAAGTCATCAAACATGTGTAATATAACATATAAAAACCATACATGGTTGTTAATTAGCTTACACCAATCAAATAAATCATAACATAAGCCAAAAGGCTCATATCCTTCACCAAACACATGTTTCCAGTACCATGTCTTCACATTTGGGCCTCAAGACCACCCACTATAAAATAAAATATGGAATGTAACCACTAAATGGAATAATAATAACCTGATAAAACATCCATAAATTTTATAGATCATGAAAAATCCATATGTGAAAATCACACCTACTTTCCTCTTCACCAAATCAAGTTGTCTAATAACCGAATTTGAAAACTCAGCTAATTTGAACCCTTTATGACACTTTAAATACCTCAAAATTCCTTCAATATCATAAAAATTCATCCCTCTTCACTCTAAAAAATGATATAAAACACCAACTAATACATTTTATGCCTCATTCACTTCATTCTTTCAGCCTAAGCAATTCTTTCCTGGAAAACCAATAATATTGTTTCTCACAAGCTGACTTGGATGACCCATAAAAATTAATCATCAAGACACAATACATACACCATTGGTGATATCTCTGAATCTTGTTTCAAAACATATTTTATTTCCTTATAACTCTAACTGGAAGGCCTTCTACCAATACCATCTCTGAAAAATACCTAAAATTGCCCCAAAGCTGCATTTTGACTAGTTTTCATAAATAAGGAAATATTTTCCATTTAGAATAATTATCATGATCTGAAAACATAATGGACATAAGTAAAAAATCCCATCATAAAAACTATGTTAATTTATTTTGCAACTCCTCTGGAGAACCTTGTGTGAAACTGAACTTCTTCATAAACTTTCCTATTTGAGTAGGGTCCACTCATCACCACATGCTCTAGAATACCTTTCTAGAAACATTGATGATTAATATACATCATCCAATAATAATACTAGAACAACAAATCAATTCTAGAAACTTATGAGAAATATATCTCATACCTATTTTGAGCTAGGGTTTCAAACACACAACATTTTTTACCTTCTTAACATTCATTCATACAAATGTGACAATGAAATTACCTCATTATTTTTTTGAAACCTTCCTAGTTCAATGTAGAAACATCCCTGAAATCCCACAAGGTCCCATGCAAAGCACACAATTCAAGGTGAGCATCAGAAATTACAAACTTGAGCTAGAAATCACCTTCTCTCGTGGACCCTAAGTTTTACTAAAGACTTACTGTAACATGCAAAATTATCATTCATGGAATTTACTCTTAAATTTTTCCCACAACATCTATGAAACACCCTAATAAAATCATCTCAAATCATTACCATAACTCACAAATTTATGCCTATCACCTTCTCCATCCCATCTCATTTTCATGACTAGCCTTTTAGGGGTTTTGCATGGTTTAGGCTAGGGTCAACTGAAATTATACATTGATAAGGCATCATGGAAACCTCTCCATGGAATGTCTTTAACATACCTTATTAACATCATGAAAAACTTACCTGCATGAATCCATGATGCTCACATGGCTCCACAACTCAACCTTATGCCTCCAAACACCTAAACCTAGTCTAGATGAGCACCTGAATCTTGGTCTTCAACTTGTACCTACATCCTGAAACTCATGTGAGTTCCTAAATAATCCAAAAATATTCTCTTCATACAACTACCATTCTCATTAAGTCACCAAGAAACTCAAATCACCGTACTCCATCACCTATGCTAGCTAGGTCACTTGACAAGGCTTGCTAGATGAAACCATTATCACTGAATCACTTCATTCCATCATGAAACCATCTAAAACTAATTTTCACCATCATAACAAGAAAACTCTAACTCTACTCCATTTTCCTCTTTGTCATTAATGAGATTTTACATCAATGATAATACCTAGAAAACAACATGTCAACAATCTCCCCCTTTGTCATTGATGGAAAACCACTTAAAACTTATCCCCCATTTTATATCAATGATAAATAACATAAATTTACCCTTGATATTAATCCTTCATAGCTTCATAGGATCATCACTTGGTTGGAAACATCAACCAAAGTCTTCATTTTATCTCACAAACATGTTCTTTCTCACAAAAAATCTTATTTTAACTTCTTTCTAACTATGAGAACATTATAACAGACCTAGAAATGAATCATAAACCATGTGAACATGTAAAAAATAATGTATTAAAGCCAAAAACATCATGCATACCTATTTATTTATCTATTTAAACTTATCAATGCACAAACTAGACTAGTTTCTTGCATACCTTGACTTTTCACTTCTTGAAGACTAAGTTCCCTAACCAGAACCTTCAGTCCATTATAAACCAATTTTGAAAAGCCATAAAAGCACAAGAATCCTATGAAAAAACACCTTATGGCTCCCCCTGTATTCATGCCATACCACTCTATTAGAAATACATAAAATTTGGCTTCTTACCTTGCTCACTTGTCATGAAAATGAATCAACCATCTTGCCTCTTCCTTAAAGAGTCTCCTCGATGATTTAGTTCTTCCTAAATACTTGTTTAACCTCTGAGTGTCAATCATAAATTTATTCTTGAATTAAACCTATGCACACCATGATTCTTACCAAATAATCCTTATATACACCTTATACACCTAACTTAAGAGACAAACAATGGACTCCCCCTGTCTTGATAAGAAAATCAGACCTGTAGCAATATTATCTCAGCCCTCCATGTATCAATGTTATACCTAGAAGTATATCTTAATCACTTGAGATAGTAAAAAAAATATGTGATCTACCCTTGTTACCTTATAATCCTCTTATACCACCTAGGACTTAGAAGAATGTCACAAATTATCCTTTTTCTCAAAGGACCTACTCAAACTTGTAGGATATCTTTCAACTCTTTCTTAGTCAAATAGGGTCCTAACACAAAATTTAAGATAAAACAAGATGCACTTGTAATACCATATTAGGCATATATCATCATAAATCACTCTTGAACCATTTTGATTTCCTGAATCATTTTGAGGGTCTTCATGATGACACAATGTTATAGCTGACATATTACAATGCCCTCCCGAATTAAAACATTAAGAATACATAGGCTGAATGTGAAGTTATTGGCAGGGGATAGGAGTAATGATCAGGTATACGGAGTGACTTTGGGATACTAAAGATAACTAGACACACAGAGTCGTGGGGAGTGACATTGCATGTTTGCGTATCTTTAGTTACCAGGAGTGCCTTCCTATATTTGTTCATATTGCTAGTTAGAAATTGGAAGTTTAAAACTGATCTTAAACTGAGAGGACTGGTAGGAACCAGGAAAGACCATTCTAGATAACAGGTGAAGTTAAGTGAAGGACGTATTCCATTGATGTGTATCACATCCAAGAATATGATCATGCAAAGCATGTGAAAATCTTCGGCCCAAAGTATCGCAAGTGCTGGTTGTGTTGTCCTAATCGCTTAATTTAAGATGCAAGATGTCAGATGAATATCAGTAACAGATATTCAGATAGGCTTCTTAAATGGATCGCTTCGATAACCGAAAACGGTTAAGAGAACTGGTATATATAATATACTATGCATAAACAAACATGAAGGATCGGTTGTTGCCAAGTCATGAAATGAAGGATTGATGAAACTCCGAGCCATGAAAATGGAAGATCGGTAGTTTCTCGAGTCATTTACAGCAACATATAGAATCTGTTATAAGATTGAATGGCATTGAATGTGTGTTCCATATTGTAAATATGCAAATAGGGAACATTAGTTTTAAAAGGAAAATGTGTGCTCCAAACTGTGTTGTTTGGGCAAAGAACAATTATTAAAACTTGAATGTGTGTTTGAATTTTATAATTCATAACAGAGAACGTTATCAAAAAAAAATAAAAAAAAAAATCCCTTGTTCTAGTATCTTAAACGGGGATGTTACACAAACAATGGACTCCCCCTGTCTTGATAAGAAAATCAGACCTGTAGAATATTATCTCAACCCTCCATGTATCAATGTTATACCTGGAAGTATATCTTGCATCCATCACTTGAGATAGTAAAAAAAATATGTGATCTACCCTTGTTACCTTATAATCCTCTTATACCACCTAGGACTTAGAAGAATGTCACAAATTATCCTTTTTCTCAAAGGACCTACTCAAACTTTTAGGATATCTTTCAACTCTTTCTTAGTCAAATAGGGTCCTAACACAAAATTTAAGATAAAACAAGATGCACTTGTAATACCATATTGGGCATATATCATCATAAATCACTCTTGAATCATTTTGATTTCCTGTAAACAAGTGATTATCACTTTTTGATTACATTGTTCCACTACATTCTCTTGAAATTCATGTAGCACCACCCTTTGATGTAATATGACCTTCTATTTACTTAATAATTCATCAGTACTCTAATATGAAGAAGTTTTCTTCTCATAAAGAATGAGATACAGTCTTACTAAAGTCACTCTTCATATTTAATGGACCTAGAGCACATTTCTCACATTTGCCAATACCCCTATAAACTCCTGAATCCTTCAACATATACACATTTTTTATGTAAACATAGTAATACAAACTTAATAAGAAAGCATATCTTGGTCAAATTCTTGTAAAATTCATTGATATACTTTCCTCCACATCTTCATGGTAATGAAGGATCCTAGAGAAGACAATATATGATTTTTCAAAGAACAACAAGAGCTCCCCATGTCTTAGTATACTCATACAAACTTGTAGGTGACTTTTCCTTGCCAATATTATCCATTCAACTTTTAAAACCTCAAGATATGGCTAAAACCCAACACTGTATAGAATTTCTAGTTTTATTTAAGGTGTTATCCTTCATCAAAATAATGAATGAGATAATTATACTTCATAGTTACTTAAGAATACATTTTATCCTCCTCATATTTATTTGAGAACTATTATTAAAATTAAAAATGTAGACAACTTTTCCACTTGATGAACACATTTTCTATCCTTCATAGGCTTGATGAAACACATACCTTCTTCAAGCATATTTCACTTATCATAAGTACCTTTGATACAATTTAGATATCATTTAAAATTCAAAATTTCACTTAAAATTTCACATATCTCATGATCATATATTCAACATACATTTTGCATTTTCATATTCTACTTACCCTAATTTAAGAGGAATTCACACCTAAATCCTGATGCATTCTCTTTCAGAAAAAATATTTCCAGATGTGACTACCCATTTTCATACTTTTCATATATAGCTCATTTCACCATGGACTTCTTTGTAAGAATTGATCAACCACAACTTAGTAAGTCTCCAATTAGGTCTTTGGATTATGTTAATAACCATGAATCAGAATTATAACACACTATGGGAGATTAATGATGTATTTGGATATAAGAAAACAAAAAAAATGAAGAAGAATGTGTCAAGATTATATGTTCAAGGTTTCAATACTTGATTCATCCTTTAGGGCCTCCATTTCACAAAAACTTGATAAACCCTATACCAAGGTTTCTTAGAATCCAAAACATGAATAATGGCTAACTCATGACATTTACCCAACACTTCATGAATTGTTATGCATACCCCAAACATATCTCATATCATCTTCTTAAATCACACACATTAATCATCTTTGGAGAAACATCATTATACTTGTTATAGGTCATGTATGTAGAGATACACCCCTTCTAAGCACTCGCAGTGAGTACCATTGACTTCAACCACATATTTAGGTTCATTATTGACTCAGGACATATATGTCACAATAACATGTCCCACGACACCATTCCATACTCATACCAAGACATTATACTCATCTTGACATTCATTTCCTCTTAATAGACCTTAATCACCATTAATATACTTACTTAATAGTTGTAGACCATAGACTACATATTATGATTCATACATGAATTAGGACCAACTCAAATATCCTAAATATCCCTTACAAGACCTAGACAAGACTTGACATTAACTTCAACCATCAGTATCCCATCACATAATAGATAAAGAATAAATACATGACTATTTACTCTTTAGAAGGACTCCATGACCATGACATAGAAACATCAAGAATTCATGCTTAAAACATGACACTCATCATTCATGGATTTCTTAGAGTCATACTACACTCATACCCTGAAGAATCAAGACTTTAAGATACTTCAATAATCAACTTCGAAACTAACAAACTCACATAATGAAATTAAAAAATCAAGATCATTTTGACTATGACCATTCCATGTTTAGAATTTGAGTAAAAAAAAGACATCAAGACACACTTTTAAGCTATAAATACATACCTTGATAACTTGGAGAAAAAAAATCAACCTAGATAGCTCCCCCTCTTCTCAATCCTTCATAAGAACCAATATAAGTCCAAGAATCCTAGTAGAGGAATATAACACCATGATGGTTATAAAATAAATACTTAAAGAGGTCTGAAGCCTTCTTAGAAACCTAAAAATTACTTATCAACTTTTTTCTGATATGAGTTATAAGTCATGCCTTACTTTGTATCAAAACCTACTCTTGATGAGACACCATTATCCCTTCTAAGCTCCCATATATTTCCTTGACTATTCTCATGAATCATAGACCTCTGAAAGCTTCCTTCTTCAACATTAGGACCTTCAAACATTTTATCTTGGATTGAGTATCCATGGTAATATTTTTTAGAAAAATGAAGAACTCCATTGAAATTGAAACATACAACTGAACTCCTACCTTTCTATCCTTCACCTTAACTAGGTGGATCATACAGATAATATCTAGAAACATGAGCTTTCTCATTTTAATTGGATCATACCACATTCTTATATTTCTCACACCTATCTATCTAAGGGTGATAATCTCTATAAAAAATTATACACTCCTTATATCTATGACCAAAACCATTACAAGTGAAACAATAACCATTAAATTATCTTTCATACCTTGAAGCATTTTTCTACCTTACTAATTTTTTCTTTACATTGTCTTTGGTGAAGAAATCCTTCTTTCCATCCTTCACACTTATTTCTCTATACTTCTTTCTTGTAACATTATCTTCTTGCATCTTATCCTTTTCTTTTAGGTCACGACTAAACCCCAAATATTCTCTATCACCTACTGATATTTGTTTTTTAATAAGATCATCAAGATATTTGGAAATTTTCAAAAATTTCTGAAAGGACATGGTCTTCTTACCAACCTATAACAGTTCTACCCTTAGGAATTGTACATCTTCTTTAAACTTAATGCACATGCTCTCTTTATCTTTCAAACTTGAGACTAGAAACTTTACCTTTTCTTCTAGTAACCTGATTGGATAATTAAAATTTCTTGTCTCATACATGTAATTTTATTCTAGATCATGTCTCTTACTTTCATAATCTTTGACCTAAGAACTCAACTTCTTGTTCTTCTATTCAACATGTATTAACTCATTTTGGATACACTCTAGATAATTTTTAACATCTTCCTCCAAATAACTATAGTAACCTAATATGAAATCACCTAATAATGAATAACCATCACTACAATATCTCATGGAATATTTAGTCATGAACAACACCTCATTTCAAGCATCTTCATGATCAGAATTAGACTCATAATCTGAAACACCACAACTATCATCAGACAAGCAATCATGTTCCTTTGTGTAAAATATTTTTTTTCCTTCATCTTATAGTTAAACCTCTTAAAGTTTCTCTTACCTTTGATAAAATTATGATTCTTCTTGTTATGATCATCCTCATTCTATTCACAACCTTCCTTTTCATGACTATGTGGATACTTATTAGCAAATTTACGTACTTCACCACAATGGAAACATTTAAATAAAAGTTTACCTTTAGAATTACTAGATCCAACATTCAATCTTATAGACACCATTGCAAAGAGTTATTCATCATAAATTTCAAGAGAATTATTATCACCCTTGTCTTTGCATTTGGTCTTCATTTCATTTTTCAAAGAAATATATTTCTTAGATGGTTTGGAATCAACAACCCTCATTTCATAGGTAGTCAAAATCCTATGTAACTCTTCCATCTTAAGGTAGTAAAATCATTGGATTATTCAATTAAAGACACTTTAGAATCAAAATTACATGTTATAGATCTCAAAAAATTCTAAACTACAACTTTTTCCTTAACATATTCACCTAACCCTTTCATGGTGTTGACAATATTATCAAATCTAAGATAATATGCAGTAATAGGTGCATCATCATTCATTTTTAGTCCTTCAAATTGATTTCTAAAAGTTTGCAACTTATAAATTATTCCCTTGGAGTATCCTTCATTAAAAACTTGAATTTTATCCCACATAGCCTTGGCTGATTTGAAATGCATCACTTTTACCATATAAGATTCTCATAGACCACACATGATAACATTCATAGGTTTTGAGTAATCACTACATGCATTCTTGTCTACATTACTAGTTGGGGTGTAATAGGAACAATATAACTATCTTCCCCAGCTTTCCAAATATAAAACCATAGGGACATGATATTATTCCTCGTCCTCAGACTCCAAGAAACATAATTCACTCCATAAAACAAATCTCCCTTCCTGTTGGATGAACCACTCTGTTGACTTTCCACTTTTTATGCTTTAAAGGATCTCCTTTCAAGTGATAATTTTTCTCCAAAATTCCCTACTCTGATACCAATTGTGGAAGAACAATGGATTAGGAGGTGGGGTGAATTATTCCTTAAAAACTTAATTCAATTTCATATTTTCTTTCTTAAACCATAAACCAACTAACCATACATTAATGTGTGCACAACATCATATAACATGTAATCATTTAACCATGAAAAAAATACAACACCATATCACAATATATAAGTGGGAAAACCTCAAGGGAAGAAAACCAACTATAAATTATAATTATATTACTTAAATCAAAAGTTTTAAATGAAGCACCAACTTCACAAGGGGCACCAACCCTTAGTTTATTAGAGCACTAACCCTATAAGTAACACCAACCCCTAGTTTAGTGAATCACCAACTCCATAAGGAGGATACGACCCCATAAGATGATCAAGTACCCACTCAAACACCTTTGAAGAATATATATGATGTATTTTTTTCTACAACAACTAATTGAGATCACTGATTCAGCTCACAACCTTCAAACCCTTGTTTAAACTCTTACACACATAACTTTCTCTTTATATGTTCTTATTCACTTTTCTTTGCCTCAAACAATTGCAAAAATTATTTCAATTAGTATTAAAATGATCACTCTCTCTCTCAGATATCAAATCATTACCTTATACATGTTATTCACTAAAATTTTGGTCACTTTTTTCCCCTTTTAAGCAGCTAATTCAAATTTGAACTTAAACTTTACTTTTATACCCTTATCTTGTTTCAAACACATACAAGGTCAATTTCCCTCCTTTGGTTAGAAAAATAAAACTTTAAAAATCATAATAGAATAATTAAAAAAATTCACATTTGACCCATATAGGTCGTCCATTCCCAAAACCACTAAACAAGCTCAAAACCCCACAACCTAGATGAGCAAATACAAAAAATGTAAAAAACAACAAATGAAAAAACTATGATTATTCAATCTCAAAAATTCAACACACATGTATAATATTACATAAAAAATAATTATCTTTCACTAATAAAATAAATCATAACACAAGCCAACAGGCTCATATCCTTATCAAAACAGTTGTTTCCAACACTCTGTCTTCACCTTTTGGTATAAATACCACTCAAGAACAACTCAAATATGGAATGTAACAATTCAATGGAATCCTTAGGACATTTATATCACATCCATACATTTTATATCTCATGAAACATCCATATGTGAAAACCACAACAACTTTCCTCTTCACCAAATCAAGGTGCTTAGAAACAAGTTCTACAAACTCAACTAGTTTGCACCCTTTATGCCACTTTCAAGACCTCAAACAATAGAAGAAAAATTCATCCCTATTCACTCTCTAATTGATATAAAGCATCAACTAATCCATATCATGCCTCATTCACTTCATTATTTCAGCATGAACAATCCTATCCTAGAAAACCAACAATCTTGTTTCTCATAAACTATCCTAGATGACCCATCCAAACTAATCAAAAATATACAAAAATTATACCAATATAAATTTATTTGACCCATATTTCAATAAAATATTGTATTTTCTTCCAAATCCAAGTGGAAGCCCTTCAACCAAGACCATCCCTGAAAAACTTCTTGAAACTACCCCAAAACTCCCTTTTTACTAGTCTTCATAAATAGGGCACACTTTTCCATTTATAATAATAACCATGATATGAAACCATAATGGACATAAATAAAAAACTCCCATTCTAAAAAAAATGTCAATTTATTTTTCAACTCTTTTAGACAACATTGTCCCAAAATGAATGTCTTGAGAACCTTTCCTATTTGAGTGGTGTCCACTCATAACCACATACTCTACCATACTTTTATGAAAACATGGAGTAGTCCTCTACATAATCCAAAAATAATAATAACACACAACAATAACTTATAGACACTTTTGAGAAATACATGTCCTGCCACTTTTGAGCTAGGGTTTCAAACACACAATAAGTTGTCTAGCTTCTTAACATTCATTCATAAAAATGTGACAATGAAATGACCTAATTATTCTTTTGAAACCTTCTTAGTTAAATTTAGAAACATACCTAAAATCCCCAAGGTCCCATGCAAATCACACAATTCAGGATGAGCATCACAATGTGGAACTCAAGGTGGAAAACAACTTCTTCTTGACTTTAATTCACCAAAAACACCTTATCTTGTAAAATCCTCTTCAGAATGACTCAAAATTTTTATCACACCTCTATGAAACCCCTGTTAATCATATTAAATAATTAAAATGTCTCAAATAGTTTTGCATCTTCTCAACCCATCTCATTTTCATAAATATCCCTTGAGGTTTTACATGGTTTAGGGTAGGGTCAATTGAACCAACATTGAAACTCATCATGAAACCTCCCCAAAAGGTCCTAACAACCTTAATTCATCATGAAAAATTACCTACATGCATCTATGAGTTCACTTAGCTCCACAACTCAACCTCAAGCCTCCAAGCATGTAGACCTAATCTAGATGAGCACATAAATCTTGGTCTTCAATATGTATTTGCATCTTAAAACACATGTGATTTCTTAAAAAATCCCAAAAAATTCTCTCCATACTACCTCTATTCTCGTCAACCCACCAAGAAACTCCAACAACAATGCTTCATCACCTAGGCTAGCTAGGTCACCTGACAAGGTTTGCTAACCATGTCATTCTCACTGAATCATTTCATGCCGTCATAAAACCATATGAAGCTCCATGTTACCATCATAATAAGAAAATTTTGACTCTATTACATCATTTTATTTTTCATTAATGAGATTTTACATCATTTAAAACACCTAGAACTCAACATACCAACATTAATATCCAAAATGCATTTGCCATACTCCTGACCCAACATATTAGGGGGTTGTATAAACACCCATAGCATAATGGTAAAGGGGAAGGGTGGATGAAATAAAATAAAATAAAGAAGATACAGAAAGGAACTAGTCCATTACATCAAGTTCATCAATTTTGTATGCCTGAAAATCAACACGTGATCTCAAACCCATCTAAGACATCCGAAATATGATAGATGGGATGGAAAAGTTGTAAATGGATAAATTATAGGTGGGATAGATGGGAATGATAATAATAAGTTAAGGAAATTGGATGTTCTACAATGGTAGAATGGGAATATATTTTTAAGAGCTATGAATGGTTGTCTAACTTGTCCCGGGGTGATGCTACAATCAAGGATGATTGCAGTGCATAAATTGTTATCTATATTAGTTAAATTAAATAAATCTTGAATTATTTGTGTAATGTGAGGGAATCACCCCTCATCTTCTATTTATTCCACTCTAAATAGGGTGATGAAGATTTGTGAGAATATGTATGGAAAGGACAAGTCTTTACCTAGTTAGTTAGCCCAAAATTATTCAACAATGTCTACCTTGTCGTTTAAAGCAAGGAGCTGGCCAACGATAATAAGTGGAATAGGGGAGGTTATGAAGACAAGCCGATGTAAGCCTTTTTTAGTGTATGTAAGTCATATATCAATGTTTGGTTGTGGTATGACTGGATCAAAAACTCTAATTTTTGGTTTTCGTGGACCCTAAATGGTCATGTGGGAACAAAATAAAAAATTTCAAAGATAAAAAATCAATCTAGAGACCAAAGGGGCTGGGAGATAATATCTGGTAGCTTAGGTCACTATAGAAATAAGGGTATTTTGTTCATTCCAAATCTAAATTAATCTAAGTTCCTATATTTAAATAAATGAAACAAAAAAACTCAAATTAAATAAAATAAATTTGACTTCCCCTTTTAATTAACTAATTTTAATTCATAAACATTCAATTAAATTAATGCAAAGCAACAAAATATCTATTTTTTTTGGTATTTTAGGCAATGCTTTAAAAGAAAGTGTTTTCTATTTTGTAATTTGAATTTTAAGAAAATAAAGATATGAAGCTTAATATAATTTTAAAAAATATGTTTTCTAATTTGTAATTATGGATTTATACTTCTACTTGCTTCACCTCAGAATCACGGGAATAAATAAGGATTCCCATAAGAAATTTCTTCTTCCCTGGTAAAAAAATAAAATTCACAAACTAACTGATAATAAATAATTTAAAAGACAAGTGCAGACACAAAATATTTCTCAAGATTATTTCCTTTCTAGATCCATAGGGATAAGTAGGGAAGAAGATTTCAATGGAAGTTGGTTCGTACACAAATAAAACTAGAAATGAAACACCTAGGAATTTTAAAATGAAGAAGTAAAGAATTTATTGCAAAAAATATTCCTCCAAATTCTTGCCCCAAAATCCATAGGGATAATATGAGAAGAATATATCAATGTAAATCTTCTTATGATATGTAAATTATACTCAAGAAAAATGCATCTAACTAAAATATTCTAAAGAAATGAAATCTTTGAAAGAATTATAAATGCACCCCCAGCTTGGATATGTAAAAATAGGAAAATCTTCAAGTATGGTGATTATTTCTTTGGTCTGCTCAGTTTCCTTTCTAAAGGTGAAATTCCAATTGATCTAGAGAACAAATTTGGTTGGTTGTAGAAAAAATTTAGAAGATGTTGGAGCAAACTGGTTGCAAGCTAGCTAGTCACAAATACAAGCACAAAGTAACAAAGTAATGAAATTAGTTATTTTTATACTTATTGGTAGGATTTTGTTAGAGTAACGGTGCAATCAAAATAAAAAATCACCAACCCATGATATGGGTAAAATTCCAGATTTTATAGAAAAATGGAAAGGAAGATGTCTAACAAACATGGAAATCAAGAAGTTCCAAATCATCCTAGAAAAGGGGTAGTCAACATGCTAATAATAGTAAATAGATAAGAGTAGTTCCAAACATATCTAGTAATCCAAAAATCAGGCGAAATGGTGAATAAATAGGTGAGGAAGATACTCACAAACTTGAGACATGCGTACAAAAAATCAGTTTTGATTTTCAGGTAAATGCACAAGGAACCATTGGTATACAAAGAATGGTGTCTATGCAACTTCCATGGTGGTTACAGGACCACTGTGGTGGTTAGGTAACTATCAATCTAGGTATATTGGTAGTTACGTAACCACTATGGAGGTTGTGTAACCTCCATTGCGGTTACATGACTTAAAATCATAAAAACCTTGCAATAAGCAGAAAATGGATTGGAAAGATAGGAAAAATCTACGACAAGGATAAGTAAATAAAAATAAGCATGTTAAGAGAAATGGGAATGGATGTGGACTTCATCATTTTTTTGGAAAAGATAAAATCATCATAAGAGACCTTTACCTTACTACCGATGTGGCACTGTACGTACCCAAAATTGTAGGGTACTGCACTGCCGGAACAACATTACACGTGCCCCAATGATGATACAGGTCTCCTCGCAAGGTGTTTTGAATATGGAAAAGATCGCCAAGTATGTGTTAACATCCTGCATGCCTCGCTTAGCCCCTGCGTGCTTTTTTTTATCTTCTCCCCTCCTTTTCTTTGTGTTTTGGTCTTCAGTGACGAAACTGCTGCCCTTTCTGGGTGGCGGTCTTGTGACCGCCACCTAGGAAGGGCAGCGATCCTTCACACATTTTCCAGAATGCTCTTTTTAATGTGACTCATGTAAATTTTCAATTTTTACCATCTTTTTTCACCACCTTTACTTGTATTTATGATTCTGGTTCCCTGGAATAGTGTTTTGGCATTATTTATGGTTTAAGAGATCAATTTGGTTTTCACCTTTGGGTAAATGGGATTCTATAAATAGCTGGCTTGTGCTCAAGAAAATGGTCCCTCAAATTTTCCTCTGAATTTCTCATTTCAATAGCTTAGCCTTTCAATTTTCCTTAGGATTCATAGTTTCATTTGTTGTATGCTTGGTTAGTGTTATTTAGCTATTAGAAAGCCACATATTCTCCTTGTGCAAGCATTGTTATTATTTCATCCAATCAATTGGAGTAGGATAGTTTGATTTTCAGTAGGAATCCATTAAATTTTCAGGTTCTACTCATCAAATAAGATAGTTTTAGGTTCTAGGCGTTTCATGTTGCATGACTCGCAATAAATCCCGCTAGGAATTGCATAAGCCAAGGTCTGTTCTCTTGTGCTATCCCTCTCCTACTCGCATTGTATTCAGTCTACATCCTAAGCTGCCATTGTTCCAATATATACTTTTGTTGATGCTAGCATTACACACTTTTCTAGATCCACATGAGCATGAAGGAATGAGGAGATCACACTGAGGGGATAAGGCCATACACCATCAGATTTGCCATTGTTATGCAAAATCTAGGTTCAAGCTTTCAAAGTTCTAGTTAAAGCATATCAAATGTAGTAGTCAATCATTTCATTTCAATTAATTTTACTTTTGATATTACTAGGGAAGCTGTGGGGATTGATAGTTTCTGAGAAACTATGATTCACTCCTCACTTCTGAGGTAAGATCGAGAGTCTTTCAAATAGAGTAGATCTACAAACTACATAGACAAGTAGCTATACTCAGTTGCTTTGTCAATTTTAATTGTGTTATTAGTTTAGTTGTCAATTGCCAGATATATTTTATAATTGCTCTTTTAAATTTTGTTCAGTAGCTTATCAATAAAATCAGATTTAGGAATATACATAGACATATCTTGTGTAGTTAATGTATTATGTCATTAGTTAGATTTATATCATTTCCTTCTTACATGAAAATCACGGGACCTAGAGAGCCCATAGAATACGTATTCGAGCCAATCGTGCCTCAACCCAATATTATTATGGAAATAATTAATATAGATCTAAACCTTAGAATCCAAGTCTTCCAAAAAACAACAAACTTACAACAAATCAGCTCACAATTAAGAAGATTAAATGTAGAAGATGACAAAGCGTATATGTTTTGGTCAAACCAGTCAGACTACAGGTTAAACTAGATAAATATTCACATGACTGTAGAAGGGCTTGAAAGAGAGAAAACATTTGGTTGTGATCATTTGGTCCCATAGCCAGACGTAGGAGACACTCTCACGGACATAGATACTAGTTTAAGAATTCAGGTTGCAAGAACACCTGTAAGATACTCTAAAAAGATTGCACAACTATTAATTCTGAACATAGAGGCCGAAAAGGCATACGACTATTAGATACTATGGATTAGGGACTGATTCCGCACATGACCATAGCATGTCCACAACAACCATGAATCTATGGTTGTGACTCACAAATCCCACAACCCAACGAGTCCACAGGTCAATCCGACGTTGACACTAGCCTACACACATTAGTATTCAGATCCACCCCACTTCCACCTATCATCATCACATAGTTATCCTTGTTATACGTAGCAGCTAACAAATCTAAGGATTTCTGGACTGGACCAGAGAATCGACCATATAGTCCACTATACCCATCATCCATTTTCATGACCCTGTCTAGAGACATACATGAAACAATCCTAGGTCATTTTCCATGTATCCCATAACCCATAGATTAAATAACACCAGAGCTCGATATTGATTGGAGCCTTTGAGCAGTCATCCTTGCCAATCGATCTATCACGTCAGTTTAGGTTAGGAGGGCCTTCTTTACCTTAGATTCATATATTCCACTAGTGTACATCGAAGACATAATATTTCCTAACTATTTTGTCTGCATCCCATGCATATTCCATCCCCACCAGCTATCTCGGCATGACCTTGGGAGGTTGGGTGTGAGGAAGAGTTACTTGTAGATTCCCATGCTCGCTTGTCACTTTTCCATCATACAAAATTGGTGAACCCAACGTGAACAACACAGTGCTTCCCCTTTTCTTTATTACCTCTTTCTTCCACCTTCTCTCTTTCCCATTATTCTGTGGGTATTCATATACCCCCGAATATGTCAGGATTCGATGCATATGGCAGACCTCTCCTAGGTCTTAAGGCATACTACACTCAACTGAATAGATAGTCATCACCCTCGCTCTCAGTATGGGGTGACAACTATTCAAATAACCAATTATCAACACAAGCTCCACCTCCAAGGACTAGATATAGTTCATATTTACAAATAGAGGAGTTGGATCAACTCGTACAAATGCAACAAATAGAGCCTTCAGGTTCAAACAATATGACGTTCACAGGAGAATCTGGTTCATCTCCTCAGGTGCTGTTTAGACCACAAATTAGTAGACAATCAGATCCATACCTAGTTTTAGATGATGAACATTCAGTGCGTTGCACTAGGAATGAACAATGCTCTGGGAGTATGTACCCACCTATAGGAAGTTTACAAACATAACTCGAGGTCTCTTTTCAAGAAAACACCTCCATGCCACTACCTATAGGAAATTCCCTCGGTGAAACTTGGAAGGGAAATGATCAATTCATAGCAAGGTATCACATGCCTATACAACCTTAGAATATACAACAAACACCACCAAGGAAAAATACTGTGACTTCACCAAATGAAGTCATTTCAGCTTTAGTAGAAAGAGTTAGAGGGTTAGAGCTTGCTCAAGTGAGTCAAACATCTCAATTCATGTAGGAAGTAAATTCCAATCCTCCACATCATCCTAGCCAAGTAGACCTCCTCAGAGGAATAGGCATGTTGGGCATGCCTCTTCAGTATTCACAACAAACACCAACTAGAACTGTCGTTTCTAAAACTGTTCAGGTGGAGAATATGATACCTCCCAGTCTTGTACAACACAATCCACTCTTGGGGAATAGTCCTTCGTACTTAAACATGTACTCCAAGTCACCACAAGGAGATATGTTCTCCTCTCCCGACATGCTTTCTCAACCAAAGGGGATTCCTTATGCCCCTACAAATTCATACGCTACACCATATCAGCAACCCATTCCACCTCCCCCCTTAACAGGCACCATCAATGGTCGAAACCTATGTGATAGGGACTTATTCAGAGTATTTTAAAGAGCCCTTATACTTCACCATACGAAGCGTCATGCTTCCGAGACCTCTTCCTGATTTTCCCAAATACAAAGGGGAGGGAGACCTAAATACACACATTAAGGCCTATGCCACAGCCATTCAAGAACTGCTTCCTTGGGATGGGGTTATTGTCAAAATATTCCCCAAACCTTGGAGGGCATCGCCCTCGATTGGTATTATAGAATAACTGAAGCTTCCATCCATTCATTTAAATAAATCGTTTCAGAGTTCATTAAGGCATTTGACATGCACAAACTGTTAAGAACATGAATCAGGGAATTCTTGCACATTAAACAAGAGCACAATGAATCTATCGCTCATTTCTTCTAGAGATGGTGTAGAGTCCTTTATTCTTTGGCTAGTTCTCCAAACATGGACCAAATGGAAATATGTGATTTATTCCTTCATTCTCTCAGCAGAGAGGTGAAGGACAAAGTCCAGAAGTTCCCACTAAGGACTTGCGATGAAGTACTTAAGAGCACTCTCTGAATAGATCAAGTGGCAATAGATAGTGGTCGCAAGACGTATGGAGCAAACAGGAGGTTAATCACCCCCAACAAGAATACTACGACTTATCCTAATACCACAAACGTAAATCAAGGACCTAAAATCCTTAAAAAAAATCACGGCGCAATAATCGATGAAGTAAATGACCAAGCTAAAAAGGCCAATGTTATAAATACTCCACTGCCGATTAATAATCAACGAAACAACTTTACTCCAAAAATCAATTCAGTGGATTTTAATCATCCACAACAACAACAACAATGGAAAATCTAGACACAGGGTCCAAGCCAAAACTCAACTGGATATCAAAATCAGAACCAAAACCAAAAAAAACAAATACAAAAACTTAATCCTAATAGGAAACGATTTGATTAGAGTTTTGGACCACAATATATGCCAAACTAGCAACCTACAAATTACAATCCTAACTCATATTTTGGTTTTCACAAGATTCGAGGCCACGACACTAGAACGTGCCATGACTACAATAAATTCATGCAACATTTGCCAGAGGAGCAAAGACAACTTTTCATAGATATGTTCTTGGCAGATCCTGTGTCACCAGCACCAAATACTTTTTCAGGGGCAGTTTCCCATCAAAATTCTCCCCTCAAGATCTTCAATGATCTACTCCCAAGTCACAATGAAAACAAATTAAATCCAAATGGGACGAACAAAGGTGTAATGGTAAGAAATAATGATTATGAAACCTCAACTTCACTAAATCCACCTGTTGCACCACAATTAGGAAGTCAACCATAACCCAAGATAGTAATTTTAGTAGAATTAGATACCAAACTACCCATGGAAGCCGTAATAAGGACATGAGAGTATTCCTCTTAGCCAAGTCCAAGTTACTTGCTAGAGACAGATAACATCCAACAAATGTTAGTGAAACTTGTAGGTGCCTATGATCTAATTAATGACCTAACAAAAACCTTCTCTCACATCTCCTTTTTGGATTTGCTGAGGAACTCTCTTTCCCACAGGAATGCTCTTTTAGAGGCATTAGGTTTAGGTCATTTAATTAACATCACTCCACCTCCTGAAACACAGGTAAACCATATAGACTTTGATATCCCCCCTTCAGGATGGCCGAATAGGGATACTGAGTTTATTTTGGAAATAAACAAAATGCTAAAAGACGCTGAGATTGTACGCAGAGGTGATCCGGCATTACATTTGTAAGTGTGGGTTTATAATAATTATGTTAAACACGTAATGGTTGACGATGGGGCAGCAGTTAACATAGTCCCCTTCTCTTTCTTTCAAAAGATAGGGTGTGGAGAAACAAATTGTTCCATGACTCATAATACGCTAAGAGGCTATGATATCCTTAAGGCCACTTCGATTGGAACTATAATACTACCAGTTACCTTAGGACCCAAAACAATCCTGACTAAGTTTTATATTATAGATCAGGAAACCAATTATAATATGATCCGTGGCTGACCATGGATGCACCGTATGAAGACAATCCCTTCTACGTTATTTCAAGAAGTAAGGTTCTTGCACTTAGGGAAGATATTCGTATCCAAAGGCGATTTAAAACCATTCGATATACACATAGCTAACTTAAAGAAAAGACTGGGAATTCACTCTGAGTTTGAACTCCCAACAAACCAACTTAATAAATCAACCGACGTGAAACCAGAAGAAAAGTTGGTACCTACAAAAAATCTTCAGACTATGAGCCTAATCAAGACTGTCCCAGCCCCCAAGGATGAGACTAACATTGTATAAATAGTATCATTAGGAACTACTACGAAGATTGTAGACTTACTAGAACAGGATCTACCAATTTTCCTACCATTTGATTCTATAGGTATGGGATATACCCTAGGTGTTGGTGCTCTTCCAGAAGAGGATCTCTACATGGTAGAGGTAACCAAAGTAGAATAAATTGATGTAGCAAATGTCCCAACGTACATCTTCCCAACTAAATATTGGGCTCTCCATTTCGATAGAGCAAGATGTCATTATGAGGCTGGGGAAGGTGTGATCTTTACTTCTCCTGAGGGAAAGATCCTACCATTCACCTTTAAACTAAATTTTGAATGTACAAAAAATGGCACGGAGTATGAAGCCCTCCTCCTTGGCCTCATCATAGCTAAAAGGCTCAATTTTAATGACATCAGGGTGTTAGGATACTTTTAATTAGTAGAAAACCAAGTCTCTAAGGTGTATGAGACCAGATCTAAACACTTATAGCTCTACAAAACAGCAGTATTAACTTTGAGCAAAGAATTTGACTTCATATCCATTGAAGCAATCCTGCGAGGACAAAATCTTCTTGCGGATTCTAAAGCAACCTCAGCATCATGCTTCACCCCAAATAGTGAGTTAGAAGATACCCATTTCATGGTATCGCTTCATATTGAACCATTAGTGAAAAAAATGTCAAACCCTCTTTTAACAAACATATCTGAGAACAAATCTACTATCCTAGACCATGTTGATAGTGATAGAGCCACTCTGGCTTACTTAAATGCCTATGCAACGTTACATCTCACCCATCACAGGGTATATTTGTCCTTAATCCCACATTCATCTTACTACTTCGGAAATCTCATGATAGAGCTTCCCCCATAAAAGGAAATCAACATAAACACAGTAGAGAATGGAGATGATCTAGAATTACCTCTAGCCCTGCCTGAGTTTGAAGAAGGTAACACTTCTTTAATCGAAGAAACAATTGATATAAACATTAGAATGGAGGAAGAACCAAAGATCTTGAAATCAAGATCCTCATTAAATCTAGAAGAAATAGAAATACACAGTCGAATCCTCAAATAACATCAGAAGGCTTTTGCATTTAATTATAAAGAAATGGCAGGGGTTGCACCACACATCGCGGTACATAACCTTGTCACCAAATCAGATGCAAAACTGATTAAACAAAAATCGAGACCAATGAAACCCAAGGTATCTATCATGGTGAAGGAAGAGGTAATGAAACTCCTCCAAGTAGGATTCATCAAGCTAGTTGACTACTCTCAGTGGGTGTCTAATATCGTCCCCATTCTTAAAAAGAATGGGAAGATACACATCTGCATAGACTTCCGAGACATTAACAAGGCATGTCCTAAGGAAAACTTCCCATTACCATCCATTGATGTCATCATTGATGCAACAACTGGCTTTGAGCTTTTGTCTCTCATGGATGGATTCTCAGGATAAAATCAAATCAGAATATCCGAACAAGACCAAGCCAAAACCATGTTTATAAATCCTTGGGGAACCTATTGCTACGCTATTATGCCATTCGGTCTCAAGAATGTTGGCACTACATACCGGTGGGTAATGACATACATATTTCATGATCTTATTCACAAAATCATGGAATCCTATGTAGATGAATTGTTGGCCAAGGCCAGGAAGCATTGCGATCACCCGGAAGTACTTCGCATCATTCTTTCACATCTAATAGAATACAGAGTTACACTAAACCCAGAAAATTGTGTTTTTGGTGTGACATGAGGGAAGATCCTTAGTTACATTATATTGTCACGAGGGATTGATGTAGACCCAACAAAAATCTAGGTTGTTCTTGAAATGATCCCACCGTCGGATGAATCTGGAATCAGGTCTTTTCTTGGGAAACTCGGTGCAATCCAAAGATTCATCCCAGATTTAAGATTTTCCATTCATCCAATCAACAATCTACTCAAGAAATTGTTGGTGTCGAAACGCAGCACTCCTGGGACTCTGCAACACGATGGGTTGAGACTCTCAGTGCGATTGCACAACATGGAGCTTTTCCCAAGTGTGGGACCTTGCGAAATCGGAAAAGCTCTCTGGATGAAGGCCGGCTCCTATTCCTCTATTCAGATGCACCAATAAAACACAGAGGTTTACCCAAAAAAACTTAATCTAACTACCAAGGAGACAGGGAGAGAGAAATGCATAAAAATAAACCTAAGCTAAGGAGGTGATGCACCGAGGAAGGTTGGACACATGTTTTGCAAGATTAAACACAAACCACATAGATGTAATACCACACCATGCACAAGCAACCAAAATATAATGAGAGATCAAAATAACATCAATGAATATATGAGAGGGTTTAAAATCAATCACAGACATACATATATTACTCAAGGATCAATTCAATACATTGCAATGGCCAAGAGGCAAAAAACAACATTACAATCCATATGGGAGGCTTGAAAACTCCACAAATTCTCTTGCAAGCAGGAGAGAAGGGAGGGTACAAAGCAGAAATTCCCAACCTTGAGAAAAAGCCCCTCCTTACATTTTATAAAAGGGAAAGAGATGCAGAAGTGAGAAAATCGAGATTTTCCCAACCACCTCCAAGACTGCGCCTATCTCCATTCATCATGGCGGTAGGTAAGAACCTCAACCACCCAAAAATGGCGAAATGTCATATTTCCCGCGTCAGGTCCATCTACCAATCAGGTTCGGGTTTCTCCTTTGCATCTGCATCGGGTTTGGAGGATGCCTCGACATGTTTTCGCCCCGTGTTTCTCCACCTCCGAAACCCGATTTGTCTTACGTCGGATTTTCCAACCCTTGCAACATGTTCTTTGTTGTCGGGTTTGCGGAACCCTCAAGCATCGGGACATCCTTTGCGATCTACATGTTTCATGTTTCGTGTTTCCTAAAACTGGAAACCCGATTTGCCTTTGATGTCGGGTTTTCCAACCCTTGCGACATGCTTCTTTACCATGTTCTCCCGACGTGCTTCCCCGATGCTGAGACCCGATTTCTTTGATGTCGGGTTTTAGAGACCCCCCGACATGTTCCTGCGCCACCGAAACCCGATTCCTTTTACGTCGGGTTTTGGAGACCCAAATACATATTTTCTTTATGTTTTTCCACCATGTTTCTCCACCTCTGAGACCCGATTTTCTTTGGGTGTCTATATTTACCCGGGGGGTAAATATATACAACAATTTGGTGACTTAAGGGGTTACCTGCCTGCTAGGTAGAAGATCAATGGCCTTTTAGCAATCCATTGGGCATGGAGTCATGAGAAAGCCTGAAAACCGATCTGAACTTTGAAAACATCCTCCTAAGCCACTTGAAACCCATTGAACTTAGAGTTGTTCTCACCAAAATGCCACTGAAATGAACTGTGTCAGAGCAAGCAACACCAAAAACTATGTACAAAACTTAAAATCATACATCCTCCAAATGGAACATGCAGAGTGTGAAAAAGCACTTCTTCTGCTGAAAGCAAACCTACCTACTCTATTCTAACTGCAAGTAAAGGCAAGATAAACAAACCCTGCAACTGGTTGTGCAAAATAACTTCCTTTCTTCAAAATTGGAAGCCATGCAATTGATTTGGCACTGATCATGGCTGTTTGGATGGATGGAAAATCAATAAGAAGCTGGTCTTCTATCCAAATCATCAAGGTATCAGCTGAAAACAAATCCAATACCTCTTTTAGTTGCTCTGCATTTGGATTGGAGAGGTATGGCAGCTGATCCTTGGTACTTTGTAGTTCACCCTCATGCTTAGAAGCAAGCATGACTGGTTGTGACTCTTCCTTTGGCTCCAATGGAGCCAAATACCTGATTGGGAAAGGCCTGATCCGTTCGATATGCCCATAGCTCTGATTTTCAACTCCAAAAATGGAGTCTTCTTGTAGACCCCCTTGGATGGATGATGTGGAAGAAATGGTGGAATCCTTCTTCCCTTTCTCTTCCTCTAATGAAGAACATGGAAGATTAAAATCTTCCAATCTTGGTTCCAAAGAGCCGCTATAAGATGCAGGCTGCTACAAATAAATGTTCTCCTTCATGACAGCAGGCTCTGGTGTTTGGTATGTGGATAATGAAAGAGAGAATGGTGGAAACTCAACCGGTTCTTCTCCATCAAAACAACCCTCCAAATCTGACAGGTAAACTACCTCATTGTTGTCCTGCTGTTCGTGTTCAACTTCCTCCATGGTTTCCCCTTGATCTGCAACTTGACCACCATGGTTTCCTTCACTCTCCAATATTGAGTTTGAGAGATCAAACTCGTCTTCAGTTTAGAACTTGGGATAGGTGAAGTAGAAAGAAGAACTGAAGGTTCTCCTGTAGCCTGCTTTGTGCTCAAAACCATTGGATTTGCACTTTTCTCCTCCACAAATAGGATGTGCTCCTCTTCTTTTGCCTTTGGAACAGCTTCTCCCTCCTCTATTACTCAAAGGCAATCTTGCTCTTGATATAACTCTTCCTCCAGCATGAAGTTTTTTAAGTCAAACTCTTCAATCTGCTGCTCTAGAGGAGAAGTAGGGGCTACAAGATCTTCTTCAGAGCTTCCTTCCTTTTGCTCTTCTTCTGCTGGCACAAAATCAGTCTTAACCACCATTCGTTCAACCTTAGCCTCTTCTTCAGGCTTTACCAGCAAAGGGATCTTCTCAATTCCAAATTTAAGAGCCAAAATTACTAAGCTCTTAATCATTTCTTCTTTTCTTGGCTCTTCCTCTTGCTGTCCTTGATGACTGATTTTTTCAATTTATTCTTCCCCACATGAAATTGGGAATGCAAAAGGAGGAATGGGTTGAAACTCAACTGATTTTACAATTTTTTGTGGTGGTGGAGGTAGTGAAACCTCTTGTTTCTTTGGAGGAGGAGGTGTTTCTGTTAGCTCTTGTGGAGGGGATGACTGTTTGGAAGGCAAAAGGAAAGAAGAATCGAGATGAGATGGAAGACTGAGAGGTGGAGACATGGATTCAACATTTGGGACAGCAGATGGAGAGTTTGAAACTTGACACTGCTGAAATGATACAGATTGGGAAAGAGGAAAAGAAAAGGTATGAGATGGTGTGCCTACCCGTTGACAAGGTTGCTGAATACTTCTCTCATACACCTCTATTCCCTCGATCCACTTTGCAAGCAAAGGTAGCGTTGCAATCATGAAGTCAAGTTTCTCTTGAGGGCTATAATGCCTTGGAAAAGGTTCCACCCATGGACAGGGTGCTCCACAACCGATTCCAAATGCTTTCATTTGTGCTTGAGCCCTGGACTGCACCATCCCCACCTCCATTTTTTCGATTTTCTCCAATAGACCAGCATCTTGCATCTGATGGTCTTCGTTATATGCATACTCTTGCTCTTGGAAAGCTCCATAGCCAAACTAACTTTAGCACTGCTGTTCATATGAGTATGCATGCTTATCTGGAGGATTTGTGAAATATGTTGGAGGTGTGATATACTGCTGCTGTTGGAAATGTGAGTCCCATGATGGAAATGAAGTCATGGTTGCACAACTTCATGGAATGGAAAAGAATGAAAGAGATGGAAAGAAAGATGGATGGAAATGGATGGAAACAGGTCTGCAACTCAGAGAAATGGGTTACTGATCAGATGGAGTCGCTAGATGTGTTTTTTGAATATGCCTCTAAAAGGCTGGAATTTGCCAAGTTACACACCAAACCTAACAATATTGAAAATATCATTTAAAATTTGAAGGACCCAGAGGAGACAAACTTCAATCCGGAATTTGGGCCTTGTTGTGCAGCTATGGATCCCCGAAAAGCTACAGGCGGAACTCAGGTCATGCGATGTAACTCACAAAACCCGAATGCTATGTGTCGGAACTTGGAACATGTCCGACATCCCTCAAAACCTGAAATTACTGCTTTGATGTTCTCGGACCCCGAAAACCCGAAATCACTAAATACCTGAAATTTTGAAAATCAAAATATCAAAAATCTAAAAGTACCCTTTTGAAGGTTACCCTCAGATCTACCAACTGTTGAAATTTTGACCTATTTTGAGCAAGTTAAGCCCTTGAAAATTGATTTCGGAGTTCAGGCTAGGAGGTGCAAAATCTGAAATTTGTAAAAACTGTAATTTTTTGTGCAAACTTCATGAAAACTCCTTCAAATTTTGATGGAATGACCTCTTGGTCCCACCGGGCGTGCCAAAACTGTTGGTGTCAAAACGCAGCACCCCTGAGACTCTGCAAAATGATGGGTTGAGACTCTCAGTGTGATTGCACAACATGGAGCTTTTCCCAAGTGTGGGACCTTGTGAAATCAGAAAAGGTCTCTGGATGAAGGCCGGCTCCTATTCCTCTGTTCAGATGCACCAATAAAACACAGAGGTTTACCCAAAAAACTTAATCTAACTACCAAGGAGATAGGGAGAGACAAATGCATAAAAATAAACCTAAGCTAAGGAGGTGATGCACCGAGGAAGGTTGGACACCAGTTTTGCAATATTAAACACAAACCACATAGATGTAATACCACACCATGCACAGGTAACCAAAATACAATGAGAGATCAAAATAATAGCAATGAATATATGAGAGGGTTTAAAATCAATCACAGACATACATATATTGCTCAAGGATCGATTCAATACATTGCAATGGCCAAGAGGCAAAAAACAACATTACAATCCATATGGGAGGCTTGAAAACTCCACAAATTCTCTTGCAAGCAGGAGAGAAGGGAGGGTGCAAAGTAGAAATGCCCAACCTTGAGAAAAATCCCCTCCTTACATTTTATAGAAGGGAAAGAGATGGAGAAGTGAGAAAATCAAGATTTGCCCAACCACCTACAAGACTGCACCTAACTCCATTCATCATGACGGTAGGTAAGAACCTCAACCACCCAAAAATGGCGAAATGTCACATTTCCCGTGTCAGGTCCATCTGCCAGTTGGGTTCAGGTTTCTCCTTTGCATCTGCATCGGGTTTGGAGGATGCCTCGACATGTTTTCGCCCCGTGTTTCTCTGCCTCCGAGATCCTGATTTGTCTTGCGTCAGATTTTCCAACCCTTGCGACATGTTCTTTGTTGTCGGGTTTGCGGAACCCTCGAGCATCGGGACATCCTTTGCGATCTGCATGTTTCATGTTTCATGTTTCCCGAAACCCGAAACCCGATTTGCCTTTGATGTCAGGTTTTCCAACCCTTGCGACATGATTCTTTGCCATGTTCTCCCGATGTGCTTCCCCGACGCTGAGACCTGATTTCTTTGATGTCGGGTTTTAAAGACCCCCCGACATGTTCCTGCACCACCGAAACGTGATTCCTTTGATGTCGGGTTTTAGAGACCCGAATACATATTTTCTTTATGTTTTTCCACCATGTTTCTCCGCCTTCGAGACCCGATTTGCTTTTGGTGTCGGGTATTTGGAGACCCGACGGGTACATCTTTTCAACATAAATGTTGGCGGGTTAATTGGAATAATGACCTGCAATGATGCTTTCGAAGTAGTTAAGTATCCTTCATGTTTTCACCACCCATGTTTCTGCCACCTAAACCAGAGACACCGATTTGCTTTGGGTGTCTATATTTATCCGAGGGGTACCAATATATCGCAAGCCTGTATGTTGTGTCAATTATGTTGATGACAAGAGTGAACAACTTGATCTATTTTAGAAAACGCACATTAGTTGATGATAAAAAATGTCCCTATATGCAAGTTGTGTTAGTAATTCCTTGCCATAACTGTCCCTGCAGGCATCAACATGCATATGGAAAGGCATTACATGCCAAATCAAGGAAATGACGGTCAGTTATAAAAATAGACCATTTACAATCCTATCCTCATGCAAAGGTCCTTGTCTAAGATGCCCTCTGGATGCGCCTCTCCCCTTAATGAAAGAACTCTTGAATGAAATTTTGTAAATCAAAATTACTCTAAAGGTGTGGTGATCTTGGCATACCCTGGTTAGATGACATTTCCTATAGTACCCCGGTGATGCTCAGTTGATTTGGAATTTCCTGATGACACTGCACTTTTATTACGTAGATTCCCCTAGATCTCCACAATAACTACTGAACTTTGGCTTGGTATCCACTAATAAGATTGTCTAATTGCATATAATATGTCCATAACAAGTTCCCAAATGAAGTGGTAAAGACACATTTCTTAAGGTGGTTGAGGGATTATCATAGCTAAATATGTCCAACATCTCTCAGAACATCAGCCTCAAATTGTTATAATGGTCTTTTACCAATCCATACATAGTCCATTCTAAGGTAGTGTTGACACTTGAAGAAATTTATAGATGATTCTCCATGAATCTCACAGTGGAATATGTGGAGGCCACTTTAGTGGTCATGCCACCACTCGCAAAATACATCGAATGGGCTATTTCTGGCCCACTCTAGAACACGATGCAGTAGAGTTTGTAGGCAGGTGTCATAAATGCCAAGAATTCTCCAACGAGATTCACATGCTGACATAAGTAGCTCTAGAACCAATCGCTACTCCATGGCCCTTTTCTACATGGGGCCTAGATTTGATAGGGAAATTCTCTCCCTCATCTATAGACGGCCATAACTTCATAATCATTACCACTGAGTATTTTACCAAAATGGGTAGAGGCTATGCCTCTCACCATTGTATCAAGTTCTGTTATCGCCGAGTTCATTTTGAACCAGATCATTTGCAGGTACAGTGTCCCACAAATCATTATCGCAGATAATGGGACTTCCTTTAAGAATGACGATTTTCATGAACTATGTAATAAATTTAAGATAAATCATCATACAGCCTCCCTGTATTACCCTCAAGCTAATGGACAGGCTGAAGCAACAAATAAAACATTAAAATCCATTCTCCTTACAAACGGTGAAAGAAAACAAAAAAGATTGGCATTTAAAGTTATACCCGGCCTTGTGGGCTCACCAAACCTCAATAAGAACACCAAAAGAAGCAACTCCTTTCTCACTGGTATTTGGAGTGGAAGAAGTTCTCCCACTTGAGGTTGAAATACCCAGTCTCCGCATCTCATTACAAGGGATTCTCGATGAAGACGCTTATAGAGAAGCACGTCTCTCCCAACTAGAAATCCTAGATGAAGCTAGGTTAGAAACTGAACAATGGAACAGAGTCTATGTTGTCTGGATGTTCCGGCAGTATAACAAGAAGGTCTATGAACGATACATATATGAAGGTGATCTAGTTCTAATACTAGACAATCGGATCGATAAAAAGACCGAAAAGGGGAGGAAATTCCGGCCCAAATGGTTGGGCCTATACCAAGTCATGAAGGACTATGGAAATGGTGCATATCTTTTATGCACACTGGATATAGGCCCAACCAATGTTTTAGCCTAATTTACGGTTTTGAACTCTCTTGGAATTTTGGACATCTGATTCATTTGTTTTTTACTCAAGATTTCAAAGGTTCATTTGAATTGTTTGCTGACTACCTTCAACATTTATTGTCAAGAGGACCCCCCATACACCTTTGATATCTTTTATGCACACTGGATATAGGCCCAATAAATGTTGAAGGTGGTCAGCAAACAATTCAAATGAACCTTTGAAATCTTGAGTCAAAAACAAATGAATCAGATGTCCAAAATTCCAAGAGAGTTCAAAACTGTAAAAACCAAAAATTTTCAATCATGTGGCCATCTACGGATCTAAGTCTAGATAAACTGCAAAACAAGTAGCATTCTAAACTATGGAGTCACTTGAGTAGATTAGGTTTGTAGCATCCTAATTTGGTTCCACCAAATCTTTGTCTATCTCTCATCACTACCATTCAACAAATTTCATAGCTTGTGCCCTTTCTAGCTCTTGGTGATGAGCCCTCGCATCTTACTAGTTACGTGGAGATAGGAGTGGGGCAAGTTCATCTGCTCATTGTACTAGGTTATCATCACATTTTGTCAAAAACAAATATGAAGTATCAAAAATTGCTTGTAGAAACTAAAGTTCAAAATCACATTGTGTCTACATTATCATACATCAGCATCACGAAATACAAAACGAAATAAAATATTTGTATCATTTGTTCTCCATTGCATACATTCTGAAAAGCATATAAAAACAACATCATAATTTACATGTGGAAGCAAATCACAAGAAAATTTATACCAAGAGTCTGATCCAAAAATAATATCTATATATATAATCAACGTTTCTTGTACAATGCCATCATGCACTAAGCATGGTCAAAATGCTCAAAGAGCCCAAGAAGTACAAAATACATCATATAAACAGTCTGAGAGAGACAAGAAGCCTCTCAACCCCTATGATATCCCTCTGATGGTGCCCAACCATGCCTTGGACTCCAGCTACGCCGGTGCTCTGAGTGCACGGAGGACTCACGGTCCCGAGGAGCAGCTGCGACCTTGCCATGAGAGTGACTCCTCATCAGGTGCTCTGCTATCCTATACCATACTAGCTTGGTATGGAGAGAAATCACCATCCTGGCTACATGATAGATAGGGGAAAAAATGTCGGTATGCCTACCGGCTACTAAAGGCTCCCTTGCATCCATGAAAATCTCTGTGTGGGTCTTCTCCATAGGGATCATCGAGGTATCAGTGCATACCCAGCGAATCAGGTCTCGTCACTCATCAGCAGTCTCTACAAGCAAAGGATAAAAACTCAATTAGAAATAATCAAGAGATAGAAACAAATGTAAACAAAAGGAGAGATAACAACTAAGGCAATCCTAACTAGAAACAAACATTAAAAGGAAGGATGATAACTCACTCAAATCTCCAGGTCTCCAAAATGGATCTCTAGGGTCGACACCTGCCACAGATACCACTACTGACTAGTGCACTCTCCTTTTCCTGGGGCCACATAACATCCTACTACAGACTCATCCTCTCCACCCAAGCCCTGAGAGAGTGGATCCTCTAAAACCAGAGTCACCCTCTCCGTACTCTACTCCATCCTCTCCACCTGTAAGATATCCTAAGTGTCATGCCACTCATGATCATTGTCCTCCTCTCTGCCTGACTCACTGATCTCCTCCTCCATCTCCCTCCTGTGAACTCCTCAGACTCAGAGTCTATATCAATGGGGTCATAGTTGTTGTGGGCAGGACCGGAGGCAATCTGAAGTAAGGGTTCTTGAGGAGCACCAGCTCTCCCTCGAGCTCGTACTACCCACCTAGCTACAATGGGGATACCAGGAGTAACAACTATCCAACCCCAACCTCTAGGACCTCCCCTAGCCTCTCGAACTGATCTATATATCGACACCACTGGGGGAAGCATACCCACGTAAGGTAGGCCAAACTACTGAGGCACTCGACTGAAAGGATGTATCTCCACCCTCCCCATCCTATCAACAAGCTTCCCTGTGGTGGAGCAAGAAATCAAAGTAAGAGCCTTCTCACCCCATAAACCTTCCATGGCCTGATAAGGTGTGGCCTCCATGTCATCAGTGGTCAAGGAGGCAACTGGCTGATGAGGTGCTCTAAGCACTGACATGTCTATCCATCTGGCTACCCTCACAACTCCAGGATCTGCCACCTCTACACCTCTCCCAAAGGGGATGAAATGCTCATAGACCTAGCTCATAACCAGGGTCGGATGGCTCAATGACTACCCCTATAAATGGACCACCCAGTACAAATCATGATAGGTGGTCCCAAGAATGTCAGCTCCCCGGGCGTAAATCCGGCCATGCCCCTCAGTCTATGCAATGATGGGGGACCAACAATACAGTAAAGTGTCTCCTTCCTTGTCCCTGATCAATCTTGAGGCAAGGATCCCCATAATTTCTTGACAAATCAAGGGGATATGCAGGATAGGAATAGATTGGACCCTCACCCCCTTCTTCAAACCAGTGGAGATAACTGCATCTCCCATATATGAGGCCCATTGTGCTGTCTAAGCCCATGACCCTAATGTCTCAAGAGTGAGCCGTCTCCTGATAATTAGGACCCCCAAGATATGGTAAATGTCCTCCAAAGTAATGGTCCACTCACCCTGGACCCCTGGTAATCAGAAAGTGTTCTGATCAGCATCCCAATATGAAAATAAGTCACAAAGTATGTGACTAGACGGTGCAACATGCAAGACCCGTGATATGCGTAGTATACCGGCCCTCTGAAGAGTTTCCTACTCATCCTGAGAAAGGGCATCCAATACTGCCAGAATCCAATCACACTCCCTCTTCCAGATCCATCAAATATACTCCTCCTTCGCCTGCATACACCCAAAAACACACAAAACAGAGTAAGTTAGTATCCAAATGACATTAGAAAAATCATGAAAGCAGGTAAGGATGCTAAAAATGCAAAAAAGAATTCAAATAAGTGTTATTTGTACATTATGTGCAGGACCACCACCCAGAGCAGGGTGGTGGTTCCGTAACCGCCGCCCTGATCAGGGTGGGGGTCTCGTAACTGCCGCCCTGTTTAGGGTGGTGGTCATGTCCCGAAAACCCACACGGATCATATGCTCTAAAAACAGCTACAAAAGAAAAATAAAGACCATTTTGATTCAAACAAGGCCTACCTAGTAGTGCCCCCCCTAGTTGACCCTATTAAAACTAAAATTTTAAAAATAACCCCCCCATGACAAAGATTTAACCATTTTAACATTTTGAAGACAAAAGTGGTAAATCAAGAAAAACTAACCTGTGATCTCGTGGGTCAGTGTTCCACTCATGGAGGCATGATCATGATCTCGCCCCGAACGTTTTGACTATACTCTCATGAGAAACTATCACCATGGGTCACAAAGCTCAAAATCAACCAAATCAACATGTACAAATGAATAGGAAAATGGTCCCACTTTTACATATATAGCAACCTGACTTGTTTTGAATGCCCCTTTTCGTAGGTTTGGAGTGCCGACGGAGGTAAGTTCTTATCCCTTCACAAATAGTACATCCTCATTTCATATTATTTTAATATTTATTTTCTGATCTATTTTGTCTATCTGCACTTGAGTTTTCTTTTCATTTTGCAGGTGGCAGGAATTTTGGATGGCATCATTCCGACACATAGACATATCAGGTATAACTTCTAACTTCTCATTTCGGGACCACCATACTTGGACCCACTGTTTTACACCTCTTCATAGCTAAAATGCTTCTCTGAGGGGGCAATATGTACGTACCAAAAATTGTAGGTTACAGCACCATCAGAACAACGTTACACGTGCCCCAATGATGATACAGGTCTCCTTGTAAGGTGTTCAGAATTTGGAAAAGCTCTCCAAGCATGTGTTAACATCATGCATGCCCCGCTTACCCCCTACATGCTTTTTTTTCTCTTCTCCCCTCCTTTTCTTTGTGTTTTGGTCTTCAGTGATGAAACCGCCGCCCTACGTGGGTGGTGGTCTTGTGACCGCCGCCCAGGCAGGGAAATGGTCCTATAACCACCACCCTGCTCAGGGCAGCGGTCCTTCACGAGTTTTCTAGAATTCTCTTTTTAACGCAACTCATGTAAATTTTCAACGTTTACTATATTTTTTCACCACATTTGCTTGTATTTATGATTTTGGTTCCCTAGAATAGTGTTTGACATTGTTTATGGTTTAAGAGATCAATTTGGTTTTCACCTTTGGGTAATGGGATTCTATAAATAGCTGGCTTGTGCTCAAGCAAATGGCCCCTCAAATTTGCCTCTGAATTTCTCATTTCAATATATTAGCCTTTCAATTTTTCTTAGGATTCATAGTTTCATTTGTTGTATGCTTGGTTAGTGTTATTTAGCTGTTAGAAAGCCACATATTCTCCTTGTGCAAGTGCTGTTATTATTTCATCCAATTAATTGGAGTAGGATAGTTTGATTTTTAGTAGGAATCCATTAAAGTTGTAGGTTCTACTCATCAAATAGGATAGTTTCAGGTTCTGGATGTTTCATGTTGCATGATTCGTAATAAATCCCACTAGGAATTGCATAATCCAAGCTCTGTTCTCTTACGCTATCCCTCTCCTACTCTCATTATATTCAGTCTGCATCCTAAGCTGTCATTGTTCCAATATCTACTTATATTGATGCTAGCATTACATGATTTTTTGGATCCACGTGAGCACGAAGGAACGAGGAGATCACACTGAGGGGACAAGGCCACACACCATCAGATTTGCCACTGTTCTGCAAAATCTAGGTTCAAGCTTTCAAAGTTCTAGTTAAAACATATCAAATAGAGTAGCCAATCATTTCATTTCAGTTAATTTTACTTTTGATATTGCCAGGGAAGCTGTGGGGATTGATAGTTTCTGAGAAACTATGATTCACTCCTCACTTTTGAGGTAGGATTGAGAGTCTTTAAATAGAGTAGATCAGTTATCTGTTTATTTAGAGTAGATCTAAAAACTACACAGAAAAGTAGCTATACTCTGTTGCTTTATCTGTTTTAATTGTGTTATTACTTTAGTTTTCAATTTCCAGATATATTATATAATTTCTCTTTTAAATTTTGTTCAGTAGCTTATCAATAAAATCGGATTTAGGAATACATAGATATATCTTGCGTAGTTAATTTATTCTGTCATTAGTTAGATTTATATCATTTACTTCTTGCATGACAATCATGGGACCTAGAGATCCCAAAGAATACATATTCAAGCCAATCATGCCTCAACCCAATATTATTACGGAAACAAATGATATAGATCAGAACCTTAGAATCCAAGTCTTTCAAACAACAGCAGACTTACAAAAAATCAGCTCACAATTAAGAGGATTAAACGTAGAAGACGACAAAGCATATACGTTTTGGTCAAACCAGTCAGACTATAGGTTAAACTAGATAAATATCCACATGAATGTAGAAGAACTTGAAATAGAGCAAATGTTCGTTGTGATCCTTTGGTCCCACAACCAGACGTAGGAGACACTCTCACGAACATAGATACTAGTTTAATAATTCAAGTTACAAGAACGCATGTAAGATACTCTGAAAAGATTGCACAACTGTTAATTCTAAACATAGAGGCCAAAAAGGAAAACAACTATTGGATAATAGGGATTAGGGACTGATTCCACACATGACCATAGCAGGTCCACAACAACCATGAATCTATGGTTGTGACTCACAAATCCCACAACCCAATGAGTCCATAGGTCAATCCAACATTGACGCTAGCTTACACACATTAGTATTCAAATCCACCCCACTTCCACCTATCATCATCACATAGTTATCCTTGTTAGACGTAGCAGCTAACAAATCTAAGGATTTCTGGACTAGACTAGAGAATCGACCATAGAGTCCACTATACCCATCATTAATTTTCATGACCCTGTCTAGAGACATACATGAAACAATCCTAGGTCATTTTCCACGTATTCCACAACCCACAAATCAAATCATGCCAGATCTTGATATTGATTGGATCCTTCGAGTAGTCATCCTCTCCAATCGATCTATCACACCAGTTCAGGTTAGGAGGGCCTTCTTTTCCTTAGATTCACAGATTCCACTAGTGCGCATGAAGACATAAGATTGACTAACTAGTTTGTCTGCATCCCACATGTATTCCATCCCCACCGGCTATCTTGGCACGACCTTGGTAGGTTGGGTGCGAGGAAGAGTTAAAAGATAAGAATGGTTTTTGGATAGTATGATTGATAGGATTATAATAGGTTGTATATTTTTTAGTATTTGGATGTATTGGTATAGAAGTGGTTGAACTTGTAAGAGATGAGGGTGAGATTGGGACACCACTTGAGGTAGATTCAATAGGGGATGTCCATTTGTTATAAATCTAAGCACTGAGGGGGGTGAATCAGTTCTTATTAAAATTTTGTGCAATTCAAAAAAATTCTAACATCCAAGTTGTAGATTACCTTAGTTTTGATAATCATGTATATTCAACTAAAAGAGAGGAAAGCAACAGGTCATTCATGAACACATGTAGATACCAAATTCAATGTGGGAAACCCATAAGGGAATATATCCCACTAAAATAAAGAAATAGGATTATGACAGAAATGTCCTGCAACTTGGAGCTAGAACTCAAAAATTTAGCTAAGCTACTACTCAATCTTTGACAAGCTTCAACTTTTCTCAAATATTAAACTCCCAAATTTGGTCCAACAACAACTGACCTTTAGTAAGCTTTGACTTACAAGGAAGCTACAACTTCCCACATGCTAAGTTGTAACTTAGAATTTATCATTTTTTTGTCACACTGAAACTATTGTCTCATAGAATTGATAGTGATAGCTAGATTAACTCATACTTCTTTCTTCTCTCTTCTTTTTATTTTTTCATAGATTTAATACACAGACACCCTTAAAAAACATGCCCTTATCTCTACACTCTTTCAACAACTCTCCATTTGAAAATGACTTCTCATTCCTCTCTCTGTAGCAACAACAATATTTTCATGCTAAAAATTTAAGCTTAAATAAACAAGAAAGACTCCTAGGCACGACTCTTGAATTTTCATTTTTTATGACTCTTCACATGACCATTCTTCCTTCATAGAAATTTTTGTTTTCAGGTTGAAAAATGGAAATTATTTAACTACTCCATGCAACTGAATTTTGAGCTTCTCCATGAGCTCCTTCACTTCTAATAATGATGTTTCATGTTCCATGACTTTTGAGCTTCCTCACAGACTATCCCAATTGAGACAAAATCATGTCAATAATTTCTCCTTCATTTCAAGATGAATCAACATTATTTATTTGGAAAGACTTTTTCAATCTCCTTATAGACATTACCTACAATTTATGGAATTTTTCATTGATTAAAATTTAATTTTTGATGATTTTCTATGTCATATCAAACTTTCATAGTCTCTCTAAAATATGATCTAATGAAATATCTCCAAGCTTACTTTGCAATATCAAACATTTTATAACCTCAACTGATTTCTGAAAAAAATGAACCAATGAGAAGCCTCCATATTTACTCTATAACTCACTTTGATTCATAAGAAATTTATTAAAATGTGAAGCCTAAATCAATTAGACAGCTCCATGCACATTTTTGGTGTCAATATTTTTTGAGTACGAAGAAAAAAACAATCAAACAGTTCCACACACATTATTGGTGTTAGCTTTGTCAAGGTACAAATATTAAACTAATAGGAATAATACACGCCTTTGCAATCTCAAACTATTATTAACCCCCACTGTCTATTACGAGAAATGAGCCAATAAAGAAGCTACATGTATTTTGTACTATCATAATTTTGTATTTGACCAATGTGACACATGATTCAATAGATAATCTCCACATACCTTTAATATTTTCACAATGTTAGTCTGTATATTTGCTATCTCTATGTTAGAGCACAAAAAGCAATCCAATCAGAAGGTTCCATGCGTATTTTCTTTGAAACTGATGGGAGGACCCAAAATTTTATTTAAATTCAACTAATTCTGGAGGTATAAGTCCATTAGACCCCAAGTTCCTTAAAATAACCTGAAATACTGACATGTAGAACCTTCCATCTCCATTGATATTTCATCGCATATCCTATTGACTTTTCAACCTTTCCCATAACTAAAAATATATAACATTTGGTTAATTCAACAAACCTCATGTCCTCCAAGTGCATCTACTTAAGCTCTTTCTAGAAATCCAACATGTGTTAATTTACTGTCTTAGATTTTCTCTGTGTGTCTTATTAAACTTTGGTCGCATGTCCCTAGTTTCAACCATGTCTTCTTATTATCATTCGTAAGGACCTTTAAAACTTTGAATGACCATAATTTCCTTGAGAGAGCTCCAAATTATGCATAGTTAGACTCATTGGAAATATCTCATTGAGTTATCAAAGATACATACCTCCACGACCTTCAAAAATTCTTGCATAGTATAGAACAATTATTTCAAATCTATAGAGAATATGATCCATGCATACAACCTTCTCCATACCTTCAGTGGATGTCATCCTCACTATTTGAGCTTGTAGTGCTCTGAAACCAGTCTAGAACCATCCTGCAATCTCATAGACCATTATAAATCACTATTAGACACCTATCTACATGAAACTTCACTCCTCTTTTTTCATTTAACATCAATTAAAACACCAATCAATGCAACAGGGCTCAACACTAGTTGGTAGAGATGAAAGATGATTAGGTTAAATATGTAGATATTGGTATAGACATAGGTATAGATGAAATTGTAGATGTTGTTACAGATGTAGGGGTAGGTGTTGAGATAGATTTGTATGTAATTGATGTCAGAATAGTAGATGTAATCTTAGTCGATGTGAATGTAGGTGAGGATGTAGATATGATTGTAGATGTAGGAATAGATGTTGAAGTGGGTGTGGATGTGGTAGATGTGGATGTAGTAGATATGGGTGTATTATATGTGGGCGGTGTTATTAAATCCTAACTTAAATTATTGATTGTATGAGCATCATGTTCTTACGATGTGGGAGGATTAGTTTAGTTATTTTGTGGATGATTAGGGAAGGGATGATTAAAGAAATCCAATGGTTGGTTAGGATGGGAATTATGATTGTTTACTTGAAGGTCCCATCCATTTATAAGTCATTTTATTAGATCGTTGAAGGTGGCACATTTTTCAATATCATGTATGTGGACTTGATGATGTTTACAATAGTGTTCTTCGCAATACCATATAGGTTTGGGATGTAAATCACCATTAAGAGGAATTTGGATGAGATGCGCATCCATGAGTTTTTCAAAGATGGAACTATAGGATTCTATGAGGGTATTTCATCTAAGATCCCTTTGCGATGAGCTAACATGGGATGTAGGTGTCGAAGAATATTTTACGACAATGACACTTTCCATATTTTTGGATTTATCATTATGGGTGAAGGATGATTTAGTTAATTTATTTTTGGGCTTGTTGGAGTGAAGATTGACATGGCATTGTTTAAGGTTTAATAATTCTAATTTTCAAGCCATGGTGAATTCCTCCTCAAATATTTGAAAATATTGGATTTGAAGAGTGGATGAGATGTGTTTTTCACATGATCTATAAAAGATTTTGATGAGCTCGGTTTGGGGAAGTGAGAAGGATAATTGATTTATGATGGCACGCCACCTAGCGAAAAAATATATGACTAGTTAATCATCAAATTGTTTGGTAGCAGAGGTCGATAATGGTTATATTTCATGTGATGTTAAGGGAGAAGTGCTCCAAGAAGAGATAAGCAAGTTGGATGAATGATAAAATATAATTTTGGGGGTGTCATTGTAACGGTACAAATTGGGGCTAACCAAACAATTACATGGGGAAAGTGCAAAGCATGAGATATTTGTCATGGGAGATGAGGTAACATGTGTGCCTAAATAAACAAAGGTGTTTTTGAGGATCCTCCTTACTTCTGAAATTAGAAAATTTAGGTAGCTCCTAATGAGGAGGATGGTTTGACAGGGACAAATGGGTTAATGGAATCATTGTAGATTTGTTTATAAGTGAAAGTGATTTTAGAACCCAAAGTAGTAACTTCAAAGTTTTCCAGCCTACTTAACAAGGCTTGCATGGGGTTATTAGATGTATGAGGGTGACAGTATGATGGATGAGGTTGAAAATTAGAAGAGGTGGATGGGTTTGGTTGTGGATAGGATTGGTGTGGTCAAGGATAAATAGGAATTTGTGGGGGTGGTTGATAAGCAGGGATATAATTGAGAGGTTGTTATTAGATACATTGTGCGATAGTATATTGAGGAGGGATATAGATGAGTGGGTGATATTGAGGAGGTTATTGTTGAATGATGGGAGGATAAAATTGGGGATGTGTTGGATGAGGTGGTTGAGATGTTTGGATGGGTTGGTTAAAAAATATTTGTTGAAAGATACTTTAGAGTGGGGTTTGATGGGTTTGAGTTGACTCCAAAGGATGGGTTGTGAGATAATAACAGTGGTATGGACTTGTGATGTGAAGGTAGACACCCAGATTTAAATGTGATTCTCAGTTGGTAGAGGTAGTAGGTTGGATTCTTGAGGATTTTGGATGGGGGAATTGATGAAAACATTAGATGAAGAAGTGATAGACATATAATACGCAAGGATAATATTAATGTGAGTTATATTAGGAGGAATTTGGACCACAAATTGAGTGGATTGATGGGTTTGAAGGATCATGATAGAATACTCATGAGATCCATGTTCATGTTGGGATATTGTAAGCTCATTCATGTCTCTAGGAAAAATGACGAGTTGAGAAGTGAGGACTTGGGTGGATTCAAGTTGTAAATGATAAGCATATAGATGTTTAAGGGGAGTTTCATTGATAGGAAGATGGGTGTATTTATGGATAATATAGTCACGAAGGGAAACATGATTAATGTTAAGGAGTTCCTATAAATCCAATCATCTATGATAGTAGGAGGTCCAAATGTCTCTAAAGAAGTGGAAAAAAGAGGTGTGGCTGGTCTAGAGGGAATATAATAGTGCTATAAAAAATGATTATTTTCAATATGGGGATGAGTTTAAACCATGGGGGGATCACTAAAAGGGATCATAGAGACAATTTGTTGGTAAATCAAAGATGAGGGGACCAAAGGAGTGGAGGAAACAATCGGAAGAGTAGATGTTTGTTGAATAAGATTGCTGGAGGTGGGGATGTTGACAGAAGAGGTAGAGTGTTCCATTTTTTAACTTGAGATAAAGTAAGAATGGACATGAAACAAAAAACAAGAAATTATGCTGATTTTTAAAATAACAAAAAAATCAGTCAACAAAGTATCAATTATCATGTTTATTTAGAAGAGTGTGAAGAATAAAAATAAAGGCTCAAAGGGAACCTAAGAAGTGGTCAATCTAAGGATGGTTTTTGTTTTTTAGGTTGGAGTCCTAGATATACCCAAAGGTACGTGAGTCACAAATATGTGATGACTACCAGTATGTGGTTTGGTATTGGGGCCTACCCTCTCACTTCACACATTGCAACGATAAGGGTGTCGAACTATTAGACAATATACCAATAGTAAAATAAATCATAACATGGACATAAAACCACAGTGGATTCCTTATTGGATAATGAAATCCCAATAATTCCACTATGTAGGATACTTTTTAGATGTGTTAATTTATTTGTGAGTTTGGTTATGAGTGGAAGAAGTGTGAATGTAAAATATTACCTCCTACTTAGACCATGTGAGAAATAAAGTATGAAGGTGTTCTTTTTAGAACCAAACAAATTTGAAATTTGATGAGATCACAAAAATAAAGGAGGGAAAGAATATTCAGAAAGAGAAAATAAGGACAAAAATTAGGAATACCTGGATAATTTGTTTTTTCCTTATTCCATATTAAGCACACATGGTGTTGATCTAAGCAAGAAAGATCTGCAAAGTACACAAGAAAAATATATATATACCTCCATAATTAGTAGAAATAGAAAAATAGAAAGGAAAATGAAATATGGAAATAAAGAGAGAACTCACCAAACATGATACGTGTCTCCTATCAGGCATGCTAGAATATTTGATGAGATTTCCTCCTCATGTTTAAATTTAATGGAATGGTGTGCAAGAAACTAAGAAAATAAATACTATGGGAGGGTTTTATTCTACCTCTTGATGTGGATGATGATAGTGATAAAGAGATGGGCATAAATATCCTCTTGGAAAAAAGATTGATAACCTGCACAACAAAGAGAAGCTAAACATGAAAAAGGATTAGTAGATAATATGGTGGGTGTTTTGAAAATTTCAGTCCTGAGAAGTGGTAAATTCATAGGGATGGATGTCAACCCAATTTGATAAAAATATAGATAAAAGATAAAAGATGGATACCATGTAGATATAATAGAATCTGAAAAGAAATCAGAGATGTGCTAGGTAAGCTAAGACAAGGATCTAATAATAGTAAATGGTGATATATAAATAAAATCAATCATTATTGGGTCGAAAATGATCAAATAATGATAGATCAAGTCGATGGTGACTGCTGCAGAGTAGACCAAAAGATATATAGAAAAATAGATATTAAACTTTATATGAAATGGTAGAAATGTCTTGGATCTAATGTTGAGATGTTGAGGAAACAAAAAAAGATGCAAGAAATATGTAGATCTGATAGAGATATAGATCAGGTCGATGGTGACTGGAGAATATCTCACATAGTTTATGCTGATTAGGATAAAAAGAAAGATATGGGCTATTAGTGGGGTGGATCATTGAGACATATAAGCCTAAAGGGTGAAAAATATGGAAGAACAGGTGGCAGATGTGGAAGAACATAGAAAATAGAGATGGTTCAGATTGAGTTGATGATGAACAGGATAGGTCGATGGTAACCGAGGAAGGATTTTGGGTTTGATGAGCTTGATGGATGCAAAAAGGGGCTATGAGAAAGGATAAAGGGTGGTATATATGATATAAGGGCTATAAGACAACTAACAAACTTGTAAGACTGGTGTAAAGGATGATGAAACAATAGTAGGGATTCCAAGAGAGTAATGGACTTCAAACCTTTAAGATGGCATAAAAAACTCCAAGATAGCTCCAAGTTGATGATAGCTTCTCACAAGAAGGCCTAATATCTAAAATTTCATCCTCTTGATAGAGGGGGGAGAGGTATACTTATAGGGTCAATGGTAACCCACCTAGGTCACCATCATATATAGATGAACATTAATTTGGGTGGTAGATATGATGATCAACTCAAAACAAGGGTTCTTATAGGGGTAGATTAGGGTTTCAGATGGTTTAGGTGGGTTAGGGTTGTATAGGGATGATAAAATATGGTTGGAGGATAAGAAGGCATTCAATGAGGGTAGATGAGAGCCTAGGCATGATAAATGAGGTCTTTATGGATGTGATTAGGGTAATGGATGGGTTTAGGGATGATTAAATGTGATTAGGGGTTGATTAGGGGAGATAAAATAATGATAGGATTAATATGGCGATTAAATACAAAAATGAGACATTAAAGGAATAAAAAGGATTTAGGAGGTAAAGGGGAATTTGATTAAGAAGAGAGGTATGTATGTGTAAGATGAAAAATAAGGCGAGAGAATGTAGGATAGAGGACAAGCATACCCAAATTGGGTGTCTATAGTAACCAAAATATGTTGGTCTCCACCTTTTACGAGAGTTATATAAAGATAGTGAAAGTCTTCCTCCATTTCCGGGGTAGCTAATTGTTGGCCTCAACTTGAAGTGGGCTTATTCTTCTTTTTTTATTTTCTAAACTTTATTTAATCTTTCCTTTCTTTAATTTATTTTATTTAACCTCTAGTCCCTTACTAATATTTAATTTTCAATATTTTTCTCTAACTCCCTTTTCTTTAAGGCTATCCTAGCCTTCTCTTCCAAAATCGGAATCATTTTTTATTTTGTGTAATTGTTAATTCACCTAAATCTCTTAATATCTATTTTATCAACTATGAATTTTTTTTGTTATTCCTTTTCTTCACGTCATCCTATTTTTTTCTAACCCTACCATCACCCCACAAGTTTATATTATTTATATCTCTTGGATCACCCACTTTCATTTCCATCATCCCGCAGTGACTGTCCCCTAAAGTAGTTTTCATGCACTTTTAATTAATCCATTTTCTACCAATAAAATGTGGATTAAAAAGGGAATTGTTGGAGACATATTCCTCTAGATCCAAGTAAAAATTTGGCCTTATTTTAATCAAAGCTAGTCCAACCCTAAATTTCCCATGTGATAATGAAGGAATCTAGTGTAGTTTCAAACCAGTAGTCAAGGGCCCTTGTCCACGATTTGTCAAGATATTGGAGTATTTCTAGTTTATTTTGAGTCCACTTAAAATAATCTTGTAAATCTGTTCATGACCAATCTCTTTTATTTGTTGTTGCTAAAATTCAAGGCCATAATATATGTAGAAATTGGGACAAAAATTCCTCTCCAAATTATACAAATAAATCCGCTTCAGTTACCTTGTAAGATGTTTTGAGTCTTCTTACTTCCTTTTTAATAAATATGTTAATATGATTTTCACCCAATCTGGTATCTCTGTTAGCACGGGTTTCTAATACTCTCATGGTGTATTTTCCTAGAAATCTAGTTAAAAAAAGGAACAAGGGCTCAGACATAATTTTTTTTACCTTAAGCCTCAACACATATGTGAGGGTTAATTATTTCACCCTCTTGTTAAGTATGTACCAGGAGTGCATTCAAAATTATAAAGTAAAAGATATTGAAATCAAATAATATAATACACATTGCTCATTGAATCAAACATCTTTATTTATTTATTTAATATAAATATTATATATGTCTTTCAAATCCATCTCACACACTCTCATTACATCATGCGTTCATCCTTTATCCTATCTAAGCTCTACCTATACATCTCATTCATTGAATATTATTATTCTCATTGTATATCCAGCTATTACATTCAAGTGGAATAAGTATCTTGTTATGCTAATTATCCAAAAGTCACTTCTTTTAGTGGTGAATCTTTTGGCTTATTTTATGATTTATTTTTTCTTTCAGTGGCCTCTTGTAGGCTTCCCTGACTTTTCATAGTCTTTGACGACTTTTACAGTGTTTTGTAACTTTTTCAGAATATCATGGATTGTATAATTTTCTACAAATTTTGTAGTATTTTTTGGTTTCTGATTTATTTCTTCCTTAGTTTCCAAAATCGATGAATAACCTTTTCAATAGTAATGTTTTTTCTACATTGGTTTTTTAAATTTCTTAAGGAACCATATCACTAATGTGAAATTCATGAGTGTGGAAGTTATTATTGTAAGTGTACTTGATGCATTATTGATACACACACAAATGTTCCAAGGCTTGTATACATCTATATTCAAACATTTAGAGGTTGTATAGTCATTTTTTCATAGTCATTATCTTTAATAATGTCTTTTACGAAGACCTATAGTGATGGAATATCCAATTCTAAAGGTAGGAAAAATTCTCTTGTGTATACTAGGGAGAAATGGGTATCATTAGTTAGTTTACAAACACTAGTATGATAATCCCAAAAACCTTAAATGATTTTGTTATGCCAAAGAATTCCACATTTAGCAACAACATTTTACAAGATTTTCACAAGTTGTTTATTGGTGGCCTCATCTAGAAAAATAATAAGGGGTGGAAAAAGTATGCTTAATACAAAATTTGCCACAAAATTTATTAATTGTGTAATTATTAAAATAATGGCCATCTCCTAAAAAATGATAGACAAAACTCAAAAATGAGTAAGAATGTGTGCAATTAAGAAATGACATATATCTTCACCAACAGTTAACTCGAGGGATATTGCTTCAACCCACTTAGTATAATATTCATTAGGAGTGATAATAAAATTATGACATTGGGATGATTCAAATTTAAGCTTACCAATGAGGTCAACAAGCCAAATGGAAAAGGGCCATGGAGAAACAATGGGGTTCTAAGCATGAGATGGATCATGGTTTAAATTATTGTGCCTTTGACATTGATTATAATAATTTTTGTATTCATTATAGTTTTATTCCATTTTTGGCCATTAATATCCTTATCATAATAATTTATGAGACATTTATTTCCTACTAAAGTGGCCACAACACTCATATCATGTATTTTTGAAAGGTATAAGTGTATTTCATCTTTCCTAAAATAATGTAAGAAACATCCATCAAAGGAATGTTTAAGTAGTGACTCGCCCCTAAGAACATAACTAATAGCCTCCATATAAACTCAAATTTGTTAATTTACTCTTTGAAACAAATGATTTTCACAATGAACTCTTATTAAGATAAAAACAACCTTTTCATTCCCACTTAGTACATTTTGAGGTATTTTGTTTATATTGTTTATCCTTTCACACTAATATGCCAAAAAAATTTGACATAAAATCCATATCCTAAGTCAACCTGATAGGATACAAACTTCATTTGAATTTTTTTTCATCCCTAGTCAAGGTCGTACAATTTGGTCAGAAAATTATATATGGTCATGATCTATCTGCATGATTTTGCACTAGCATATCATCTATCTCTACTTTTAATTATAAATTCTCTTATGGGTCCTTTAATCCTTCTAAGTCAATTTTTTTCGATAATTAATCTATGGAACCCTATATAAGAAAGCTAGCACTACCTCATTTATAACCCATAAGTCCTATAATAATACATTGATAAACTCACTTCGAACACTTGAAAAAGATACCCAAGGCTCCCCAAATATTACAAATGATCATCCACAATCATTAGGGAAACAATATCTATAATTATGAATCTTTTTACCAGGTCAATACATTAGTATCTCTCATTTACAAGAACTTAAATATCCCTTCTCCAAATATTTTAGAAAGATAAAATTAAACGAAGTATTGTCAAAGAAGTTTCCAAATTTAGTTGCATTCATTCAGATATCACATGCTAGGTGGAGAATGACATGAAGTTTGAGGTCTCCTCTAAGTAGTGCTAACATTGGTGGTGCATGGGGGTTCCCACAACCCAACTAACATTTTTTACAGGTTTTCCCATTTTTGGATATGGTTTTAGATCATGTTATTAATATTTTTAGAGATTTGAAAAATTACCAACAACTAGGATTTGATAGTGACATACATTTCCAGGATGGTGAAAGTATGAAGAAGTTACATATCCATAAACCAAGTAGGTCCAATACCATTCCGTAGGGTCAAGATCATATAGATGGTCCTGATAGATTTGTATAGTCCTTCCCTGTATTAGTTTCCAATCATAGTTCTCGAAACAAAGCATCATCACACCTATATTTTGTGGTTTTAGAAGTTTACACTCCCAAAAACTCCTAGATCCATCTATAATCAGCTAAGTGCACTCAACCTCTTGTGTTTTTTAATTGCATATATTGTTTTATATCTTAGTTACAAGTATTAATGTGTTTTTGTGATATTACATAATTAATTTTGGAGTTTAATTAATATGAATAACCCCTCTAGTTCCCTTTACATCCTTCAACGTACTAATTTAACTAATTTATATATTTCACATTATCTAATAAGGGTGTAAACATTTTGTGGACATGACTTGTGACTTGATATTTTATATACTCTTCCTCTTTAATTTTTTTTGTATCTATCTTCCTATTTTTATTCATAATTTCATGGTTTCTAATGCTATGTGATATTTGTATCAAGATCATAGGCCCACATACTCATAGTTGAGGTTACAAAGGTAACCCATTTTCTCATCCCTCGTATAATCCTACCAATTGAGTGCCTAATGTTTAGCCATATTCCACTGTTGATATCTTTTCCAACTTCATTTTCATTATTAACATTGATCCTCTATAGGGTGAAGGCTCTAATAATAACCTTGATCTTCACTCTCATTATCTACTTGAAGATGAAGCACAACACCCTACACAATTCTTTGAATAGTATCCTAATAATATTGATATTCACTATAAGAGATCAACTTCAGTATGCTCCATAATCTCATATAAAGACATATTATTCCTACATGTATGGTGCCTACATCCATGGGGGAACCTAATCTATCAATGTAAAATGTCTCTATGCCTCTTCATGTAACCAATGTTGATACTACACATCCTACATCCACTCGTATTGGTTTTTACAATAATTTTTCTAACACGCAAGCTATTAAAACCCTTGTTCATATATTACAAGTTCAAATATTACAATTACAACAAGGTGTATCCATTTATTTTCATGTAAGAGATTATGCATAGTTTCTTCACAATCTACTTGTACCCAAAGTGGTTTCTCACCATTTTCCTCTTAGTTTCATTTCTCTTAAATTCCCAATCTATGAAGACAAAGGAGACCCTACCAAGAATATTCAATCATTTCATATGGTTTTATTTAAATATTCCTATTAAGACATCTTACTCAATAATATATTCCCTATAAGTATTACTGAATTTTCACTACAATAGCTATATGATCTCCCCACACATTAAGTGCACTCATTTACTACTTTGGAAATATAATTTTGGCACAATACTCTATCAACATTGGGGAAACCATTTCTTATGCACTATTGTATAAAATGTGACAAGGATATAATGAGCTTATCAATGATTATTTCCTATGATATATGACCATACTTATTCAAATGAGATATATTCTAGCTAACAATGAGTTACAAAACCTTTTTACACAAAAATTGCTTTATCCCCTATAAGAACTGGTCATATTTGACAAATTTTGATATTTTGATAACCTATGTCATATAATTAAAGAGCATGACAATTATTTATTACATATTAACAAACTAAAATACATTTTATCACTCCTCCTAATACCTCTAATGCCAAGTTTTCAAGAAAATCCAAATTCAAAGGAAATACTAATGATACCAAAGATAATTTAAAAGATACTACTAATGTTATTTCTAAACCACTTAAGCTCTAACTTCATCCCACACATTCACAATTTACTCATTACCATATGCCCCACACATTGTATTGAAAAAATTACTATAGCATAATCTCGAGTCTCTCCCTCAACCATTTCAGGCTGATACAATCAAGCCTCAAAGGAAAAGTTTCAATGTAAATGAATATTGTGATTATCATCAATGTATTAGTCAAACCACTGATCAATGCATCAAGATTAATCATGTCATTCAAGACCTTATTGATTCTAATGTCATTGAATGGGATGATCTCATTGAATCTTCTAATTCAACAAATTATAATTTTAAATTTAAAGTCTTCAATGATCCACTTCTTAAGCATGACATTGAAAAATATACTCTAGAAGTGCATAAAACTTATTATAAGGTGCCACCACCACCCTCTTATGATCTCCAGTTAGATACAATGATTGAAATTGTCACTCACACATCACATCCTCCACTACTTATCACTTTCAATTAATTTGATATAGACATCACACCTGTTTAAGATAATTTATCCATCCCTATATCTATTAATCAAGTACCTATATGGGGTGTTTTGGTTTATCCACATAACAAGGATAATGTATTCTCTCCCATGATACTTCAATATCTTGGAATTTATACACAAAATATCACATTCTATACTAATTATTGCTTTTAGTGTATCATTTTATCTATCAATGTCAGTTCCATAATCAAGTTTCCTTATTCATTTACCTTATGTAACTTTGACCCAACTGGGAGCTTAGTACCAATTACTTTCATAGTGACCCTCATTTGGTTAGATGGAATAACACTTAATTCATATTAACCTTCGTGCATTTGAAACATGGTATTGCATACATGCTCATCCATTTCTATAATATAATAGTGCCTTGAGCATATATCTACCTTAGTAAAGAAAATAATATATTTCTATTCATCCAATAATGCATAAATTATATGATTAGGAAACTTATCTTCAAGAGTGATCTTTTTAAAGCTCCTATATTATGGGAATCTTCTCTCTGATTCCTCATTTTTTCTAACCATAATCATTAGAGATGAATACACATTTTTAATAGGACAAAAAATGCACGATTCAACAGTTTCTGTGGCCAAATTTTCCATTTCTATCATTTTTTATAGGGATAATTGTAAGGACTAATATAAGATGGGTACTTCTTGGAATAGATTAAATGTTATGATCATGATCTCATATAAGAGGTAGGATATTTGGTTTCTAAAAAAAAAATGATGTTGAATAATATCCTGAAGATCTGATGGAGTATTTTTTTCTATGTCATGTGCTTCTAAGAAATTTACTTGTACCACTATATTTTAAGATCTCTTTTAAGTAAATTCTCAATCCTATGAGAGCTAATAATTTGGTTTGGTAGGAACTAGATATATTTAACTTTGTATGTTTTCCATTTCATACTAAAAACCATAAATAAGTGATCTAGAGGATTTTTTCACACTTTTTATGTTCTCAAAATTACCTAGAACCTATTCCTTATGAAAAAGAAGGTCAATATATTTTTGGAGGTATATTGAACACTGAAAATTGACACCCTATACTCCTGATACAGTCAACACAAAACATGATTCTACAGAGAAAAACCAATGCATAAGAGACGTAGTGACTGGACATGTTGCAAAAATGGAAAATGGGTCATCATGGAATCGAGAAGTGGAATGGAGTAAAAATAATGTCATGTTTTCACCATAAGTCTTCAATGATATAAAAAAGGGTTTTAAATAGTGGGGGTCCACTTTCGCTTTAGGGGAACTGGCCATCATAAAGTTTTAGGTAGCTCATCGAGATAGGAGATCAAGTTGGGAGACCTTTTGACTGAGTTGAAGGTATCTAGCTCATCCACCTGTTGGAAGCACAGTGACTAAGAGGGAGGGGTGAATCAGTCATACAACATATACAAATTCATTTTCCATTGCTTAGATTCATCATTCAACTTAACCATTCAATATCCATAAACCATGTAAAGTTATTATGTGTGAAATAAACAATCACATGTGAGATAATCAAAGGAGAGAACACAAGACACCATATATAAATGGGAAACCCTCAAGGGGAAAAAACCCATTGAAATCATTGCTTATACTACTTACAGAAAGGACTTGCAAGAATATTAAAAGTCCTACAAGATTTTTTTAATGTGGCACAAACCCCACAAGGAGCACCAAACCCTAATTTTTTTCTAACATTACACACAATAAAGGAATTTATAGAAGCACCAACTTTATAAGGAGTTCCAACACTTATTTTAGTAGAGAACCAACCCTACAAGGAGCACCAAACCCTATTTTAGTGAATAATCAACTCCACAAGGATGCCACAACCCCCTAGGATGAATAAGCACCAACTAATCTTCTAGAAGATGTTTGATCTTTGATTTTTCTGATGCTACAACTGATGGAGATCACTTATTCATCTCACAAACCCTAACTCATACCCTTGGGCATCAAACTTGCTCTTTTTCCTTCCTTCTCAACTTATCTTGCTTCTAATATCTTGCACGCATGCTATAAAAATATCCTCAACCTGAAACACATTTTATCTTCCTTCAAATATTTCCTTCATACCTGAAAGTCTAGCTCACTAAATGAGCTTAAAGTTCACTTTTATATTAAAGTCAACTCACAAATCCAAAGTATTTCATCCCATAATGATAAATTCTACCCATATAACCTAATTACATTTAAATAACATCATTACAATAGTCTAACATGACCCAAGTAGGTCAGCCTAGCCAAAAACCACTTTTTATGCACCCAAAATCCTCAAAACTCTTGCATTGGGGTGAAAAAAAAATCCTAATCCCAAAAATATTTTTATCCAAGATCTAAAAATCATCAAAAATGTTTAAAATAACATTTAAACATCATCAATGGTTAAATTTTACATGAAACAATCACATTATTTCGTTTAATGGGCCAAGTTGTTCATTTCCTTCAACAAATAGCTACTAACAACAACTTGATTTCATGTTTAGGCCTTGAGAAAAACCAATAACACCTAAAATATGAAATTTGAAAAATATATATGGAAATTTGTTATCCCGTAAAATTGACAAGGGCAATTTTACCAATAACCATACCGAAATTTTGTTCCGATCCCTCGTTAGGGATCCCTTGCGTTCGAAACATTGTAAAATCCCTTCCCGGGAAATCTAGTTTTTCGAACTTAGTCTTTTGAGCCTTTTTTGGCTGGGCGCATGAAATTTCTATGTAACACCAACGTTTGGTGTGCCCCCTTTAAAACCTTTGGCGCGTGATTTTCAGTGTTAACACGACTTTCGGTGCGCCAAAGTGTGTTGAGCCTTCCCTGTGTGCACGAAGACGCATGCGTCATTGTGTTGGCACAACGTTTGTTGCGCCACTTTTTGGTGCGCCAAAGGACGCACATAATCTTATTACAACACAATGCTTTGGTGCGCCAAAAGGCACACATAATTTCCTGTCAAGATAGCGTTTGGTGTGCCAAAGGCGCGCTTTATTTCATGTTGGCAGGTGTTTTGGTGCGCCAAAGGGCGCACGCTTTTCCTTGCCGACAGCCACTCTCATGCGCCTTTCAAAAGGTGGGTGGCACATTAATGTCCAGCTAACCTATATATATATGGTTTGTGCGCCCAAATGTCATTTTCACTATTCACTGTGCACATGATTTTTTTGAGCCTGTCAGCCTCTGCCTCGTTGTTTTCAACATGTTGTGGACCCGTTCTCAAGCTTTTGTTATTTATCCGGGTAAGAGGTTCTTTTCTCGTCCATATGCTTTATTTTCTGGTTTTTGGCTTGTGGTTTAGCAGTATTAAAATATCAAATGTTGAGCTAGCCCTCCCCTGTGCCGTCTTTCCTTATTTGTTTCCTCCCATCCCTCTTTATAGATCTGCTAGTAGAGGGTGTTAGTTTAAAAGCTTGGTCTGAAACCCCTTTGGATTGAACCATTGAATATCCCAAGGCAGCCTTAGAATTGAAAAGAAAGAAGGGTTGAGCCATATGAAAAAACATTGTTTTTCCCTTAGGCGCACCAGCACGTCATGCAACATCATAAACAGTTGCGCCCCCATGGCGCATCTGTCCCCTCTGCAGCATAACTAGAACCCGCACCAATGGCACACCCATCATGCTTGTTGCATCAAGTTTTCATACGCCCTCAAGGTGCACCTCTTCCACATGCTGCATAAGCTAAACTTGCGCTCCTTTGGCGCACCATATTTCAGTGCTGCATCACCTTTCCATGCGCCCTTAGCGCGCCCTACGCCCATGCAACACAAGTTATATCTGCGCCAAGTATAGTCGTAAAAGCGCAGGTTCATCGCTCCTTTCAATAACATTCGTGTTGTGCAAACCCTCCGTGCACCGCGCCATATTTCCTTTGGCGCACGAAAAGTCCCTGTTACATGCTTTTCCCATGCGCCAAAGGGCGCACCAAATCCCAATGTAACATGTAAGGTCCATGCGCCTTTGGCACATCCTGTCTCCATGCAACACGATTTTCTCATGTGCCCTTTACTAAAATGCACTCTACAGTATGCATGCGACATGCGCCTTTGGCGTCATTTTAATCTTTGCAACAACCCTTTCCCGTGTGCCCTGCCTATTTATCCCTGTAAGCTGCATTTTTCCTGCGCCCTGAGCCTAAAAATATCTAACTCTTTCTTCTACTAACATTCCAATAGAAGATCAAATGGCTAATTCAACTTTTTCGGATCGGGTCTCGCTTCTTCTTCATGCAGATCAGCAGATAATCTTAGAAGAACATATGTCTACATCCAGCAAGAGACCCACCAAATCAAAAGGGAAGGCTAAGCTTACTGAGGAAGAGATGAAGTATAAATATCAAAGGGTCAGAATGCCCGAGTCACAGGCTGAATGCAACATGGATGTCAGAGACTCAGAATTGGGGCATGTCAACATGGAGGAATTCTAGGCCAGAACTCAGAAAGTTACAAGGAGTCCATGGATGGAAAAATTGATAGGCAGTGCCCTGCACTTCGCCGGAGGAATCCCCGTCAGCATAGTCAACAATGAATTTATAATGGTGGTTGCTCAGTCTTACAACAAAGACACCAGATGTGTCGAAAACAGTAAGGGCGAGGTAGTCATTAACCTCACTGCCCATCATTTTGAGATGATACTTCGCATCCCTCACCACCGGCACTTCGTGGCCATCAGCCAAGCATAGTGCATCAAGGCCTGGGAAGACAATGAAGACCAATGCATGCAACTAATGAACGAAGTCTACTTGAAGAACAAGAAGGTGGTAACCCGGTGGCCCCAAATCATCCACCGTAGTGACTTCTCAGAAGAGCTCAACGATACCATTACCTTCCTGAGCAGGGTCTTCGGGCTTTCTGACGCCCATTACTTCCATAAATGGATGTTGCGCTACTTGGAAACAATGAATAAGAATGTTCCTGAGCAACGCTTTTGCTGGGGGGAAATTATAGGCAGCACCATTTCTGAGCAGCTACAACAGTTCAGCACAACGGGAGTATTCCCTATGAACTCCTACGTGGTCTACGCTACAGCATCAAAGAGGGATTATCCAGGCCTAGCACGAAGTGGAGTTTGGCCTCAGGTCAAAATATATGAGTATTATCCAGAGTTGAAGCTGGAGGATAGCATCACCCAATTCGCCAAAATCAATGATGCATTATTTTATCACATCATCTGCCTATTGAGGCCAAATCTGACTCATGGTCGTATGACCAAAAACATAGTGGCAGCCACGGAGAAATGGGGAGCCCTGTTCACCCAATTTCCTGCATTCACCTATCTGAGGGCTGCCAACTTTTTGGGAGAGCCAACCAAGCTACCAAGGTATGCTGGGCCTAAGCTGATTCTGCTAGAGCTGTCAAGGTAGCTAATCACATATCACGAAAAGTGCCTGAAAAGAAAGAAGGGTGGAACTCCTTTCCCCCTCACAGTGGGCTGATACACATGCTCTACCCACCACAAGGCGAAGGAAACGTTTGCAAAGCTGGAGTTACTCAATTTGAAGCATGACTTCCCAGCCAGGCCCACCTTCGACCCAAGGGGCTGCCTACCAAGAGCAAAGCTTGATCCAATCCACGTTCCTCAGATCGAGGATATTTATATTGACGTCCTCCATGAGGTAGAGCTCAGAAGAAAGGATCATTCTCGCCTAGCATTGGCAGAAATTATCCAGTATGGGGTAGCCATTGTCCCCAAAGGCTACCAAACAACAGAAGATGAAGTGGATAAGGTATATAATGATACAGATGGGGACGATTGGCCCTTTTCGGCCATTGATAGAACTAAAGCTCCTCAGACAATTGAGGAGAGGGTCAAGGAAACTCTGCGTAGGACAGAGCACTGGTGCCGGATGAACGGCATAATCTACCTCAGGGTAGATTTCACAACATCCCCATTGGGCAATGTGCCTCCACGATCCAAGAAGCATCTTAAAGGCAAAGGTGTAGAAGGTGAATCCAGCACCATTCAGGAAGAAGCCCCCGAGAGTCCTCTTTCCACAGTGCCAGAACAAGTAATAACTCTAGATTCGCCAGAGAAAGAAGCAGCAGGGGATAGTCCAATTGGCCCATCCACTCAGGATGTCGGCATTGCTACCGCAACAGAGGTCCCTTCTATCCCTTCTTCTTCCCTTCCTTCCCCTCCTCGAGTGACTCAAGCGACCATCCCTTTGGTCATGTCCTCCGCCCCTTCTTCTACTCTTTCCCCTACTTCTTCATCTATCTTCTCCTCCCTCGCTGATCTTTCCTCCTCCATTTCTTCCCTCATCTCCGAGCTCCCTTCCCTTCCTATGTCTTTCGCAGCTGCAGTTTCCCTTCCTCCCGTGGACACTTCTTTGGCTATTCTCTCGATGCCGCCTTCGCGTGTCTCCATGTTTTTCCCCTCTTCTACTGCAGCTACCCCCTCCTCTGTTTCTGGTTCTTCTTCCATAGGACCAGCCTGGATCTCTCAGCAGCTGAGCCAACAAAAGAGGAAAGTTCCCATCACTTCGATGGACTTTTCAGTGATCCCAACCAAAGGGGCAAAGAAGCTGAAGCCTGTTGCACGCTTCTCTAAAAGTGCTGCAGGTGAGAGAATCATGGAAATTGCATACCCCAATCCCCTCAAAGAGAAGAAGGATCTGTCTCTGACAGATTTTACCGTGACCCAAGTCACAATGGGGACATCTTCTGAAAGTCTCCAGGGGGAAGCTCTTTCTGCGGTCGACGCCCTCTGTCAAAAGCTTCAAGAAACAAAAGAAGAGAAAAGGCTACTAAAAGAGCAAAACAAATATCTGCTCCAAGCCTTACAGAAGATGGGTAGTGCACCTCCCACAACTGCCACCGAAACTTCTGAGCTTCTCAGCTAGGAGAAAATCAATGAATATGCAAAGATTGGCAAGCAAGGTATGCCCGTTTCTGCTTGGAGGAGCCAGATCCTCAAGGATAGTGAAAGAGTGATCGCCGAGTTTGTCAATTTGTATCTGAGCATTAGAAAGGTGAATAAAGAGCTCCAAGCATTAGCGGGGCCCATATCAGAAGAGCTAGATCATGCTAGACTCCAACACGAGACCTTTCAATAGATGTTTGACTGTTCAGTCGAAGATCTGGTCAAGTTTGGTGTCTTTGGCCATCCAAGGGCCCTCAACAAAACCATGTCCACTCTGGACTACCAGGTGGATCAACTTGAATTTATTCTGGAAAAAATCGACAAGGTAAAGGAAGCAGCCCTAGATGCAATGCACCAAATGGAGTGAATTGTTCTCAACATGTCTCCAGGGTTGCTCACTCCTTCCTTTATCTTAAGGTCAGCGGATGAAACCATCCAGATCTTCAAGGAGATCACTTCTCAAGGAACAGGGCCAGAGGTCACATTTGACACTGAATCTATCAACAACCTGCTAGCCTGTAGGGACTTCATCGGGTTCCTCATTGAGGCGGAAAAGGATTATTCCAAACTCCCAGAGAAGCTCATAGATGAGCGGGAGACTTGTGAGGCGATCAGTGAGCTACATAAGGATCCTTCTCAGGATCAATTTGGGCCAATGATTAACAAGTTTTTGGAATACCGCGCTCAGTTCCATATCTCATCACCTGAGCAGCATCAAAAGTAGGCTACTCCCTTTCGGCCGCAGCATGATGACGATGAGTAGCTACTCCTCCTTCTTCTTCTTCTCTCTCTTCTCTGACTTTCTTGTTGGAATGTCTGAAGTATGTTGATGCAAACGATGACATCATCCATGTTGCATCATGGGATGATGTCATCCATCAAGTTGTAAAAAGTCAACATGACTTTTAGATATTTTGTAAATATCTTTGTAAATAGTTGTTGGCTCCTTTTTGCCTTCTTTTCTCCTCTTCTTCTATAAATACCCCAAAACTTGTTGTGTTGAAGGATGGATGAATATCTTTCAGATGAGAAATAGGAGTAAGGAGAAAAGACTTTGAGCTTTTTGTAACAGAACAAATTAGTAATACAATATTTGGATTTTGTGTTGAATACCTGTGTTATATACATTAGATCTTTCTTATGTTAGATCTATGTATTTATTCTGTTGGATATGCTTCTATTTTATTGTCATTTATTTATCATCAGTATTGCTTTGTTTATTTATGCAAGTAGGTTTGGCTCTGTTTACTACCAACCCAAAAACATAAATCTTCTGACCTTTCTGCTTTGGAATTCATTTCTTTTCTCCCTTCGGACCTGTTCCTTCTTCCTCCTCTCTTTCATTCCCTTCTCTTCACAGCTAGAAATAAACCTACTGGGATGAGATCCCAAACCCCCGAAGGCAGAATCTGTGAGACTTGCATAGATTCCTGCTGGTAGAATAGCAATAAACCAGTTTCACTTTGCTGACTCAAAGAGGGGCTATGCCCTACACACTGTTGGCTCGTTTATCCATAGATCTGCCCAAGTGACAGATTTTCGGACCAACAAAATTAAAAGACATTTAGAACAATTCCAAACAATTTAGAGCTCATGAAACAATCATGTTCTCAAACCACAACTACTTTTTTCTTCACCAAATCAAGTTGTCCAAAAACCAGTTTTCCAAACTCAATTGATAGATAATATTTATGTTAATTCAAATACCTCCAAATAAATTAAATATATGAAACAATCACCCCTATTATATTTCTAGGTGATATAAAGAATCAACCCATTCATTTAATTCTTTAACCAACTCAATACTTCAGCCAGAAAAAGACTGTCATGAAATGGCAGCTATAAACTTCTTCACAAATCATCCTAAAGATGACCAAAAAACATCACAATAAGACAATTAATACCTAATTTTAAATATATATAGATTAAATTTCCAAAACATATAATAAATCCTTCCAACTAAATGCAGAAGGCTTTCAACCAAGCCAATTTCTTAAAGTTATTTTTTATCCTTTCTTGGACTCAAGAATTGACACTTAGCCCAACTTGCTATGACATACCAAAAACCACTTTTAAGCTTAACCAAAGAATGTGAAATACTTAAAAATGATTTATAATCCATAAACAACCTTCACCAAGCTTTAACAAATTATAAACATCATTTTACCTCTTGAAGCTACTTGCACTCTGCTAGAATGAGCACCTTCAAGATTTCACCCTCAAAGAATAGGTCATAAGTTCTACATATCATATCAAATATTAAATTTTTATATAACATTAGAAATATATTTTAATCATATTCACAAAAAAACTTTAATGGATTCCTAACACCCTCTGTAGCTCCTGCAATGTAAATTTTACTAAATGTTGCTCCAAACTACCCCCAAAAGCATTCAACAAAGATAGGTCACACTTTGCACTTTTTTCAGAATAACCATAACTTGAAAAATTCATGGTCATATAGATAAAATCTAGGGATATAATAAATGGAAATTTATCTCATACCTAATTTGAAAATTTTCTCCTCAAACTACAACTCTTTCGAAATAAAACAAATGCAGGTGGGGCCCAGATATCACCACAAGCTATAACATACGTTACTGGAGAGATGGAAGATTCCTCTACAACATCAAATCATAATTTTTGTAAAAATGAATAAAAAAACACTCAGTATAATCACTCTTTTGTAAGAGGATCCTAGTTAGGGTTTAGCTAGGGTTTCAAACCACTTTTCTTCTTAACGATCGTTCATAAAAACATGACTATCAAACCACCGCATTATTTTTTTGATATCTAAATAACTAACCTAAGAATCTATTTCAAATATCTCAGGTACACATGAAAAGAACACAATCCACAATGAGCATCTAAAAGTAAACATTTTCTCTAAAAACACACTATTACTTGCCTAGTTTTACAAAAACTTGTATATCTTCAAAAATATTTTTGTAATGACTTAAAATTTGACTTGAAGCATAGTGATAACATTATCTAAATTTCCATGCTCACCATCTATCTTAAATAGATCTGAAACTCTCTATCCAATCTCATTTTCAAGTGTTAAACTACTTGTTCCTCACCTGTAACTTCTGAAGGACCCTGTAAATGCATCAAAAAACTGAATGCAAACTTGAGACTCACCATACACCTCACGTAGACTACCACAATGTTACTTCAATTCTTTAATAGGAAATATTATGTACAAATCTCACATCTCCAACTCATTATGCTTGTTCTAGGGATTGAAACAAGCCTGGAATGACTTGACTCAATGCTAACAACTCATGAATTGACCATGTTGACCTCATGTAGACCCATGGACACCCATGAAACATACTACACCATGATGCCCTTTTCCATCAATTTGGTTGACATCAATCACAAATCTAACACACAATGTCCAACAATCTCACCCTTTATCATTGATGACAACCATATTCAGAAGCATTGATGGAAACCAACATGATCAACACCTGTATGAACACAAAACCATGTTTTTTATGCCTCTCTCCCCATTTTACATCTATAAAAAATACTATAAGGATTACAAAATGTTATAAATGACAACACAAGACCAAACACACTGACAATAATGCACAAATTTTACTTACATGCTCAAAAAGCTCCCTCTGGGACTAAATTATCTTCATTTTGGCTCAATCAGAATTAATTGATGATCCTTTTGACAGTTAAAAATCTCCCCCTGAGATGATAAACCTTCTCTTTTCCTTAATTTAATTCATCTATCACACTCTAGATCTATTTCATGCTCAATGAATCCAATTTTTCCTCTAATGCTATCAAAACATTGTTTAGGACCTTTATCAATGAAAACCATTTTCAGTCCATTCTGAGCATATTTCTCCAAGTAGTCAAAGACATCACATACTATAGAATCATTTTGTGATGCTCCCCATGTCTTTATATCAAAAAGTACTAGCTATCAAAGCAAAATTGAGATCACTTACCTTCATTACCTGTAACTAATATAAGTCAATGAGAATATCACAAACCTAAAAGAGCATTTCAGTAATTCACTACTTTTTTCATTAAAATTAATTTATGTAATCCATTTTATGACAAAAAAACTCCAGTTACTTTGAATCATTAGATAAGGCTCTATATAATCTTCCTTCTCTACTATGTTTGCAAAAACACACCACTTTATCTTGAAGCCTTATCAAGAAATGAAATAGACATACTATTTCCTTTGAAGACTTCTTCACAAATCATAGTTTGTATCTTTCACCATGTCCTCTTCTCTCAAAAGATAACACATACATGTAACTTATTTTTGTAATGAAGAGACACATTTAGAAATAAGACTCCCTCTGTCTAGATAAGCACATACAATCATGTGCCTTACTATTATCAACATGCTACATAATCTAAGAAACCATTTCAAAAAGTACCACAACACACTATTGAAATCAACAATGCATTTTCTAGGATTATCATGCTCAAAATTTCATTAAGTTATCCATGTGATTATTTAACCTCTTTAAGAAATGTCATGATGACTTCAAAGTGTTCTCAGATAACAACATAACTTCAATCTTGACACTGGATAATTCCCCCTAGGAGAAGAAATACTTCTTCTATTTTTAACATCTTGCAGGTCACTGATGGACTTAAGTCTATTTTTTCATGATCTAGTCCCATTTCTTTCACTAAGCATCCTCTTCCTATTGTTCAAAAAATGATGGACCGTTATTTGAACTCTTAGTACTCTAGACACAAAAACATAGTCCCTTCATAGCTCCTCAATACACTTTTCAAGCCTACAAGCCTTTTAAACCTTTAATCATAACCACTATCATACTTTTTCTTTATAAATATCACCTACATCCTTGAAAACCTCAAAAAACTTGATGCAACATCCTCAATAATACTGAGATACCCTAGACAACTCAAAACCCTAGTTTTAGACATACTACCTAAAGTAGAACATAGATTATTGTCATCTATTCACATCTAGATTAATATTTCCCTTCCTTGTTAAGAACTTATGAGGCCTGAGAAGACATCCATGCCATTATCTCATAAATAACACACAATTTCAATTCCCATACCCTGTTTTAGGCATTGAATTTCAAGAAATTTAAGTTGCATCAGCTTCTAATAGCCACATTAGCCACATTAGCCACAGTTATTGTAATACTGTGTACCCTCACCCTAGCTTATACACAACTTCTGAGGCACCTTAAATGCATTGCTAAATATTTTGGCATCTTTTTATAAGTTATGTAATTTTACTCATTTATCATCTATTTTCATATCTCCCTTGAGCTTATACAATCCTCATTTAGCAGTCTTAATGCATGATTTCCTTTCAAGATATTAAAATTAATTTACAAGATGACATAACCTAGAGAAACCCAAAATGGACAGTTTAGATACCTCTAAATAGTTTGAAAGAATTCTTTAGGATACTATTTTCAATCTCAGTCATGATTCATGAGTTGATGACACAATATGCCACGTAAGACATAACACTTTTCTTAATAGTAACCACTTTGAATAAGGTTACAACTTCAAGGAAACTTCAAAACACTATCAACATTGAATAATCAGCTCCTTATTGACACATGTTGTTTGTCTTCTACAACCTTCTTGCATAAGAAATATCATTATACCTATAGCATAAAATCCATTCCTTAACAACGCTGACCATATTACACCTTGTTAATTCTCATAAAACTTTCATGAACAGTGGTCATACTTGCAAACATCACAAACACTTTTCCTTGAAGGGTTTTTAAAGACTTTATATATCTTCATGAACCTAAAACATCACCCTTGAAACTTATAGCATTCAAATCCAATTCATAGTCACAATCATTATTCAAGTACTATAGCAAGAAATAGATTTCAAAGGCACTCTCAAAGTTCTTCACATAGCATGTTAGACACTTGACATCTTCCTTAGATAAATTGCATACTTTCAATCATAGCTAGACAATGTTTAAACAAGGCTTTAATCTTAGAGTTTAGTCACCACACCACTTTGCTACTTTTAAAACCTCTATAAATTTCACATTGAGATGAACATACTAGGTATATCCAAATTGCTTCACTTTAGACTTTTTATGTCATCAAACTAGTGAAGATACATTTTTCTCAACCACTAAACACCTTATAATGTATGCACTCATAGTTGAATAATTTATCAAGCAACCTTGACACCATGAGAATAACAAAAATTCATCAAGAGAAAATAATTCCTTGTCAAGACCTCTTAATTATTTAATAGATGGATGAAATATTGGCTTGATACAATACACATACGTTACTGTCAAAAGAAAATATATACTTATGACCACCAACCTTGCACTTTCAGAGACTCATGCACAAATTTACACACTTTTGAGACATAATTTGACATCTATACACCTCGCTTGAAGCTCATGATATATGCAACAAATAACTCACTACAGTGGTCTCTTTATGGACTTAGTACACATCTCAAGGAAAATTGGCAGAGACCATCATGATAGTTCTACTAGGATGACTTTATGAAGGCATTATATTCATTAAATCATGAACTTTTGGTAATTATTTATTCCTAGTTTTATATTACTAGTTTTATGGTTCTTGAGTGAAAATAATACTAATTAACCCATTTTTTGGCCAATTTTACTTTACTTTATGTCGTTACTTTCGATCTTACACCTACACATGCTTAGTATGTATTGTTATTTTACATTCATCCTATCTCTTCCTAGGATACCCAGTGAGGACTGGGGTGCCTTGGTCACCTTGGTCCCCTCTGGGGAACCTTGATCCTATTTACACTTTACTCTCATATTTTGGTCACTTTATAGCCATTTGAGAATTTAAATTTTCTGTTGGTTAGCATTTTCAAGGTTAATTATGAAATTAGATCAAGAGAACCATATAATTATAAAGTTATGAGACCATAATGAGGGATCAAGTACTAAGAACTACTACCATAACCTAAGGCTGCATCCATCAAAGGTTTCTACCAATCCACTTTCATCCATCTATCTCCATCACAAGGTACACAAGGCTATTTTTATGCATCACACTTCATAGGAGGGGAGTTAATTTTATTCAATGTACTATCTACTTACATTCTACATCTGGTTATTTCTCATTACTCACAAAATGTGGCTAACACACGAGAACCTAGGGAAGGATTACACACACACACACACACCTCTAGAACTAGATTTGGTCTGAGATGTAGTGAAGTGCTCAGTGATAAGTCCATCTATTTGGTAGATGAGGATAGTCTGACCCCTTCATATCCATCTGTATTTTTTAGCATTTTGATGCTTTGTTTAGGGTTTTGTGGAAGATTATTTATTGCAAGTCTTAGAATGATATTAGAGATCACACAAAAACATTCTTGTGACTATAATTGAACATAAACAAACATATAATAATACTCCAGAGGAGGTTTCCTGGCCATTTCCACAAACTTGGGCACCCATATCTCAAACCAGGGTGGCCTCAAGCGCCCCTATCTCTTTCCAGGTGCCCCAATCTAGTTAGATAGCTCAAATTTGTAATTTCTTAGGATTATGTGTGGTTGTGTCCTCCTCTTGCTCACTTGGTTTACACTATGATAGAGTCCCAAGACATCTGTGAATCAACTAAGAATTTTATTAACCCTTGTTTTAGATTAGGGTTTCATATTTTCTAGATTATTTTTCTTGAGTGTATTTATGTATTTAATTGTTCCATTTATTCAGTCATTTTATTACTCCTATAACCTTGAATTACACTAGAATATATTAGCTATTTGTTTGTTTGTACATGTTTGTCTTTGTTTTCTATTGTATGCAGGCCTTGCCATTTGTTTGGTGTGCACACTTGCTTGTTTATCTGTGGATACTATAGCCTTGAGTGTTTTGTGACATCATGAATGGTATCCTATGTTTGTAACCCTCTTTTCACGGTCTATGTTTGGTTTCTTGCATGTTTACTTACATTCTAGCTTACACAATGTTATGGTAGCTTACACTTTTCTTCTACATGCATGTTTGTTCATACTAACACTTATTTTCTAGCCACTTTTTTACATGCGACTTGGTTTATACCAATTTCATTCCCTTCCCCATGCAGTGCATAGTTATATTTTACATGGTCAGTCCTCTTTTTGGGTCACATTCTCCTATCCGCAATGTCAAATGCACCCCCAAAGAGGGGGGCATCATTTGTAATTTACACATTACACAACATAGTACCAATATAGTTTAGTTTTTAGTTTTTCATCCATGACACAGTGGGTTATACAATGAGTGGGTTTAGACTAGTCTCTAGAACTTTGATACACATCAGATTTTACAAGACATGTTATCCTTAGCATTCTGGGAGAAGTTACAGATTAGAGGAACATCATAATTTCCTCCCTATACTTCTTCGGCCAGTCACGTCGTATTGTCCATAAAACTAGGTAGTATAGAGATATCTTCATATTATTAGGGAAGAAGTTACAGGTTGGAGGAACATCAAACTTTTCTCCCTACACTTCTTTATCCACAGTGGCATGAGATCACCCAAAAATCACACTTCACCAATAATTATAAGATATCCTTTCTACACCCTTTTTCTCATCATGGATCAAGTGCACAGGTTACTTTTTCATTTTCATACTTTCATTATAGTCTTCTTACTATATACATGCAATTTTTACACATAGACATGCATATCTGACAAATTGATTGTCTTCTCCTTTACGGGTTTGTTTATATGGGAAGCAAGCCATCGACAACAAAAATAACCACAACCTGAACAATAACACCACACACAACATATTAACATGGAGATACATCACACACATTGGCATCTACAAATGCGCTTCCACCCTAGGTTCACTCTCATAACCTTTTACACTTGCATTGTTAGTCTCCATGCTCCATTGTTTTTTCATTCCACTCTTTGTCTAGTCCCTCAATGTGTTCTCTACTTCAATCTATATGGATTTCAAGTACGCACATCTATCTAATTTATGTTACTAAAATTTCTTCTCACCAACTTAAAGTGGGGGAAAATGTAGTACTTAAATCACACACTTGGGTAATTATTTAGTCCCGATTTTATACTACTATTTGTATGGTTCTTGAGTGAAAATAGTAATGATTAGCCCCTGCCTTTGTCAAATTTTACTTTTCTTTCTATCGTTACTTTTGATCTTGTACCCATACATGCCCTGTCTATATTGTCATTTTTTGTTCATCCTATCTCTGACTAGGGTGCCTAACCATGACTGGGGTGCCCCTTGCACCCATGTCCCCTCTGGAGCACCCTAATCCTATTTGCACTTTACTCTCAACTTTTGGGCACTTTCTAGTCCTTTGAGATTTCTATATTTTTGGTGGTCAGCCTTTTCAGGTTTAATTACAAAATTAGCTCAAAAAAACCATATAAATATAAAGTTATGAGACCACAATGAGGGAGAAAGCACTAAGAACTACTACAATCACCTAAGGTTGCATCCATCAAAGGATTTTACCACTCTATTTACATCCATCTAGCTCCATTAGAAGGAAAATAAGGTTGGCTTTTTGTATCACACTTCATAGGAGGGGAATTAATTCTATTCCATACACCATCTACTTACATTCTACATTTAGTTATTACTCGCTACTCACAAAGTGTGACTAGCACAAGAGCACCTAAGGCACGATTACACACACACACCTAGAACTATATTGGGTCTGAGTACAATCACCTAAGGTTGCATCCATAAAAGGATTTTACCACTCTATTTACATCCATCTAGCTCCATCAGAAGGAAAATAAGGTTGGATTTTTGTATCACACTTCATAGGAGGGGAATTAATTATATTCCATACACCATCTACTTACATTCTACATTTAGTTATTGCTCGCTACTCACAAAGTGTGACTAGCACAAGAGCACCTAGGGCACAATTACACACACACCTAGAACTATATTGGGTCTAAGATATAATGCAATTCTTAGTGATAATTGCATCTATATGGAAGATGAGGATAGTTTGAGCCCTTCATATACATTTCTTTAGGGTTTTGATGCTTTGTCTGAGGTTTTGTAGGTGATTATTTATCATAGGTATTACAACAATATTGGCAATCATACAACGATATTCATGTGAAAGGAAGTGAACACATGTGAACATCTAATGACGCTCTAGAGGAGTTTTCCAAGCCATTTCCAAAGACCAGGGTGTACGGATCTCTGTTAGGAAATCATTGTTAGTGTTCACATATTGTTAGTGTTTTATCATGTGGTAAAACAATATTTACTTGTTAGTAATTAGTAAATGTTAGTAGGTTAATATAATATATTGTTACAATAACAATATATTCCATAGTTATATGGTTGTACCCGTAATATTAAAATGGGTTTATAGTTCCTACTTAATAGGAGGTAGTTTTCCTACCTCCATGGCTATTTAATAGCCTTTGTATTGCTTGTATTATTATGTTGAATATATTATTATACTTTGTTTTTAATTTCTTTATGTCAATTCGGTTCTCCTCAGACTCAGACCGAATTTAAGATTTGGTATCAAAGCATTCTAATCCTCTCTCCATGATGGTTTACTAAGTATAACCAAGGGAGCAATGTTGTTCTTGCTCATGTATATACAATTTCTATTAAATGATTTTGGAATAGTTTTGTTTCCTACATTTTGTCTCCTATAACTTGGACACATATTTAGTGTTGTGAGACCATATCTCTAACAGTCAAGAGAAGAATTTGGCCACGCATAAATTCTTACAGCTGCCAGAAGAAAATAATACATGATTTTTAGCTGGTGTGGGCATTAAACTCAGTCAAGAACAGATTTTAGGTAACACAATCAAATTTAAAAAAAAATTACCATTGCAAATCTATGGAATCTTTCCGACGCATTAAATGGTTTGCAAATCAGAGATCTAGTTCTCAAGTTATGAACAAATCAATGTGGGTATCTTCAACTCGAAATCAACGTGAGTTACTTACCTTCTCATAGTGATTTCTGATTGGCTGATTATTTTATATTTTCGTAAAATTATAGTTCGAAAAAAAAACTATAGTTTTTGCTTAAATAATTGCAAATTGAGGTAAATTAATACATTTTTACCAAATTAATATATTTTCGGTGCCAATTCTCTAAAATTTTAGTATTTTTGAAATCCTCATTTCCTCTCGGTTCCAATAAGTAGTAACACGATTAATTTTCTTTCCATTTTGAGAAAAAAATTAATCATCTTGTCACTTTCATTTAAACTAGGTCATTTTATGGGAAGTTGTATCCTCGATAACTTTTGCACAGTATCTCAAAATCAAGCGTCATTTTTTTACAAAATTTCTTGGTTTTTCATTCCTGTTGCATTGGTTTTAATTTTGTTGAAAAATTCCAAGTTTGGAAAATATCCTCTTTTTTGCAATCCTTTTGAGCCTTATTGAGTCATAAATGCCAAAAATAAAAAATTCTAAAGGACATATTATCACTACAACGCGACGTCTAATTTTTAGGGGTGATTATTGAGCTCCATGAGAAAATCCATCTAAGCTAGTAGTATGACATTGGAGGTCGGAGGAAACAAAGGAAGGAGGGTGATCAACACCTCTCGTTAGTCACCAAAAATAGGGCCGCATTTTTGTATGATGGCATCTCTTTTTCAATTTGATTTGATTTGATTTTCTATGTTCCTAGTTGTGTGAATAAATGGAAATTTCACATTATGGGGGAGGAACATAACACCAATATTCCATTTCCATTATGTTCCTATGTTGTTTAAGATTGAGTGGCAGCAATCAATGACAATGGCTACAATTAAGAAAATTGTGATTATTATAGAATGATATGTGAATTTTTTTTCTATATTTCAGTTGTTTTCTTCAAGTGGTGTGTGGTTTCATTCCCTTGCTATGATTGAAACATAGAGGATGTGTATTTTAGAATCTATGAACAATTGTATAGGAGGGAAGCTGACTGTATTGATCCTCTAACTGTTGTATGGTCCTCTGACTATCATACTTCATTGGAAGACAATCAACTAGTGAATAGATTCAAGTGGATAGGTTATCATGATCAGATGGTGAGCTAAATAGGTGATCATGTGCAACAGGATCCAAGCCAGTAGTATGCAGACCTAAAATTATGTAGAGGCATATGATTTTGTTTCTAGTTTTGAGATGTGTTTCTTCCCATGTAAACACAAAGGAGGGAATGTTAGGAAATCATTGTTAGTGTTCACATATTGTTAGTGTTTTACCATGTGGTAAAACAATATTTACTTGTTATTAATTAGTAAATGTTATCAAGTTAATAGAATATTGTTATAGTAAAAATATATTCCATTGTTATATGGTTGTACCCGTAATATTAAAATGGGTTTGTATTTCCTATTTTGTAGGAGGTAGTTTTCCTACCTCCATGGATATTTAAAAGCCTTTGTATTTCTTGTATTATTATGCTGGATATATTATTATAGTTTGTTTTTACTTTCTCTATGTTAATTTAGTTCTCCTGATGCACAAACTCAGACCGAATTTAAGCATCTTAAACTAGGGCACCCACGGGAGCCCCTATCCCTTTCCAGGTGCCAAAGTCTACTTAGATAGCTAAGAACTATACTTTCTCACACTTTTGTGTAGTCATTTCCTCCTCCTATTCACCTAGTCTACACTGTGACAAATTCCTGTAATATCTATGAATCGGTTAAAAATTTCTTAACCTTTCTTGCACATTAGGGTTTCTTATTTTCTAGATTAGTTTTCTTGGGTGTATTTCTATATTTTATTGTTCCATTTATTTATTCATTCTACTTCTCCTATAACATTAGATTACACTAGAATATATTTCTATTTTATTTAATCAGGCACCATACATACTTTAGAACATATAAAGAACCCTAACTTTTGTTTGAGTGGAAAAATATACTCTCAACACATTTTATGATATGACACAGATCCCTGAACCTTATGAATGAAAATTGAAACCTTTCACATCTTAACTTAACCCTTGAAATATTTTAGGAATACTAACAACTTGAGCACACAAAAACACTTGTGATGAGACATCGTGTTTTACCTTGAGACCTTCAACATTTCATTTAGACCTTGGAAACACCTTAATAGAGAAACTAAGACAAACTTAGAATTGAGGATCAGACTTGACCAACTATTAGTGGTGGCACAAACCTAAAATCCCCTTAGGAGTATGAATAAATCCCAAACAATCTTATGACTATCTTTAAGTTATGATGCCACTTAAACCAAGTTCCTTTTGATTGAAATCACAATATCAGAAATGAAAGATAGTTTACATGAAACCCTTGCCAAGAATCTTCTCAACATTTGTAGCACATCTATAATTACTTAAGTTCATACTTAGAGTAGAACCAATTAAGAACACCTCTCCACTTTTCCACATAACATATTACTCAATATTTTCAACACATGCACACTGGGACTTGAATCAATTTCATACTAACTTACGAAACTTCTTCAAATCCAAGGCATTAGGTAAAAAAATTCCATCTTGTGACTTATGAGATCCATACTAAAACATGAATAACTCTCTTTAATGTAGTTCATGGACACTTGTCTAGATAACTTAACATATCAAAGATAGACAAAGAGACATTTTTCCACAATGAATGAGACACATAAAACACAGACCTTGGGGGGTATCTTCACAACTCTACAACCTTTGTGGAACATTTTGACAACCTAAAAGACATTAACACAAACTTAAGACATGACTTGAATCTTCTTCTCTCAATATTGACAAGACTATGATGAAAAAATACATACCTTTAGGATTTTAGTCAGCACCACCTTATAAATGAAAATAAATGTAGTAGGAATGACATACATCATATCTTCTAGCTCATGGATGCTTATGATAGTATGAATAATATCTTTAACATGCACAATATTTCTTTGCTTATCAACTGACATGTGATATTTTTAACTTGAATAAGAAAGAGTACTTAGAGAGTGTGTAGACAATCCTTGCTAGATGGAATGATGAATCATTAACTATCTCCTTACTGGAGAGTGACAATCATTTCTTGACTTCAAACATAACAGGATAACCTTACATTGATTTCCCCCTTATAAAAATACATCTCTTCAAGATCAACACCTTGGACATCTCCAACTTCACCATCCTCATCTTTAGGGCCACATATAACAGAATAAGCTACTAGATCATCTTCATAATCAATTTATAGGTCTTTGTGATCTTCTCCATCCTTCCCATCAGTACAACCTACTTCAAAACACTATATAGGTATGCTTTGACACCTTCATTAGTCATCTCATGAGTTATATTGGAAAAAGGAGTGAACACACTGAGAACATCTTTCCAAATGTAAAATGCTAATGGTTTTAAGCATGGTATCAACCTGATCAGTGGATTCTCTTCAACTTTAATTAGAAAATCTGCCATACCTATGCTTACATACAATCTCTGTCAAGTGGTGAAAAATTATTCTCAACGACCCACTCTGATACAAAGTTTTGGAAGTAAAATGACTGAGACGGGGAGTGAATCAATCATACAACAATTACAAATTCATTTTCCATTGCTTAGATTCATCATTTCAATATCCATAAAGCATGTAAACTTATTATGTGTGAAATAAATAATCACATGTGCAATAATCAAATTAGAGAACAAAAGACACCGGATATAAGTGGTAAACCCTCAAGGGGAAGAAAACCCACTAAAACCATTGTTTATATTACTCAAAGAAAGGACTTACAAGAATATTACACATCCTACAAGATTTTTTTAGTGAGGCACCAACCCCTAAACCTTTTTTTATACTACGCACAAAAACTAATGTATTGAAGCACCAAATTTATAAGGAGCAGTAACCCTTAGTTTAGTAGAGCACTAACCCTATAAGGAGCACCAACCCCTAATTTATTGAAGCACCAAATCCATAAGGATGATTTTATTTGAATGTAATAAAGGTGTGTGGGTTGAATATATTATTTCAAATATATATACATTCAAATAATATTTTTTCACATATGACCTAATTACTTCTTCTTATGAAAAAATCACTTTTCATGCACCAAAAACCCTCAAAACCCTTGCATTAGGATGAAAAAAATATCCTAATCAAAAAAATATTTTTATCCAAGCTTTAAAAATAATAAAAAATGTTTTAAAAAATTTAAAAATCATACATGGTCTCAATTTTCATGAACCAATCAAATTATTTCATTCAATGGGCCTAGTAGCTCATTTCCTTCGCCAAACAAATACTAACAACAACCTGATTTCATATTTGGGCCTTAATCACACCCAAGAACACCTAAAATATTTCATGTGAAAAAATATGGAAATTTATATACCTATATAACATTCCCAAACAATTTATATCTCATGAAATGATCATCTTCTCAAACCACAGCTATTTTTTCTTCACCAAATCAAGTTGCCCAAAAACAAGTTTTCCAAACTTAGCTGATAGACACTCTTTATGTTACTTCTAATACCTCAAAATTCATTAAATATTTTAAAAATTCACGCATATAAATTTTTTAGGTGATAGAAAGTATCAACTCAACCATTTGATGCTTCAACCAACTCAATACTTCAGAAAGAACAAGACTGTCTAGAAATGAAAAATACAAAATTATTCACAAATCAACCCGAAAGACTGACCAAAACACCTCATAATAATAAAATACATACCTCATTGTAAATATATCTGAATTATATTTAAATAACATATAATAAATCCTTCCAACTCTAAGTGGAAGGATTTAAACCAATCCAGTCTCTGAAAGTTGCTTTTTATCCTTTCTTGGACTCAAGAAATGACACTTACCCAACTTGCTTCAACATAAAAAAAACCAATTCAAGGCATAAAAAAATCATGTGACATACTTAAAAATTATGTATAATCCATAAAAAACCTTCAACAATATTTAACAAATCAGAAACATCATTTTAACTCTTAAAGCTACTTACAGCCTACTAGAACGAGCACCTTCCAGATTTAAATATCAAATAATAGTTCATAACATTTTCATACCATATCAAATATTAAATTTTGATATACCATTATAAATATCTCTGAATAATATTCACAAAAAAATTAAATGGATTCCTAACACCTGTAGCTCTTGCAATGTTAAGTTTATTGAATGTTACTCCAAATTGCACCAAAAACGAGTCAACAAAGATAGGTCATGCTTTGCACTTTTTTAGCATAACCATGACATGAAACATTTATGGAAATCTAGATAGACTCCAGGGATATCATAAATGGAAATTTAGTTCATACCTCATTTGGATAGTTTCTCCTCAAACTACAACTCTTAAGAAACAAGCAAATACAGGTGGGGGTCACTTATCACAACATGCTCTAACATACATTTCTAGAAAGATGGAAGAGTCCTCTACAACATACAATCATCAATTTTTCAAAAAGTAATCAAAACAAAATAAATATACTCACTATTCTAGAAGCTTCTCCTAGCTAGTGTTTAACTAGGGTTTCAAACAACTTTATCTTCTTATCAATCATTCATAAAAACGTGACAATAAAACCAACTCATTATTGTTTGAAAGATGAATAACTGATATAAGAATCTATGTCAAAAATTTCAGGTCCATATGCAAAGAACACAGTCCACAACGAGCATATGAAAGTCAATAGTTGCTTTAAAAATACAGTGTTACTTTCTCAATTTAACCAAAACTTGCATATGTTAAAAAATACTCTTTAGAAAGACCTGAATTTGACATGAATCACCATGAGAATAGTATATAACTATACATTCTCACTATCTATCTCAGATAGATATGAAACTCTCTATCCAATCTCATTTCCATGTTCTAAACTTCATATTCCTCACATATAGCTTCCCAAGGACCTTCTAAATGCATAATATAACATATTACAGACCTGAGACTCACCATACACCATAGGTACACTACCACAATGTTTCTTCCATGTTTTAACAAGAAATATTAGGTCTAAATCTCACATCTCCAACTCATTCTACTTGTTTTAGGGCTAGAAACAAGCTTGGAATGCCCTGAATCAATGTTAACAATTCATGAACTGACCATGCTGACCTCATACATACCCATGGACACCCATGACACATAAAACACCATGTTACCATTTTCTATAAAAAAAATTGGCATCAATGAAAAAATCAACACACAATGGCCAACACCACCGAGCGAGAAAATAGACTGATCTCACTTTTTTATGTTTGGTGCAACAATCCAACAACTCAGTGGATTAATCTAATAGATTGATGAGCCCAACATAGCTCACAATCAAAATAGTCCACCATCCATTCCATGTGGCATTACCAACATAGCCACATAACCAACAAGCGCATTGGCCATCTACTATGTGGCAAATAAACCCGCCATCCACCTTATGTGGCATTAGAGCCAAAAGTGGTCAAAGCCAATTTGCATACCGAACCACTCTATGTTTATACACTGCCACCCATCACTATCCTACAAATGTGGTATTATTATCCCAAATAAACACAAATTGGTTCCATGGGATTTGGGGTGGTTTAAACCCCCAATGTCAAACTTTCCAAAATTGACCTCCACCACTAGGACATAGGGGGTCAAAAAACTTATAAATGGAGGACTTGGGTTTTGAAGTGGTGAAGGATCATGACTATGGATGAATTCATAACAGAGAAGTGTTGAAGAACTAAGTTATTGAGGCACTTAATTGAATTTTGGGACCTCGGTGTAAGTTGGAAAGTTGTTCAGAATTCTTGGATGCCTTCTTACATGTGTTATTTTCCTGTTTTGGAGTTTTTTGTGACTTCAATTTATGCATCAGAAGTCACTAGAAGAAATAAATTGAAGGGATTAAGCATCTACAAGTGCTTCAGGAAGGTGAAAGACAAACATTGAGCTTCACCAAGGTCTTTCAAAGGTCTGAAAACACAACATTGTAGATTATGGATCTATTATTGTTAATTATAAGTTTATTCTACTTGCAATTTGCTTGGTTTTTTATAGATCATATCTTATGAACCCTGAGATGTAGGCAATTTATGAGCTCTGTAAACATCTTTGGTTTCATCTCTATGATCTTATTAATTTTTCACTTTGAATTTTAATTTATTTCCACATTTAATTAGTTAAGTTAAATTTAAGGAATAATCTATTACCAAATTACCACATTTTTTTAGAATTGAATAAAACTAATTATGAAATGTTAGATCGAATGTTGGATTTTTTGAATCTTGAATTCATTTCTAGATCAATTATAATTTAGTTTAAATGAGATTATAATCAGCTTTGGATTTAGTTAAATCACAAAATTTGATGAGTTTATATGATCTATTAAAACAAGGAAAATAATAGGGGCTTATATTATCGTTTACAGATCAAGTTTTGTATAAAAGTAGGTTTTATTGCCTACAAAATTGCTATCTAAAAATAATTTTTGGTATCATAGCTAATTTAATTCAATGATTTCTTTCAGTTTTCATTTGATATCAGTTTTGATATTCTAATCCCATTAGGTTATGCAAAAAAAAATAATTGATATTTGATTTTTATAGTTTGCAGTGCTATGGAGGTATATGTTTTTTGTAGGTAGCTTTGGGGAAAGCCTTGAAAAGAGAGGATAAAAATCTTGAAATGTTCAAGAGATGGATTCAAGAAGAGAATTATTTCTTGAGATGCAAGATTTATTCCCTTGAAGAAAAAATTGTACATTTGGAATTAGATTTGAAATCCAAGGATGAACTCTTAATCAAATTATAGTGTAGTGAGCCAAAAAAGGATTTTCCTTCCACTTTAGATGTAGAAACCATGAAAGATGAGTGAATTGTGAGTTATTCACTACATTATTATTATTTCTCCCATTCAGGGTTGGATTCAGGTAATAATTTTGGTTCATTTGAAAAACATACTAATGTCATTCGATTTAAGTTATTATTAAAAATGGGATTTGATGGAAGATGCCTTGGTAAGAATTTCCAACGTATTTCTAACCCAATAAAAGTCAAGAATCATCCTAATTTTTCATTTTTGGGTTATCTTAGTGTGGGAATGGAAATTGGAGAATGCTCCAAGAAGTGTTAAGGGAGACAAGCTTCTGACAACAAAGAGAATACCCCACTAGTCATGGAGGAAGACTATTTTCAAGGAAACCTTGATACATCATCACATGACGAAAGTGGTATGAAATTTTAGAGAAGAGGTAATGAAATAAAACCTCCTCATTCTTATGATAATGATAAGAAAAAATAAATATTAAAACTTGTGATTCACTCTTTTAATTTAAGAAACATGTCTATGATATTCAGAAAATGTGGCATGTTTTTCCCTACACTTTTTGTGGGTTTAGTAACCATTATTTTGCTAGATATTGGAAGAGAAGATTTTTTTTGAAGAATTTGATTCATTTTGTCAGAAATAAGGTAGGTGATAAATACCAATCTATTAGAGGTGACATACATCACATAAATTGGACATTAGAGGTGTCAAAACTCACATACAACACATAATGCCAATTTAGTCCATACTTCATTTGGCAGCTTTCTCCTCAAACTGGAACTCTTCAGAAACTATTTTTTTTAGGTGGGACCAACTCATAACCATGACCTAAAAATTATATTTATAGAAAGATATCAGATTCCTCTACAACATATAATCATCAAATTTGATGAAGTGATAAAAAATGGGTCACAATTCACCTTCTTTTGACTTCTCCTAGTTAGGGTTTAACTAGGGTTTTTTACCTCTCTACCTTCTTAACATTCATTCATAAAAACATGACAATGAAAAAAATTCATTCTTCTTCAAAAATATTCTATACTCACCTTAGGAACTTCGATATTTATTTTCACCCTACATCATTCACAAAGATCATCTGAAGTTGAACTTCAAGCTTGATTTTCACCTGTTCTTGACCCTATCTCACATAAATCATCATAACTTGCAAAATTCACATCATAGGCACATGAGTTTTTTCTTAGATCATCATAAATCATCCCTATAATATCTTCAATCATCATAACATCAATAACATATCCCAATATCTCTAGTCACTAAGACTTACCTATGCTTTCATGCTAGATCCTCATAGTAGAAACTAGTACCAATTGAAATAATGCAATAACTCATCAATTCACCTCTAAAAATGACCCAAATATACCCCATATGCTATTATATACATTTTTTCATGCATCCATGAGTTCATATAGCTCTATTGTCACACCTCCAAGCTGCTTTACCTACTCCCAATGAGCAAATATAACATAGTGAACCACCTGTACCTAAACTATACCACCAATGTGATTTTTCAAGCATCCTCAAAACCTTTTATCCAACATGTTATCATGATTCCCAAGAATCAAATAATATCACACTATCATGCTATACCTCCTAAGGACCTGTATGGACTTGCTAGAGAAAGCATGCATCATTGAATCTCATTGTAGTAGCTCGATCACGTCTAAACCAATATGTTAGCACCATCAAAAACATCATAACATCATCCTACAACATCCACTTTTTCATTAATGTGGTTTTTCATCAATGACAACAGCAACTAGGCCTACATGCTAGCAATGTCCCCCTTTTTCATTGATGGAAAACACCTTGAAATTTTCAATTGTCTTGCTTCATTCCTGGATGCTTTTTGGTTGGAAACATCCACCAAAGGTCTCAATCAAGCCTCTTATTCTTTATTTTATCTAAAATATGAATTTTACCTTCATTTTTGGCATGCTTACAATATGCTCCCCCTAGAAAAATAAATTCTAACATTTGAACATCATTAGTATACCATGAAAAATCAAAATTTTACCTTTCTAGGAGCAAAAATCATCAGTCCAACTTCCTAGGCATGCAAACTAGCCTCTTTTCTTCTATACCCATGTTTTGAGCATCATGGAAATAGTGTATCTAATCATGGAATGAGTCATAATCACTAAGAACATGCCAACAATGAACATACAAATCTATGATACTTCATTACTTAATCATTCTAGGTAAGAATGCATCACTTCTAGGCCTAATACATTCATATCAAGTCATCTTCATATACTTCATATTGAACCATGGACTATGAGTCCTAAACAAACCTTTTAAAGAAAATTATGCCATCTTTGGAATCAAATTATATGATCATCATTCTTATATCCATGTAATAATCTCTCCCCTAGGCTTAAGGTATCTACTTCTAGCTCCCAAGCATAGATTTTAGATACTAGTCTTCCTTACATGCCTTGAAATCATCATTGCTACTTTTTCAAGGTTATAAAGCTTCATTTTAGTCTCTTATATCCCCATTTGACTGAGATAAGAAACTTTTGTCTTAGGTATATATAAAAAACATACATCATACATTTAAACCATTGAGAAATATCATATTTTAGCTTCTAGAAGTCTAGGAAAACTAATATAGGAAATGAATTTACTTGAAAAACTTCTTCATACCTAAATCAACATCTTTCCTTGAAAAAAAACTCTTTGATACCTACTATTATGTCATCCCTAGACTTGCAGGTCTTATTTTTCCTTCATGAATTAACAATATATCCTCTCAAGAACATGGCAATATTCCAACATCCACATGTAATGTATAAAATTTGAATTACTCATAAACCTTTCGAGATGAAATATAACCTTAAAGAGCACTATCTTACCTTTTCCACAACTCAACACCTATGTCTAGGCCTTTAGGTCATCATCTTCTTCTCAAAAAGCAACATTAGTCTCATATAAGCATACATTGAATGAGCTCAACAATATAATAGCTCCTAACAGTCTTGAAACACTTTGAGGGCACCAAAGGGATATTCACATCACAAGAAATGAAGAAACAATGTTTCACATACCTCAAGGCCAACAACTCTACCATTCTAGACTTGTAGGTAACCTTTAGGAGTCTTGAAACCCTTAAGAAACCTGTGGCACACCATCTTATTCATGATGTGATGTAAACATCTCTATGTTATAAATTCAAATTCTTAGACTCATACATATATAGATTTAGATCATCATGACTTCATATTATGTGATACAAGGCATTGACTATAGCTCAACATCATTTGTAACTTACTAAGATTAACCTATTAGTGAAGTGTCTTCATACACCTCAATAAGGTTAGCATACTTCGTCACATCTTAGAGAAAACTTTCTCACAAATCTTTAGCTTCAAACTTTCCATCAGATCACCGAGACATATGCAATCCCTGAGAGACCATTAGGGTTTCTAGGTTCAAACCCTTGATGAGACCTGTAAGTGATGATCTCATTCCATTTTCCATTACAATTTCCATTGACATAGTTCATATGTTCATAACATCCTAAAAATATCAATATTGAAGAAAATAGACCCTTGATATGTCTTTATACCTTGTCTTATGTGAAATATTACTCTTGCCCTTAGAGCTACCTTTGTAGATAATTTCAAGATTATGCATCAACCTGACAATTTTAAGATCCTTCAAGCTTAATGATCTAACAATGACTTGTTCCTTTATACTTACAACCTTGTTTGAGGTTAAAAAAAATATTCATCCATATTTCTTACATAATTTATCATTCCTTAAATATCTTGCAATAACATTAAGATGGTTGTACATGGTATACTTATCTCTTCAAACTATATAACCTAGTTTTTAGTCTTGCTAGCCCTTCACTAATGAAAAACATCTCACATAATTTTTGATGCTCAAGCACTTAGGATGAACTCTTACCTTTTGAATATACCTATTTTTTCATTGAAGCTCCATTTTCAACCTTGAAGACACATTCCTAAGAAATCATGCTCAAGTAGCAAAAATACAACCCCTCAATTCATCCTTGTTGGCACAAAAACTATCAACCTTTAATACTGTCATGGATTATTTGTAGAGTAGATACTCTTTTTTCCTAAAATATTTTGAATCCTTTAGTTCTCATTGACAAAATAATATGCACCAAATTTAAGACTTAAAATCCACCGTTTGGACCTCTAAAAACTAGTTTCCATCCATACCACTTAGAAACACTATGTAAACATAGTCTAGGGCAAAAAAGTACCCAAAATTCTCAAAATTTATCTTTTGACTTCAAAAATCGATCATACATGCTGAGAGTAACCCTTCTATCTCACTGAGAATATTTTATAGTGAATGAGAAGCAATAAGTTATCATTTTCATACCTAAAACTTTCTTTTCATGATCTAGTGCATTCTTGATTTGATCATACTTTGGCCAAAATCCTTATTCAAAATGTAATATACTAATCAAGTCATTACTTGACCACACAAAATATAATTAAGAGGGTTCAAAGATCAATTCACAACCTCCAAAACTCATAACACAAGACCTAGTAACACACAAACTCAGACTTGATGCTCAGACCACTTGACATGACAAAAAAATGTATCTCCTAAGAAAATTGAGTAGATAGGGACAATTGATGGTATTTTACAATTCTTTAGACACATTTATATATTTAATAATTTGATGGAATACTAGACACACTTGTCAAAATTCACTACAACTCATGACAATCCTGATGATACCAATAGGACTCAGTTTTAATACCAAGCATCTCATACACCATATACACTTTTTGCAATATTAAGGAGAGACTTAATTCCTATAAACAATGCTTCATGAGTTCAATAACATTACATACTCCTTATTTCATGACCATGAGATTCATGAACAACCAAAAATGACTTAGATAAGAAACTTCAACTTGAACAAACTAACACAGTATCACCTACATGAGCTACTTAAGACCACTCAACTAAGATCATGAATTTTCACAAAAGGATACAAAAATAGACACATGAAAAAATACTTAGAAAAAATTAATGACATACCTTTTGAAAATGGAAGATACTCATACAAATAAACGCAACACCCCTCACTCTAAGGCTTCATTTGTACCTATATACCTCTAAGAATCCTAGTAGAGGCATATGCCACCATGGAAGAGCTTGATGAGAGACCTAACTAGGTCTCAAGCCCTTCTTCTTGGACCTTGAATTTATCCTCTTCATCTGATTTCACATTTTTTTCATAAGATCCCTCATTTTTCTTAGTCACATCCTTGGAAACATCTTTACCATTTTGACTAGCTTCTTCCTTCTTTTTGTATACTTGAGATTGTGGTTTTGGTCTTTTAGTTTCTTTCTTCAATTGACCTGTATCACAAAATCTTGTAATGTGCCCTATCTTGTGGCACCTAAAACATTCCATTTTACTTCCTTTTCATTCATAAGCTCTATGACCATATCAATTGTAAGCATAACGATATCCCTTGAATGTGCTTACATATCTTTTTGTGTTTGATGGCTCATTTTTGTAATATTTTACAAGATGTCCATTTTATGTGCAATGATAGAATTAAACTCCATAGCTTTGACCTACCTTTTTCTACTTCTTGTCTTGACATTCCTTTTATTTATTTTCTTCAAAAATTTCCTTTCATTTTCCATCATCCTTCTTTCCAACCTTAGGACTACAAAAACTATCCCTATGTCCATAAGCACCACATTTGTAACAATTACCATGAAAAACATCATACCTATATGCATTTGGATACCTGATAGGTGGTCTTATAGGAGGTGGAAACCTTCAACTTTATCTCTTTCTTAGTTTCTTTCTTTAATTTTATCCTTGAATTGATTCTTCTTCACTCTTCTTGGATGAATCCTCATTGAAATTCTAGACCTTTCCTATCACCACAAATCTTTTTCTTTCCTAGCATCTTACTAAGATTTTATGAGCTCTCTTGGAAGGATGATAGATTAATTTTCATGTAAGATAGATACTTCTTAAGTTCTTATTTCTCATCCTGAAGCTTGAGATATTCTTCTCTCTTGATCATCAACTCAACTTGGGATTCTTCAAATTTATTCTTACAGAGCTTGAGTCCTTCCTCTGAAATTCCAACCACTGTTTCCAACCGAAGTTTACATCCTGTCATGGGCTAATAGGGATCCTCCATAGTTGTCTTCCAATATCTCCCTCTATATTTTTAGGCTACTTTCAAGGGCCTGATATGATACCAATTGTTAGAGGTGACAAGGACTAAAAGGGGGGTGGATCACTTCCAAATAAAATTTTTTCACACTTGTTCTTTAAACCCTAACCACATATGCTCATATACAATACATCAAAGTAAATATTCTTCACAAATAAATTAACACAATGCAAGGATCACAATATATACTCAAAAAAACTTATATTGATTCTGAAAATCATATCAACACACTTCAATTTGATATTCAAATAATTTTACAATATGTAGTGTCTTCAACAATGATCAACAAGATGCAACCAATAGCTATTGAGATAATCAACTAAGTCTCAAGAATAAAAATGAAGATATGGAACTATGAGAATGTATTCAAATCAATATCTGATCCGATATCACATTATAAATATGAAAATAAAATCAACATGTTATGAAGATATAATCCAAACTCAACCACCAAAAAATTGCCCTCCTTCTGTAACTTGCTCTCAAGGAAACAACACCGACATTCACTTTATCAAATCATCCTCATAAAAATAAACCATCATATGTAATAGAATGATATTATATGTGTTTTGGGATAGGCCCAAAGGTTTTTTTATTTGTAGAAAAAGTGTTCTTCAAAATAATATAAAAGGGGTTTCCAAAAGCTAGACCTATTATGCCCAAAAACTCTATTTTGTACCATTCTCTTGATTAGAACTCATAGTTGGTCGGTACCTCATGATAAATTTAACCCATAAATCATTAAAAAAATCCCATAATTTTTCCAAAACATCTATAAGTGACCCAAGTAGTTCGGCCTAGCAAAAAACCCTTCATTTCAGAATTAAAAAAACACTAAAACACATGCATTGGGATGCCAAAATTTTCCTCATTCCAAAAACATGCTTATTCATGACCCCATATTGTTAAAACATGAGTAATACATCATTTAAAAATTGAATATGGTCAAATTTTTCATTAACCAGTCAGATTATTTCATTTAATGGGACAAGTTTCTTTTGCAAATCTCAAAACAACTATTTCTTACACCCTTTAGCACCCTGAAAAATTCATTTCATCATAAAATAACTTATACTTAACCAAAACATGAAATGTGAAAAATAAAAAAGAAACTGAAGAGCCTTTATAATACTTATAATCATATTATAAGTCATGAAACATCTTTCACTTCAAACCACATCAAGATTTTCCTTTATCAAATAGACTTGCCTAAAAATTTGTTTCCAAAGGTTAGCTCATGAAAAATTATACATGCATTAAATACTTAAAAAATTATTCATTTAATTAAAAATTAATCTATATTAACATTTTAGGTGATAGGAAGCGTCACCCAATCCATCTCATTCTTCATCCAACATAAAATTTCACAAAAATAGATCTCGTAGTGAACTTCCAAAAAAATTATTGCTCAAATAATGCCTTGGAAAGCATATCATACGACCTCATCATGATGTAATTCATATACCACTAGAAATACCTATTAATCCTCTTTCTAACACAAATTTAATCATCTTAGGAATCCACATGTAGCTCACGTTATGACCAAAACACTCAACCCATCTATTTGAGATCCCAAAACCGCCCTTTAACCAGTCAACCTATTTGGACCTAAAAACCTCATGAAACTACATGAAATTGATCTAAAACCTCATTGTAAATCTATAACAGCTCACTTAAATAGCATAATGGTAATTTATTCCATACGTCATTTATTAACTTTCTCCTCAAACTTGAACTCTTCAAAAACTACTATTTTTAGGTGAGGCCCACTCATCACCATGACCTCAAAATTATATTTATATAAATATCTTAGAGTCCTATAAAACATAAAATCATAAAATTTGGTGAATCAATCAAAACTAGGTCACAATTCACCTTCTTTTGACAACTGCTTCTAGCTAGGGTTTAGCTAGGGTTTTTTACCTCTTTACCTTCATAACATTCGTTCGTAAAAAAATGACAATGAAATAACATCATTATTCTTCCAAAACCTTTTAGAATCACCTTAGGAACATCCCTAAAATCCATAATCTCTTATGTAAATTACATAATTCACAACGAGCATCTGAAGTTGAACTTTGAGCTTGATTTTCACCAGTTCTTGACCCTATCTCACATAAACTATCATAAATTGAAAAATTCAAATCATGGGAGAATGAATTTTTTCTAAGAGAATCATCACTCATCCCTCTAACATATTCAATCATCATAACATCAATACAATTTCCCAATCTCTCCAAGCACTAAGACTTACCTATGCTTGCAGGCTAGATTCTCATTGTAGCAACTAGTACTAACTGAAATAATGCAATAAATCATCAAGTAACCTCTAAAAATAACCCAAACATAACTCATATGATATTATATACCTGTTTTCATGCTTACATGAGCTCGTATAGCTCTAAATAAAAATTTCACACCTCCAGCTGATATACCTACTCCAAATGAGCACCTGTAACATAGTGAACCACATGTACCTACACTATGCCACTATTGTGAGTGCTAAAGAACCCTCAAAAACTTATATCCAAAAATTAAATCATACTTCCCATGAATCCAAGAAGATCACACTCTCGAACTACACCTACTAAGCACTTGTATTTAGCTTGCTAGAGTAAGCTTGCATCACTGAATCTCACTGTATTAGATCAAACACATCTGAACTAGTATGTTAGCACCATGAGAAACATCATAACATCATCCTAAAACATCCAATTTTTCATTAATGTGTTTCTTGATTAATGAAAACACCTATTATGCCTACATGACAACACAATCTCGTCGTTCACAGGTGAGAAATGACAGACATGTTTCCTCTCCCAGTAAGAAGAATTTTTGCACTCTTCATATGAGTGAACACCGAGTGGAAATTTGTTGGAAAATTTATCCATCACACCATCAGAATCATGGTAAAATGAAGATGGAATACATATCTATTGGAAAGGTTAATTAAGATCCTTATCCATCGTTAGTTGATGAGTCAACCCTGGATCAGGTAATAACTGAAAAATAAAATCAATTAAAATGACTTAGAAAACAATTTAATAATTATATGTTGCATGACTGATGATTATAGAATGACATGTAATTAATTTAGAGAATTTGGTTACGTGATTCTTGTTATTTGTTGCAAGGAAATATCTTCCTATGTTGTATAGCTTTTAATACTTTTAGAGTTCATATTTATTAGAAAAACTGGGAGATAGGTTTATCATACTTAGTGATTATCTTACATTGAAAATTTGAAACAAACTCCATTTATATTTCCTTATTTAGCTTTTGAGTTCTTGGTATAGTGGATTAAACTCATATTTTCAGTTGTTGGTGATTTTTGACTGCAGTTTATGTAGGTTGTTGGGCACATTAACAATGTTGAGTTTTCATACTTTCTTTGTAGAGTAACTGTTGTTTTGGGAATGCACATATTTTTATATGTATATGTTAAGTGAATTTTAAGACCCATATTTTGGGTATGTTTGTAATTTTTCTCATAATGTGAAATATTGATGTGACCATACTTTTAAATCACATATCCATGTGGGCAAGAAATGTGATTTATAAATATGGTAACAACATCAGAAAACATTCTGAGTATACTGAAAAACATTTATAGTTGCAATGATAAGATAGTTTTCTTATATCCCATTTGCAGTGAAGAATATTAAAATAGCTATTTCACTGATAGTTTCACCTAATTCAATAGATACTAGCCTATTATTGGAATTTAGATGCCTTTTATAATGATCTATTTTGGTGTGATTGTGTTTACAGTGATGACCGTGTCACAAAGTATTAGTTAGACAACTACCTCTTTTGGAAAACAATTGTCTATTTTTAAACTGATTATTTGTTGTGATGGAAGTTACAATGGAATGAAATTTCTATGAGGGATTCAGTTAGATATTCACCTATTCTTGGAATTGGTTTGTCTTTTTAAAACTGATCTAATTTGTTTGCAGATATTGGTAGATTACAAGGATTTCATTTTGACTCTAGCCTCTTATTGGCATGTAGATTGTCCATATTTAGAACTGATCATTTTGTGATTTTCTAATTAAAAAATTACATTAATTATTTTTCCTATAATGTTATTTATATGGATCATGTGTGTTTTTGAGATGCATGAAGTGATTGGAAGTTTCAGTGGGTAAAAAAATAGCTTTTAGTGGAACAAAATATATCTCTGTGGGGAGGTGTGATCTAGAGGATTTTTCACACTTTGTATGTTCCCCAAATTTACATGAACCTATTCCTTACAGAATAAAAAGTAAAGATATTTCCAGAAGTATATTGAAAGATGAAAAAAAGATATCGTATACTCTAGATATCATCTGTGGAAACATAGAAGTCCATAGGATAAATCTAGGGAACATGTTACATAGTGACTAGAAATGTTGCAAAAATGGAAAATGGTTCATCATGGCATCACCAAGTAGCATGGAGAAAAATTAATTTCATTTTTTCACTTCCAGTTTTTAATGGTGTGAAAATAGGTTTTCAACAGTGGGGTCCATTTTTATCTCAGAGGGGGTCCTAACTTCCGTTAAGTTTCTCGTAGCTCATCAAGTTAGGAGATTAAGTTGGGTGACCTCATGACTAAGTTGAGGATCAATTTGAAAGGAGATAGCATATCCATTGACTGATAAAACCGATCGAGCTCAATATTTACATTTGGTGCAATAGTCCAACAACTCAGCGGATTAATCTAACAACTTGACAAGCCCAACATAGGTCATAGTTCAAAGAATCCATCGACCGTTTTGTGTGACATTGCCAACATATCCAAAAAACCACCAAGCATACCAGCTAGCCACTACATGGCAAACAAACTTGCCAGCCACCCTATGTGACATCTAAACCAAAAGTGGTAAAAGCCACTTTACATACCATTCCACTATATATTTATACACCAATACTCATCATTATCCTACAAATGTGGGATTGTTATCAAAATAAACAAAAAATGGTTCCATAAAAATTGGGGTGGTTTAAATCCCTAACGTCCCACTTTCCAAAATAAACCTTCATTTCCAGGCCATAGGAGGTCGAAATACTTATAAATGGAGGACTTGGGTTTTAAAGTGGTGAAGGCTCATGACTATGTAAGTCATAATAGGGAAGTTTTAAAGAGATGATTTTTTGAGGCACTTAGGAGAATTTTGAGACCTTGGTGTAAACTAGAAAGTTGTCCATAATTTAAAGAAGATTTTTTTTAATGTGGTATTTTCCCATTTTGTAGTTTTTGTGACATCATTTTGGACAATGAAAGTCACTAGAAAACATAAACTAAAGGGATTAAGAATTTACAAGTTCTTCAAGAAGGTGAAAGACAATTATTTAGATTCACATGGGTGTTTCAAATATCTGAAGACACAAAATTTTAGGTTATGGATCTATTATTGTTAATTGTAAGTTGATTTTACTTCCAATTTTAGAACTATTTACTATATTGGCTCATATGAACCTAGAGATGTAGGTAATTTCTGAACTCTATAAATAACTCTGGTGTCATCTATATGATCTAATTTATTTTACATTTTTAATTCTGATTTATTTCCACATTGAATCAATCAAGATAAATTAAAGAAAGTGTATATTATCATATTAATAAATTTTTAGAGAATTGGATAAAAATTAATTATGGATTATTTGATTGAGTGGTGGATTTTATTAATCTTGAATTCAATTATGGATCAATTATAATTTAGTTTAAATCATATTTGGATTCAATTAAATTAAAAAAATGATAAAATTATATGATTTGTTAAAACAACGAAAAATGAAAGGGGGTTCTAGTGTTGTTTATAGATCAATAATCTTAAAATTTGAAATACATTGTTCCCAACTATTTAATTTGTTGCACTCACAATACTACATCTTCTTCCACAATTGAGAAGAAAAACAAATTTTAATCGAGAAGATAACACCCCATTTTTTGATATGTTGACATTTACCACCACATGAGATTAGTTTTTCATCAACAATCATGACTTGAAAATTTGTGACTAGATACACAAAACAATTGAGCTCATTATCTAATTTTCTATTAATGAAATTATAGGTAATCCCTGTATCGATCAAAATTATCACCATTTTCTTATTAATATAACCAACCACTTATAATGTTTATGGTGTGTTTATCTCAATTATTGCATGCAATAAAATTATAAGATTTATATCCTCCTCATATTTTACATGTTGTGTTCTATTGTTTCTTCTTTAGAAGTTAATTTTCCATTATTCAAAACCTAATTCTCAATAAGCATCAGGTTTTTATTTTCACTATCATACATATAGACATAAAAATGTGTACAAAACCATTATTACATCATGATTTTATTATGCTTGCATAAATATGATTTCTAAACCATGAATCTAGATCTTATTATCATAACCTCTTATTCTTCTATCCTCAGTCACTTGTTTTGATTAGTCATCTATTAATATTCCACTCTTCTATCGTGATTTTATGTAAATTTATAAGGATCCCTGATCTGATCATTCTCAAGTTTTGTCCCATCTTGTATTGGTCCAAAACCAGATAGATGGGTCAAGACCATACATGCGACCCTATCTTAGTTATACAGACTTAGACCCCTTTTTTAAATATTTATTTTATATTATGACTCAACTTCTTAATCTTTTTTATGGTACCTTTCTTATGTTCGGGTTGGAATTTACCACCACTAAGGTTTAAAATTCAAGTTAATAACTCATATATATACAAGGTTAATGTAATCATTTATGCTAAGAGAGACACCTATCTATCTACCATCTACTAAGCTAAAGAATTAAGAGATACATTTACATACTACATACATATCATAAGAGGACATAAATTTTAAATTGTCATCTACACACAATGGTTTCTCTTAGGATGAAGTAGTGTATCTCACCATTGGAGATGAGACACAAGGGACAAACAAGGTCAAAGGTTAGTTGCATGCACATTGACACAAATAATTAGGAGAAATACATTGATTTTTAAATGTAGTGCAACACTTATTGACTCACATACGAGGTGACTACAAGAGCCATTCTGAATTAAGAATTTGCATCTTTATTTTTATAGTTAATGAATTCTTGTGTGTGTTAAGAGATAGCTAGGGTTTGTTTTGTATGGTTAAGTGTGATATTTAGGGTTTTGTGTAAAGTTAAATATATCAAAGAGTGCAAAATAATGACACATAATTTGTACCTTTTTCATTATTGTCATTGATTTCAAGTTACATTGATGGAAAAATCATAGTGCAAGAGTTGTGCAGGTATCTCAAAGATCAACCATGTATCGAAGAAAGACTTGAAAAGAGAATTGTGAAGGTTAATTTGTAGTGTCACTCTTAGATACTTAAGGATGATTAAGGATAAGTTCTAAGGGACTTAATCAGTTTTAGTGCAAGCCGTGGATATGAGGAGGTAGTCACTGAAGTCTAGAAGAATCCATAGAGGATTAGTGGGAGTTACAAATAAAGAAATGAAGCTGCAAGGAAAAAGGCCAAAGTTGTGGGTGAGAAAGGTGAAGCCGCGGATCTGAAGGAAAAACCATGGGAATAAGGAAAGTTAGGAGGGAGCCATGGATAAGGATAAAATCCATGAAGGACTAAAAATATCCATGAATAACTATAAAATATGTAGATAGAAGAAAATAGCCGCAAATATAGAACAAAGTCGTTGAGTACTAAAGAAGGCAGTGGTCAAAGGAAGAAATATGCGAGGTAAAGAGAAAAGCTGCGGAAGACTAAAAGAGCCACGGAAGACTAGTAAAGGCCATGGGTAACAAGGTAGAGATGCAGAACATAGGATGAAACTGTGATACAAAGGAGAATGTAAAAGAAGGTTAAGAAAGTTGCAGAATGAACAAATATATATTAGACAAGGCTCGAGGATAGTCAAATTATTTTTGTACATGGTGAAATGGGACCTTATTATAGGAAATCAATAATGATCTAAATATCAAATAGAGAATTCAAACATTTCTTGTGCTTCATGAAAAATGTAGTCCTTATTTGGGAAATCTCTAGTTCTAGTTTTTATCATTTCATGCTCTTTGAATTTGTGGATATGCAGTTACATTCTCTATGAAATTTCTGATTTCTAGGTGAAATTTGATATCAGAGAAGAAATCGGTTCACTCCTCTTGATCATGATGGAAATCCTAGAAGGATGAGAAATCTATTTTTATTTTTCACTCATAAATAGCTCCTGGAAAAATGTACAAAGAACAAAGAAGTCAGACCAAATATTGAGAGAATAAATCTAGATGTTTTTACATGCATTTAATTTACCAAATTTACAGCTGACAAGGTAGAAGACTGCAAGACATGCCAAAATAAGTGATGGAGTATATATATATATATATATATATATAAACTCCATGCAAGTATGGTTGTTTCTCAAGTTAGAAAATGATGCATTCCAGCTAAAGAAGCTACAAAATAAAAGAGAGATACCAAAGGAGAGAAAATAGATGAAGTATCGAGGGCATATTAGATGAGAGCATTGGTATGGTAGATTGATTGAGCGACAGATTTTGAATCAAATAAGAAAAAGAGAGTGAAAAATTAAAACATAATAAGATACAAAAAAGTGATCATAATCTATTGTGTAAGAAATCTTGAATCTAAGTGATCAGTGCATATGCAATTACATTGTATTTCTAAGTGGGTGCTCAGTTTATATTTGAGTGGGTACTTCAGAGGTTAAGTGGGTGCTCAACCAAAACCATTGTATGCTTTGGAATTGGTGTTCCTAATAAAGCCTTGGTTTCAAGTGGGTTTTTATCTGAAAAGGATTTCACACTATAATTTATGTGTTCTTTTTTATCTTTCTTGGCATATGTTTATTTAAATGGTTATGATATATTATTGAATTCCACTAAATAACTTTGGATTGAAATTATTACAAAAGTTCTAATCCGCACTGATTCATCCCCCAGTGCTTGTGATCTCTAACAATTGGTATCTGAGTGCCGTCCTTATAGAAGAAGCTTACCATCTTCTAGGAGATTATATTTTCACAAGCATGGCAAAAAAAATGCATAAGGCAATTTATCATCATCAAGATCACCTCTCTTGACTGGGAAAAATTATGTATTTTGCATAATAAGAATGAAAATATATCTAATGTCACTCAGTTTTGATATTTGGGAATGTGTTGAGAAAGGATACAATCCTCCAGCTATTCTAATTACTTCTTCAAAATACAAAGAAGAATACAAATGTAACTCAAGAGCCATAAATTTTATCCTATGTGGCTTGACTAAAACAAAATTTGTAAAATTTATGTACTACACAGTAAAAAAGGAGTTATGGACCAAAACTCAAAGTATTTATGAAGGAGATGACAAATTTAATTTAGGAAAGTTTCAGACCTACAAAAATCAATTTGAGAATCTGAAAATGAAAGATTATGAGACCATAACAACATATATGTAGACAATATGTTGGTGCTCGATTGTAATCTCACCCTTTTTTATTTAACAATTTTCAGTCCACCTCGTTTGATGTACATTTTATCTTCCTATATGGGTGTGTAAATTTTTTTCCTTCCCTAAGGTGTCATTGTCAGTCCTTTCCTTGGGTCATGGATCATGCTGAGTCCTAGTATTATTTACAGTTTTCTATCCAAAGTTTTGATCTTTTTTGTAAAGTAGACAAGCCAACAACCCAAATTTTAGTTCAAAGGATGAAACAAATACAAGGAGGATGGAAATCCCTCTTTGTGCTCCAAAATAGGTGCATAAATGCTGAATTATGGGATTGGATGTGAAACAGGGAGGTGGAAAATAACCAAGGAGCAGTGGGAATAGTGAACTTATAAATTGTGCAATACACGAGCAATTGAGATGAAAGCGCACTTTATTATCCAATGTCCTAAGTTCACTGGTATTCGATCCAAATACAAAGAAATCCTAGCTAGCGAGTCCATGGTGGAACTATTTGAGGAAAAAAAAAAAAAGCTTGGGGGAAATTTTATCATAGATCAGTCGGCAGAGGAGCAACCTCCTAAAAAAGGTCAAAGGGCCCACTTTGGTCTAAGACGGTCTGATAAATCCATGTGTTGATCTAGCATAAAAAACATATGGATGGACCAAAGTGTCTAAAAGTACATACCCCAGTTCCGTTTTAGTTAAAATTTGACCACGTGGAGGGCATGTGCTTGTTTGGGGATATGCTCCTAAATTTTACCTTTGGAATTGTGCCGAAGAGACACGTGGATATTTTTGCTAGATATTCCCAAGCTTAGACTTTTTCAACAGTCGGTGTGACTTTCTGAAACCCTAGACATGTGGAGGGCATGTTCTCATTTGGGAGTCTCTCTTTTAATCTTCATGCCAAAAGTGTGCGAAAGAAACACGTGGAGGCTTCCGATGGCTCTTCCCACGCTTAGAATTTTCAACGGCTGGTGAAAATCTCTTGGGTTCTGACCATGTGGAGGGCCCACGCTCATTTGGTTACCTGCCTCTAGACTTCACCTTTGAAATTGCACCAAAGAGACACGTGGAGGCTTCAACTAGCTCTTCCCATGCTCAAAATTTTCAATGTCCAATGTAACTCTCTAGGGTTCTGACCACGTGGAGGGCCTGTGCTCATTTGGGGACGTACCTCTAGACTTCACCTTTGAAGATGTGCCAAAGAGGCACGTGAAGGATTCCGTTTCCTCCTCTTTATACTTGGCTAACTTAGACTCGCAGTGCAGATAAATAAAGGGGAATCCCAAAAACTCCATAGTCGGAGAACGAGAGACCATATTTCCAAGTGAAGTGTAATTGGAATTATTGTGGAACTAATTTTGTGAACCTGAGAAGGAGGAAAGATATTTTTTGAGTCAAAATTACTCGGGCACTTACAGAAAATCGACATACAACCATTTCAGGTCCCTAGACATCCCTGTGTCTGTCAAATTTTCCAATGTTATCCTAGGGTGGCCGGTAATCTCCTCAAGCTCAATTCTCTCTTTTTTGGATGATTCCCAATCCAAGAGACCTATACCACCTGAAAAGAAGGTCATTTTCTCCTTCCCCTAGTGAAGGGTTGACTTTTTAGGAAGGCTTTGAGGAGGGAAGTTTGGAGTGATAAGGGGGATGTTTGGAATGATATGAGGGAAAAAATACTACATGTTGGTGATTGGATGAGATGTGAGGCGTGGAATTAATCCCTACTTCCCATGTCTCAGAGAAAGGTGTGTTTTCCCTAGGAGAAGGAATGAGCTGAGGTCCTTGAAATTCCCGCTCATAACGAGGGGTACAATGCATCAAACATGTGGATAACCAAGTTGCAAACCTTCCTCTGCTATCCCAAGCTGAAGGTATTTTATTGATGTGATCTAATACATGCGAGGAAAATCATTTAAAAGAGGCACAAATGCAGGTATATATTTCTCAAGGTGTATTCTCAAAGGTGAAAAGGATTGCTTGTCAGATCAAGTCATATGAAGCCACCTGAGAATTATTAAAAAGGGGTTTCTTACATTATAAGAGGAAATAAATGATAAATAAAATGGTCAAAAACCATAAATATGGTGCCCCAATCATATCTGATGAAAATAATAAATCTGAATGGCTCACAACTTTTCCACCTGGAAAAAATAGAAAATAATATTCTTCTTAAGAATTCATGTTTTTTGGGGGAAAAATAGGATGAGTGAGTGAGTGAAATTGTATAAATGCAATGAAAATACTCTGAAAAAGGGGGGTTAATTCTTCTAAAATTTATTCAAAGAGAAAAAGGAGAGAAGAGACAAGAGAAGCCATTCTTCTGGGAAAAATTTATGAGAAACCAATTATTTCTTGTGTGCCTTTCAAAATTGATCATGTCAAGTTGGTTGTAGATGTATAGCCATTGACAAAACTTTGAGATTGTAAACAAACTTTCCCTTGTTGATCAATTTTGAGAAACCTTGAGTAATTCATGTAGATCAAGGAACTGTGTTATGTCCATTTTCATCTTGAGATATTTTCATATAGTTATCTATGTGCTTTTTGCAGTCTTACATTAGAAATCCTTTGAAATCACACAAAATCTCATCCTCATGACAAGTATTGTGGCATTTACAATTACATTATGAAGAGATATTTAATTTCATAATGTAATAAGTGATTTAAATTCACATTACTTTCATTTCAGTGATACAAATTGTTTGTCATTTTATGACTGTATCATGAGCGTGATATAACACGGGTTTCCTAATGTTTAATTGAGTCTTTAACATGAGTTCTTGTGTTAAAACCTTGAAGAATGTGTGAAACCATGTGTCTTTGAGCTTTCATAGATGCACAATTTTCTAGTTGAAGTTTCATCTTTACTATTTGAAGATATTCATCTTTTTGCCTTGTGGATATGTTAACATTTGTTTAAAGTTCTTAGATATTTGGTATAATCAACTTTATCCTGCTTAACTTCCCAACCATAATATATATATCTAGAGATGAACCATACATGAACTACCCCTTCTTGCACTGTCTATTCATAAATGATAAGGAAATTCATTGATTTACCCATCCCTTACCTTAATATGCAATAGCAATTAGTTTTTACCACTGCCTTTAGTAACCTAGATCTTGTCTAAAAGGTTTCTTCGTCCTCTAAAGTGACTACTCATGGGAGTTAGACTACGTTGTATTGACCATACCTTCTAAAGATATCCTATTAATTTTGTGAAATGAAAGAAAAATAATACAAATCTAAAGATATTTTCCACCAATATAGGTTACAAAATAGGTCCTCTCACCCCGGTTAAAGGCATAACCTAAAGTAGTCAGGGTAGGTCAAACCCTGTACATGGTTTCAACCATTTATTCCATGCCTTAGTGAATGAAGAGTTGGCTAAATCCTACCCTAGATACAAAATGACTCATACTCTGATCTATTTGTCTCCAAGCATCTTGTTCAAACTACAGTGCTGCTCATTCACAAAGGGAGAATCAATTTGGGTATCAACACCGATCTAGCGCTACTGCCAGGGAGGAGTAGTTTTACAAATACATACACATATCAACCCTAGTAATGTTTCTTACATGATTTAAGTACAAATGTGTTTTTTAAGTGTCATCCTTTGTTGAGATTTGTAAGATTTGTGCAAGATCACAAGTTCATTGTGCAATATTTCTAGTTTCTAGCGGTTATTATACTAAATTTTCATCAATAGTGATAAATATGGGTAAAGGAAGATTGGATCTGCTAAGCTTTAAATAAATTAAGTATTGATAGACATTTGACAAACTACTTATAGTGCATCCACACGTCTAAGGTGAGAATCCTTAGTGGAGACTCCAAATTGGTTCAAAAATTTTATGATTACCAGTGTCTTAGCCTATGTCAAGGGAAATTTTTCATTCATATTTACAAAGCTGGAGGGAAGAAGTTATTTCTTCACTAAGGATCCTACTAGAAAGTTATTTTAAGAACTAGGAAAAGCAAGTTTAGAAGGAAAAGAAGTCTGGAAAGTGATTGGAAATCAAGAATCAAGAAAGGAGATATCTGTTTTGAAAGGTGATCAACCTGTGGTTGAAGATTACCCTATGTCTTTAAGTGATTCTGAACCAAGTAGTCCTCATGTAAATTTAAATTCCCCAACTGGAGAAGGGCCATCATTTGTGCCTGAAAAGTGTACCTCTCAGTTTTTCCCTATTTCTTCCAAGATTGGTAGGGTTCTCCAAGAAACAGAGACATTAGAGGATATTTACTTTGAGAATTATACTCCTATGCTCCAAAGACCCCTCATCCCTTATCATTTTGATTCTCCTACAAGATCACCTCCTTAAGGCAATATGGCTCAGCCTCCACCTAGACATCCTTTTGTTTTTAATACTTTTATGCCAATAAATTTATGAGGTATGGTGGGATATCCTAATATGGTGCCACAAGATATCATAAATAGGTTACAAAAATTTCAAGGGAATAACACTATCACTGGTGACCAGCATTTTAGACTCTTTGTCAATATGATGGAATATTTTGAAATTGAGTTTGAAGACATGTATATAAAGTTGTTCATTCATACTCTTAAAGAGGATGCACGTGATTGGTATAATTCTTTACCAGATAATTCAAGAGACTCATGGATCAAGATGAAAAATGTCTTTAGACTACAATATGGGGAAAAGACTGATCCCAAGTTCCTTCTATCTGAGTTTGAAAATATAAATAAAAATAGAAATGAATCTGTCTAGGATTTTAATACTAGGTTCAACAAAACCTTGAATAGGTTACCTATAATCCTAAGGCCAAGTGATGAGTCTTGTTTGATAAAATATTCTAACACTTTCGATAAAATGGGTACTTATTACTTGAGAGATAAGAACCCAATAACATTGAGGTAGGCTTTCACTATGGCCTTACAAATAGAAAACAATATCAAGGTAGTTGGAAATCCTCCTAAGAGATAGAGTGTCAAGTTAATCAATCCTGAGAGGCCTCAATAAAAAAAAGTTGTGGATCTGGAAGGGATTGTGAAGAATTTTGCCGGAGCAATTAAAGAGATATCATACAAATTAGCCAGAGAAGAAAAGGGGATAGGACAAAGTTCCTAGGGTTAGCACAAGCCACAAGGTCAGCAGAGATTTGGAAATCATCCTAGAGGTGATCACATATCAGATGAAAAAGGGAAAGGGCCCATGGTATCAGGAAATAAACAACCACAACCCAAGAAAATAGATTGGTCCCTGATCCTTTAACTGCTAGTATTACTACCATAAAAGAGGACAATGTTATTTAGTGGTGTGATAGATGTTTCTTACCGCACTCCCCATGTGATGTAGATAAGGAAGTTGAGGAAGAAAATTATGATGAGGCATATGGTGATGTGTGTATGATGGAGTGCCATGAGAACTCATAGCAAGGGGAATCATCAACTGAATTGATAAGTTCTAGAACTATTTAAAAATTTTGGGATTGTGTTCATTGGGTATTACCTCTTCCTCCTATTAATACTTTTGAAATTGATATGGTGCAAGAATCTGATTTTCCTAATCATGAATTTGAATACTTAAGGGCCTTGATGATTAAAAAGTATGATGGATGGATCTCTTCCGAAGAGGACAGGAAGTTGTTGATGAATGCAATAGTTTCTTAGGAGAAAGAACATAATACTAGAAGTAAGTTTATCAAAGGGGGGAGGGCCACAAACCAAGCCAAAAATTCTAGTTCTTACTAATATCCCAAAGTAAACCCCTAAGAAAGATACATCTGGTAAATTCCTAACTACCCCCAATAAAACCTGTACTCCTGCCCATGCCCAGACTGTGCAAACTCCTATACTATTGGATGAAATTGTGAATCTTCCTCCTAATACTGTCCTACCCAAATATATTCCTTATGAAATAGCCCAAATATTGAGTCAGATAAAGGTTATTGTTCCCATTTTTGAATTACTTAGGATACCTGAGCATAATAAAAGGGCATTCAAATATTTGGGATGTAAGGAAGAAAAGATTACTCAGGGAAAAGGGTAAACAATGTAGAGATTCCTCCTATTATTGCATAATTAGAAGTAACACAAGCATTAGAGGAACTAAGTGAATCACCTAAGGTATATTTGGGCAAATCTCTAGTTGAATCTCAACTTGATATGGATCCATTTTATACCACTTTAATTATTAAGGATAGGTTGGTGCATAAATGTATGTTTGATTCAGGAGCCTCATGTAATGTAATGCCTCTAGAGGTAATGAACAAGTTAAATAACAAATTAACAATAGATTTTGGGAAGTGTACTGTTATGGATTCAAGAGAAGTTCCAATAATTGGATATGTCAAAGGATTGGTAGTGTAACTAGTAACTTATCCAGTAAAATGCTTAACCATGAATGTAGTTATTGTGGACTATCCTACTAAGTGGGGAACATTATTGTCCAGAAAATGGGTAGCTAGTGTAGGTGGAAGCGTACAAATGGACATGTCATTTGAAACCATACAAATTGATGGAAACCTTTTGAAGTTGTATGGTGAGAATAAAATTTTACACCTCATTAAGGACCCTAAAAATGCTTCTAATGAAGTATTGTACACAGATGTTGATGTCGATAACTTTGTGGGTTATGCTGATTTTAAGGAGCATAAAATAAATGAGTGCAAGTATCCTAAGAAGGTTTTTTTTCCTTGGACTGTGATGTTTAATGGGGCTTGTTCTAGATCTAGTAATGGTGCTGGTGTTGTCTTGATATCTCCAAGCCATGAGGAGTTTAACTATTATTTTTAACTGAATTTTGAGTGCACAAATAACATTGTAGAGTATGAAGCACTACTTTAGGGTTTAAGGATTTCTTAGAAGTATGGTTTTAGAGAAATTTTTGTTAAAGGGTATTTAGAGTTGATATTTAAACAAGTTAGAAAGATGCATGCAATAAAAAATTAAAGAATGAAACAATATAAGCATGCAGTTTGGGACTTACTTGAAATGTTTGATTCTTTCAATATAATACACCATGATAGGAAATACAATATTGTACCAGAAAAATTGGCAGTTTTGGGATCAAGGTTTGATAATTATAGATTATCCCACTATTGTGAATATGATATTGAAATATTGATTGGGTCGTCATTCCCTGATAATATCAAGCATTGTCAAGTTTTTGAAGATGATGCCTAGGTCCAAAGGTTTTTTCAAAATAAAGGAGAATTTACCAATCAAAGTATGGAATAGGAACCAATGGTTTGTGTAAATGACAGAAAAGAGACTTGATTTTGCAAAGACATTATTCAATTGAAAACCAGTACTATTCCTAGAGATTTGGTTGCAATGGAATAAAATTTTGATAATGTTTACCGCATTGTTAACATACACATATTAGCCTCGAGAGATGTTGAAATAAATAACCTAGGCACAAATGATAAACATTAGAAAATATGGTTAGATAGAAACTTGGATACAGAGGAAAAGCAAACATATGTCCAGTTGTTAAAAAAGTACCAGGACTTCTTGGCATGGTTATATTCAGAATTGAAAGGATATAGAGAAGACCATTTTCAACACAAGATACCCCTGGAGGCTAATGCCAAGCCATTTAGGAAAAATCAAATACCAATCAATTCACTCCTTTCCCTAAAAATATAGGAAGATTTGAAAAAGTTAAGGGATGGAGGAATCATACAACCTATGAGGTACTCTTCATGGGTGGAAAATGTAGTACCTGTTCGAAAGAAGAATGGAGAAATAATATTTTGTGTTGACTTTAGGAATTTAAATAAGGCATAAATTAAGGATAACTATCCCTTGCCAAATATGGATAACATGTTGTAATAGGTTACATGTTTAGAGTTGATATCTACTTTGGATGATTTTTCTAGGTATAAACAAGTGGTTGTGAAGCAATCAGAGAGAATCAAAACTTCTTCGCTACTTCGTGGGGTACCTATGTGTATGTGAGAATGTCGTTTGGCCTCATGAATGTGTGATCCATGTTTTAAAGAGCAATGGATGTAGCATTCTTAGGTTATATAAATGACTTCATTGTTGTGTATCAGAATGATGTGACAGTTTTTTCAAGGAAGAGAAGTGATCACCTATAGCATTTAGAAAAGATGTTGTTAAGATGCAGGGAATATGGTATCTCATTGAAACCTAAGAAATGTCATTTTGGGCTTAAAAAAGCTAAGTTTCTCAGACATATTGTATCAAAAGAAGGGGTCATGATTGATCTTGAGAGAGTGGAAGCCATTAGAAAAGACCATATTCCAAGAACCAAAAAGGGAATTCAATATTTTATCAGGGAGATAAATTTTATTAGGAGATTGATTTCCAACTTTACTGGATTGACTATCCCAATCACTAGTACGTTGAAGAAGGATCAAAATATCAAATGGGGATAAACAATTATTGAATACTTTACTGGGATCAAATAATCATTGAAAAATGCCCCTGTTCTAGGAGTTCCTGATTACAAAAAGTCCTTCCAAATGTTTTCCTTTGCTTCTGAGAATACCATTGCATTTGTGCTACTACAGAAGGATGATGAAGGATCTCAAAGGACAATTACTTTCTTTAGTAAAGCATTACAAGGGTAGGAGTTGAAATATACTACTATGGAGAAACAAGCCTTTGTTCAGAGCCACAAAGATATTTAGGCCATATATTTTAAGTTCTAAAGTCATAGCTTGTTTCCCTCATAATATGGTCAAAGATATCCTATAAGAAATGGAAATTTCCAATAAGAGATGCCGATGGGAAAATAAGTTACAGGAATATGATATGGACATTCAAAATATAAAATTGGTTAGAGGTTTGGGCTTGGAAAAGTTAATGTCAGAAAGAAATTTGTAGATAGTTGAGATAAATGAGGTTAATGAAGAAAGGTTGAATATTCTTGAGAAATTAATAAATTCTGATTGGTATAGGGATATTATTTTTTATCTCAGACATCTGCAATGCCCTGAGTATTTAAGAAAAAATCAAAAGACAACACTTAGATTGGATTCCCAAAAATATATCATCACTTATTATGGGTTGGCTTGGAAAAACCCTGAGGGAGTTCTCTTAAGGTGTATCACTGAGGAGGAAGCCCCAAAATTAATTGTTGACTCCTATGGAGGAGTTTATGGGGGGCATTTCGCTAGAAGAGTAACAACCCATAATATCTTAAGAGATGGTTACTGGTGGCCAACACTCTTTAAGGATACAACTTTATTGGTAATAAAATGCGAGAGATGCCAAAATTTCTTAGGAAGATTGAAAGCTTTAGGATCCCTATCATTGCAACCCGTATCAATTGAAGCCCCTTTTAAGTAGCAGGGGATGGAATTCATTGGGGATATTTTAGATTCTTCAAGGTATTGCCATAAATGGATATTGGTAGCCACTGACTACTTTACCAAATGGGTAGAGGTAATCCCCACTAAGAAATCAACCCACCAAATTTTCATGGACTTCATTTTGAATCATATAATTTGTAGGTTTAGAGTGTCTACTAAAATAGCTGCTGACAATGCTATGAATTTTTGATCTAAACATTTGGTAGCCATGTGTCAGGAGTACGGGATAAATTTAGCACATTCTTCCAACTACAATCCCCAAGGTAATAGATAAGCAGAATCAAGTAACAAAAATATGTTGTAGATAATCAGGAGGACCTTGGAATTAAACAAATGAAAGTGGGTAAGCAGTTAAAGTTTGCTATTTGGGATGACAAAATTACTATTAAAATAGCTACTAGAAAGATCCGATTTGAATTATTATATGGAACTCAGGCTCTCCTTCCCCTATATATGCAATTATATTCTTATCAATTCATCCAACAACTGGAGGATCAATAGATTAGTCCCTATGATGCTTATATAAATCATATTATTGAATTAAATGAAGAGAGAAGAGAATCCAATAAAAGACATGTGAAGTTTAGGGATAAGTTGAATTTTTTTTTGATAAAAAGGTAACCTCGAGATTTTTTCAGTGTGGGAGATCTTGTGCTACTATCGGATAGAAGACATGAGCATAAGGGAAAACATGGAAAGTTCAATGCAATATGTATGAGCCCTTATTCTATTGACATTAGAATTGGTGAGCATACCTTTTTCCTAAAATATTTAGATGGAGAAATTATTGAGTTTCCCATTAATGGTAGGCACTTGAAACATTTCCTTGATTGATTTCTTGGAACTAAGGTATGCATCATTGTACAGTGTACAGTTTTTTGTTTTGTTCTATTTTCTACATTTTTCTGTTTCAGTTTGTTCCGGTCCTTGGTGACCGGTTTTTGTTGGTTTCTCGGTTTGTTCCTGGAGGATTGGCTATTGTTTATTTTATTTGGAGGTCGGTTAGTGACTCTATGGCCCAATGTATTTTTGGCACATGTTCTGTTGTTGTTGCATTATGTTTTGTTCTTACAACACTTGCAGGGAGTGTCCATACCTAATTTGGAGATGATGTTGGTGCTCAATTGTAATTTCACCCTTATTTGTTTAAAATTTTCCAGTCCTCCTGGTTTGATGTACTTTTTGTCTTCCTGTATGGGTACATAAAATTTTTTCCTTCACTAAGGTGTCATTTTCAGTCCTTTCTGTGGGTCATGGATCATGCTGAGTCTTCATATTATTTATAGTTTTCTATCCATAGTTATGATATTTTCTGTAAAGTAGACAAGCCAACAACCAAAATTTCAGTTCAAAGGATGAAACAAATACAAGGAGGATGGAAATATCTCTTTACAATCTAAAATAGGTGTAGAAATGATAAATTATGGGATTGGGTGTGAAATAGGGAGGTCGACAATACCCAAGGAGCAATGGGAAGAGTGAACTTGTATACTATGCAGTACAGGGGCAATTGAGATGAAAGCACACTTTATTATCCAATGTCCTAAGTTCACTGGTATTTGATCCAAATACAAAGAAATCCTAGCCAGCGAGTCCATGGTGGACATATTTAAGGAAAACAAAATAAAAATCTTAGAGGAAATTTTGTCACATATTAGTCGACAGAGGAGCAGCCTCCTAAAAAAGGTCAAAAGACCCACTTTGGTCTAAGATGATTTGGTAAAGCCACGTGATGAGCCAACATCAAAAGTGGATGGGTGGACCAAATTGTCTAAAATTACATACCCCCAAGCCCACTTCAGTTAAAATTTGACCACATGGAGGGCTTGCACTTTTTTGGGGATGTGCCCCTGAATTTTACCTTTAGAGTTGCGCAGAAGAGACACGTGGAGGTTTCAACTGGCTCTTTCCATGCTTAGAATTTTTCATTAGCCAGTGTAACTTTCTCAGACCCTATACACATGGAGGGCATGTGATCATTTAGGAGTCTCTCTTTTAAGCTTTATGGAAAAAGTGTAGTGAAGAAACACGTGGAGGATTTAGTTGGCTCTTCCCACACTTAGAATTTTCAACAGCCAGTGAAACTCTCTTAGGTTCTGACCATGTGGAGGGCCCGCACTCATTTGGCAACCTACCTCTAGAATTCACCATTGAATTTTTGCCAAAGAGGCACATGGAGGCTTCTGCTAGCTCTTCCCATGCTCAAACTTTTCAATGGGTGGTATAACTCTCTCGGGTTCTGACCACATGGAAGGCCCGTGATCATTTGGGGACCTGCCTCTAGACTTCAACTTTGAAGTTGCACCAAAGAGACACATGGAGGCTTCTGATGGCTCCTCTTTATACATGGATAACTCAGACTCATAGTGCTGATAAACAAAGGGGAAGCCCAAAAAATTCCATAGTCAGAGGATAGGAGACCATATTTCCAAGTGAAGTGCAATTGGAATTATTGTGGAGATAATTTTGTGAACATGAGAAGGATGAAAGTTGTTGTTTTGAGTTAGAATTATTCAGCCACTTGCAGAAAATTGACATACAACCATGTCAAGTCCCTATACATCCCCGTGTCCATCAAATTTTCCAACATCATCCTAGGGAAGCCCATAATCTCCTCAAGCTTAATTCTCTTTTGTTCAGATGATACCCAATCCAAGAGGCCTAGACCACCTAAAAAGAAGGTTGTTTTCCCCTTCCCCTAGTGAAGGGTTGAATTTTAAGGAAGGATTTGAGGAGGGATGTTTGGAATGATAGGAGGGAAAAATACTACATGTTCCTGACTGGATTAAATGTGATGCATGGAATTAATCCCTACTTCCCATGTCCTAGAGAAAGGCGGGTTTTCCCTGGGAGAAGGAATGAGTTGAGGTACTTGAAATTCCTACTTAGAAAAAGGGGCACAATGCATCAAACGTGTGGATAGCTGAGTTATAAATCTTCCTCTCTTATCCCAAGCTGAAGTTATTTGATTGATTTGATATAATACATGTGAGGACACTCATTTCGAAGAGGCATAAATGCAGGTATATATTTCTCAAGGTGTATTCTCAAAGGTGAAAAGGATTTATTGTCTGATCAAGCCATATAGAGCCACCTGAGAATTATTAAAAAGGGGTTTCTTACTTGATAAGAGGAAATAAATGATAAATAAAATGGTCAAAAGCCATAAATATGGTGCCCCAATCATATCTGATGAAAATAAGAAATGTGAATGGATCACAACTTTTCCACCTGGAAAAATTAGAAAATAATATATTCTTAAGGATTCCTATTTTTGGGGGAAAAAATAGGATGAGTGAGCGAGTGAAATTGTACAAATGCAATGAGAATAATCTGAAAGAGGGGGGTTAATTCTTCTGAAATTTAGTCTAAGAGAAAAAGGAGATAAGAGCTAAGAGAATCCATTCTTCTTGGAAAACTTTCTAAGAAACCAGTTATTTCTTGTGTGCTTTTCAAAATTGATCATGTCAAGTTGGTTATAGATGTATAGCCATTGACAAAACTTTGAGATTGTAAAAAAAATTTCCCTTGTTGATCAAATTTGAGAAACCTTTCGTAATTCATGTAGATCAATGAACTGTGTTATGTCCATTTTCATATTGAGATATTTTCAAATAGTTATCTATGTGCCTGTTGTAGTCCTATATTAGAAATGATTTGAAATCACACAAAATCTCATCCTCATGAAAAGTATTGTAGAATTTGAAATTACATTATGAAGAGAGCTTTCATTTCATAATGCAATAAGTGATTTAAATTCACTTTACTTTCATTTCAGTGATAGAAATTGTTTTTCAGTTTATGAGTGTATCATGAACGTGATATAACAGGGGTTTTCTAATGTTTAATTGAGTCTTTAACATGAGTTCTTGTGATAAAACCTTAAAAAATGTGTGAAGCTGTGTGTATTTGAGCTTTCATATATGCACAATTTTCTAGTTGAAGTTTCATCTTTACTATTTAAAGCTATTCGTATTTTTTCCTTGCAGATCTATTAACATTTGTTTAAATTTCTCAGATATTTGTTATAATCAACTTTATCCTACTTAACTTCCCAACCATAAAATACATATCAAGAGATGAACCATATATGAACTACCCCTGATTGCACTATCTGTTCATAAATGTTGAGGGAATTCATTGATTTACCCATCCCTTACCTCAATATCTAGGAGTAATCAATTTTTACCATTGCCTTTAGTAACCTAGATCTTGTCTAAAAGGTTTCTTCATCCTCTAAAGTGACAACTCGTGGGAGTTAGACTACACTGTATTGAAAGGAAAAAAAAATAATACAAATCTGTAGACATTTTCCACCAATATAGGTTACAAAATGGGTCCTCTCACCCCGGTTGAAGGCATAACCTAAAGTAGTCAGGGTAGGTCAAACCCTGTACATGGTGCCATCTATTTCTTCCATGCTTGAGTGAATGAAGATTCAGCTAAATTCTTTCCCAGATAAAAAATGACTCATACTCTGATCTATCTGTCTCCAAGCATCTTTTTCAAACTACGGTGCTTCTCAGTCACAAAGGTAGATTCAATTTGGGTACCAAAAAAATAGATGAAATTATCAATATGATTTGAGGCCTAGGTGAGAAGCTAGAAGAATTTGTTATAGTTAAAAAATTTCTAAGATGCCTGACTGTAAAATATGATGCAAAGGTGTCAGCCATAAAATAATCCAAAGAAATGAAAAATCTCATAATTTATGAATTACAGAGCATTATTTTAGCATACGAGATGAGGACTATTGGATCCAAGTCAACCAAGAAAGAAGTAACATTTAAAGCTAATAAGGAGACTCAATCCAAACTAGAGACAAAATAATAAGACTAAGAAGATAAATTTAATGATGAAAATATTGAGGAAATGTTTGTGAGAAGACTAAAAAGAGGATCAGGTAAGTACAAAAGAAAAATTACATTCAAATGTTTTGAGTGTGGAGAAATTGGCCACTTCATTACAAAATTCCCAAATAAAACAAGGAAAAAAAAATGATCATGATGAAAAAACTCACAAACAAATTAAAAAAAAAGGCTTACTTTAAGAAGAAAGATGGCAAAAAAAATTCTTCAAGAATAAGAGGAACTTCTATTCAAAATAATAATCGATTGAATCTGATTCAAGAAACCGTAACAGCTTTGAAAGTGAAGATAATGAAGCTCAATTTGAATGTTTTTTCATGGTTATGGATGCATCTGAAGAATGCATTTCAAGAGGAAAGAATGTAGTTAAGTATGAATAATCTGATGAAGAAGAAGAAAGTGTAAATATGGAAGTAGAACTAGTTTTTTCTCTTTAAGAACTGAAACTATGTAGGGGGAAGAATAAAAAATGAGATGTATACTAAAATATTATTACAAAAAAAATATGCATCTTTTAGAAAAGACAAATTTTAAAAGAACAAGAAGAAACTAATGAACTCAAAGAGCTTGAAACGTAGTTAGAAAATATTTCCAAATCTTACAAATCTAAGGAGGATGAATGCATAAAACTAAACTTAAAATTGGAATGATTGAATACTGAACTAGAACAAACGACCAATAAGTTGGCAATGTATGAAAAAAATGGAAAAGAGCTCAAATTTCTTAAGTTGTATCCTGAGCAGTCAAACAGATAAAAAGGACAATTTTGGAATAGGTTTTAATAAATAAATCAAAGAAAAGAAGCTTGCAAAGAAAGAAGGAAACAAGATTTCATCAACTCCCAACAACTCATCTACCACAAATAAATATGTTATCAAAGTTGCTAAGAGAAGGAAAAAATTTCCTAGAATCATCTATGTCACGAGGTACACACTCTTTATATGGTTATAGAAGGAATGTAATCAATTTGGACACAAGGAAGAAAAATATAGAAAATATGCTAGAGGTTATAGAAGAAACTATAGTTCATCATACTCTAACATGAGCTATAATGTTGTTCACTATAAATATCATAAGAAGGGTCATGTAACCTCAACAGTAAAACAAGAATTTCCCCAACAAAATAAATGGGTGTATATTATAAAAAAATATGCCAACAAAAGAAAAGATTATTTCTCAATAGTGCTGACTACATTTCATGTGAAAAATGAAGACAAAATATGGTACTTAGATAGTGGTTTCTCTAGTCATATGACATGTGAAAAAAGTAAATTCATCTATCTATCAAACAATGTGTCAAGAGCTATTAGATTTGGTGATAACAAGTCTACAAACATAGTTGGAAAAGGAACTTTGAGTCTATATAATGGTAAAACAATCATAGAGAATGTATTATATGTTGAAGGCCTCAAGGATAATCTACTAAGTGTCAGTCAAATAATTAAGAAAGGTTATAATGTTATATTTCATGACAAATTTTTTGCCATTATCAATGGAAAAAAAAGGAAGACAGTTGCAAAAATTAAATGGACCAAGAACAGTAAGTATGTTCTAAATGAGATAAATAAAGAAAAATGTCTCTCAAGTAAAGTTGATTACAGTTGGTCGTGGAATAGAAGATTAGAACATATGAGTTTTGAAAACTTGGTAAAACTAAGTGCTAAAGGTGGTGTGAGAAACATGCCAAAAATTGTAAAACCCGCAAACACGTTGTGCAAGTCTTGTCTACATGGTGAACAAATAAGGATATCCTTCAAGTCCAAAGAATATTCTACCACTAGACTACTGGAACTCATCCATATAGATCTTTACGAATGCACCATAACTGAAAGTATACAATGATGTTGATTAGAGAATACATGTTAGAGAACACATACGGAGTCCACACGGGAGAGAAGGCCGAGATCAAGTGCAAAAAAGTATAAGAAGGACCCCCATGTGGAAGGAAAATTCAGCATTTAGGACTTAGCCAATTTTGAGCATGACGACCTATTTTTAGAAAATGGCATGCACAACACACCAACGATGTAGAGACGTGTGTGCCATGCATTTTCTATCTTTGGAGGATCGGATCAAAGAATTTTTTATGGAGACGAGCTAAGAATAGGATTGAAACTTCAGTTAACTATAAGAGGCCTATAGATAGAACACTTGCATGTGTGGCTATTCCTGTGAACGGTGCATGGCTATTAATAGCATGCGGCCTATTTCTAGAATAGATAAGCATTGAAGGGAAAATCCCCACCATATATATATGATGTGAGGTACATAGTGGTAATGGGGATGAGTGTGATGGATGTATGAAGGTATAGAGGTATACACATATGACTGAATTACTGTATCAGATCCATACGCGCATTGGTATCGATTGACATTATTGTAAGGAGATTATGTGTTTATTAATAGATGGAAGATATTGGCTTAATCTAAGTGTCATTCCTATGTGTAATCGAGTAGTGCATGTTATTGATTCAATCATGATTACTGTTTAAGTATTTTTCTTTCATAGATCTGAAAGTAACATTCATTGTAGAATGTTGGATTAGTTATGAATCTATATGTTTCTTCCTTCATCACGCTAACATCTTGCTACAGGAACCCTAAAGAGGGATCTTGTACCTTTGTGCACTTTGGGTGAGTGCTCAGTCTAGGCTGAGTGATGTGCCAATGTGTCTAAGGAGTTATCTGGAAAATTCTAGGCTGCATCATTGGTTCCATTTCCGAGACCTCTTTTTCAGGATGGTTCACGATGAAGACATACCGGTTAACTCTAGAAATTATTGAGGAATGGATACATGATCTGGAGGAAGAATATGCATGGCAGTTCAGTAGTGGATCTGAGTTTAATGCATGCACTTAGGTAGAAAAGAATCTATATAACAACTTATATGAGAGCTTTTTCACCATATTTCCACTAGAATTATATGAGTGGCTTACTGCTTATGCATCTCAATGGAATTGGAGGTATCACACACTTTTCTAAATGTAGGAAAAATTTCAGGCCCTTTATGATGTTGATTTGATTTGGAATCATGCTATGGATACATGATTTCATGGTGTACTAAACAGTTATATTCAGGAATATTCAATTTTGACGTACTCTTGCCCGGAGGTAGCTGAATTCTAGTTTTTTTGGTATCCAAGAGGAGAATATTTGCGAGGTATTCTGCTGGCAATCAAAATTTTGATGGTAACTTTTAACCTTGAGAGTAAACCAATGGCTAACTAAACTTCACCATGCATAAGGGTAGGAACATGTATGGTGAAAGATGGAAGACCTAGTGGTAGAGAGGCGGAGAGAGGGAAGGGGGCTTAAGTATAATGAGGCGTGCAAGAGGGAGATAGAGAAGTAATGTTATGTTATAGAAAGTATGTCATTGAGGAGAGAGATGGCTCATGAAGGATTTATAGCTCACGTAGAAGACGTGGAGCCAGAGCATTAGGAACTCCCCCATCTTGGAAAACATAATAGAGATCCCTCCTCAGCCTCACATAGAAGTGCGCTAGTAGATACTACCTAGACCATAGGTGTGAATCTTAATCCACCTGGTGACCTAGCCCTTGTGCTTGGTTTTCCAATATCTAGTATGACAAGTAAATAGAAATCTAATTTGGGAAGTAGGAGAGAAGGAGTAAGTTAGGGAGTAAGTACATCAATGGTAAGACAAACGACTTCAATGATATTTAGAGGAACATCCTTAGGTGCATCATTTACACAAAATGTGAGCTCACAGAATGTTGGATTCACCTCTAGAAGTGGAACTACCTCAGAGATTGTAGTGGTTCAGTATAGTAATCCTATCAGAGCATAGGGGAGTACATCTATAGGACATATTCCCACTATAGGTGGAGGATCAAGAGGTATAGGTGGTTCTTTTTCTGGTGGATCTCATGGTTCTAGAGGTCAAGGGAACACAAGAGGTTCTAGATCATCAGGTGGTCAAGGTCTGTAACAACCACATAATATTTATATGGAGATATCTCTTCATCTTCCAAAGTATAGAGGCATAGAGGATGCTGCCGAACATGTGCATGTGTGTGAGATCTTGTGGCATGCTAATGGGATCATAGATGTTGAGTATAAGGCAAGTCAGTTTACTACTACATTACAGGGACGTGCATACAACTAGTATAGGAAGTTTGACCTTAATCAAACTTGCATGGATTATGTAGCATTGAAGTATTCTTTCTTGAAAGAGTTCCATATCCCTGAGTTTGAGCAGAAGAGTATTAGTGCACTCAAGGATATCAAGTACGGCACTACTAAGAGTGTACGTGAGTATGATGCTTGTTTTAATACACTTCTATCTAAGCTATCTTATGATATTCATGCTATCTAGCATGCACAATGGTTCGTTAGAGGATTGATTACACCATTTAGAAGGGCGTTGTCACATAAGACATACACTGATCCGCGTGAAGCATTGGAAGTATCTTTTTGTGCTGAGGCACTTGAGAGCATTGACATTGGTGTTATTCCATTCTTAGAGGCACAGATTGTAGATATGGAAAAACAGTTAGAGAAGCTATCAGCAAATTCAGCCCATGAAACATGCTCAAGAATTTGGTGTACAAATTGTGAAGTGGAAGGTCACACCAAGGATAGTTGCCCTTGCATATCTATACAGTTATTACTATTGGATTGTGAGATCTATCATTGGAATCATGATTTTAGTCACTTTCCTTGTTACAACATGTGATAAGGAAGAATGTATCTTTCTTTTGTAAGATTTGTAGGTCCACGACCCATGATACTAAGGATTGTCAGTTGATTGGTTAGATTCAGGATGCTATAGACATTGGGGTATGACAAAAAAGTGTAACAGATAATTCTAAGGGTAAGAATGAGCACCAAGATCAGGATCATAATCCAACATGCTACGACAGGAATGAGGGGCATTTTGAAGGAGTTCGTGGAAGGGGACATGGATATCATTGGTAAATTTTAGGCATAGAGGTACTTACTAGTCAAAGTGAGGTGTGCGGATTTTTAGGTCATATAGGATATTATAGAAAATTCATCAAAGGGTATACCAAAATTGTTACACCCTTGGAAGAGTTAGTGAATGGGAAAGGTAAATTTTATTGGGGAGAACCATAGTAGCACATGTTTGAGATATTAAAAGAGATACTTACTACTATGCCCATTTTACGCTTTTCCTCATGGGATAAATTGTTTCATGTGCATGTGGACACCTCTAGCATGGCCATTAGTACTATGTTAGCTTAACCTAGAGAAGGTATTTTCGATCATCATTTTTTTTTTCTAGTAGGAAGTTGAATCCTGCTGAAAATAATTATACAACTATAGAGCATGAAGCTGTGTCCATGATCTATGCATTGCATAAGTTTCAACAATACTTGTTAGCAACACCATTTGTGTTTTATATAGATCACATGGCATTGATGTACTTGGTAAACAAGCCCATATTACAGGAATGCATATGCAGATGGGAACTCTTATTTCAAGAGTTTGATTTCACAGTTGTGGTGAAGCTAGGGAAAATCAATTATGGACCAAACCATTTATCCAGAATCAACTCAGGAGAGGAATCACAAACAATTGAAGAAACCATGCTAGATGCACAATTATAAAGGTGACAATGTGTGCCATTAGAATTAGAATACATTGTTGTCTTTCTACAAACTGGTATACCACCAGAATGAATGAAGGCATTAGACAAGAAACAACTTGCTATACATGCAAAACTGTTTATGTTAATCAGTGGTGACCTCTACAAGTTAGGTAAAGATGAAGTATTATGTTGTTGTGTATTAGAGCATGAGCACAAGGATATTATGTAAGAATCTCATGGTGGTATTGCAGGAGACCATTATGCAAGTGATGCAACTACCCAAAAGATCCTAATTTTTGGATTATAGTGGGAGACATTGTATAAATACTGTAAAGAATATTGTAAGGTGTGTGATCATTTTCAGCACTTGGGGAAACTAGGGCAAAGAGATGAGATGCCTTTGAGACCAATTACTAGTGTCGAACCATTTGAGAAATGGGACATTGACTTTGTAGGACCTATTTTGCTAGCCACGTGTAGGAATGGATCACGCTATATCATTAATTACATAGATTATCTCACACAATGGGCAGAAAAAACACCTACAAAGGACTATATAGCAGCTACAGTGGCTAGGTTTCTATGGGAGAATGTTCTTACAAGATATGGATGTCCTTTAATCTTGGTAAGTGATAAGGGTAAAATTTTTTTGAATGAGACAATCAAGATTCTATTAGATGAGCTTATGGTTACACACCATAACACTACACCCTACCATCCTTAGGAAAATGGAGCTGCTGAAGCTTTCAACAAGATTTTGAGAAAGACTTTGACAAAAATTTGTGATGTTGAAAGAAAGGATTGGGATGAAAAAGTGTCAGCTATTCTTTGGGCATATACGATAACTTACAAGAGATTGAACAAATCCACACTGTTTTAGCTAGTTTTTGGCACAGAAACCATTCTCCCTATCAAATTTATGTTACCTTCTTTGTGCATTACGAACATTGGAGGTCTAGCTAATGAATAGGATTTAGAATAGCATATCAAGAATATGATTCAACTAGATGAGTGATGAGCCATAACATGATGCAGTCAGAATTAGGAAAAGGCCAGGCAAAAGGCATGGCATGATAGAAACATAAGGGATAATAAGTTTGAGATTGGACAAATGGTACTTCTTTATGACTGTAAGTTCTTGCACCATCTAGGAAAGCTCAAAGTACATTGGTTGGGGCCGTATTTCATCACTCACATACTTGAAACAGGTGCTTTCCATTTAGAAGCACTTTATGGAACATGGCTACCCAGTTAATTTAATAGGAATAGGCTAAAGCCCTACTATAAATAAGACTTCTTCATGTTTTTAATAAGGTAGTATTGCTATTTAGATTAGGTTTCCCTTATGTATTTCCTTAATGTATTTCCTTCATTGTCACTATGCTTTGTCAATTTAGTTGTTGTTCTTTTGTAAAGCGTGCTTACACGTAAGAAGCTAATTACTATGTGGAGAATGTTTATGCACAGAGGAATGCACATAATTTTAGCGTGGGATGGTTGTAGTTATCCAAGTAAAATACTGTGGGAATTGAAAGGTGAAAGGAATAAGCTGCTATGGGTGCGATTTAATTCAAAAGAAGATTTCATCTCAAAAGTGACCAAGGATGGAGATGAATGAAAGGATAGTATAATGAGAGGTAAGCAGAGGCCATGATAACTACCAGGAGAAGGTCCATTGATAAGGTACTTGGGTGCAAGGGTGCACACTAAAGAGAATTCTATGACCAAAGGGTAGGAAGGCACGCTAGAAGGTTATAGCTGGGGTGTGAAGATGTACCATGTGAAACGAATGAATTTGGTCAATAAATGAGAGGATATTTTGTAGGTGAAGGAGCAATAAATGCATAAAAATTTGAAAAAAAAATATAAGGATGGGATGTAGGTTCATTTTTACCATTGTGACTAAGAGAATTTGAGGAAAAATCCAAGTGCGAAGAGCTGAATGATCTGATTAAGGTGTCAAGGTTGTGAAACCAAGTGTGTGTTATCCAAGATTCACCCCCCAGGGTAAATTTGATAACATGCATCAGAATACTCAAGTCTTAGGCAAATAGATTGATTCAAGGCAAAAAATCATGTTTCTAGGGTCCCCTCCATATTTTTTCTAACTCTCCTGTCCAAGAAGAAAGGAGCAAGTTCTAAAAAAGGGGTGAAAAAGTTGCAAAAAACAAGCTTGGGCCAAAAAAAATCATGAAAATCGGCTAAGTCCTAGTCCAGGCAACACTGGGATAGTTGGGACACCGGGGTGTGAATCGGCTGAAAAGCCTCCAGGTGGTCTGCGCAGCACTGGGACAGTTGGGACATTGGGATGCGCAGGACGTGGAAAGCCGATTCGGCCGAAAGAGGAAAAAATTTGACTAACTATTGTGCAGAACAGGTTGGGACATCTGGGCCGAAAAGACGTGAAGGACGTGAAAAGGTGAAGTGGCCACAAAGAGGGATAAGGAATCCCATTTCGAGCAGTTCAAAATAATTTGTCCCAGACAGCACTGGGACAGTTGGAACAAAGGGACGCGTGGGACGCAGAAAGCCGAAGGAGCCGAGAGCCAATCAGATAGCGCCACATGTCTTCGCCTCAAAGAGGGATAGGGAAGCCCATTTTGGGTGGATTAGAGGAATTTTTTCCAGACAGCACTGGGACAACTGGGCCAAAGGGACGTGAGGGACGTGAAAATCTAGCAGGACCGCGGACAAATCAGGAAACGCCATGTGTCACAAGGGAAAACGTCCAAAATTTCAAAGGGCAAGGTTTGAAGGGTCGGACCGAGCCAATAGACACAAGACACGTGTCCAATGGAGCAGGGAAGTGTGGAGCTCGGGGATAAATTAGAGAATTTGGCAAAAGTTTTGGCAAAAAAACTAAAAGGTAAAGGATGACCCCATGCCCCTGTCCTCCAACCAGATCATGCCACGTGTCCCAAGTGGCGGGGACGCGGGGAAAAAATGAATTTTTTTCCAAAGTTACCAAAAAGTCAAAATTTTCAAGGAAAACCCATGGGTAAGGGAATGAGAGAGAATTTCTCATCTAATCAGCGCCCGACATGTGTTGTCTAGGTGGCGGAGCGCGGGAAAAAATTTCAAAACCCATTTTTTCCTGTTTTGTGCCCTAAATCTTCAGATCGCCATATCTTTCGATCTAGAGCTCAGATTTGCATGTTCTTTATATCATTGGAAAGCTTATAAAATTCTCTACATGATTCTAGGGTCAATCTTGAATTATGGTTTAGTCTGGAGAGAGAAAGTAAGGAAACAGTTCTGACGCGTGTTCATGGCCAGAAGTGACATTTCAGTGACCAAATTTAATATTGAATGGCTCGCATTCTCCTCCATTTTGGTCAAAAATGGAAGGGTATGGTTTGTAAGGTCCTCCATGCTGATTTAATGCATTTTTAGTCAATGAGGAATGGGCTCCCATGTTTTTGTACGTTTTCTCTCTCCTGGGCTCGACCCATGCAATGTAAAAGCCAGATTTGGGTCATTTTCAGGAGAGAACACTTTTTGACATAGCAATCTTCTTCTTTCACCTCCAGCAAGTGATTATTGCAAGAATCAGACCTCTTCAAAGACTGTAACAATTTTTACCTCTCTGAGGTTGTAATGCAAAGGTTTTTTGACATTGGAAATGATAATGCAAGCTTTGTGAATGGGTTTCAGTCCTTTGTTTGTATTATTTTCTTCATCTCATATCCTAAATTATATCTTATCAGCCTGTGTATGTTTTAAGTTGCAATCTTTGGTTTGTTTCTGTTTGCATGATAGAATTGTTTCACCGCTCCTTTTTGTGTATCACCATCTTTAGTTAGTTTCAATTTTTGCATTTCTTTCAGTCTCCTTGCAATTTAGAGTAGGATTAGGATCTGAACCTCTGTAGTTGTGCAAATATAGATCTAAATCAGAGGAGTTTGAGGAACCGGCCTCTAATCTGGAGATTCCTCTCTCAGTTTCACAAGTCCCACACTTGGAGAGAGGTTTCCATGTTGTGCAATCACACTGGATGCTAGAGTTATCAACCTAGAAGCCTGATCTACATCTAGGGGTGCTGTGATCTAGCAACAATAGTTTTAGCATGCCGGGTGGGACAATAGAGGTCTCATTTTTATTGCAGAAAAGTTGATGTACATATTCTACAATTTTCTTACTTAAAAAGAGCTATTATTTACATATCTGGTGACTCCAAGGGGAAGAATCAACTGGTTTCAGTAGTGCAGGCCTGAAAAATCATGAGAAGAATCACCACAAGGTCAAGAGTTGGAGAAGAAGAAGTGTTGTTTGAATACCTACAATTATCTCCAAGAAGAAGGTAAAGAGGAAGGACTCAAAGGTCTCCATCTCCACCAAACAGAACTCTCTCAACTCCTCCACCTGGTAGGCCTTTCATTCAATCAACAAGGGTTTTAAGACCAATTAGAATGGCACAAAACAACCCCTATGTCAACTTCACAGGCAACAGCCCACTTGCCCTCAATGCACAACATCCAATTCCTATTGCAGCCTTGAAGAACATTCCCTACTTCACTGGAGAAAATCAGACTACTCTAGGTGATCATGTTAAGGATATTGCTAACCTTTGTGTAATTCATGAAATCAATGAGATGCAAGTGGCTGTCAAGTTACTGGCATCTTCATTCAAGGGTAAAGCATTGCAATGGTTTAGAAGCCTTGGAGCTGGTTCTATCACAAATTGGAATCAGTTGTGTATAGCACTTCATGAGCAATTTGGAGAAAAGGGATACAACTTGTCTCTTTTGGAGCAGCTAACAACCATCAAGAGAGCTCCCAATGAGCAGCTGACTGATTTCAACTTCAGATTTCAAAAGACTTGGGAGAGAATTCCAGTGGCAGTCAGACCAACAGTAGAAGGTGCTTTTCTCTACTATCTCAAAGCTCTAAATTCTGATATTTCTATGTTAATTCAGTCCATGGGAGGCATAACTATCCCTATGGCTTATAGCATTGCCATTAGGGCTGAAAATTGTTTGATCCAAGCTGGCAAACTTGCCCCTAGACCTCCCATGCCACTGTTTCCAAGTTTAGAGAGCCCAAACACCAATCAAGCATCTAGTTTGGATCCTTCTCCCACTCCTAGAAATCAGAGTTCAAATGAAGCTTCCACTTCATCTCCAAGTGCCCCAAATGAGCTTCAAGAGGTCATGAAGCAATTGCAAAACCTAGGCAATGAGCTGGTTATTCTCAAAAGGCAACAGGCCCAAGGTTTTAGACCTCCTTATCAACCCCAAGCTTAGCCTAACAGGCAGCCATACCAACCACAAAGGCCTCCTAATCTAGCTGCAAATATGAATCAAACAAGGCCTCCTACCAATAGACCATTTCAGTCCTATAATCCAAATGTCACATCTACCTCTAAGGCATTAGTGCCAACACAAAACAACATTGCCCAGGAGTATGATTGGTGTTTTCCATGCAATGAGCCTCATAATCAATCCATGTGCTTCAATGGTGCTTTGAATCAAGCACTAATGGTGAAAACTACCGGTGTGGAGGGTGAGGCCAGTCAAGGAAACAGTCAACAACAAGAAACATTTCAACAGCAATCAGCCCCAAATGACACCACGTTGGTAAATTGGAAAGCATAGGATTTTTGTGGCATGAACCAGGCAGTTTCTCAAGGTGTTGCAGCCAACACAAGGTCAAAAAGGAGGAATTTGGGTGAAGAACAGCCATTAGCCCCAACCAATCCACAACCTTCCATGGCTCCACAAATGGTTGGCAAGCAAAGTCCAATTTCAAATGCACAAGGGCAGCCAAGAACAGCCCCTAGGCCAACTCAAATACCAGTTGATACTACCGAAATGCAAGGAGTGAATGTGCAAACCAAGGGACAACAAAGAGATCCTTCATCACCATTTAGTATCATTGATCAGATGAAGAAGAGAAACGCCAATATATCTATGTGGGAATCCCTATCTATCCCAGGCCAAAGAGATCTGCTGCAAGCTGCCATGAAGGACTGGCCAACTTCGAATCAGCAAGTTTAGATGCAAGACAAAGTGCTTACAAATTCTTCCCAGCCTGAGGGAAATCATGGAGGACAGCAAGGTAAAATGTTGAAGCCCCCTCCTTTCTATGTTTCATTGATAATTGGAAATCATCTAGTGCACAATTGCATGATAGACTCCGGAGTAAGTAGCTCAGTAATGCCTAAACAAATAGCTGATCAGCTAGGGCTCTAGTATGAAACAATATCCAAAGGGGTAGTGCAGCTGGATGGGACAGTAGTAGTAATAGTTGGAGTGATTAGAAGCTTGAGTCTTACCTTGCATGCATGTCCAAATGTTGTTGTTTTACAAGATGTATCAGTCATAGATATTCCACCACTCTTTTCCCTATGATTGTCAAAAGACTTCACAACCAATATTGGAGGCTATCTTTTTGTTGATTGGTCACACATGCTATTTAGAATGAGGTATGGAACTAAGGCTACAATCAGGTCTGAACCTATTGCAAACTTCCACATTGAGCCTTACACTCCAAGTCAGATTAATGCCAATTGCTTAGCATTTGATCAAGAAGATCACCCAAGCACTGATGAAGCTGACACCAAGGTTGGAAGCATCCCAGATCTAATTCTTGATGAATGGGCAAACAAGATACATGCTTTTGATCCTTATCAAGAAGTGGAATAATCTGAGCTGAGAGTCTATTGCATATACGAAGAAAATCATCCTATTCCTAGCATCACCAAGCCAAACCACAAAGATGACAATGAGATATGGCAGCTGTTTTTGTATGGATCAAGAAGTAGGCAAGGTGCCAGAGGTGGAGCTATGCTTGTTTCACCTCAAGGAATAAATTACTATTCAGCTTTTAGATTTCAGTTTGCATGCTCCAATAACATTGCTGAATATGAAGCCTTGGTGCAAGGGATGCATTGGGCAATCAAGAAAGGAATAAAGAACTTGCAAGTCTTTGGTGATAGTGAATTGATTGTAAATCAGGTCAAGGGATAGCATGCTGCCAAGAATGATCTACTCAGGTGATAGAAGAACAGGGTGTGGGACCTCATGGAAGATTTTGAGATTTTTGGCATCAAATCCATTCCTAGGAAAGAGAATCAAGCTGCTGACAGGCTTGTAGCAGTAGGGGCAGCCTTTGACATTGTGGAAAGCATTCAACAAGACAAGGTACAACCAAACATCCACGTGATTGTGAGGCCTTCAGTGCCAGATAACAATGTTAGTTGGCAAGTGTTTGAGAATGACCAGAAAATCATCCATTTCTTGTAAGAAGAAGCTGAGTTCTCAGCCAAGAATCAAGAGAGATTGGAACAACAATATGGTGACCAAGTGGTACAGCTGAGAACTAACAAGCTGCCCAAAGGACTTATCACTTTGGAGTCCATTTTTAACCCCAATGATCAGTTTAGAAAAGAAAAAGCAAACATTCAGGTCAAGAGAGAGGATTTAATATCCATCTTGGTAGAAGAGGACAAACCATTGCGAATTGGAAGGATGACAACTGAACAAGAAAGGTATGAGTTCATACAGCTGTGTCAAGAGTTCCCTGATGTGTTTGCTTGGAGCTATGAAGACTTGAAATGTTTCAATCCCAACTTAGCTCAGCATACCATCGAATTGGACCCAAATAATAAGCCTGTCAGGCAGATACAAAGACCAATCAATCCACACATGGAGCCTCTCATGAGGAAAGAATTAGACAAGTTGGTTGAGTCAAGGATCATATTCCCAATCAAGCATTCTAGTTGGGTTGCCAACTTAGTTCCAGTCAGAAAGAAGAGTGGAGAGATCAGATTATGTGTTGACTTCAGAGACTTGAATAGAGCCTCTCTCAAGGACCATTACCCACTCCCTTCCATGGAGAAAATCTTGCAAGTTGTGGCTGGCTCTGAGAGGTTTTCACTACTTGATGGCTACTCAGGCTACAATCAGATTATGGTGAAGGAAGAGGACTAGTTCAAGACAGCCTTCACAACCAAATGGGGAACTTTTGCATATAGGAAAATGCCATTTGGGCTGTCCAACACTGGTGCTACCTTCCAAAGGGCAATGGACATGGAATTCAAAGGTTTGATTAACAATGCGGTGCTAATTTACCTTGATGATATCACTGTTTTTTCAAAAAATGCAGTAGACCACCTCTCTCATTTGAGAAAAGTCTTCATGAGGTGTAGGAGATTTGGAGTGTCTTTGAAACCTAAGAAGTGCATCTTTCTTGCACATGAAGGAAAGCACCTTGGCCATATTGTCTCCAAGGAAGGATTAGCAATTGACCCAGAGAGGGTTGAAGCCATAAGAGTACTACCATTGCCAAGCCACAAGAAAGCCCTTCAGAGTTTCTTGGGAAGGATAAAATTTGTTCAGAGGTTTGTTCCATATTTTGCAGCCCTTGTCAAGCCCATCACCAAAATGTTAAAGAATAGCATGGCTTTCAAGTGGACAGCAGAAGGCAAAGAGATTTTTGAAGTAATCAAAGAAGCCATCTCCCAAGCACCAACTCTCATCAATCCGGACTTCTCCAAGGATTTCATCCTCTATGCATTTGGAGGTAATGACACTATTTCTACCATTTTGGTACAACAGAACAAGGATAATGATGAGCAGCCAATTGCCTTCTTCAGCCAGAGCCTAGATGACTATGAGGTGAGGTACTCTTTTATTGAGAAGCATGTACTTGCAGTAATCAGAAGCTTGAAGAAATTCAAGCATTTAATCTCAAACAACAAGGTCCAGTTGCTGGTCTCACATGCTGGGGTTAAGGACTTCCTCCTCAATAAGGATTTGAATGAGAAAAGGGCAGGTTGGATCACCCATGTCATGGATTATGACATTGAGATCAAGATCACCAAGCTAGTAAGAGGGAAAGGATTGTGTGAGCAGCTAGTTTTGGGGAAGCAAAAAGATTTATGCAATGAAGAAGAGGCTGTTTTGATAGTCTAGGACAGCCATGAACCAAGTGGCAATCAAGAAAAAGACAATGCTGCCCCCACTCCTTGCTGGACCCAAAATATAATGCACTTCCTAGGCACAGGCCTATGCCCTCTGGAGATGAACAAGACCCAAAGGAGACACTTCATATTGCAGGCTGTCCCATATGCCATTGTTGATGGAGTTTTGTTCAAGAAAGATGTGAATGGAGTGCTGCTGAGATGCATCATCACAAATCAGATTCAAAGGGTGTTGGAAGAGTTCTATGGTGGACCAGCTAGTGGTCATTTTGCACCAAGAGTGACAGCTCTAAAAATCATGAAGGCTGGTTATTACTGGCCTAAAATCTTCAGTGATTGCTATGCATGGATCAAGAGGTGTAAGAATTGTGCATTCTTCATAGGAAAAGAGAGACTTGCTGCCCTTCCATTACATCCAATCTTAGTAGACCAGCCATTCATGCAATGGGGTTTGGACTTCATTGGAGTCATTAATCCCAATTCAAGCTAAGGGCATAAATGGATTTTGACAGCCACGGACTACTTCACCAAATGGACAGAAGCTGTATCACTCAAAGAGGCAAATGAGTCTAGCATCTTAGACTTTTATGAGGGGATAACAACCAGATTTGGTGTACCTGCTACAATAATCTCAGATAATGCATTGGCATTCATTGGATCTAAGGTGACTGAGTGGGCTATTAAGAACGGTATCTACCTAAGCACTTCATCAAACTATTACCCTCAAGGTAATGGCCAGGCCGAGTCTACAAACAAGAACTTGTTGAGGATCATTAGGAGGAATCTTGAAGAGAATCAGAGGTCTTGGCATACCAAACTGAAATCATCCTTATGGGCTGATAGGATAACTCCCAAGAGATTCACAAGTAACTCTCCATTCAAAATTTTCTATGGAAGAGAGGCAATCTTACCCATGTCACTTGAGTTGCCAACATTGGAACTCATGAAGTAGCTAGAGTTGCTTGAATTTGAGCCCATGGAGGTGAGGTATGCAGAGTTGATGGAGCTGCAGGAGGTCAGAAATCAGGCATCCCAAGCAATGGAAAAGGACCAAGCTTTGATCAAAAAGACCTTTGATAAGAAGGCCAAGGGTAGATCTTTTCAGGTTGGAGATCTAGTGTTGAAATGGGATGTGGATAGAGCAAGACCGGGAAGGCATTCAAAATTTGATGCCATTTGGAGTGGCCCATACATGGTCAGGAAGTGCAAGAACAACAATGCTTTCCAATTGGCCTCCTTGGATGGTGAAGCACTGTAGATTCCAGTTAATGGAATCTATCTCAAGCATTGCTTCTAGAGGGAAATTCACTACCTTGTAAATATCATATTAGATTTTCATTCCTCCAAGTGCTGGTGCACATTTTTTTGTTGTAGGTTAGTTTTGTTTTCCCTAAGTGCTTTGGCACAGCTTGCTATCCATGGAGGTGTTTTGTATCCCTTGCTTCCATCAAGTGATATTCCATCTTCCTCCTTACACATTCTAAGTTAGCTGGGGTTCTAAACAGAATATTTGATGACTCCATGCCCAATGGACTACTTCAGGAAACTGGTATCTTCTACCTAACAGGCAGGTGAACCCACTGAGTCACCAAATTGTTATCCAAGATTCACCCCCAGGGTAAATTTGATAACATGCATCAGAATACTCAAGTCCCAGGAAAATAGATTGATTCAAGGCAAAAAATCATGTTTCTAGGGTCCCCTCAGATTTTTTCTAACTCTCTTGTCTAAGAAGAAAGGAGCAAGTTCTAAAAAAGGGGTGAAAAAGTTTCAAAAAACAAGCTTGGGCCAGAAAAAGTCATGAAAATTGGCTAAGTCCTAGTCCAGGAAGCACTGGGACAGTTCGGATGCCGGGGTGTGAATCGGCTGAAAAACCTCCAGGTGGTCTGCGCAGCACTGGGATAGTTGGGACATTGGGACGCGCGGGACGCGGAAAGCCGATTTGGCCGAAGGAGGAAAAAAATTGACTAACTGCTGTGTAGAACAGGTTGGGACATCTAGGCCAAAAAGATGTGAAGGACGTGAAAAGGCGAAGCAGCCACAAAGAGGGACAAGGAAGCCCATTTCAAGCGGTTCGGAAGAATTTTTCCCAGACAACACTGGGATAGTTGGAACAAAGGGACGCGGAAAGCCAAAGGAGCTGAGAGCCAATCAGATAGTGCCACGTGTCTTCTCCTCAAAGAGGGACAGGGAAGCCCATTTCGGGTGGATCAGAGGAATTTGTTCTAGATAGCACTAGGAAAACTGTGCCAAAGGGATGTGAGGGACGTGAAAAGCCGGCAGGCTCGCGGATGAATCAGGAAATGCCATGTGTCACAAGGGAAAACGTCCAAAATTTCAAAGGGCAAGGTTTGAAGGGTCGGCCTGAGCCAATAGACACAGGACACATGTCCAATGGAGAAAGGAAGTGTGGAGCTCGGGGAGAAATTAGAGAATTTGGCAAAAGTTTTGGCAAAAAAACTAAAAGGTAAAGGATGACCCCGCGCCCCTGTCCTCCAACTAGATCATGCCACGTGTCCCAAGTGGCGGGGACGCGGGGAAAAAATGAATTTTTTTCCAAAGTTACCAAAAATTCAAAATTTTCAAGGAAAACCTGTGGGTAAGGGAAGGAGAGAGAATTTCTTATCCAATCAGTGCCTGACACGTGTCATCCAGGTGGTGGAGCATGGGAAAAAATTTCAAAACCCATTTTTGCCTGTTTTGTGCCCTAAATCTTCAGATCACCATATCTTTCGATCCAGAGCTCGGATTTGCACGTTCTTTATATCATTGGAAAGATTATAAAATTAGCTACATGATTCTAGGGTCAACATTGAAGTTTGGTTTAGTTTGGAGAGAGAAATTTAAGAAACGGCTCTGACGGGTGTTCATGGCCAGAAGTGACATTTCAGCGACCAAATTTAATACTGAATGGCTCGCATTCTCCTCCATTTTGGTCAAAAATGGTAGGGTATGGTTTGTAAGGTCCTCCATGCTAATTTAATGCATTTGTAGTCAACGAGGAATGGGCTCCCATGTGTTTGTACATTTTCTCTCTCCTGGGCTTGACCCATGCAATGTAAAAGCCAAATTTGGCTCATTTTCAGGAGAGAACACTTTTTGACATAGAAATCTTCTTCTTTCACCTCCAACAAGTGATTGTTGCAAGAATCAGACCTCTTCAAAGATTGTAACATTTTTTACCTCTCTGAGGTTGTAATGCAGTGGTTTTTTGACATTGGAAATGATAATGCAAGCTTTGTGAATGGGTTTCAGTCCTTTGTTTGTATTATTTGCTTCATCTCAGATCCTAAATTATATCTTATCAGCCTGTGTATGTTTTAAGTTGCAATATTTGGTTTGTGTCTATTTGCATGACAGAATTGTTTCACCACTCCCTTTGGTGTATCACCATCTTTAGTTAGTTTCAATTTTTGCATTTCTATCCCTGTCTCCTTGCAATTTAGAGTAGGATTAGGATCTGAACCTCTATAGTTGTGCAAATATAGATCTAAATCAAAGGAGTTTGAGGAACCAGCCTCTAATCTAGAGATTCCTCTCTCAGTTTCACAAGTGCCACACTTGGAGAGAGGTTTCCATGTTGTACAATCACACTGGATGCTAGAGTGATCAACCTAGAAGCCTGATCTGCATCCAGGGGTGCTGTGATCCAGCAACAATATTGTGATAAATAGATCTGTGTGAAAAGAAGCTCACTTCCCTAGTGGTGAATGGTTTGAGCCAAGAAGAGATGTAGAGAGGAGTTAGGGCATGAAGTTTCCACTTAGGGCACAATTGAATCAAGCTAGGGTTTGATTCACAAAGTTGCATAGTTAAAGAGGAGACATTTGTAAAGAAAAAATTAGCACCTAAGAAGGCATCTCTGACAGAAATAAAAGGAAAGAAGAAGGTGGTTGTCGAGGAAGAAGAGATGGAACCCGAAAGTGACTTTTCAAAAATGAAATATCCAAAAGGAGTCATCGTTGGCTAGAATTGGGATTCACCCATCAGAAAGAAAAAAGTGATCAAATACAATCACAGGACCATAGATAACAAGAAGGAGCTCAATTCCTTGCTCACTGCTAGGATGAACAAGCGTACAATGGATGACATGCCAGTTTTTGATGATGTAGGTGAGAAGCTTCTGAAGAGAATTGGGGTATACCAATTATATGGGCTTCCATGTTTTGGGAAGTATGAGCCCTTGTATCAGTGGCTCATGAGCAGAGTGCATGAGGACTTCTTCTACTTTGTAGGACGTAGAGTTAAAATCTCATATGTGCTTATCTCATCAGTTACAGGTTTGAAGGCCACAGGAGAGGACATAAAGAATGATCTCACAGATAAAGCCACTATCTTGAAGACTAGACAAGAGTTGGGATACCTGAAGGGTCCGTACGGTATGGATATAGACAAATTGAAGAACTATCTGGTGGTGCAAGTAGCAAAAAACCTTGTTACAAAGTTGAATGATCAGAAGCGGTGGTCACACGTAAATACTATGTGGTTACATGTTGTACGTAAGATGTCAGAAGGATAAATCTACAATATTACAGAACAAATAGTCAAGGAAGCATGCACAGGAAGGAATATCATCTTTAGGGTTGTTCTACTATCACTAGTATTCATGGAAATTGGAGTCCAGATGGGCTAAAGGAAAAAGTATGGGAATACCTCATGGAGAATAAGTCACCAAATGAAAGGTTTTGTAAGTATCTATGTAAAGGGGTAATGATAGATGACATAAAGAAAATGGTGAAGAAATGGTATGATAGGCTCCACATGGAATTTGGAGAAGAGTGGCACATCCCAAAGTACCTACCATGAGTAGTAGGGAAACAAGGCTAGTTTTCTATATATCAGCATTTCTACATCATGTGCTTCCTAATGAAAGATGGAGTCTAGAGCCCTTGGTTTAAATTGCCTTATGCATTCACTGCAAGGTATTTCCAAGCATCTGTTCATAGATTTACAGACACACATTGAATGGTATTCAATGCAGATAAGGTAGACTGTGACTATCACAGGTTGAGAAATTTGTATGTGTATCCTCAAATAAGTGCTTATACCGAGAGGATCATTTCAGAGGTGTTGAATACTAAGCCAATAAGTCTAGCTATAGCAGATGTAGGGGAAAAATTGATGTATCTTCAGCTGAAGCCAAAGATGGAGAATAACAAGTATGTGGAAGGTGAGTTCGCAATTCCAACACCACCAAAGGGAAAACATATAGTGGACAACATCCCAGCACCTAAGCCCACAAAACCAATTGAAGTGGAGGATGAGGAGGAGGACCATGAAGATAGTGGTGGTTTAGAGCATAGAGGTAGGAGACATCCTACAAATAAGGGTGAAGCTAAGTGCGCCATTACACCACCTCAGCCACAAGAGGGGGATGATTAGAACTTGAATGCAGTCCAAGGGGAGCATTGATTTAAGAGGGTGTTTAGGAGAATGAGGACCTGTTATCCAAAATGAGCCCCTTCTTATTTTGGCTAACTTTCCTTCATTCTTTCCTTCCTTGTGCTTCAACTTCAATTTTCACACATTGTAAGAACTCAAAATATTCTAGAAATTTCTTCATCAGATAGAGAATTTCTTCCCCTTTCCAGAAAGGTAAGGAAGTCCTCCTAACTCCTTGTATTTTTTGAGTTATGGCTTGGTGGAAGTTGGATGCAAATTTTGCCCAAGTATGAAGGTGGGTTGGCAGAGAGGCAGAGGAAAACTTGACACTTAGCCCTTTTGGCTAAAAGGCATAAATTCACAAGCTATCCTACAAGCCTACATAGGGGAAGGAAGTGCATTGGCAGGCCAGTGGGAAAATCGTTGGCACTTATCCCTTTTGGGCAAAAAACTCAAAGGAAACATTCAGCTCGAAATCCCGCAGGGGAAAATAAATTGTTTGAGACCCGCAACTAATCAGGATGCACCATGTGTCAAGGTAGAGTGGCAGGGGTGGAAGAAATTTCTAGTTTTTTGGCATTTGGTCAAAATGTTTCAAAGGAAAAAATGGAGCACATCTCTATAGCAAATTAGAAGATGTCACGTGTCTTAGAGCGGCAGGGCAGCAGAGGATTTTTGGAAATTTTTCCAATTTCATGAAAAAGGGGGAAAATGATTGTTTTGAAGCCACAGATCATCTAGAAGGTGCCATGTGTCATGCAGACCTGAGGGGCCATGGAGAATTTTAGGGAATTTTTCCAAAAGTGGAAAAATAAAAAAAGAGCCCTGCCTCCTCTGACCCCTATAGGTGCCACAAAACCAGCAGAAGTGTGGAGATACGGAGTGTTTTTGGAAATTTTTACAAAAGTGAAAAAAGTAAAATTTGGGCCCATGGACATGTTTTCAAATCTGATTCTCCACCATTTTCGACCTAATTCGTGCCTTGAAATTTGTGCTCAAATTTATGCCCTGATTTTTCCCTAAATCTTCATATGGGCATATCTTTCGATCTAGAGATCAAATTTGGGAAAAATCAAACTCATTAGAAAGATCCTGATCTCATCTATGCATTAGAGGCATAAAAACATCATTATTTATAGGTTTCAAGGAATAAAAATATATAAACGTCTTTCATGCCTTTAATGGGAACCAGATTGCTTCGAATGAGTCATTTTTTTATCAATCCACCATGGTTGTCTTCTCCCACAAACCAAGGATGAAGAATCAACTTGATTTGATGGGGAAAACCCCTAAAATGTATTCTCACACCATTAAACCAAGATTAGATCAATTTGAGAGATGCATTTTGTTAAAATTCATTATTTTTCTTCCAACACGCAAAACACAAATAGAGGAATCGATTTTACGTGTTTACAGGCCAATTTGAAAGGGATTAATGGCAGACGGTTGAGTTAAACTATCTAATTTTCTCCCTCTTCTACTTTCTCTCTCTTTGCTTCAGTTATAAATTTGATGGATTCGATCCTTTGTTTTTTTGGACATTCTTTCTCTTGCAAGCTCTTCTTTTCTCCTTAGTAGTGGATTTGAAGGAGTTTCAGACCTCCCATGAAGACTGCAACATGTTTTTTACCTCTCTTCCCATGTAATGGATTGTATCAAAAACTGGGAATGATAATGCATGTTCTATGAATGATTTTCCAATCCTCTCATGCATTTATTATTGTCTTCTGATATTTCATTACATTCTAGCAATCTGTGCATGTTTTGATGCTACATCTGCATGATCTGTGTCTATTTTTCAAAACAAGAAGTTCAACACTCCTTTGGTGTATCACCATTCTATTTTTGCTTAGTTTTGTTTCCCATTTCCATGTTTTCTCTCAACCCTGTCTCCTTGGTAGTTTTAGAGTAGGATTTTGAATCAGAAACCTCTGTAAAAATTACATGCATACACCTAACACAGAGGACTAGGAACCAACCTCAATCTGGAGAGTTTTCCCAATTTGCAAGGTCCCACACTTAGGGAAAACTCCATGTTGTGCATTCACACCAAATTGACCATTTCCCAACAATGATCTGAAGGTCGATTTGGGGGTGTTGTGAATTTTTGGCATGCCTGGTGGGACACAAGAGGTCTCCCATTTCATTTCTTGCAGGTTGGTGTGTTCCTGTGAAGATTTCATGCTTTGGAGGAAATTACAAACACATCTGGTGACTGCATATGGTCAACAACCCATCTCTAAAGTTGTAGACCTTCCTTTTCATTCATTTCCATTCCTTTTCCATTTCATTTTTCCCTCCATCTCTTTCATTCTCTTTCATTCCATGAAGTTGTGCAATCATGACTTCATTTCCCTCATGGAATTTGCATTTACAATAGCAACAATGTTTCCCACCTCCAACATGTTTTCCAAATCCTCTAGATCAACAATTTGATCAAATTCAATACCAATATGCATATCCATATGAGAAATTCCAAAATCATTTTGGCTATGAAGCATATCAAGCACAAGAATATGCATATGATGAGGACAGTCAAGAAGGAAATGTAGATTTTTTGGAGAAAATCCAAAATATGGAGGCAAACATGGTGCAATCTAGGGCTCAAGCACAAATGAAAGCATTTGGAATCGGTTGTAGGGAACCTTTTCCATGGGTGGGACCTTTCCCAAGGCATTATAGCCCACAAGAGAAACTTGAATTCATTGTTCCACTGTTGCCTTTGCTTGCAAAGTGGGCTGAAGGAATAAAGGTGTATGAGAGGTTTATTCAGTAACCTTGTTAATGGGTAAGCACACCATCTCATGCTTTTTCTCTTCCTTTTTCCCAATCTGTTTTATCTCAGTAGTGTCAATTTTTAAACTCTCCATCTATTATTCTAAAATCTAATTCCATTTCTCCATCCCCTAGTCTTCCACCTCATCTCAATTCTTCTATCCTTTTCCCTTCCAGATAGTCATTCCCTCCAAAGAAACAATAGGTTATACCTCTTCCACCACCAAAAATAATTTCAAAACCAGTTAAGTCACAACCCACCCCTCCTCTTGCATTCCCAAATCCATGTTGGGAAAATGAAAATTAGAAAAATAGTCAAGGAGAAATGTAAGAAAAAGATCCAAACAAAGAAGAAAAGATTAGAGGTTTGATGATCTTGGCTCTTAAATTTGGGATTACAAATATCCCCTTGATGATTAAGCCTATGGAGGAGGTTAGAGTTGAAGAAGTGGTGGTCAAGGATGATTTTATAGTAGCATAGAAGCAAGAAGATAAGTCATCAAGTTACTAAGAGTGTAGTGTCCATGTTGGCACTCTGCTAGAAGAATATGTTAATCCAATAGAAGTTGCACAATCAACCATGGAAGAGGAAATCTCTAAAAGTGATCTTGCAGCCCCAAATTTTCCTCTAGAGCAGCAGATTGAAGAGTTTGATTTGACAAACTTCATGCTAGAGGAATAGTTTAATCAACAGAAAGATGGTCTTCAAGAAATCCTTGATTTCATTCAAGGAGGTGCTCCAAATCCAAAAGAAGAGGAGTACATTCCAGCTATGGAGGAGAAAAGTACAGATCCAAAAGATTTGAACATGAAACAGGCTATAGAAAAACCTTCAGTTCTTCCTTCTATTTCATTCTCTTCAAGATCCAATGTTAATGAAAAGTTTGATCTTTCAAACTTCATCTTTGAGAATGAATATAACCATGGTGATCAGGTTGTAGATCAAAAGAACACCATGGAAGAGGTTGAGCATTTTCTGCAGGACAACAAATAGACATTTTATCTATCAGATTTGGAGGATTGTTTTGATGGAGAGGAACCAATTGAAATCACATTGTTTTCTCCTTCATCATGCATCTTCCAAACACAAGAACCTGCTACCATGAAGGAGAACATTCATTTTTATCAGCTTGCATTTTATAACAGCTCTTTGGAATCAAGGTTGGAAGATATTAATCTTCCATGTTCTTCAGAGGAGGAATAGAAAGAGAAAAAAAGTTCCACCATTCCTTCCACACCATTCACCTAAGAAGATCTACAAGAAGACTCCATTGTTGGGGTTGAATTTTAGAGCTATGGGCATATCAAATGGATCATACCTTTCCTAATAAGGATTTTGTCTTCATTGGAGCCAAAGGAGAAGCCACAATCAGTCACGCTTACTTCTAAGCATGAGGATGAGCATCAAAGTGCCAAGGATCAGCTTCCATACCTCTTCAGTCTAAATGCAGAGCAACTAAAAGAGGTATTTGATTTATTTTCAGTTGACACCTTACTAATTTGGGTAGAATACCATTTTTTATTTATTTTCCACTCATTTAACCAGCCATGATCAGCTCTAAATCATTTGCATGGCTACCCATTTTGAAGAAAGGAAGCTATTTTACTCAACCATTTGCAGGGTTTGTTTATCTTACCTTTGCTCTAGGTTAGAGTCGTGTAGGTAGGTTTACTTTTAGTAGAAGAAGTGCTTATGTACACTCTAGATATCCCACTTGGGGTATGTATGATTTTAAATTTTGTACATAGTTATTTGGTGTTGTTTTTGTTGCTCTTGCATACTGCATTTAGTGGCATTTTGGTGAAGATCAATTTCAAGTTTCAGTGGGTTTCCAAGTGGCTCAGAGGTCAGATTTTCATAGTTCAAATTAGAATTGGTTATCAAGCTTGACTCCATGCCCAAAATATGCAACAAAGCCCACTGATTGTTCATCTAGCAGGTAGATGACCCCTCTGAGTCACCAAAATTGCTATCCAAAATGAGCCCCTGCTTATTTTGGCTAACTTTCCTTCATTATTTCCTTCCTTTTGCTTCAACTTCAATTTTCACACATTGAAAGCATTCAAATTATTTTAGAAATTGCTTCATCAGATAGAGAATTTCTTCCCCTTTCCAGAAAGGTAAGGAATTCCTCTTAACTCCTTGTATTTTTTGAGTTATGGCTCGACGGAGGTTAAATGCAAATTTTTCCCAAGTATGAACGCGGGTTAGCGGAGAGGCAGAAGAAAACTTGACACTTAGCCCTTTTGGCTAAAATGCACAAATTCACAATCCGACTTATAGGCCCGTGGAGGGAAAGGAAGCGCACTGGCGGGCTAGCTGGAAAATTTTTGGCACTTAGCCCTTTTGGGAAAAAAACGTAAATGAAACATTTGGCCCAAAAGCCCATAGGGGAAAATAAATTGTTTGAGACCCACAAATAATCAGGATGCGCCATGTTTCAAGGCGGAGCAGCGGGGGTGGAAGGAATTTCTAGTTTTTTGGCATTTGGTCAAAATGTGTCAAAGGAAAAAATGAAACCGCATCTCCGTAGAAAATCAAAAGATGCCACGTGTCTTAGAGTAGTGGGGCCATGGAGGATTTTTGGAAAATTTTCCAATTTCACGAAAAGGGGGAAAATGATTGTTTTGAAGCTTTGGATCATTCAGAAGGTGCCACGGTTCATGTGGACCTGAAGGGCCACAGAGATTTTTGGGGAATTTTTCCAAAAGTGGAAAAATAATAAAAGGAGCCCTTCCTTTGATGACCCCAATAGGTGCCACGAAACTAGTAGAAGTGCAGAGATGCGGAGTGTTTTGGGAAATTTTTGCAAAAGTGCAAAAAGTAAAATTTGGGCCTGTGGACCCATTTTCAAATCTAATTCACCACCATTTTTTGACCTAATTTGTGCCTTGAAATTTATGCCCAAATTTATGCCCTAATTTTTCCCTAAATCTTCATATGGGCATATCTTTCGATCCAAAGATTAGATTTGGGGAAAACCAGAATCATTGGAAATATGTTGATCTCCTCTATACATTAGAGGCATAAAAATATTTTTTTTTTTGGGTTTCGAGGAAGAAAAATCTAGAAACATCTTTCATGCCTTTAATGCAAACCAAATTGCTTCGAATGAGTCATTTTTTGCTCAATCCACCATGGTTACCTTCTCCCACATGCCAAGGATGAAGAATCAACTTGATTTGATGGGAAAAACCCCTAAAATGTCTTCTCACACCATTAAACTAAGATCAGATTGGTTTGAGAGCTATGTTTTGTTAAAATTCATAATTTTTCTTCCAACACGTAAAATAGAAATAGAGTAATTGGTTTGACGGGTTTACAGGCTGATTTGAAAGGGATTAATGGAGGATGGTTCAGTTAAATGATCTGATTTTCTCCGTCTTCTACTTTCTCTCTATTTGCTTCAATTATAAATGCAAAGGATTTGATCATTTGTTTTTTTGGACGTTCTTGCTCTTACAAGCTCTTCTTTTCTCCTTAGCAAGAAGATTTGAAGGAGTTTCAGACCTCCCATGAAGACTACATCACATATTTTTTCCTCTCTTGCCATTGTAATGCATTGTATTAAAAATTGGGAATGATAATGCATATTCTGTGAATGATTTTCCAATCCTCTCATGTGTTTATTATTGTTTTATGATCTTTCATTATATTTTAGAAATCTGTGCATGTTTTGAAGTTTCATCTCCATGGTCTAAGTCTATTTTGCAAAACAATAAGTTCAACACTCCTTTGGTGTATAAGTGTGCTATTTTTGCTTAGTTTTGTTTCCCATTTCAGTGTTTTCTCTCAACCCTGACTCCTTGGTAGTTTTAGAGTAGGATTTTGAATCGAAACCTCTGCAAAAATTGCATGCATACACCTAAATAGATGAGTAGGAACTAGCCTCAATCTGGAGAGTTTTTCCAATTTGCAAGGTCCCACACTTAGGGAAAAATCCATGTTGTGCATTCACACCAAATTGATCATTTCCCAACAGCAGATTTGAAGGTCAATTTGGGGGTGCTGTGAATTTGCACTAACAAGACCCAAGGTGCTACTTCAACCATGGTGCGTAGATCATCTAGACTCTCTCCACAAAAGGAGGAAACCATGTAAAGAAGGAGAAACCATAAATTAAATGAGGAGGCAGAATATTTGGAGGAAAGTGCGCCAAATTATCTTACACTTCTAGAGAACATAGAATAACAAGTTGGGAGCACACTCCACCATCCTTGGGGTATGCAGAGGATGTAGGTAAAATTGTTAGTGCCCGCTTCTAGAGCACGATATCACAGAAGGATTTATTCGGATGGGAGATAATGGATGAGGATATGGAAATTTTGTGCACTCAAAAGCAACTATCTTGGTCAATGCAAACCCACATGGATGAGCTTGACTTTGATGTATGTGAAGAGTCATACATTTTGAGATGGCTAAAGAAGGCACCCTAAGCTAGACACTGTAAACAATACACAAATATAATTGATATATTATTTCTCTATATCTATTACAATGTATGGAGTGATATTAAATAGCCATCCAAATAGGAAAAACAACTTCGTATAAAGTAGGAAGTATAAACAATATAAAACCCTTGTTAATATATTGTTATACATATGTTATAACAATATATATAAAACTAACCATATTTAGTTGTGATTGTTACTCCCGTAACAATACACAACTCAACATTAATAATAATATATTAATAACATATTAAACTATATAATAATAATTACCAATGTAATTATTATCTTACACAATGTAAATACTAATTCCTATCAGACACATGATAGTAAAGCCTACTGTCATGTCAGATGAGAAGGTCAGCAACGCATTGGTGAAGGTTTCTGCTGAAGTGGCTAAAAGGAACATGGAGAAAGATGCAACAATTAGAGCGCTACATGAGGAGATAAAGATAAAAGGATGTGGAGATAGGGAACATAACACAAGAGAGGGACTTCGTACAGAATAAGAATGAAGTATTTATCAGCATCACAGAGGAGATTGGGGATAGTGTCATCAAAGCAATGCCACGCTTGGAGTCCAAGGTACCACAAACATTTCCTTCAGCGATACACTATATAGGAAAGTTGGTTGACTTGGTACTTGAAGATGAACCTCTACGTATGAAAATTCCAAGAAAGTAAAAGTAAGATGTAAAATGAGAGAAATCCTCAGTGATGTGAAATATTACATCTTATGAAGGGATATTGCAAGTGTTACAAGAAATATTGAAGAAATTAGACCAAGCTTTGAATATCTGCATAGCTCCAGAGGCGCTTATCAGCATAAATACCCTTGAAGAAAACTATGAGGTCTAGAAATCAATGGAGGATGATAAATTGGACCGCACAGACAAATTTTCAATAGCTAAGCAAAAGTGTGAGGCCCTGGCAGAAACACAAGATCCACACAAGACTCTATAGAATGAAAAGGGAGAGATTGCGAGGGATGAGTTAGAATCCATTTTTGTGGACATCCTAGAAAAATCAGAACAAGCGCTCACTGAATGGAAGGTTTTGGAGGCTGAAATAAAGGAGTATACAGAATTGATACTTCAAACTGATACAAAGGAGGCTGTCTCATAACTTCATAAAAATTCTTTATTTTTCTACATTCTTTCATTCTTATTCTTTCCATTATTCTATTCTTTACTTCAATGTTTGGACGAATACCCATTGTCAGGATGAGAATGAGATTAGTGTGGAGTAATTTTGATCAAAGAATACTTGTTAGAGAACACACAAGAAGTATGCATGGGAGAGAATTCGAGGATCAAGGGCGTGGAAGTACAGGAAGGACCCACACGTGGAAGGTAAACTTAGCATTCAGGACTTATCCAATTTTGAGCATGATGACCTATTTTTAGAAAATGGCGTGCATAACACACCAGCGATGCAAAGACGTGCGTGTCATGAATTTTTTATCTTTGGAGGATTGGATCGAAGTGTTTTGCATGGAGATGAGCTAAGAATAGGATTGCCACTTCAGTTAACTGTAAGAGGCCTATATATAGCACACTTACATGTGTGGCTATTCCTGTGAATGGTGCGTGGTTATTCATAGCACCAAGCTTATTTCTAGAATGAATAAGTGGTGAAGGAAAGTCCCCACCCTATATATAAGATGTGAGGTACATAGTGGTAATGGGAATGAGTGTGACAAATGTATGAAGGTATAGAGATATACAAATATGACTGAATTACTATATCAGATCCATTCACGCATTAGTATCGATTGAAATTATTGTAAGGAGCTTTTATGTTTGTTAATAGATGGAAGATATAGGCTGAATCTAAGTGTCATTTTTGTGTGTAATCAAGTAGTGTACGTTATTGATTCAATCATGATTACTGTTTAACGCTTGTTCTTTCATAGATCTGAAAGAAGCATGCATTTTAGAATGTTGGATTAGTTATGAATCTATATGTTTCTCCCTTTATCATGCTAAAATATTGCTATAGCAACCCTAAAGGAGGACCTGATACCTTTTCGCACTTCAGGTGAGTGCTCAGTCTAGGCTGAGTGATGTGCCAACATGTCTAGGGAGTTATCTGGTAAATTCCAGGCTACATCAAAGGAGATGTATATTTTATACTGATAATAGATGACTACAGAAGGATGATATGGGTAGCTTTCTTGAAGTACAAGTCTAAAGAACTGGATAGATTTAAATCACTCAAAATAACTCCAAAATCAAATGCTTGAGATCGTACAAAGGTGGAAAATTTTGGTCAAATGAGTTCGATGATTCTTGTGAAGAACATGGAATTAGAAGACAGTTCTTTGTCACAAGAACACCTTAGTAAAATGGGCTTGTTAAAAGGAATAACATGACAATGCAAGAAATGGCAAGAAGAATGCTAAATGAATCTAAAATTTGTACTAAATTATGGAATAAAGTAGTCTACATAGTAGTGTACATTCTGAGAAGATCCCAATTAAGAATAAACACTGAAAAAACTCCCTATGAACTGTGGAAAAATAGGCCATCCAATGTTAAACACATAATAGTTTTTTGAAGTATATATTACATCAAAAGAGATGAAGATAACCTTGAAAAAATTGATTCTAGATGTGATGAAGGTATATTCCTTTGTTATTAAATAGTCATCTCAGCTTACAGGTGCTACAATAAAATGTTGCAGAATATTGTTGAAAGAACAAATATAAAAGTGGATGAGACTCCTAAGTCCACCACTCAACATTGCAGTGGTCATGAAGAACAAGAAGATGAAGAAGAAATGAAGAGTCTGCATGAAGAAATATATGGCATGGAAGAAATACCAGACACTAAGAAACCCTCAAGACAAGTTAAGAGGGATCGTCTATCAAATTAGATCATTGGAAATAAATAAAAAATCATTCTAACTAAAATAATGCTAAGGGAGCAGCAAAATCATGAAGATATAACACTCATATCCATGGTAGAACCCAAAAGAGTTGTAGAAGCTAACAAGGATTGGCATTGGATAGATGCAATGAATGAAGAAATTGATCAAATTGAGAAGAATGAAACTTGGGATATTGTGCCAAGACCTAAGAATAAAAATGTGATTGGAACTAAATGGGTTTTCATAAACAAATTGAATTAGAAAGGAGAAGTGACAAGAAACATGGACAAACTTATGTGTAAAGGCTATGCACAAATTGAAGGAATCAAATTTGATGAAACATTTTCACCAATGGCAATGATGGAAGCAATAATACTTTTTTTGCTTACGCGGATTATAATAAAATCAAAGTGTTCTAGATGGATGTGAAATCAACCTTCATTAATGGCTTTATGATTGAAGAAGTATATATTAAAAAACCTGATGGATTTTCACTAAATGAAGATAAATATTATGTGTGTAGGTTGAAAAATTATTTTTATGGACTCAAACAATCTTCTAGAGCTTGGTAAAGAATTCATATCTCATTGAGCAACTTTTCAAAAAAGGTATTGCTAACAGTAATATCTACATCAAGGAAGAAGAGATCATTTTCTCGTTGGCATAGTCTATGTGGATCATATTATATTTGGATTACATCATGATAAAATGACTCATGATTTTTGTGATATGATGAGAGAAGAGTTTGAAATGTCTATGCTTGGAGACATCTCATTCTTTCTGGGACTACGAATTATTCAATTAAACCAATGTACCTACATATCCCAAACCAAATCTATCAAATAAATGTTGAAAAGGTTCAAGATGGAAGAATGCAAACCTATTGGGACACCAATGGAAGTTGGATGCAAGATGAGAATAGATGATAACACACCAAAAGTAGACAAAAAACTATATAGATCCATGATAGGAATTCTACTTTACTCCACTGCATCAAGACCTGACATCATGCGAGTTTTGGGTTTAGTTGGAAAATTTCAATAAGATCCAAGGGAAACACACCTCAAGGAATTTAAAATAATTATAAGGTATCTTATGGGAACACTTGATTATGGACTATGGTACCCCAAAATCTATGAATTCAACATAAAGGCATATACTGATGTGGATTGGGATAGAAGTGTTGATGAAAGGAAGAGGAAAACTGGTAGAGCATTCTTTGTTGGAAATTGTCTAGTATCCTAGTTGAGCAGGAAGTAATCATTAGTGGCACAATCAAAATTTGAAGCATAAGATATACTATGATGTGTTGTACTCAAATTATTTGGATGAAACAGACACTAGAAGATTACAAGGTAACATTAGATAGTCTGATTCCTTTACTCTGTGATAGTACAAGTGTTATAAGTGTATCCAAAAACCCAATGTTCCACTAAAAGACCAAATGTATTATAATTAGATATCACTTATTGAGGGAATAAGTAAATGACAAGAAAATCAATCTAGAATATGTGAGCACTAAAGAATAAATTGTTTATATTATGATCAAGCCACTACCAAAGGCCACCTTTGAGCACTTAAGGAATGAATTGAGGTTCAATCATTATCCCTCCAGAAACTAGAAGGTGTGAATATAAGTCGAGGGAGAATTATAATGCAATATCATATCCTAATTAAATCCAAGCCATATTTGTGTGAGGGGGAGCTAGTTTGTTAGCTCTTATTTACAAAGTATGCATCAGCTCAAGGGGAGCATTTCTGCAACCGTACTAGGTCATATGGATCATAAGCATGAGCCTAGGGGGAGCTTTTTGATGCAAGAGAATGAATTATTCAATGTACTTGAATTTTCATCAATATGCAATATAGATGGCCTTTTTTCATTATTGTCAAAGGGGGATAGATAAGAAGCTAACTAGCAGGGGTTAGATACAAAGTGTTATCATAAATAAAGTATGCATGTATTTTTCCATCAAAGTTGGTGGGATTCTGAGGAGTTTCCATCAATGAAAAAGGGGGAGTTTTTTGTACCTTTTTCATTATCATATGTGTTGTCATTGATGGCAAAATTATATTTCAAGGGTTTTGCAGGTTTCTTAAAGATTAACCATGTATGGAAAGATAGACTTCACAAGAGAAATGTGAAGGCTGATTGGTAGTTTCACTATAGTAATTTCTTCATGTACCTTATTTCTACCCCAAACATGTCTTATGATCACCCAACATGTGTTGGGAACTCACCCAAGGCCTGTGCAGGTGTCAATCCCCCCCTTTATGTGAGCATCACGAGAATGGTATGCCATTGATTGGAGAACGAGTTAAAAAAATGGAAACATAGACATTCACTCAAAAAAATAAGATACAGACAAGAGATCTATGTAAATATGTATCATAAATGGAAATAAAAATTGTAAATAAGCATAATGAAACTAGATATAACTCAGAATAATATGAATAACACACGGGTTTACACTTTTGAGCATGAATAACTAGAATTAAAAACCATATATTGATTTATAAACATTTGTAATGGCTCCATTACATCATGAGGATCATACAGACCAAATACATCAAGGTATATTATCTTAAACCCTACAAAGATACTATGCAGAGAGAGAGAGAGAGAGAGAGAGTTCTTATCTATTCTACCCATTACAACCCTTGTTCATACCCAAATTTGTGCCTAATATTCCTAAAACCCTTCTTACAAGCGTTTATGTAGCGCCTTGTTACTAATCAAAAGCCTCCTTAACCCTTTATTTCCCCAACACTTCGTTCTCACCCTCATCTCCTCTATTTTGGACCAAAGCACTCCTTTAAATAGGATCTAGATGCACCACCTTGGTTTCCTTCATGAATAGATTGCATGCCAAGTGGAAGTGTGGTCCTCCATGGTCGAATGGCTATGTCATCTTGTATGCCTCCACTACCTGTAATGATCATCCTAGGAATATTCCTTACATGGAATATTCTTTTCTTGACCTCCAAGGCTCCAGGCTAGCACCTTATCCATTCAGCATGCCTACTTGAGCTTCTCACATGTTTCTCCTACAACAACTCCTTCAAAATATGGATAAGTACCTAAACCTTTATGCTCCCATACACACCAACTTCTTCTACCATGCGCCTTTCCCTTGTGCACTTTTTCCTGAGCACCTTTCTTCTTTACTTCCTTCCGTGTGTGCTAAATTCTTCCTTGGGACTTAGTCAATTTCAAGGCCCAACATTACCCCACACTATGCATGTTATCCATCCTTAGAAACACTTTTCCCTTCCACTAAATAATAAATAATAGGGAACATGAAAGAGTATGTGATTGAATAAATAATGGAAGAATGGAAGAATCCTGTTACTGTTGTATAAGAAGTGGGAAATATTTCTTCATGGGGGATTAAATATTACACCAAGAATCCACCTCACTCTATGCCTACTAAAGTCACCCACCCACCATTACTATAAATTTTTCAAAACTCATCTCATCCCCCTTAACCCTCTTCATATCTTTAATTCTTTCCATTTGCTTGGTAAGGTCTCCCAGCGTGTCCATCTTGTGAGTGACTTGGGGGTAAAATATTTCAGTTTAATTTTAATCAAAACCATTAAGGTTTCTATTACCTCTGATTTCTTCTCTACCTCATCCAAGCTCATGTCCTGCTCTTCCCTATTTCCCTTATTTGGTGAAGTAGTCAGTCCTTTCCTTGCTGCCATTTTTATCTTCCTTAGTCCTTTGTAGTTTCTCCCTTGCGTCAAGTTCTATTACTAGTCAAACCCTTGGCTCTACTTCTACAAAATTTCCATGGAATCCCATGCCCTAGATTCTAAACCCTAACCTAGAGTACTTCCTTTCCACAAGAAAGTGTATCCACCCACAATAATCCACAAACAAACTCTTCTGCATACGCCTATGTACTTTTCCTCCATATTGGTTCACAAGTCCTTCGATTTATTCAACTCCGCACACTACTCTTCACAATTTTTTTTGTAAGAATTTCCTTTAAATGCAATAACTTATTTGATTACAAAACACAAGGTGAAATAATACCTCACCCCAACCTTCTATTTATATCTATTTTCTTTTTCTACACAAACCTTGATTCCACCTACTAATGTACAAACACATTAAAGTCATCTTTTTCCAATGCCATACTTCTACGTGTTATATCCAGTGCTTTTCATTTATGCATAAACCTACATGAACACTTTCATAACCTTCTAGTCTATAACTTCCTCGACCATAGAATTCTCTACACTTTCTCCTGTACATAAGTCAATTCTTCTTATATGTCTTAGATCAAGTTCTTTCCACTGCCTACCTCGTGTTTCTCATGTTCTTTTTACCCTTGTAATTCATTTCTCAAATCCTTTTAACACCAATCTCCTCTAATTTTCACCTCTACTATGCGTGTTCATTTGACCCCATGCACCTTTCACTTCACAACCCGGGCCACCACATCAACATTTCTCTAAGAACTTCTTTTATCTCTTACCACTTCCTACTCACTTCCCATTTATGTTACACCCCACACTAAAAAGATGTGCAATCCTCTGCATATAACACCTTGATGATGTAATTAACCACTAGCGCACACACATGCCAAAAAAAACCCAAAAGTAATAAAGCAATGAGAAAGGGAAACACGAAGAAAAGAAAATGCATTAAGAGAAATCCTAAGCTAACTAGTAATATTTCCTTATTTACAAACACCCAAAATCCTTATTTATAATAGGGCTTCAACCTACTTCCATTGAAATACCTGGGAAGTCACATTTTTTCCAGCGTCTGTAACTAGAAAGCTCCTGAATCAAGTATATGGGTAGTATAATATGGTCCCAACCAATGGACCTTGAGCTTCCCAGGATGGTGCATGAACTTATAATCATAATGTAAAACCATCTACCCAATCTCAAATTGTTTATTCTTTATGTGATGATCATGTTAGGCCTTTTGTATCACCTTCTAAGTATTTTGACTTCATCTAGCAAGGTATTGTCTTTCATTCAACTAAATTAACCTATCAATGTGCTTTTGCAATGCCTATTCCTCAGCCAATCCTCTTACACAGGAAATATGCAGAGAGAGTAGCATGAAATATATCGGTAAAATAGCTTCGACACTAAACACCAATTGGAATGGTGTGGCTTTGTTTAGTCTCTTGTAATTTTTTCTATAATCCCATAGCATGGCTGAGACTTTATCATCCCAATCCTTCCTCCCAACATCACAAATTTTGGTAAGTTTATGGCTCAATATCTTTTTAAATACCTTAGTAGACCCATTATCCTAAAGGTGATAAGGGGTAGTCTTGTGATGAGCCACCATGAATTCTGCCAACAAAATCATGACTGTCTCATTCAAAAAATGAGTACCCCGATCACTAGTAAAACTCAAAAGACACCCATACTTGCTGATTATATTTTCCCAAAGGAATATTACTATTGTGGTCGATGTGTAATCCCTCATAAGCATTGCCCTTGCCCATCGTGTTAGATAATTAGTGCAAGTAATGATATATCATGAACTTTTATTTTATGTGAGAGGTAAAATAAGTCCTACAAAGTCAATTTCCCATTTCTCAAATTATTCAGCACTAGCTATTGGTCTCAATGGAATTTTATTCCTTTTTCTTGGCTTACCAAGGCACTGGAAATGATCACAGGCCTTGAAATATTCAATACAATCCTTTTACACCATCTCCCGCCATAGGCCAACTAAGAGGATATTGCACACAGTTACATTCCCCACATATTGTCCCCTTGAAATTCCACCATCAGCCTCTTCCATGATTATAGTGTGCTCATGCTCTAGCACGCACCAATGCAAAACCTCATCATGGCCTAGCTTGTATACATATTAATTAATTACTATGTAGGGCACGACGCATATGGCTAACTAATTCCTTTCCAAATTCTTCATTCCCTCTAGCACCACACCCATTTTGAGAAACAAAACAATATATTCCAAGTCAAAGGGTGCGTGTTATAATATTAATAGTTGTACATCTGAAATTGTATCCTCAATGCTTTGTGCATCCTCTCCTGATTCAATCGTTGATAAATGGTCAAGCCCCAAATTACTAAAACAATAGGACCCACCTGCATATGTTCCCTTGCAAGACAGTATTGTTCACCAAGTAATTTAATGTCATGTGCTCTGTGTAAAATATAAAAGGTGTCACTAGAAAATATTGCCTAAATTTTTACAACACATAGATCATCGATAATACCTCTCACTCCATGGTAGGATAAATTTGGTTTGTTGGGGTTATATTCCTACTAATAAAGCACAAGGGATGGTCAAAAATTCACTCTCTAGGTTGTGCTAAGATTTCTCCAATCGCCATCCCTAAATTATCAACATGTACATATAATGGCTTATCCCAAGAGGGAAATCGTAATATGGGCATGGTGATAAGCCTATTCTTTAATGTGTTAAATTCTATCTATTGTATCTCTCCCAAATGAAATTTACTTTTGTGCTTCAACAAATTATCCAACAATGTGGTGATCTTGGCATACCCCTTCATAAATTTCTGGTAATACCCCCTATGCCTAAGGAGTCTACACACCATGCTATGGCTAGTAGGCTCCCCCAATCCCACAATAATGGATTCTTTGGCAGGATTCACCAACAAGCCTTCTTTACATATGATACGTCTTAACAGGGTTCTAAATGGAGTAGCAAAAGCACATTTCTTAATGTTGAGAGATATACTCAACTAATGACATCTTTCAAACATCAGCCTCATATTTTCACAATGGTCCCACACTAATCCATATATTGTAAATTTATGGATGAAATCTTGAAAATATTGAACCATTATGCATGAAAAAATAGCAGGCATGTTCTTCAGGCCAAAATGCATGACCATATACGAAAAAATTCCCCATTTAGTGGTGAAGGATGTCTTTTCTTGGTACTCTTTTGTAATACTAACCTAATGATATCCTAAGAATCCATCTGTGAAATAATAGATCTCGCACCCGGTTACTCTTTCCAAGATCTCTTCGGTAAAGGGGGTTAGAAAATATCAATGACACACATCGCATTCAAATCCCTGTAATCAATGCAAATCCTTATCATTCCATCCTTCTTAATGTTGATGACCATTAAAACTATCCATTCTGATTCCTCAATAGCCTCAATGATGCTTGATGTAATCATCTTGTCAATTTCCTCCTTGAATTTTACGCACATATTTGGATTCATTTGATAAGGTCTCTTCCAAATTGGGCACACACATTCCTTTAACTTGACATTTATTTCTCCTAAGGAGTGGTGAACTCCTTTAATCTCATGGTACCCATGAAGAAAAAAAATCCTAAAATTCATGCAACAGATCAATAATATTTGAAACCTCCCTTTCTATCTAGTAATCTCCAATAGTAGCTTCCTTAGGTTCCACCTCCAAACCAATGTTAACCTTCTTGGTTTACAGGGGTTCATGGTAGGTGCATGATTTATCATTAGCACTATCCATAACCTCACATGTACCAACAATATGGTTAACATATAATGTTTCCACCTCTTCACCATCTATCCCATAGAGAAATTGTCCTTTCTCCTTTTCCATGCATACATACTCAAGTTATACCTCATATGATTATTCCTCATCGAAGCGCACTTCCAAGCTAGTTTCACCCAGCAAATCTAGTACTCTGTCTTCTACCATGGCACTATCTCCCCTATTTAGGAACTTAAAAACCTATAACACCTCATTCACCTATGGTTTATTACTCCGATACTCAAAATCTTGAAGGATATCAGTGGTCAACTCCTTCTAGTTTCTTGTGTGACAGTGCATCTTTGAGTGAATGTACGATATAGGAACACAATCTCATAAGGTGGAGTAAACAATATACACCCATAAAGATGGATGAAAGGATTCTGAACCTTGCATCCAAGCCTTATCATATGCCTAGATGTGAAACATGGTGGGTTCCTTGCCATGATAGTCTCTTATAGCAGTAGGTGAATTTCTTCGAATAAACCTAATAGAGAACACAATTCTCACCTCACTTCACTCTAGAAGGTTATCACGATGGGTTTACCACCAACGTGGTATGTTTATGAGAAAATTATAGATAAGCATACTTCTCCTTTCAATCTTAGATCTCCACTGGGTCTCCATTGCTTGCAGGAAAACATTAGGGTTAGCTCCCCTAATGTAACTTGGAAACTATTTTCCTCCCAATGGCTAACTGAGTGCACCTTTGTTATTCTCATCACGAAGCCTATTAAATACCTTCGAACTAACTCACATGTCCCATTTTCCCAATTAACACATACCACACTAGTTCTATCACTTATATATTAAACATCTTCCTATTGAATAACACCTTCTTTTGTTGGTTACACAACCTCAGGGTCCCTGATAGTGCACACATACTTTCTATCTAGGTCTTCTTCTCCTAAGGGCTCAGTATAGGGCATTGAATTTCCGTCTGTCAAATTAATGATAACACTTTCCTCCTTATTTTCAACACTTATATACCCCTTATTGAAACATAATTCATCATTGTTGTTATAGCGCCAAGGGTTCCCAAGTAACACTGGAAAGTTGTCTACCTCAGCAAGCACCAAGAATTTGAAATCTCCAATGAATTTTTCCCCTTGGACAATGATAACAAAATATTTTAAAACACCAATGGGAATTTCCTTTGTCTTATTATTTATATAAAACACATTTGAATATGGCTGTAATGGAGGTCTTCCCATTTGATTCCATGCATCCAGGGTGAGAACATTACCTTCTGCACCCTGTGTTAATCAAAATGTTAGTTAGGAGCCATCCATCAACAACTACATTCAAGGTAATCTTGTTATCATAGTAAAGGTTGTGAGGAGGTAGATTAGCATGTAAAACTTTCCTCTAACGCTCTCCTCCGGCACTTGGTACTTTTCCCCTCAGCCACTCTTCTAATAGAGGGATGATATTATACTATCTCAGCATCTTACATACTTCCTTGAATTCATCTATATCCTTTTATGGATCCTCAATGATCTTCTTCTAATCTTAATTCCATGACTTATCCTTCAGGAACCAGATCTCTCCTTGTAGGCTTTGAATAACATCTATGGTTTCCTAATAAACTTCCTTCTAATGCGTAGGGTCCGGATACTTCCCATGTACCACTTCTTCTCTTGTAATCGGAGGTCTCTACTTTGGTATCTCCCTGGTGTGTATAGCCTTAGCTCATGTCATCATCAGTACAAGTTCTAACTCTGACTCACATGCCACCCTTAGAATCTAAAGTTGATCAACACACTTTACTCTCACCATCCCAATGCCCTTATCCTTTTGTGGCTTCTGGCTTGTGTGTTCAATCAATTTTGGGAATTTATCATACTTGTGTTTTTTCCCACACCAAGATCACTACAAAAATTTTGGACACTCACACTTGTAATGTTTTGTAGATCCAAAGTTATAGCAGGTTCCACAAGGGAATACACTCCTTCCACCCCACAACTACCACAACCTCTACATCCTCTTTGAAAGCCTCTACCTTGACCTCCTCCATCTGCGTGCCCTTCATAATGATGACCATCATCCTTGGAGATATTGGAAATGTTGGTTTGGTACACACCAATATCAATGGCATCATGTATCTAGTTAATCAATCTATAATCCTTGGTGTTATAAGTAGTAGAGGTGGAAATTTTGTAATAGCAAGACACATTCTTCCAGATCACATACTGCAGCAGAGGAAACCTACTTGCATCATGATATCCATAGAAAATATCATAGTCCATAGATATGGTGTGAATTGACCTTCGTGGGAAATTTTCCTTTATATGATCCTCTACTTAAAAATATGTACACCATAAACAACTGCGAATCTCATGAACCTACCTCTGAGAAAACTCATCATCTATGCTTTTAAGATGGGTATCGATGCTTTCCAATGTTAAACCCAGTCATTACACATCATTCTCACAACAACTTCAAAAAGAGGTCCTGACAATGGAGCCATAATGTATTCATTTCTTCATATGCCTTCTTTCTACCCCAAACACATCAACCTATCACCAAACATGCGTTTGGTACTAACCCAAGGTACGTGTAAGCACCAAACCCCTCCTTATGTGAGATTCATGAGAATTTTCCACCATTGATTGCAAAATGAGTTACAGAAATGGAAACATAGAAATTCACTAAAAAATAGAAGATACAGAAAACAAATTTGTGCACAAATGCATCATAAATGTAAATGAACATTGTAAATAAGCATACTGAAACTAGATATGACTCAGGATAATATGAAGAACATAAGGGTTTACAATTTTGATCATGAATAACTAGAATCACACACCATATATTGATTTAGAAACAATTGCAATGGCTCCATTACATCATAAGGATCATACAGACTAAATACATCAAGGGATATTATCTTAAAAACTATAAAAATACTCTGTAGAGAGAGAGAGAGATTTTTTATCTATTCTACCCATTACAACCCTTTTTCATACCCAAATTCATGCCTAATATGATTAAAACCATCATTATAAGCATTTATGTAGCACTTGTTACTACTTAAAACCATCCTTAACCCTTAATTTCCCCAACACTTTTTTCTCACCCTCTTCTCCTCTATTTTAGACACAAGCACTTCTGTAAATAGGATTTGGATGCACCACCTTGGTTTCCTTCATGAAAATATCACATGCCAAGTGGAAGTGTGGTCCTCCATGGTTGAATGCCTATGTCAGCTTGCAAATGCCTCCACTACATATAATGATAATCCTGGGAATATTCCTTGCGTGGAATAGTATTTTCTTGACCTCTAAGGATCTAGGTTGGAACCTTATCCATTCAGCAAGCCTACTCAATATTTTCATATGTTTCTCCTATGAAAAATCCTTCAAAATATGGTGAAGTCCCTAAACCTTTTTACTCCTGTGCACACCAACCTCTTCTACCATGCACCTTTCCCTTGCATGTTTTTTCTTGAGCACCTTCCTTCTTTACTACCTCTTGCACATGCTAACTTCTTCCTTGGGACTTAGTCAATTTTAGGTCCCAAAAGTCACTCTTAGAGACTTCAGGATGATTAAGGATAATTTCTAAGGGACTTAATAAATTTTTTCAAGCCATGGATATGAGGAGGTAGCCACTGAATTCTAGAAGAAGTCGGGGAGGCTTAATGGGAGCCGGATAAGGGGATGAAGCCATAGGTAAAAAGGAAACAGCCATGGGTGAGAAAGGTGAAGCTACAAATGTGAAGGAAAAGCTACGGGATTAAGGAAAGTTAGGAGGGATCCACAGATAAGGAGAAAAGCCACAAAGGACTAGAAATAACCATAAAGAACTATAAAATATACACATTCAAGAAAATAGGAACGAATATGGAACAAAGTTGTAGAATACTAAAGAAGGAAACAATCAAATGAAGAAAGCCACAAAGTAAAGAGAAAATCCTAGGAATACTAAAAGGGCCACGAAATACTAGTAAATTCCGTGGGTAAAAAGGGGGAGTCATGGAACACAAGATGAAACTGTGATACAAAGGAGAATGTCAAAGAAGGTAAGGAAATTCATGGAATAAAAAAATATGGATTGGACAGGGCTCAAGGACAATCATATTATTTTTGTATATGGTGAATTGGGACTTTGTAAATATCAAATAGAGAAGTTTAACATTACTTGTGCTCCACAAAAAAATCAAGCCCAATTTGGGAAATATCCAGTTCCATCTGTTATCATTTAATTCTATTTGAATTTGTGGAAATTTAGTTACATTCTCTATGAAATTCCTGATTTCTAGGTGAAATTAAATATCAGAGAAGATAGTGGTTTTCTCATCTTGATCATGATGGAAATCCTAGAAAGATGAGAAATATATTTTTAGGTATCGAATCATAAATAGCTCCTGGAAAAACGTATAGAGAATGGATAATTTAGACCAAATATGGAGAGAATAAATCTAGAGTTTGTTGCATGCATTTAATTTACCAGATTTGTAGCCAACAAGGTGGAAGAGTACACGGCATGCCAAAGGAAGAGTATTGATATATATATATATATATATAAGATAAATTCCATGTGAATGTGGTTGTTTCTCAAGTGAGAAAATGATGGGTTCCAAATAAATCAGCTACATAAGAAATGAGAGATACTATAGGAGAGAAAATAAATTAATTATTGAAGGCATATTAGATGAGAAGAGCATTGGTGTAGAAAATTGATTGAGCAAGAGAGTTAGAATCAAATAAGAAAAAGAGAGTGACCAAGAAATACACATAAAGATATAGAAAAGTGATCATAATCTATTGTGTAAAAAATATTTATTCTAATTGATCAATGCATATGTAATTAAATTGTATTTCTAAGTGGGTGCTTAGATTATAGGGGTGGGTGCTCCTTGCAAGTGGGTGCTTGCTAAATTTTTTTGAGCAGGTGCTTATTTTATATTTGAGTGGGTTCTTGAATAATGTGGAGTGGTTGCTTCATAGGTTGACTGGGTACTCAACCAAAAGCATTGTATGCTTTGGAATTGGTGTTCCTAATAAAGCCTTTGTTTAAAGTGGGTTTTTCTCCCCGAAGTATTTCCCACTATAATTTATATTTTTTGTGTTATCTTTCTTGGAACATGTTTTTTTAAATGGTTATGATATATTGTTGAATTCCACTACAGAACTCTTGATTGAACTTATTGGAAAATTTCTAATCTACACTTATTCACCCTCTCTCTCACTGCTTGTGATGTCTAACAACATAATGAGTATTGTCAGTTGTAGGTCCCTATTCCCTATAGTTTCAAGACTATACAATTTTTTCCATACCCTATAACACTTCCTTTACATTTTTATACAACCCTAAACACAAATTTTTATAATAATAGTAGATAATTTGGTTATTTTCCAAACTTTTTTCTTTCCTAGGTCACTCATCAACATACGCTGACAACTTCCTAAACTAGATAAGCACTTCTTTCCATCTTGTTCACATTCAAAATCAGGTGTATTGGGTAGCTATTGTTATTTTAATGATGTATGTTTCCTCTATCTAATCTATAATATAAATATGAGTGTCTTTAATAAGATTAGTTACTATAGTATCATACTAAAATCCTAAATAAAAAAAATAGGGTTGATACATTTTGGTGAACTCATTTTTCATTGAATCCTTATCCAGAATCTAGGATCTTTCTAGTTCCTTTGTATTAGACCTATATTTTTCCAAACCTTGGGATTGCCTTAGGGTATTTGAGTGGTGTTTCCAATCCTCCTCCTTATTGTTTATGTGATTATGGATTATATTCATGACTTCTAGAAAAAAAATTGTTACCATCCCTCTAACCAAGTCCATATCACATTTGTGCATGCAACACATATGTTTCCCTCTTCTTAAGTTGAGAGGAATGATATAATACACCATTATGATAAATATTCCAATCCTCTTGTACTTCAAGATATACCACCTAATGTTTCCTCAACACATAGCACTCTTCCTCCCCCTACCCCATCAGAGACCAAATTTCTAGATGAGAACATGGAATTTTTATGTTCCCCTCCTACTACCAAAGGTGATAATGGTCTTAGTTGAAAGAGTAATCTAGTTTTATGTGGAAATGATGGTGAAAAAACACCATACCCTCCACCCACTGATGACCTTCATACAGTAAAAAATCATATATATTATAGTGATGACAAGACTATTTCTATATTTCATGAGGAAAATATTCTATCTATCCTTACATTGGTCAATGATGAACCTTATGTTTCTGACTATGAATTATCTTCTATTCATAGTTAGTTCCCTAGTGATGACTTCCATTATGATTCTATCCCTCTTTCCCATGATATCAATGAACACACTTATGTCTCTTCCACTCCTCTTGAATATAAAACTAATGAATTTGATGAAAATATTTCTATTTCACATATACATGATTTTAATTATCTCTACTTTTCCCATTGAATGTGAAATACATGATATTTCTTGCAATACTAATGTTTCTACTAATACTTTTGAATGTAATAATGAAACAAATGATTTCATTCCTATTATGCATACTACGGATGATACAACTTATGTTTCTAATTTATCTCTAGAAACCAAATGCAATGATATTATTTTTACTACTCCTCCACTACTTGTAGATGATAATGTGCATAATCATGGAATTTTTTGAAAACATGAACATATTGTTTCTTATTTATTTGCATATGATACACATAGTATATTTTTCTCTCCTAGTGTCAATGTTATGCTTGTAAATAACAATAATAATCCTTTAGAACTCCAATATGTGAGCAACCCCTTTGAATCCCATATTTCTTTTAAATGAAATAGTGTTCCTATTGTCCAAAATAATCACCATGGTTATTTTGACAAATTATAGTTCCATTCTAGCTCTCACATCAAGTTTCTAGGTTATGCGTACTCTTAGTTTCATCTTTTTCATGATTCACTTGGCTGAATTTTTTCATGCGCACTCTTGCACACCCTTCCTACTTCCTATTTTATCTCTTCCTTCCCTTCACTCTCTTTTACACACCTTCTGCACACTTCCAATTTCCTCAGTATCCTGATATATTTCCTTCCATTTATCTTTGTGCCTAGTTTCCATGCAGCCACCTTCTTCCAATAGTGTTACACAGTCCTTGCATGAATATACTCACTTGCCTCCTATTTTGGATAAGTCCTTGGATTTATTTCCCTACACATTAACTTCCTTCCTAAGTCCCACACACTTCTTCACATGTGCTCATTCCTCCTCCACTTTTCACCTTATGCACTTCCTTTGGACATGCATCCTTGTCTTACGCTCCCCTTCTTTTGAGCATATGAGTTTCCCTCTGCTTCTCATCCTATTCTCTCCTTTTTTCTCTATATATTGTTGAGCATTGCTCATTGTAAAAGGTTGGACTCTCTTGGTTTGTAAGAGTATTATTCATAGTATTTACTTTGCATTTTGAGTTGCAAGCCTCAAATTTGGTCTTTTGCATGTGGATGCATGCCTCTTCTACCATCATAATCGACTGTGAATATTTGGAAGCATTAAAATCTTTGTTTTGTGTTTATTCTCTACCCTAGCTCTTTTTTATTGCATATTATTTCCTTTCCCATTATGTTTCTAGTTTTTTGTACATTTTCATGTCTCTTTTAAGTTCATCTTCTATTGTGCTCCATGAAAATGGGTGTGTGAGTTCTGTTCTAGTTTGTGGCATGTCTGTCTACTCTCACTATGCAATTTTTTCCTCATTTTCACTCAGTTGAGGGTGTTCATCCCCCTATTTATGGTGTTATCACCTCCCCTTAGCTTAGGTTTTCCTTTTATGTATTTCCTTCTCACCTTGGTCCCTTGGAATCATAGAGTAGTGCTAGGTAGCTGAATTTCCCTTCATAGGAGTAGTTTTAGCAGTAGAAATAGGTAGAGGAAGTCAGCCTTTGCTGGAGGTATTTATCAAGCACAAGGTCCCATAACTTGGAGACATTCCCATGTTTCCTCAAATCCCCAGTTCATCATGATCTAGGACAGGTGTAATTTTGAGCTCCAAATTTTTTTGGTACACCTGATGGGACAAGTATTGAAAGCTTTACATTTCATCATTGCTAAGTTCTAGTGTGTGACTTAGTGATTTATAGCCTTTGGAGGATTGTTTAAACACATTGAGTGACTCCTAACATTCAGATATACTATTTTCAATACTCCATGGGCCATTTTCATGAGAAGGATACATACAAGAAAAAGCACAACATTTGAAGGATCCTTTGAATATCTCCAAAAAATTTCAAAAAGAAGAATTAGCAGAACCACCATGCATGCATCCTTATCTTTAGCACACAGATCAACTTCTACTCCTCCTCTTGGTATACCTTCAACACACTCTACCAGGGTACTCAGACCCTTTCGAGCCATGCAACAAAGAAATATACTCTTTGTCAGATTCACTAGAGGTAGTCCTTTGGCCCTTGCCATGTAACATGATATACCGGTAGTTGCAATAAAAAATATTCCATTTTTTAGTGGTGAGAATCAAGTTACCCCTATCGATAACATTCAAGATATTACAAATGTAGCTCCATTCATCTATTTGCTAAAGATGATGTAACTATAAGGTTGCTTACATCTTATCTCAAAGGAAAAGTACTTCAGTGGTACAAATGCTTAAGACTTGCCTCTATCACTAACTAGGATGGACTTGGTACTGTGCTTTGAAATTAGTTTAAGGAGAAAGAAGAAAACATCTCCTTATTAGGATAACTCACCATGATCAAAAGAGATCCCAATGAACTCATGGCTTATTTCAACTTCAGAGTTTAGACAACATGGGACATAATTCCAGCCCTCTTAAGAATGAACCCTCAAGGTGCTTTCCTTTATTTATTGAGAGCTCTAAATTCTGAAATTGTAGTAATGCTAGTCTATGGGTGGTGCACAACTCCCTGATGCTTATGTTATCACCATTAGGGTAGAAAATTGTCTAATTTAAGTTGGAGAGATTTCCACTTGAACCCTACACCCTTGTTTCATGAAATCCCTCAAGTTCCTCACCCTTCTATTACCCCATTCATAATTAAATTTCTCAACCCATTTCCTCTACATCCTATGCTCCCTAACATAAAAAAGAAGATGAAGAAATGAATACCTTGAGTAGAAATTTGTCTAATAAAGTTATATCCTTAGAGAAACAATAGGCACAAACCTTTAGAAGTAATTCTAATCAAGGATTTAACAAAATCCATCAACCCTTTATAAATCAATATCGAAATCAAAGATATGGGTAGAGCCATCCAAATGACATATGACATGCTAATACGTACCTTCTGTAGAAAATAATTCCTCTTGCACAACCCCTTATAACACCCAGTACAAGAAAAACACTAGTTTTAGCATAGAAAAGCATTATTCAAGAGACATAATGGTTTTTTCTTTACAACTTTCCCCATAGTCAATATAAGTGCACAAATTCCTTCCAAATACAATTCTATATGATTCAGAATGTAGGATATGAGCCTTCCACTAGAACATGCAAATTAGAGAATTAAGAAGTGTCATAAGTCGCTCCAGAAACCAACCTTATGTTCTTTGGGTTTGAGTAATTCTATGCAATAAAATAAGAAATGAATAAATCTAATAAGTCTGAAGTGCAGGTTGCTGATGTAGACACAAAATCACACTCTTTGAATCATTATTTAGTCTCGGTCTCATACGACTATTCATATGGTTCTTGAGTGAGAAGAGTAATAATTAACCCATTTCTTTTTCCATTTTTCCATTACTTGTTGCCATATTTTTTATCTTACACGTACAATTTCCCAATCTGTATTATAATTATGCATTTTTCCTACTTCTAACTAGGGCACCCAACAAGAACTGAGGCACCCCAGGCACCTTAGTCCACAATGTGGTGCACTAATCCTCTTTCCACTTTAATATCACCTTTTGGGCACTTTGTATCCATTCGAGTGTTCTATTGTTTTGGTGGTAATCCTTTTTAGGGTTAATTACAAAATTAGAACAAGAGAACCATATAGATATGAAGTTGTAAAACCATAATGAGGGACCAAACACTAAGCATCTACTATCACCACATAAGTTTGTATCTATCCAAGTCATCTAGAGCTCTATTTACATCTATCTAGCTCCATCATAAGGCACACAAGATTGGTTCATCTACATCACACTTCATACAAAGGGATTCTATTGTTTCCATGCACACATTTACTACATTCTACATCTATTTATTTTCTCATTACTTCAAAAAGTGTGACTAGCACAAGAGAAACCTAGGGAATGATTTGAACACACAAACCTAGAACTACTTTGGGTCTGAGATATAGTGCAAAAATTAGTTAGGAAGTCCACTATTGTGTTCGTTGAGGATAGTCTGATCCCTTCATATGTATCTTTCTAGTTTTAGGGTTTTAATGCTTTGTCTTGGGCTTCTCAAGAGATTTTTTATTGCAAGTATTATTGTGACATCTAATGTAGTACAAGGATACACACCTGACTAAAGGTGAACACAAGATTATATACAGTGATACCTTAGAGGATATTTTGAAAACATTTCCATAGACTAGGGCATCCAAATCTCATACTAAGGGGCCTGTGGGTCCCTATCCCTTTCCAAGCGCCCCAGTCCAATAAGAGAGCTCAAATCTATACTTTCTTAGTCTTCTGTGTCATTGTTTCCTCCTCTTATTCACCTAGTTTACACTGCAACATAAGCTCAAACCTTCATTGAATCATCTAAGGCCTATTTAACCCTTATTTCTACATTAGGGTTTCAAATTTCATTTACATATTATTTGGTTTATTTCCTCTAGTTATTTATCTTTTATTTACTACTTTATATAGCATTAGATTAAACTAAATTAGGCCCCAAATTTTCCATTTTTAGTTTAATCATTTTGGTGAATCCATACCCAATCTTCACACTTTGGGTCCTCATTTTCCCTCTATCATGGCTCCTAAAGTTGATCAAGTTTCCTTGTCTAATTTACTCAAGATGCATCCCAATTTCTAGGCTATTCTGTAAAAAACCTTAGACAACACATATCATCCTAAAAATACACCACCACATGAAGTACGTCTTATCTTCAATCATTTATCTGACCAAACTAGTCCTTATGATCCTACATCTAATCAATCTATGTTGGACTCAATTCAGTCTTTACATTCTTTATTTCAAGACCATTTTAAGGCCATGAAATCCATCATTACATTTCTAAAATCTGAAATCCAACATCTTAAGGACACTTCTTAGGCTCATTTTTGTTCTCCTCCTACATATCCTTCTCATTCTATGTATAGTACATGTGCTCATATCAGTGAGTTGTAAGTCATACCATTAGTAGAGTCTCTTATATTTGATCATAATACTAAACAACACAACCTTCTTACTAAGCTTCATAGCAATTAATTGATCACTTTACCACCTACTCATTGTTATCCTCCTTATTAGATAGCCAAATATCAAGTTTTTCCATGTTACAATTATCATCGAATCAATGGACATAATGAAAATGATTTCTATGATTTGCAGTGTAGAATCAAACATCTTAAGCATTAGGTGTAATACCCCCATTATTTATCATTCTTTATTTGATTTATGTGATGGTTTGACATAAATTTACATTGAATCACATTCTAATTTATGATATTTATTGAGACTATATAAGAATAATTTTCTATAACATGATGGGATAGTAGTATTTTATTCTATTGATCTTGCATACCATCATATCTTTGATCTTAGATTATGTACTTAATGATATGTTTTTAGATAACAATGATCATACTATTGTTATTTTCTTACCATTTGGTTATTGACCACTATTTATAATTTTTGTAACTCTAACACTTGGATAACATGATACAGAATCAAGAGATGAAAAGTGTTGACCTTGATAAGGTAAGATCTATATTCATTAATATTTTACTACTTCAGAAATAATGACTTGAATAAGATAAGGGATTGGTCTAATTTGTTGTGAGATCTATTAGACTATTATATAAATATGATGCTTAAGGATAATATCATGGATCAATTTGTAATGACCCAGGCTGTTACCTTGAGTCATCATGATGATTTGGTCGGAATGTTAAGGAATTTATTAAACTTTCTAAGGTTCTAAGGTCACTATACTGATGGGCCTAAGTTGATATTAAACCTAACATAAATCTAAGCTATAGTTTATATTAATTCATTCATGAAGGTTTTTATTTATACAAACTAAGCCTTGACATATATTTATGCAAAGGGACCTAATTAAGTACGATTATGTTTGTGTTCTATTTATTAAATCTCAACCTAAGTGGGACATCTATGTGAACATTTAGAATCATAAAAACCTAACCTATGGTTTATAATTTTTGGGGCTAACTTAAATTAATGTGGCATTGGATCTAAAAAGATATCCTTATCAACATGTACTCTATTGAATTAATGGGATTTTATTTATTATGCGCCACCCTTGGGATTAATGTAAAACTTGGCTAAACTAGTGGTCTTGACCACGATCTTCGCTAAATTAAATAGTGAGTAGTTGTTTAACTGATTTGAACTCCTCTAAATTTAAAAAGGAAAATATAAGTGGAAGTGGGAAATTAGGAAGGACTAACAATCCTCTCCTGCATTGAATAACCTCAAAATACCCATCACCGCCTTGGAGAATGCATCGCTGAAAAGAAAGGGGTTCAATTTCATTTTTTTATTGTTTTGTTTTGATGGCATAAAGGCTCTGCATGTTATTGTCTAGTATCCTATTTTTGATAAAGGTCTCTTTATTGATACTGTGTGCTTTCTATTTTTATTACTCTAAAGAGAAAATATAGGGAGCCATCATTATTTTTTATCAATAAATAAAGAAGAGATGGAAGCTGAATTGATTTTTGGTTTCTGGTGGAAACGATTGTGGGTTCTGCTGATGGAGTTACATTTTGGTTCAAATCACTAAAGGAGAACTGGGAGAAAAGATAAGGATATCTACCAGGCATGATAGGCTCTATCTTTTCTCTAATATCTTACTCTTTCTATTATCTTGCAAGAATGAAATCACGTACCTTTGATTTTATTTGTGCTTTAATGGACCTATGGGTTTTCATTGAATGACTCAAATATTGTGATATTTGGTGTATCTTGTGGATTTGTGTTATTGTGGGTATGGAAGAAGTATTATCTGTAAAAGTATAGATGGAATGTAACTTGTAATGTAATTTATGTGCATACGTGTATATTGTCATGCTATGAATAGGTTGAATGAAAGTTTTTAAGGCTTGTAACAAACTGTTAACAATGCGACTTAGGATTTGTCTGTATGTTACTGTCAATATCTATGACATATCGATACCCATACTTCTACTATGAGTATTCTAGGTGCATGTCTTTAATATGTTAATATGTGTAAGGATTCACAGGTATATATATGAACCCCGCATAACATTCATATACATGTATTAACCCATACTGTGATATGGAGATTTTGTTCTCTTTTTGTTGTTACCATTTTGTGATATCAGCTATGTTGGCTATGTGTCTGTTTCTCTTATGAATATTCATCTCTTTCCTTTTATGGATATCTAGTTAGTGGGATTATTTGGAATACCCAGATATGATGGGTTCAATGACTATGAAATACATGTAAATTAGTTTTGGAGTCGAAATATATTTGTATCAATAACGATATCCTTGATTATCATTCTAGGCATAGTCATGGCACATACTCAACTTGTAAGTCACTTGGGTCTATGTATTAGTATTGGCCTATTTTCTGATATTATGAGGTGGGATTTTGGTTTATTATTTGGAATCATGCCACATACATGGCACCAATAAAATGAAATCAAATCAATTTCATAGGTGCTCATTTTAGCTTATGTATCTTAAGTGGTGTTAAGTTAGTCATTGTGTGTTAGCCTGTGAATGTCCTCCATAAAAAGATTACTCTCTTGCTCAATTTGTTGAATCTTTACTTGGTTTTAAAAAATGTAATATCCCAATTTTACTATTCAATTCCAAGGATCGAATGACTGTATGCTCGATTGGTGTTCTTGTAGTGACTAGTTCGTCAGTGACATTATCACATAGACCCTTCGTAAATGTTAAGGTAATTATATTACCTGAGTTTTAATAAACTAGGAACCTCTAGGTTGATGTTATCCATGAAATTTTATTGTTCAAATAGTATTCATGAGGGTTTGTTGCATAATTAAGATATGTTTTCCAATACCCTTGATTGGGTAAGGATCTATTAGTTGGATTTAAGAGATTATGTGACAATAGGGAGCTAAGCTCTACTTTAACTAAAAACTAAGGTTGAATGATATAGGATGTTCACTACAATACGAACAATGATATCCAATAATTGAAAAGTAAGTAAAATACTTTATAGACCAGATGATTGTTAAATTATAGTGACACATGTAAAACTTACAAAACCTAAAGTATTATTCACTACTTGTAGTTTGTTATGTGGAATCTTGTATAAGATAAGTGAGAATATCTCGAATATTTATATCTGGATAATGTTAAGTTATAAAAGTTAGGATATTTAAAATATACTCAATTGGATATCTTGACTGATAAATTGATTGACTGACCTTAAGGTTTTTGTTATTTCTATGAAAATACTTTAGCTATAAAGTTACAAAGGTAATAATACTACAAGTGTATTTTGTACTGTAAATAGACATGAATTGGTTGACCATAATGATCAAGTAGATTATACTTGAGTGTTATCCTTAAGTTACTTTATCAAGTGAAGTAAACATGAATGTATGTGTGTAGTGCTTTTGGGAAATGTTTAAAATTTTATGTGCTCTTTTGATCAATAAAATGATTATAACTTAATGCAGTATTTCCTTTATGAAAATACTAGTTGGTGAAAGTTATTATAGAAGGTATATATCTTATCATGCCACTTCTTATGAATTGACAATTGCTAACAATTTTGTAAATAGACCACTTGAAAGATGAAAGAAGGATGAAGTTTAAAAATTTTCATTTGTTCTATTGACTAAAGAAAGCTGAATTTATTTCACTTGATTTTATTCATCATTAAATGAAGTACTCTTGTATTGTTTGATTAATAAAAGGATAGTTAGCCTATTTATATGTATCAATTATATAAAGGAAAGTTGTAATACTCATTATTTCTTAGAGAAATTATATTTTATCTTATTCGAGAAATGAATAAAGGTTGTTTTTATATAATTGTTACATAATTTTTTGTATATCAAAAGTGAAATAAATTGTATTGATATGGATATTAATTTTATTTACTAAGTACATGTATGATTTGAACTTAAGTTACCTGATTATAATGTATCGGTACAAGTATGAATATTTTTCATAATTAACATAATATTACATATTGTAAAAATGTTATATAAAGTATTTTATATGGTATGATTATTTCTGTAAATTGCAATTAGGGTGAAATAGTGAATAAATTCTATCAAGGAATTTAATCATATCTAAAACAAGGTATTCATAAGAATGATATATAATAATGATATATGGTATAATTACATTTATTGAATGTATGGACATAATTAGATATATTAAAGGTATAAATTGTTGCCTCTACTATGAATTTACCTTAATAAGGAGTTTGCTATACTATTTTTGTTTGCTTAATTAAGGATCAAAGTATGATTGTGGGTAATAGATTATGCTGATTTAAATATTTAACCTGTAAGTAACAATACATTCTGAACTATCTCTAATTAAGAAGATGAAAATTACAAAACTCTCATTAGTTCCTTAGGTATGAAACCTATCGTTGAGATAAACACTAGTTAACAAGGATTGGAAATTTGCGAATTAATTAAACTTGTTATGATATGATGTTCCGATTAGCAGACCTCAGTGAGATATCTCATCATAACCATTTCTGCATAGTGACCAATTAATGACTTAGGTCATTACTTATCTAATACGGAGTAGCTATGATGATGTGATAGCTTGTCAAGATCCACTAATCGTAACTTTCGTAAAGCCATGGATTCAAGTATGTCGTAGGTACAAATAAAAATTTACTATATGGATAATTACTGATGTCATCTTATGATGACTAAAGGAAAGGGAGTGAACCCATAGATGACACAAGTCATTTCAGAGACGCTTACTTCCCCTTAGTCATCCTAAGAGGACATATCATCACTTACCCATGCAGGCTAATCCAAATTGGTACCTAGTGTGTAACTTGAAAGTGATTGATACAAATCAAATTATTCCTAATCTAGATAATAGATTTTAAAGTGGAGGGTGAAACAAAAATTCTAATTGACGATTATGATTTCATGGAATTGATCATGGCATACATGAATAAAAAATTTGGCCAAAGTAAAGCAAGATTCTCATTACACTATCTTGATTTCATCTAGAATTAAATATGTAGGATATCAGATGAGTGATTGGTAACAGATGCCCAAATATACACTTTAGAGAATAAACACTTGAATGCCCTTGAATGAATAAGGGAACCATGGTATACTTAGTATACATATTTAAATGAATTGGATATGAGGGATCAGCTTTTAATCTGACTCATACAGCTGCATAAGGTTTACTGTTATAGGATGGATCCACTAAGATAATTTTGGTTCTAAATTATGTTAATTTAGAACAATGAAACATTAAGATCTGAAAAAGTAACTTAAGAGTTATGTTGGATTTAAATATATGGGTATGTAAACCAATGAAGCATAGAGTGTAAAAAAAAAATCCCTTGTATTTAAGTCTTAAAATGAGGATGTTACATTTTGGTATCAAAGTTGAAGGTTGCAGCTCTTTGACCTATTGAATCCATCACTGACAAAAATTTAATTTTTGATCAATAGAAAATGGTTAAAACAACGAGATGTGCTGCTAATAACCTGTCTCCTGATGGAAAAGAAGCTATGACACAAAAACTTGATAAGATACTTGTTTTCCTTTAGGACACAAGGATTCAAATTGTTGTACTTGAACAACAGGTTGGGGGAAATAATGAAGAGTCTGAAATTGAACATTATTTGGGGCACCTGAATGTTGTAAGCAACATAAACATTGAAGGTCACTATGATGGTAACAATAATAACACATCAAATAAAAATGTTATAAATGTCAACGAAAATGCATTAAATGTAAATGCTAATGAAAATGCACCAAATCAGCCTGAAAATAAGAAGGAAAGGTTGGAATTTGAACTCACTAATGATATAAAAAGGATAAGTCCACCAAAATTTTACAATACCACTTTGGGGGATGGGGCTGAGAATTGGCTCAACGAAATGGAAAAATAATTTTCCATAGGGATTTTTTTATGAAGAAACAAAGGCACTATGGGGAGCTTACCAAATTTCCAATGAAGCATCCTTGTGGGATAACCACAAAGTTGAGTTGAACATAGATGAGGGTAGCATAACTTGGGACTAGTTTAAAGCATACTTCAGGATACAATGGCTGCCTCATTTTTATAATGACCAAAAGATGTATGAATTTTAGACTCTAACCCAAGTAAAGTTGACTGTTATAGAATATTGGGAGAAGTTTACACAAATTCTCAAGTATGTACCTCAGTACCAAGCTGATGAAAAGTTTCTCTTTCGTAAGTTCATAATAGGGCTGAATCCAGTAATTGGTGGAGAATTTGATGTGCACGGACCATCCACCATGGAGGGATTATTTGAAAAAGCAATTAGGAAAGAACAAAAGTTAATGGCAATTTATGCACATAAGAATGAAAAAAGAAAGAAGTTATTTAACTCACCATCACTCCTTGCACCTAAGAAAGTGGGATGGAAGAAGTTTGGAAGAAAAATAGAGTTAGGACTAATAATGGGAAGAATTTTACAACAAATAAACCTACTGCAAATTTAAGAAATAATGGGAAAAAAATAATAATGGGAAAAACAACAATTTCAGAATTGAAAACAATTTTGAACTAAGGAAAGGACCTGTTGGGGGATGTTACCTGTGTGGTAAATATCATTACACAAGTTAGAACCCTCAAAGAAAAAAGGAAAGTGAAAAGTAGAACAAGATACATGTTGCAGTAGCTGATAAACAAGCTAAAAAACATGCAACAGCTATTGAAGTCTTAGGTACGTTGTTTGTATTACTTGTAACTATTTTTTTGATACCCATGTTACTAAATGTTTTATTTCTAGTAAGTCATCATCTAAATTTTTAAAAAAAGTTAGTTATATTAAAATTTCATTGACTATCCAATACGAGAACAATGTTGTTCACATAGTTGATCAATCATTATTTAGCGCGGCCTTAGAATTTCAAAGTTTTACTACAGAGGTAGACCTATATGTTTCACCTTTAGGTTCATATAATATTATAATAGGTGTAAATTGGCTAGCTGAACATAAGGAAAATGTACATTGTTACAGAAAATGAATCAAATGTTTAGACGATTTGCAAAAACCAAAAGACATTTAAGGTGTAAAAAGAGAAATTACAGTTAGAAAAATATCACCCATGCAACTCAAATAGGCTAAAAATAAAGGATGCATGTTTTTTATGTAAAAATTTTAGAACTAGTTGAAGAGGGTAGTAATTTTATGGAAAAGTATCTATTTTTACGAGATTATAATAATGTATTCCCAGAAGAACTACTTGGTCTTCTGACAAAAAGAGAATTTGACTTCACAATTGATACCAAGCCTGGAATAGAACCCATCTCTAAGGAACCTTACCACATGAATACTACTGAATTAGTTGAACTTAAGGTGAAATTCTATGAAATTTTATCAAAGGAATTGATAAGACCAGATGTCTCACCTTGGGGAGAAATGGTTATTTTTGTTAAAAAGAAAGATGGAGCACTCAGATTATGTATTGAATACTAAATGTTGAACAAACCAACAATCAAGAATAGGCACCATCTTTAAAGGATTGATGATCTATTGGACTAGATGCATGGTGAATTGGTTCACTCTAATATTGATCATCGGTCTGTGTACCATCAACTATAAAAAAAAAAGACATACATAAAATAACCTTTAGGATTAGATATGGGCACTATGAGTTCATTGTATTACCTTTCATTTTAACTAATGCACCTGTTGTTTTATGAATTTGATGAACAATATCTTTCAAGAATACTAATAAAAAATTGTTCTTGTATTCTTGGATGATATTCTTATCTATTCAAAAAGTGTTGAGGAACATAATGAACATATAAGGATTGCACTTGATATCTTAAGGAAAAGAATTTTTTTTGGAAAGTTGTCAAAATGTTCATTTTATGATACTGAAGTACAATACTTAGGCCATGTGATAAAAAATGATGGAATTTTAGTTGATCCATCAAAGATTACAGCCATAATTGACTGGCCAACACCGAAAAATGTGCATAAAGTTAGAAGCTTCATGGGACTTGGTAGGTACTATAGAAAGTTTGTAAAATACTTCTCAAAGATTATTGCCCCAATAAATTCACTGCTTAAGAAAGATAAATGTGAGATTGCATCTAAAATGTTAAAAGAAAAGTTAACTACAACACCTGTTTTAATAGTTTTGGATCCAAATGAGAGCTTTACAATAGTAACAGATGACTCTAGAGATGGATTAAGAGGCATATTATTACAAAATGACAATGTAATAGCATATGAAAGTAGAAATCTCAAGTTACACGAGAGGAACTATGTTCCCCATGACTTGGAGATTGCTACCATTGTACATACACTACAAGTTTGGAAAATTTATATTTTAGGGAAGCCCTTTAAGTTGAAAACAAACCACCTTGGGCTGAAATACATCTTCACACAACCAAATCTGAATGTTAGTCAATGAGGATGGTTAGAATTTTTGTCTCAATATGATTTTGATATCAACTATATTAAAGGTAAAGAAAATAGAGTGGCAGATGCGCTAAGTCATAGGAAGCACATTTTCACCCTTTTAACCTTGAGAACTCAGTTTAAATATGAGGTAAGGAAAGAAAGGATAACAAATTCGTATTATCAGCAAGTAAAAACAACACTTGTTGTTGATTCTAGTGATAATAGATAAAAAGGATTCAGATCTGATAATGAAGGAGTTCTTAGTATGAAAATTAGGTGTATGTATCATTTGAAAATGAGTTACAGAAGAAAGTGATGACTAAATTTCACAATGCACCTTACTTAGGATATCCCAGAGTGAAAAAAATGCTTGCTGATGTAAAACAACAATATTTTTTGAAAGGGATGAAAAATGATATAATTGACTAAGTGTCACATTGCTTAGAATTTCAATGTGCTAAGGCTAAACATATGCACCCAGTTGGATTGTTGTACCATCATAGCATTCTGAAGTATAAATGGTAAGTGATAAGCATGGATTTTGTTCAGGGGCTACCTATATCTAAAAATAAACATAACATTATTTTGGTTATAATTGAAAAATTAATGAAAGTGGCTCATTTTATTCCATGGAATCTAAATTATGATTCACCTATTCTTGCAAAAATATTGTACAAGAAATTTTCAGACTGCATGGTGTACCTAAGCTAATCATTTCTGATAGAGACCCAAGAACAACTTCACATTTTTGGAAAACTCTAAATGTAGCCTTAGGAACAAAATCAAATTTCATCTCTTCATAACATATGGAAACTTATGGGAATACTAAAAGAGTTAATCAAATAATGGAAGACATGTTTAGGACGTACTACATGTATCACTAGTACAAGTGGGAAGTGTCGAATGTGTGTATAATAATACATATCATTCCTCTCTAAAAATGGAACATTTCGAAGTTTTGTATGGACGAAAGTGTAGAACACCTATTAGCTGAGACAACGTAGAAGATAAAGAGGTAATAGGACCTAAAATGCTTACTAAAATGGAACAACAAGTAAAATTAATTTGGGAATTATAGAAAGAAGCTTCCGATAGGTAGAAAATTTACACAAACATGAAATAGGTTGATAGAAAATTTGAAGTTGGTGATAAAGTCTTTTTAAGGGTCAAGCCTTAAAAGAGCTCTATTTCTTTTGGAAAATAAGCTGATCTGTCACCTTGATAGGTAGGACCTTTTAAAATCATTGAAGTGATTAGTCATGTGGATTATCAATCAACATTGCTTCCCGCATTGTCCAAGATGCATGAATTTTTTTATATTTCCTTTCTTAAAAATTATATTTTAGATTTATCGCATGTGTTAAACTTGATTTTTTTGCAGTTCCAAGACTTAGGGGTAATCGTGGTTAAACATGTAAGGGTGTTGGAAAATTACAAGTTGTAATTGTGTAATAATGATATAAGACAATGTAAGGTCTAATGGGACTAGTTTAATGAAGAAAGTGCAACTTGGGAGAACCTGTAAGACATAAAAAACTACTTTTTTGCATCTGTTTTAGCATAAACATTTTTATTTTTCTATGACTCTATGATATTTAAATATTACATTGATTGAAAAACTACTTTAATTTTGTTATTTTCAAGTAAAAAATTTAATAAGTATTGTTACAACCAATATAACACTGTTATAAAATTCTAGAAACTTGATTTTTCCAAGTACGTATCATATTGTTTGAGTAATTGATGGTTGAATAAGTTATCTATTACCTAGATGCTTAAATTATGTTATGATTAAAAGTGAATCATTAGGACGATGATGCTTTTAAGTAGGGAGGTATGTAAAACCTCTGTTATTTATCATTTGTGCTTTAATTTATGTGATGGTTTGACATGCATTTATAGTGAATCACATTCTTCTTGATGATATTTGTTGGGACTATATAAGAATGATTTTCTATAGCATTATGGGATAGTAATATTTCATTATGTTGATCTGGAATACTATCATATCTTGGATGTTAAAATATGTACTTAATGATATGCTATTATATAACTATGATCGTATTAGTTTTATTTTCTTACCTTTGGGTTTTTGATCAGTTTTGATAAGTTTCATAACTATGGCACTGGGATAACTTGATCCAGAATTAGTAGTTGAAAAGTTTTGAGCTTGATAAGGTGAGCTCTATATTTATTACTATTTTACTACTTCAATAAGCATGACCTTAGTAAGATAAGGGTCTGGTCTAATTTTTTGTGATATCTATCAGACTATTATACAAATATGATTCTTCAAAATAATACCCTAGATCAATTTGTAATGACCTAGGCTATTACTTTGAGTCATCATGATGATGTGTTCAGAGTATTAAGGCATTTCTTAACTTTTCTAAGGTTCTAAGGTCACTATATTGACGTGCCTAAGCTGATAATAAACCTAAAATAAATCTAAGATATGGTTTGTATTAATTCATTCATGAAGGTTTTTATATATACAAACTAAGCGTTGACATATATTTATGCAAAGAGACCTTATAAGGTATGAATATTTTTAATTTTGATTATTAAATCCTAACCTAAGTACAAGATCCTAAGTGAATGTTTGGAATCCCTAGAATTTGATCTAAGGGATTGCAATGTTGGGGACCTATGCAGAAGCACCTATATTTTATTTGAATCGTTAAGGCCCAGCCTATGGTTTAATTTGATGGGACCAATGTTAAATTTAATTAAGGCATTGGATTCAAGTTATGATCCTTATCAACTTATACTTGGCATATTTATGAGATGGTATTAATGGGCACAACTAGTAATCTAGTGGAAGGTTCAGTTAAATTTAGTTGACTCGACCATGGGAATGGATAACTATTTGGATAAGTGGTTATAAAGATAATTTTATACTTCACTAAATTTAAAATAGTAAAAGTGGAGGAGGGAAAAGAGGAAGAACTATCATTCCTCTTATGCAATAAATTTTTCTCGAAATAATCCTTCACTACCTTAGAAAATGCATTAGCGGTTTTGTGGGGAAAAAAGAAAGGGGTTAGGTTTCATTTTTTTATTGTTTTATTTTGATAGTTTTGAGATCTTCATGTTTTGAATAGTATTATTTTGATGGTGGTCTATATTCAAACTATTTCATGTTATTTCTGTTAATATAGAGGGAAAATAGGGAGCCATTATTAACCCTAATCAATAAATAAAAAGAGATGGAAGATAGAGGACTTGGGGGTTTCTTTGGAATCGATTATGGGTTTGTTGAGAAGATAGATTTTAGTCAAGCTTGTGAAATAGAAGAAAGAAAAGGATCTCTACCATGAATGTAGGCTCTATCCCTTCTATGATAGCTTACTCTTTCTGGTATTTGAATAACCAAAAGCTTGCCTTAGGTTTCATTGTTTTTAATGGACCTGGTTTTTTGTTGAATGGCTTAAATCTATGATGCTTGTGTCTTCTGATTTTGTATGGATCTGAGTACGTAAAATTATTACCTGAAAGTATAACAACATAATTTTTATGTAAACTTGTACATGTGTGATATTTTTCTATATATAGGGTCAATGAAAAATATGAATACTTGTAACAAGCTAAGCCATGCGTCCTGGGTTTGTTGTATAATGTCATGTACTTGTCTTATCATATCCTTATTTCAATATGAGTTTCTAGGTGCATCATTAATGTGTTTATAAGGATTCAAGGTAGAGTGTGAACCTTGAATATTCATATAAATGTATAAACCCAATGGTTGTATATTTTTCCTCCTCGCTATTACTAGTTTGGGATATCAATTATATTTGGTATGTATTTGTTTCTCTTATGGATATTCAAATCTTTCCTTTTATGGATATAAATTTAGTGGGGTTGGCATAGGCATGGCATGTACTAACTGGTTCTTTTTGTTTAAAATAACAGTATTGGTCAGTTTTGATATTATTAGGTGGGGTTTTTATTTATTATTTGGAATCATGCTAGATACATGACACTATTGTAACAAAAAAAATCAATTTTGTAGGTTATACTTTATATTCTATATTTTAATGGTTTATTTCATTCAATGGTTGACTATGGATGTCCTTCATAAGAAGAGTACTCTCATGCTCAAGTTGTTGAATCTTTACTTGGTTTTTAAAATTAAAATATCCCAAGTCAACTATTACAGTCTAAATCTCAAACAACTTTATGCTCAATCGGTGCTCTTTTATTGACTAGTTCATTAGTGACCTTGTCATATCAACCCTTCGTAGATGTTATGTTAATTATACTACCTGATTTTTAATAGACTAGGAACCTCTAATTTGATGCTATCTATGAAATTTTATTGTTCAAACGGGATTCATGGGGATATGTTGCATAATTAATCCATGTTTTCCAAAACCCTTGATTGGTTAAGGATTTATTAGTTGGAGTTAAGAAATTATGTGGCAATAGGGAGCTAAGCTCTCCTTTAACTAAGAACTAAGGTTAAATGATAGAGGGTGTTCGGTGTAATACAAACAGTGATATCCAAAAGTTAAAAAGTAATTAAAATACTTGATAGACCAGGTGATTGTTAAATGATAGTGACACATTTAAAACTTATAATACCTGAAGTATTATTCACTACTTATAGTTTGTTGTGCAGAATCTTAGATAAGATAAGTAAGAGTATATGAAATTTATATCTGGATAATATTAATTTATGATATTTCTAATATAGTCAATTGGATATCCTTGACTCATAAATTGATTGAATTACCTTAAGGGTTACGTTATTTCTATGTAAATATATAGTGTATTAATAACTTTAGTTATAAAGTTACAAAGGTAATAATACTACATGTATATTATGTACTGTAAATAGAAATGAATTGGTTGTCATAATGATCAAATAGATTATACTTTAGTGTTATCCTTAAGTTACTTTATCAAGTGAAGTAAATATGAATGTATGTGTGTAGTGATTTTGGGAAATTTTTAAAATGTTATGTGCTCTTTTGATCAATAAAGTGATTCTAACTTAATGCAGTATTTCCTTTGTGAAAGTACTAGTTGGTGTAAGTTATTATAAGAGGTATAGATCTTATCATGCCAGTTCGTATGAACTGACAGTTGCTAACAATTTTACAAATGGACCACTTTAAAGATGAAAGAAGGATAGATTTTCAAATTTTTCATTTGTTCTATTGACTGAAGAAAGCTGAATTTATTTCACTTGATTGTATTCATCATTAAATGAAGTAATCTTGTCTTGTTTGATTAATAAAAGGCCAGTTTGCCTAGTTATATGTATCAATTTTATAAAGGAAATTTGTAAGACTTATTCTATCTTACGTAAATTATGCTTTATCTTATTTAAAAGAGAATAAATAAAAAGGATTTTATGTATTCAAAGATAAATAAATTGTATTGATGTGGAAATTATGTTTATTTAGTAAGTACATGTATGATTTGAACTTTGGTTACTAGATTATAATGTATAGGTACAAGTATAAATATTTTACATACTTAGCATAATATAAGGATATTGTATTGAGTTTATATAAAGGAATATATATGATTGTTTGTGAAAGAAATTAAAATAGTGACTAAATTCTATCAAGGAACTTCATATAAACATACAGAAGAATGAAATATATATATGATAAACATTACTATTATTTAATGGACATAAGTTGATTTATATTAATGTATAAACTGTTGCCTATACTCTGAATTTAAATTAATAAGGAGATTATAATATTATTTATGTTTACTTAATTAAGGATTGAAGTATGATTATGGGATAATACATTATGTAGATTTAAATCTGCATCCTGCAAGTAATAGGACTTTGTGAACTATATCTAATTAAGTAGATTACAATTGCAAAATTCTCATTAGTTCCTTAGGTATGAAACCTATCATTGAGAGTAACACTAGTTAGTAAGGATTAACAAGTTGGGAATTAATTAAACTAATTAAACAAGTTAATATACGATGTTACGATTAGTAGAAATCGGTGGGATATCTCATCATAACCATTGTTGCGTAGTACCCAATTAATGACTTAGTTCATTACTTGGCTACTACAGAGCAGCTATTATTATGTGATAACCCATCAAGCTCCATTAATTGTAACTGTTGTAAAGCCATGGATTCAAGTACATTATAGGTACAAATGCATATTTGTTATATGGTTAAGTACTGATGTCATCTTATGATGACTACGGGAAAGGGATCAGACACATAGATGATGCAAGTAATTTCAGAGATGCTTACTTCCCCTTAGTCATCCTAAGTATACATATGAGCATGTGCCCATACAGGATGATTTGAATCTATACCTAGTGCACAACTTGAAAGTGATTAATAAAAATAAAATTAGTCCTAATCTAGATAACATATTTTCAAGTTGAGGGTGAAATACGAATTGAAATTGATGATTATGCCAGCTTGGAATCAAACATGGGATACATGACTCAAAACTTTGGCCAAAGTAACACAAGCTGCTGATTGCAATTTCTTGATTTCAGCTAGACTTAAAGATTTAGGATATTAAATGTGTAATTGGTAACAGATTCCTAGATATACACTTTAGAGAATAAACAATTGAATTCCCTTGAATGAATAAGGGAACCATGGTATACTTAGTACACATATTTAAACGAATTGGATATGAGGGATCAGTTTTAATTTGACTCATACAAATGCATAAGGTATATTGTTATAGGATGGATTGACTAAGATAATGTTGGTTCTAAATTATGTTAATTTATAATGATAAAACATTAAGATTTGAGATAGGAAATTTTTCTTAATGTTGGATTTAAATATATGGGTATTTAAATCAATGAATCATACCATGCAATTTTTTTTTACCCTATATTGAAGTCTTAAAATGAGGATGTTACATTAGGGCTTTATCTCATTCACTACATAACATTCTTTTACATGACCACCTATAGATATTCTACCCAAATGGGATATTAAGTATTCTCCTCCTAAACCTAATGAGAACCACACTACCACTTCACATCTTGCTTCTTCAATTAGTCAAACATTGCCTATTCAACCGATTCCAACTAAGCAATCACCTCTCAAGGTTTGTCTTCCATCACCTCCTCCTACTAAGTCATCTACAATGTTACCTAATAAAACTAATAAAAATAATTTAAACTTTGGTCTAACTCTTCCTCCATTCAAGGTATCTACGACATCACCAGGACATGCTCAACAAATACCTCATATAGTTAAACTTGTAATTCCACCATCTGCTATAGACCATACCTATGTCGATGACTGAGACCTGGATGAAGCTTACTATCATGATGAACCATTTGATGGTCACACACCTTTACCACCTCAATGTCCCATCACTTTTGTTAAGGAAGCTACTCCTTATATTTATCCACTTATTGCATTTTGACTACATTTTCATCACTTACATAATTGGGGGGCATGATAAATCCTCCTCATCTTACATTTCTATCAAAAAAATTTATCCTCCCATGTACTTAACACATTGTGCTTGATGAATAATCTTCTCTAAGAATTATCATACACCTCTTGATACATTTTTATCATCATTACCTGATGACACACTCTTGTGCTTTGGTTCACACTTGACTATTGAGGGAATTATTTACACACAAACCCCACACATTACACAATAGTCATTACACCTTAGACACCACTTATCATCACTTGATCCTACATCATATACACATTACAAACCACATTACATGTTATAGACATTACGCGTCTTTTTACATTCTACATTTCACATCCTACATCTTATCTTGCATACATCACCCCATAACTATCACATATTTTGTGTTTTTTAAACCTAATACATGTTATCTTACATTGTGTCTTACATCCACATATATTAGGTCATCTACACATACTCTATTAATTGTTATTACACATATTACACATGTTACATATTCACTTATACACACTGCACTAACTACTTGATGAAGCACTCTAGTATCATTGTCCATACTAGACTATTGAGGGTATACAACACAAATGGACCACATCCCGCTCACACATTCAAAATTCAATATTATTTTTCTTGTATTAAATTCCTATGATTAGTGATATACACTTTAGGGTATAGGGTCAGTTCTCCTAGCATCATCTTGTGATAGGTCATACCATCACTTTTACTTACATTTTTTAGTGGTATATGCTTTAGGAAAAATTACCACCTCCTTTCTATTTATCTTTTCATGATATATGATTATGTTATAAAGTCATGCACACATCATCACTAGGTCACATATCATCACCACACACTCATCATAGTGCACTACACACAACACATAGTTTGACCATTTCTCGATGACACACTCTTGTTTGTGGTTCATTCTTGACTGTTGAGGTGGATTTATAAATGAACCTCACTGCATACAATTCCATTCACTTGGGGGGAACACAACTCATATCATTCACTTTGCATTCCATTCCATCCATCCATAACATACTACTATTTATGGTTGTATTTTCTCTTACTTGTACTTTCCTTTACATGTTCACTCTATTATACATGTTAGATAAATATATTATATGTCATTATCTCTACCATACACACATGTGTGTTCACATACTTTTCTAGTTGTGATTACAGATACAAATCTTGTACACACAATAGTGATTCTTCAAACACTACCTATTTGGGGCATCCAAATCCGTACACTACATGTGTTATTGTTTCATTTTCTATTTAGCACTTTCCATTAAAGTTATACATGCTTTGACATACTTGATATTTTTCTACCATGGTAATGGGTGCTTCATGTGTAGAATTTTTTATGCAAGGATACTTGTTTCAATACTTGTTGCTACATTTATTGCTAATGTGTGCTATTGTTTGTCTTGTCTACGGGCCTTGCCCTTTGTTGTGTGTACATACTTGTTTATTTTCTGCCATGACAACCTTGAGTGTCTTACAACACCATGAGTGGTGTCCCATGTTTGCAACCCACTTTTTGCAGACTATATTATATTTTTAGGGTGTTTACATTATGTGCTTATGTGTTAGCTTTCATATTGTGTGTTTCTATATGCATGTTTGTTCATACTAACACTTGTTTTCCTAGAAAAATTTTTATGCCTACCTTGGTGTTTACCAAGTACATTCCCTTCCCCCTGCAGGGCACAATTTTAGTTCACATGGTCAATCCTCTTTTGGGGTCACATTCTCCTATATGTAATGTCACATGTGCCCCCAAAGAGGTAGGCATCATTTGAGGTTTACACAATCTACCAATATAATTTAGTCTATAGTTCAATCCACATTTTAGTCTATAGTTTAGTAGATAGTTTTCTTCCATGACATTGTTCACTTTACAATGAGTGGGTTCAAACAAATCTAGGAACCCCATGTAAAAAAAAGTTTATAGGGAAGATTATCCTTAGAATTTTGAGGAGAAGTTATAGATTGTAGTAACATCATACTTTCCTCCCTACACTTCTTTGGCCAATGACATCAGATCACCTAAAAACCTAGGCAATATAGAGATCTCTTCATATTCTAAAGGAAGCAGTTATAGGTTGGAGAATAACACATCTTTCTCCCTACACTTCTTTGGCCATAGTGGCATGAGATTTCCCAAAAAACTTACACTTCACCAACAATTATAGGATATCCACTTTACACCCTTTCTCTCATTATAGATCAGTTGCACATGTTCCTTTTTTATTGTCATTTTTCTACTATTTTTACCTATTTCTTTTTACATGTATACATGTGTTTTTACACATATACATTCATAGTTGACTACTTTATCATCTTCTCTATATTTTAAGTAAGTAGTCAAATACCAAAACACACACATGACAGGTATATCACACATACGATACTACTATCACACACACATGGTGGGTACTATCACCACCTAAGGTTACATCCATCCAAGGCATTTAGAGATCCATTTACATCCATCTAGTTCAATCACAAGGCACACATGACTAGTTCATCTTCATCACACTTCATAGGAGGAGATTCTATTGTTTTCATAGATACATTTACTACATTTTACATCTAGTTATTTTCTCACTACTTCATAAAGTGTGACTCGCATAAGAGAAACCTATGGTATGATTTACACACACACAAACACCTATATCTACATTGGGTCGGATATGTAGTGTAGATCTTAGTTACTAAGTCCACCATTATGTCCTCTAAGGAAAATCGAACCCCTTCATATGTATAATTCCTTTTTAGGGTTTTGATGCTTTGTCTAGGGTTTTACAAGTGATTATTTATTACATGTCTTACAACGAAATATGTCATAGTTCATGGATATACACACAAATAAAGGTTAACACATGTGAATATCCAGCGACACGTCAAAGGATACTTTTAGTCCATTTCCATAGACTACGATAACTAGATCTCAGAATAGGGTGCACAAAGATGCCCCTATCCCTTTCCAAGTGTGTCAGCCCACTCATAGATCTTGAATATGTACTTTATAAGGATTTTGTGTGGTCATTTCCTCCTCCTAGTCACCTATTTTACAATGAAACATAGTCCCACACCTTCACCAAATCAGCTAAGGCCTCTCTAACCCTTCTTTATACATCATGATTTCACATTTCATTTACTTAGTTGTTTGGTTCATTTGTTTTATTTATTTATCTATTATTTACTAATTTGCATAGCATTAGATTAAACTAAATTAGGTCCCCAATTTTCCATTTTAGTTTAATCAAATAACAACACAAGGTATAAGAAGATAATGTTAGAGTAAAGTTCATAACCTTCTATTCCTATCAACTAAACTAATTCTTGGAAGCATAAAGATAAAGATTATCAACCCAATAGTTGTAGCACACATCTTCCTACACTCAAGGTCCTGCACAACATCCCAATAGATTTGGCATACTTTCATCCTTTGGTAGGTCAATACTATGCTAAAACTAAGGCCTCTTCCTTTGCACATGAACAATCAATAAGAGATGAAGATGTGCCCCAAATGCACAAGTCCATGGGATTTCCATTCAACATTATGGACCAGATTAAGAAGAAAAAATTAAATGTCACAATGTGGGATGTCTTGTCTATTCCATCTTAGTACGATTTGTTGCATGAGGCCCTGACGTAACCCCCACATGTTGATCTAGTTATCTAAAGACCTAAATTTGCTGTCAATATTTGTTAAGTAGAGGAGAATAAAGTAAGAGATTTTTTCAAAACCCCACCTTTTTAGATGTACCTGATATTAGGAAAACATATTGTTCGCAAATGTATGATTAAATCAGGGGCTAGTACTTATGCTATACCTAAGGAAATTATTGATGTCCTAGGTCTTAATTAAAACCCTATTTCTAAAGGCGTATTACAACTTGATGGCTTGACTTTCACTACCTTAGGTGTCGTAAAGTATCATGAGATAAACCTTCATGCATGTCCAAGCCTAACAATAACTTAAGATGTGTCAATCATTGATTTAACTCCATTATTTTCCATTTTCCTATCAAGATATTTCACAACCAAGATGAGTGGCTACTTGTCTTCAGATTGGTATCATATACTCCTAAGAATAAGGTATGGTACCTAGTTTAACATATAGGCCGAGCCTATATTTTCCTATCACGTTGAGTCATATTACCAATCCCATCTCCAAGGTAATTACCTCATCCAAGAAGGTGAAGAATAATATTTACTTTCACATGAGCATCCCAATCCTCTCTCCATACATGAATTATTATTAGATGAATGGGATAAAGATCACTATGAATTTGATCCCTATGATACAACTATTAAAAATGGTCTTGGTACTTACTGCATCCTTGAAGAAGAGTGTGTGTTTCCTAACCCGCTCAAGAAAAAAAATAATGATGCTTATAGACTGCGGAAGATGTATTTTGATGGTTCTAGAAGTAGAATGGAATATGCATATCTATTGTTCTTATTTATCCTAGAGATGAGAAAGTATTATTTTTGCATAGGTTATATTTTGCATGTATTAACAATGTACTAGAGTATGAAGCTTTGGTGCATGTTCTTCTTATTGCTGAAAAGAATCAAATCAATGCACTAAAGATATTTGGGGACACTAAATTGGGCATCCACCAGGTCACAAAAAAGTGTGGAAAAAATAATAATATTCTCAAAGGTTACAAACATAGAGTTTGGGACATCCCAGAGAGCTTTGAATCTCTAAATCTGCAGGTGGTGCTAAGAAAATTGAACAAGGAAGTGGACTAAATGGTAACCCTTGGTTCAGAATTCTCACCTGCTGAGGATTTTGTCCAAGGAAATGCATAACACGTCAAGATGGTAGCTATACCATCTATTCTAGACAATGAAAATAGCTTTCAGGTGTTTGTAAATGACACACAAATTTTATTGTTCATTTAGAATAAAGTTGAGTTCTCCTCAAACATGCAAGTTGACTTGCATGAAAACTATGGTGACCAAGTGATTAAACTAAATTAAATAAAGTTTCATAAAGGGCTGGTCACCTTGGAGCATATCTTCATCCCTGATGATGAGTTTAAGGGTGACTAAAATTACATGCATGTAGTGTAAGAAGACTATACTCCAGTCACTATTACACGTAGAAAATAACTACTCCTCGGTAAAGAATATGAGTAAGATGAGAAATAAGCCTTCATCTCTCTATATTAGAAATACAGTAAGATCTTATCATGGGAGTATGAAGATCTTGTTATCCAAACAACTCTCCTAGTTTTTTGTACAACTTGTATACATATTTGGGATCTGAACTCTTCATTCCAAGGTTTTTCTCTCTCAAGCTCCCTAGGCACATTCCCTTCTTTTCCTCACGCACCCTTGCATGCTTCCCCTTCTTCCCTTGCTTTCCTTTTACTCTTTGTTCCATCTTCCCCTTGTGCACATTTTCCTTATTCCTAAGAAGTTGTTCACCCTACATGCGCACCTTACACTTGCTTCAATAAACTAAGTCCTTTTCCCTCTCGTGCGCCATGTATATTACTTTGTAATAGTTGTACCTTAACCATGTGTTATCTACTCATCAATTTGTATCATTTCCCCATGTGCATCACACGTGCCTCCCTTCTATTTTATTCCTTCAAATCATTATTTTGTACACATACCTTTTTTTCCTCCTTTGTGCCATTCGGTGCCACATCATCCTTTGATATGCTTGAGTGTTCCATGTGTAACCAGTCAAAGTGCACCAATAGGGCACCGAATCCTTGCAACAAATCAATTAGTGAAACATGGAAAAAATGACAAAACATTTACACACTTGGCTGTCCTTTCAGTCGATCTGTGTGTTCCACATGTTTTACGTATGCCAATGAATCTAAAAAACTTCTAACAGTCGTATCTTTTTCTACAGATCTCCGATCAGCATGTGCATGGACTTGTCAGATAGTTACTTACATAGGCTATAGTGCCAAACATTGAAATTAAAATTCTTAGTGGATATGGTAGGTGAGAAATGGGAAAATGTCATTCTGATCATCGATGATCAGTGCTAATGGCTCCAACCACCCAATCTGATCACCCTCCTTCCTTCTCCTAGGGAAGTGAATTTGACAAATTTATAGGTGGATTTTTAGGCATTGAATTCTTGTTTTTGGTGGTTACATTTAAAATTCCTCTTTTCCCTACTTCTTCTCTTCTTCTTCCATGGATTCATCTATAAATGTAAGAGTTGGGATCATTTTTAATATTGGACCCTTTGGATCCTTACACACTTTTCTAAGGAATCCATCTTTTATGTATTTTAAGTTACAGACCTCTAGATCTGGATCTTACATGTGGATATCAACCTCTTTCACTATTATAACAACTCTGTGTATTTCTAGAAGTAATAGATGCATCATTTTGTTGACTATTCTTTATCCTAACATGTTTACATTACTTATTCTTTCCTTTTCTGTGAATTATGTTCCTGTTGTGCCATTTCACGTTCCTTGCAGCTCCTTATTTAGTTGTGTTCCATCAAACTGATATGGTAAATACATTTTAAGTTGTGCTACATGTGCCTAGCCTTATTTCACACATTTTCCTTCATTTTCACTTAGAACAGATAGTGTTCATCCCATTTTCTGGTTTGATTACCTTATAGTGTAGTTTCCTTTAATGTTATCCTTCTATCCCTAGTCCCTTGGCATTATTATCTTAGATTCCCTTTCAGCACTAAGAGTAGAAATAATAGTAGAACTAGATAGAGGAACCAACCTTATTTGAAGATCCATCCCAAGCACGCAAGGTCCAAAAACTTGGGGACAGTTCCATTTTTGTCACAAACAACTCAGTTCTTCCATATCTGAGATGTGGGTGCAAGTTTAAATACCAATATTACTAAGTTTCATATTGCTAAGTTTTGGTGTGTGGACTTTGTATTTCAACCTTTGGAGGCTCATTTCAACACATCTAGTGACTCCCAACATATTAATATCTTTGTTTTAGTATCCCTGAGTGCCTTTCAAGAGAAGAGTGCACACAAGGAGAAGTGTAAAAGATGAAGAATATTTTGAATACCTCCAGCTATCCCTGAGAAGATTTCATTCTAGAAAGTATGTGTGTGCATCTCCATCTCCGTCATTTCGAACCCATTTAACTCCTCCTTATAGCATACAACTGAGTTCCTTGCAATGATACATCAACCACCTCCTCCACCAAGGAACTTTTCTAAGTTCATAAGAGGAAGTCCCCTTATTTTGGTCGAGCAACATGATATGCCGAATGGCGCACTCAAAAGTATTCCATATTTTACTGGTGAGAATCAAGTCACCCCTCAAGATCATATCCAAGATATAGCAAACGTATGTTCACTCTATTTGATCACACATGACAATGTAGCAACTAGGCTACTTGTGGCATCTTTCAAAGGAAAAGTGCTTTAATGGTCCTGAGGCTTAAGACTTGGGTCCATTTCCACCTGGGATGATATGGGAACAACTATATGCAATTACTTTGAAAATAAGTCATATCACCTATCTCTGGTGGAGTAAATGAAAACAACAAGAAGGGCACCTAACGATCATATGACTAATTTCAAAAGACTTGGGACATAATCCCTCTTATGGTAAGACCTACAACCCAACATGTTTTTCTATATTACATAAAGGCATTGAACAATGATATATTAGTCATGATTCAATCCATGGGAGGTAGTACTTTTCCAGTTGCTTATAATATTGCAGTAAGGGCATAAAATAGTCTTATTTGGGAAGGAAAGATAGCTCCTAGAACTCCTATGCCCTTATTCCTAGAAATTTCACAAGTTCCCTAGACTTCTTTGGCACTTATTCTTGTTCCTGTGCAAAGAATACAACATGTTGCATCAACATCCTAATCTCCAGTACAGAAGAAACAAGATGAAGAATTGAAGACCCTGATTAGAAATTTGTCAAATAAAGTTATCTCATTAGAAAAGAAACAGACGCAAGCCTATAGAGGTAGTTATAATTAGCCACATAGCTAAAGCAGTAAGCCTTGGTGGAATCAATATGGAAACCAAATATATGCACCCAACCAACAAAATGATAGATGGCATGCTAGTGCACATTTTCCCTTGCAAGTTGTTCCTCATGTGCTCTCTCTTCTTCCAACACCCATTGTAATTCAGGTGCTTATTCTAGTTCAGAACAATTTGGCACAAGATTCAGAATGGTGCTTCCCTTACAACATGCCTCATAGTCAATATCACTATGCCAATGTTGCATGCGTTGAAGCCTATATGATCTAGAATGCTTCAACCTGTGAGCCTTTAACAAGCACTCCTAAAGCAGATAACCAAGAAATGCTAGAGGTTCTTCCTGATTCCAATTTTATGTTCTTTGGTGGTGCTGAGGAATTTTGTGTAATCAACCAAGCCACAGAGGACACAAGAATACCAAGTTACCAAGTTATAGACAACACAAGAATCAAGAAAATAATGTTACATTCTGGCATGCAGGTCACAATTCCAGCAACAAAAGTGGAACCTCATAAGCCTAGAGATGCAACTAAGGCATCCAGTAGTAAAAAATCCCAAATACCTATATAATAGGCTCTGTGCAAAGCTCCTCTTGAAGTAGTGCATGCCCCTCCTTTGGTAAGTAAAGCCTCAACTTTGGCTAAAGCCCATGCTTCCATCCCTGAGTAGTGAAGAAAGGATTTTGTTGTGCCCTAAATGCACAAGTCATTAGGTCTTCCATTTAGTATTGTGGACTAGATGAAGAAGACAAATATAAATGTCACGATGTGGGATGCCCTAACCATTCCATCCCAGCGTAACCTACTGCATGATGCCCTATCTCAACTTTCACGTGCTGATCTACCTGTTTAGAAGCCACATGATTTTATCAACATCTTCTAAGAAGAGGAGAAGCAAATGGGTAAATTTGTTGAACCCTCACCCTTCTATATGTCTTTGATCATAGGAAAACACCTAGTTCATAATTTTGTGATAGAATCAAGTTCTAGTACTTCTATCATGCCTAAGAAGATAGCTAATGTCTTAAGTCTCAAATATAGCCCCGTGACAAAAGGAGTCCTACAACTTGATAGGTCAACTTTTACTACCTTAGGAATCATCAATGATCTTGAGTTAACTCTTCATAGATGTCTAAGCCTCACAATTACTCATGATGTGTCAATCATTGACTTACCTCCTTTGTTTTCCCTATGTCTATCAAAATAATTTACTACAAAAGTGGGTGGTTACTTGTCTTTTGATTGGTCTCATATGTTACTCAAGAAAAGGTATGGTACCCATTTTACCATAAAAGTTGAGCCAATATTTTCCTATCATGTAGATTCAAATGTCCCATCCCATCTCCAAGCCAACTGTTTAATCCAAGAAAAATCTTTAGTTCCTGAAGAACATCCTCTTCCACCCTCTGCTCCTAACCTAGTACTTGATGAGTGGGCAAAGAGGCACCATAAATTTTACCCATATGCTGAAATCCTATGAAAATGGGATTGGTACTTACTATATTCTTGAAGAAGAAGCTATGTTGCCACATGTGCTCCAAAAAAATGGAGAGAACATTGGTGTATGGAAGTTATACTTTGATGGTTCCAAAAGTAAGGTGTGAGGGAAGGCATTGTTCTCATTTCTCTTAAGGATGAGAAATTATTATTCATGTATAGATTGTAGTTTACTTGTTCTAACAATGTGATAGAGCATGAATCATTGGTGCATGTCCTTCTCGTTGCTAAGAAGAAAGGGATTAAGACACTGTAAATATTTAGGGATACAAAATTGGTTATTCACCAGGTTACCAACAAGTTCCAGGAAAATAATAAGATTCTCAAAGATTACAATCATAGATTTTGGGACCTCTCTAAGAGATTTGATGCTCTAAATATACAGGCAGTTTCGTGCAAAAATAATAATGAAGTAGATTAAATGGCAATGCTTGGCTCACAGTTCTTTCCTACTAAGGACTTTGTCAAAGGAAACACTTAGCACATTAAAATGGTGATTAGACCATCCATTCCAGACAACAATATCATCTGGAAAGTGTTTGACAGTGACGTACAAATCATCCAGTTCATCTCAAAATGAAGTCTGATTTCTCATCAAGCATGCAAGTTGACTTGCATGATAGCTATGGTGACCAAGTGATTCAACTAAAGTCAAATAAGACTTCATAAAGGGTTGGTCACCTTAGAGAAAAATGTTTAGCCCTGATGATGAGTTCAATGGTGAAGAAAAATATATGCGCACCACAAGAATAATTCTGGTCCCCAGTCACTATTACACACAAAAAAGAGTTTTTGACTTAGTAAATATTGTGTGCACATGATGAAAAGTAGGCCTTCATCTCTCTCTATCAAAAATATAGTGAAATCTTCTCATGGGAATATGAAGATCTCAAGGGTTTTGATCCAAGTTTTGTCTCAACACTCAATTGACCTTGATCCCATGGTATTAAGCCCATTAGAATAAAAGTCAGCAACCACTCAATCCAAAGATAGAGCCCCTCATGAGAAAGAAACTATCCAAACTCATTAAGGTGAAGATTATTTTTCCCATCAAGTACTCTACCCTGGGTCGCGAATCTAGTTCCCGTGCACAAGAAGAATGGTGAAATCAGACTCTGTATTGATTTTAGAGATTTGAATACAAGGCATCTCTAAAGGATCATTATCCTTTGCCTTCAATGGAGTAGATTCTACAGACTATGTGTCCAGCGAAAAACAAAGATTCTCAATGTTAGATGGATACTATGGCTTCAATCATATCTTGGTTAAGGAAGAGGATCAATTCAAAATGGAATTTACAACCAAGTGGGGAGCATATGTGTATCAAAAGATGCCCTTCGGTCTGTCAAATGTAGGCACAACATTTTAACGTGCCATGGACATTGACTTCAAAGGTTACATCAATGAGTTCATCTTGGTTTACCTTTATGACATTACAGTTTTCTCAAAGTAGAGCATGGATCATATGGCACACGTAGAAAAAGTCCTTAAGAGATGCAGAAAATTTGGGGTATCCCTTAACCCTAACGAAGTGCAATTTTGGTTTGGTGCAAGGTAATATCTCTTGGGCCATGTGGTTTTGATGGATTAGCATTGCAATTGATCCTGAGCACATTTTAGCCATCCTAGCTCTTTCCCTTCCAGCGCACAAGAAATCCTTGCATTTCTTACCTCAGTAAGATTACATTTTGTTAGGTAATTTTATTCTTAACTTTATAGGACTACTTCAAGGCCAATCACTTTGATGCTCAAGAAGGACATAGCCTTTCATATGGATAGCTATAGGGAAGAGGAAAGCTTCAAAAAAATATAGCAAGAAATTGTTTGCACATCAACACTCATCAACCCAAATTACTCAAAGGATTTCATCCTTTATGCTTATGGCACTGATGCGAGTTTTGTTGTTGTCCTAACAAAAGAAATGGACAAGGGATGGAAAAACCAGTGGCTTTCTTTAGTAAGATGCTGAAGGATTATGAATTAAAGTACATTCACATGGAGAATCATGTCTTATCCATCATGTGTGTGCTCAAGAAATTCAAAATTATGCTTGCTAAAAATAATATTAAGGTGTTAGTCCCCAACTCTTTTGTCAGAGACTTCATCATGGGAGAAAAGATCAATGAAAAGAGAGCATGATGGGTGAAAAAAATCATGGAATATGATCAGACTATCAAAGCCATAAAACTAGTAAAAGGTAATGCACTCTACAAGCAGATTACTGAGGATGTGTAGAATTAATATGAGACTTCATTACTAATAAATGAAGGTCTCACGTGTGTATAACTTGAGAAGAATACAAATTATGGCACATGTGACTGGATGAAGGACATGATGACATTCCTTTCCAAGGGAGTATACACTCCTGGTTTGAACAAGGAAAAGAGAATACATATTAGGTTACAATCTATCTCTTATGTTTTGATTGATGGACTTCTCTTCAAGAAAAATATTGATGGCGTGCTATTAATGTGTATCAACGGCGCATAGACTAAACAAGTGTCACCAGAATTTCATGATGGATTATTTGGTGGACACTTCTCTGCTAAAAATAAAGCAGTAAAGATCATAATCACATGAATATTTTGGCCTACCCTTTTTACATATGCATATAAGTGGGTAAAAAGTGCAAGTAACATGCACTATCTTATGCAGGAAATAAGAGATTGACAGTGCTTCCCATCCAACCAATCCAAACGAGATAATCCTTTTACACAATGGGGTCTCGAATTCATAGGCATGATTAATTTTCTTTTAAGCACTAGACACAAGTGGGTACTGACAGCTATGGACTACTTCACTAGATAGACAAAAGTGGTCACGCTCAAGGAATTAACTAAGCTTCAAACATCCTTGACTTTCTTGAGGGTATATTCACAAGGATTGGCATTCCTCAAACCATTATCTCTGATAATGTAAAATCCTTCCTTGGCACTAAAATCACTTGATTAGGTGCTCTAAATCTGGGCATCTACTTGAAGACTTCTTCCAACTATTACCCCTAAGGCAACATGGTCTGGTATAGAGTCAACAAACAAGAACCTGATCAGGATTATGAAGCGCACAATGAACATCGAGCCAAATATCAGTGGCATACAAAGGTCTCGCACACGCTCTGGGAAAATAAAATCATAGTTAAAAAGGCAATAGGAACTTCTCCTTATAAGCTTGTCTATGGATAGAGAGGATACCCTTCCTGTGATGTTGGAGTTGAACTCATTGGCACTTGCTCAGCAGCTAGAGTTCAAAGTTATAGACCAAAGAAAAATTAGAATGACAGAGATTTGGTTAATCTATTAAGAATCAATAAACTCTATCATAATCAGGCTAGAACAGCATCATCAAGCAACAAAGAAATGGTTTGATGAGAAAGGCCAGGCCCAAATATTTCAAAATTGGGGACTTGGTTTTGAAATGGGATACTAACATAGCTGAACCAGGGTGCTCATTCAAAGTTTGATGCACTTTGGAGTGGCCCATATACCATCAATCCATACAAAGAGGATAACTCTTTTGAGTTAGCTCATATTAATAGAGGTGCACTGCAAATCCCAGTAAATGTGATCTATCCCAAACCCTTACATTAAGTTTGTTACATTGTTTTGTCATATACTAGATTAGTTTAAATTCCTCCAAGTGTGTTGCACCTACATTATTTTTTTTGTACATAGTTCTTTCTTCTCACGTGAATTTTTGCACACGCTCTTCTTTTTTCTTCCAGGATCTCGGTCTTCTTTCAGCAGTTTTCAGGATCCAGAGTACAGTCAAGAAATGATCCTTCAAGTGACTTCAGGGGTAGTTCTTCAAAGCTGTAAATCAGAATTTCATGATTACATTGAATAGAATTCATACCCATATGGACTCCTCCAGGCTACTGAGTCTCCTTCATTTAGTAGGTCAAATGGCCTCGAAAGTTCACCAAAACTATTATCCAAATAAAAATCTCTTAGTTATTTAGACAACTCACATATATATTTTGGCTCAGATATCTTTCATTGCAGTGGTGTGTCACTCTCAATTTTCTCCTTGGCACACTCACTTGGTCATTATTTCCTCGCACACCTTTGCATGCTACCCCTTCTTCCCTTCCCATTTCCCTTTTCTTCTTTGTTCCACTCTTGCCCTTGCACGCATCTTCTGTGCATTTTCCTTCTTCTTGATAGCAGTTGTTCATCATACACACGTGCCTTGTACTTACTTCAATCAACTAAGTACCTGTGCCCCTCTCGTGTGCCCCGCACATATTACCTTGTAATAGTTGTGCACTTTGACCATACGTTCATTTCTCATCAGTCTACCTCATTTCCCCGCATGTGTCACTACGTGCACTTCCATTCTACCTTCATCGTCATGCCTCATTCTTCCATATGCATATACCTTTTTTCCCTCCTATATGCCTTTCCATGTTACATGTCATTCATTGACACGCTTGAGTGTGCCACAATGTAACTTAGTCAAATCATGCACTAACAAGGTGCCATTGGATCCTTACAACAAATCAATAAGTGACATGCGGCAGAAACAATAAAGAACATTTACACAATTGGTTATCCTTTCAATAGCTGATCCATGTGTACCATGTATTTTTTGTGCATCGACAACTTTGAAAAACTTTTGACAGCCATATCTTTTGCTACACAAGCTCTAATCGGACATGCGTCTTAGTCTTAATTAGACAACTACTGACATAGGCTATAGTGCTAGACATTTTTTAAATTCAAATTCTTGGTAGATCTGGTAGGTGATAAAATGGGAAATTTTCATTTTGGGCATTAATGAGAAGATCTGATGGCACTCCAACCACCTGATTTGATCTTACCACCATCTTTCCTTCTCCAACATGCCAAACAGACTTGGGGACATTTGATAGATTTTTAGGTGGATTTGTAGGCATTGAATGCTTCTTGTTGGTGGTTACATTTAAAAATCATATTTTTCCCTCCTTCATTCTCTTCTTATTACATGGATTCATCTATAAATGTAAGAGTCTAGGCTCATTTGTTAACGTTGGACATTTTGGATCCTTACACACTTTGCTAAGGACTTCATATCTTTTGTATTCTGAGTCACAGACCTCTAGAGCTAGCTTATACATGTGGATATCGGCCTCTTTCACCATTGTAACAGTTTTTATGCATTTCTAGAAGTAATGGAAGCATCATTTTGTGACTTTTCTTTGTCCTAATGCATGTTTTTATTCTTTCTTCTTACCTGTCTTTTTTATTACGTGCTTTTTGTGTCATTTCTACGTCCCTAGCAGTTCCCTAATTCTAGTTTTGTTCCACCAAAACTGGTCTGGTAAATATGTTTTAAGTTGTGATACATGTGCCTACCCTACTTTCATGCATTTCCTTTCATTTTCACTTAGAACATATAGTGTTCATCTCTCTTTTCTAGTGTTATGACCTTTTAGTGTAGTTTCCTTTCGTGTTATCCTTCTATCCCCGGTCCCTTGGCATTGTTAGCTTAGTTTTCCCTTCCATCGCTAGGAGTAGTAGTATAGGTAGAAATAGATATAGGAACTAGCCTTCTTCAGAGATTTTTCTCTAGTGCGCAAGGTCCCACAGCTTGGAGACAGTTCCATTGTTTTCTCAAACGACTCGATCCTTCCAGATCTGAGACGCAGGTGTGAGTTTGATGACCAACAGATCTTAAAGGATTTGATCCAAGTATTTCTCAACACTCCATTGACCTTGATCCAAGTATCAAGCCCATAAAAAAAATCAAAGGCCCTTCAATCCTAAGGTATATTCCCTTATGAGGAAGGATTTATCCAAAATCATTGAGGAAAATATTATTTTTCCTATCAATTACTCTACTTGGGTGGAAAATATTTTTCCATTTCACAAGAAGAATGGTGAAATCAGAATTTGCATTGATTTCAAATATTTGTACAAGGAATCGTTGAATGATCACTATCCTTTTCCTTTTATAGAGTAGAATCTATAGACTATGGTTGGTGTGTAAAGGTTCTCTATGCTGGATGGATACTCTATTTTCAACCAAATCATTTTTTAGGAAGAGGATCAATTCAAAACATCATTTACAACCAAATGGGGAACATATTCCTATCATAAGATGCCTTTTGGTTTTTAAAATGCGAGATCAACATTCCAGAGAGCCATAGACATTTCCTTCAAAGGATATATTAATGAGTTCATCCTAGTGTATCTGGATGACATAATTTTCTACTTAAAGAAGTGCACATATCACATGATACATTTGGAGAAATTATTTGAGAGATGTAGATAATTTGGGGTATCCTTTAACCCTAATAAGTACAACATTGTTGTTGCACAAGGAAATTTTTTGGGCCATGTGGTCTCAAAGGATGGAACTACTATTGATCCTGAGAATGTATTCATCATCCTTATGCTCTCATTTTCAGCGCATAAGAAGGCCTTCCAATAATTCCTTGGTAAAATAAACTTCATTAGGAGGTTCATTCCTAAGTTAGAAAAGATAAAAAGCATTGTATTAGTGCCTATCCTCCCTCATGCTCAAAGATGTGAAACTTGTCTTAGAAGGGAAAATGGAGGGTAAGAAATTACATAGAGAAAATCATTACATGTTGATTGGACATTTTAGAGGTGTTTTTGGGTCTCTTCCAACACTTTATAAGGAGAATCTCGACTTGAGGCAAAGGCATTCTATGATCACTTGATATTTTTTGAACTTTATTTGAAGCTTGGTGATTGTTGCCTAAGTATTAACTAAGGAAAATGAACAAGCTTTAGAGATTTAGTCCCTATCTGTGGATGAAAACCATTGAAGAGAATTCCAAGAATTTCTATTCAAGAAATTCATATTGAGCTTATAATATGTCTTTTCCAGTCATTTGCAGTGGTAAATAAGTTGAAGATTATGCATCGCCAGAGAATAAAATCAAGATACTGGTTTCACAGGGTTGTGTGAGAGACTTCATCATGGGCATCAACTACTATTCTAGTTTCTCCATAGCAATATGGGTGACTCACTTCTTGGAGTAATGATTTGGTTTATGTGAGACATTCTATATCTGATCTTATGTTGAAATCATACTCTATCTGAAGCTTCCTATGAATGCAAAGAAACGGTCATTTTTCAGTATTTTTGGGAGTCTTGATGAAGAGCCTGCCATTTGTTAGACATCGTACCTATCAGGGTATTTGCAGACTTAATTAATTGTGCATATTTTTATAGCATATAGTAACCTATGAATCTTTAATGGCATACCCTCATGAGCCTCATAATTACAAGGTAGACAGATCTAAGTGAGGATGTAGCTCAATGTGATATGCATTTTTTTGTGGCTTTCTCTTCAAATTAAATATTAGTGGTTATTTTGCTAAGATGTATTCAAGACATCACTGATTTGTAATAGAAATAGTAGTATAATTTCTCAAAATATTCATATTGGAGGACACTTATTTTCCAAATCAATGACAATAAAGATCATTCAATAGAAGGATGCATTTGTATTATCATGTTTCTTGTTTTGCACAAGTGGGTATCAAAATGCTACCTTAGAATGCACTTTCTTTACAGATTTAAAACTAGTTTAAAAGAAAAGGGATTCTAATCTCTCCAATCTAAGTATTTTATTCTATTGATACAATGGGTTTGGTTGAATTCTATAGGCATGATCCAACCCTGAGGTCAATATATATGTCCACTAAATGGGGATTGACTACAATAGCTACGGATTACTTCACCATAGATGGATAGAAGTTGTCACGCTCAAGGAATCAACCAGAGTCAGTCATTCTTGACTTTCTCGAAGTGCATTGTCACAAATTTTGGTGTTCCTCATACCATTATATCTGATAATGCAAAATCTTTCCTTAGGTACTAAGAATTCTTGGATTGGGCTCTAAGGCTTGGTATATATTTGAAGACTTTTTCCAACTACTACCCTTGGGGAAATGGCTTGGCAGAGTCAACTAACAAGAATCTGATTAGAATCATGAATTGAATACATTGAATATCAACCAGAGGAAGTGGCACACAAAGGTCTCATGCGTGCACTCTAGAGTAGAAAAAATCATGGTGAAGAAGGAAATAGGAGCTTCACCTTATAAGATTGCTCTATGGAAAAGAAGGCTAGGATACCTTTCTCTCTCTATATTTTCCTTCATTAGAGCTCAGTCCAACAACTAGAGTTTGAGGGTGCATGGATTAGAGATAAATTGGAGTGGCAGAGTTGGTGGAAGTTTAAGAATTAAGAAACTTTACCATAATCAAGTTATACCATAGCATAAAATATCAACCGAGTAGGGGTTTTATAAAAAGGCTAGAGCCCGAGGATCTTCAAAATGGGTGATTTTGTCTTTAAATAGGATGCTGACAGAGTTAAACCTAGGGCATCATTTAAATTTTGATGCACTTTTGAGTGGCCCATATATACATCAGTTATTATAAGGAGGCTAACTCTTTTGAGTTATATCACTATTGATGGAAATGCACTATCAATCCTAGTTAATGGAATTTACCTCAAACATTCACATTAAATGGTTCTATTGCATCATGTATATATTAGAGTAGTTTCAGTTCCTCCAAGTGTGCTTTGTGCACATTGTCTTGTTTGTACATAGTTCTTTCCTCTCATGCAGCACTCCTGTGCATGTGCTCTCTTGTATTCCTTCTAGGGTGGAAATTCAATCAAGGTTCTTCCAATATTTTAGATACTATCTAACAGTTTTTCACTCTCATAAAATCCAAAGCATAACATATTCATATGAGAGAAACAATTTATTCAGAGTCAGATAATGCTTCAAGTGACTTCAAGGGTGCTCTTCAAGGTGCAGATCATAATTTCATCTCTTTCAGGTTGAATTCATGCCTAATGGATGATTTTATGGCCACTAATATATTTCATCTAGCATGAAGATGGCCCTAAAATTTTCTAAACTATTGTCCAAAACAACCGCCTTGGTTATTTTGACAACTTATAGTTCCATTATGGCTTTGACATTAAGTTTAAAAGTTATGTGCGCTCTTGCTTTTTTCCTTGGCATTATCCTCTTGGCTACAGTTCTTCACACGCACTCTCACACACCCTTCTTTATTACTCCTTTCTCTCTTCCTTCCCTTCGATCTATTTTATTCACCTTCCACGTGTTTCCACTTTCCTCATTATCCTGCTATCTTTCCTTCTACGTATCTGTGTGCCTAGTTTCCATGCAACCACTTTCTTCAAACAATATTTTGCACTCCTTGTGTGAATCTTCTCACTTGCCTTCTATTTTGGATAAGTCCTTGACATTATTTACTTGTGCATGCCCTTCCTTCCTAATTTTCGCATACTTATTCACTCATGCTTGTTCTTCATCCTCTTTCTACCTTGTGCACTTCCTTCACATGATTTCTTTCATGCATCCTTTTATTTCACTCATCTTCTTCCACCTATGTTTTCATATGTTTATAGATATGCACATTTTCCTCCCACTTCTTGGGAACCCCCTCCCACATGCTTGTAGAACTCAGCATCCTTCCTTCTTACACCTCTTTCTCTTACACACGGACCAAGCGTAACCTTCTATACTAGTCGTGGAGTACCACATGTAAACATGTCAAATGAAGTATATAACACACAACCTATCAGAACATACCAGCTGCTCACTGAATCCCCTGATCAAAAAAATTCATGAAACATGAAAGAAAATATAAAACAACTGGAAACTCAGCCTAAACCTTAAGCCAATCAGAGCGTGTCATGTGTCTTACATGTTCAACTTGTACTACAGATATTTTGATCGTCATAACTTTTACTACAAACCTTGTATTATTGTGTGCCTAGGCTTGATTGAATTTTTTTGATGTGGGCTACACTCTAGGCCATTTAAAATCATATTTTGGATGGATTTGGTAGGTGGAAAATAGGTAAATATGTCTCAAGCCATTAATGTAGAGATTCAGTCAGCTTAACCACCAATCAAATTTGGTCTCCTTACTTCTTCTACAAGAAAAAAAGATACGGAGAGGCAATTATAATAGTGTTGTAGGTACATTTACAAGTATTTATTACTTTTTTTGGTGGTTGGAAGTTTGAATCTAAGTTTCCCTCTCCTTCTCCTCCTCTTCTCTCATTCTTTCTGAATATATTTTTTAACATTTCTCATTGTAAAAGGTTAGAATCCCTTGGTTTGGAAGAGTATTATTTAGAGTAAATACTTTGCATTTTGAGTTAAAAGACTCAAATTTGGTCTTTTGCATGTGGATACCTGCCTCTTCTACCATTGTAATTGATTGTTCATCTTTAGAAACAATAAAAGATTTTTTTTTTTGGTTATTATCTTCCCTGTCTTATTTTTATTGCATCTTCTTTCCTTTCCCATTACATTGTTGTTTTTTTATGTACTTTTATGTCTCTTACAGGTTCCTCTTTTGTTGTACTCCATGAAAATGAATACGTGAGTGTTAAATTCTGTGGCACGTCTGTCTTCCCTCCATGTGCACATTTTTCCTCCTTTTCACTCAACTAAGAGTGTTTATCCTCATCTTTCTAGTGTTATCACCTCCCCTGAGCTTAGGTTTCCATTTCATACATATCCTTCTCACTATGGTCCATAGGAATCATATAGTAGTTCTCATTAGTTGTGTTTCCCTTTGTAGGAGTAGTTTTAGTAGTAGAAATAGGTAGAGGAAGTCAATATTCTCCAAAGGTCTATCTTAAGCACAAGGTCCCAAAACTTTGAGACAATCCCATGTTTCCTCAAATCACTTAATCATCCTCATTTGGGATGTGTGTAATTTTGATCTCCAATAGCTCATATGGCCACTATTGATGGTAAGACACAACCCTTAAATGATCCTCTAGATGTTAATATCATACAACCTGAAGAGGTCCTCTCTATTATGCATTCAGCTGGAGATTTACAATGTAAACTCCATACTTTAACTCTAGAGATAAACTTACTATGTTAGGATTGATTCCAATGCTATTTTTGGCAATCCTATTTGATGTAAAATCTTCTGATCACAATTCCCTAGGAATTTTTTCATGTCATCATTCCAATTGTTTGATGATACCTCGTATCCTTATCTACTTCTTAAGCATTTTAGAGAACTTACAACTTCACATAAAAATAATAAATTACTTTTCAAATATTTTCCTAGGAGTCTTATAGGAGAGGCTATGTATTGGTTTACTCACCTTCATAGCGGGTCTCTAATTACTTTTATAGAACTTAAATATGTTTTCCTAGCTCAATTAAGTTACAATAAAGGCCCTATAGATATATATGGGCATTTACCCTCTTTAAATAAAGGTGAGATTAAGAAAGTTTCTAACCATATATTACATTTCAAATCAAACACTTACTTATTAGTATATCAACTGATTGATCTAGAGAAGAATTTTTTTTGAGGTCTTATACAACCTCTTAATGAACAATTACTGTACGATATATGTGATTCATTTACCAAGATTTTTCTGTGTTATTAATCTGGAGAGATATTTTATACTCCCACATCAACCTAAGCCTCCCGATAATAGCATTGCAGTTATTTTTCTTATGCATGACTATGATATAACACTTGAATTAGTACCTAATTATACTTGAGTTAAAGTTCTGCACCATGGTAATAATTTTTATAATCACGAGTCTAAACCAAGAGTTATCCCAAAAAACCCTCCTAGGACTAAGTGTAAACCAATATATTTTGAAAAATATATTGATAAGTAACATGAAATCCTAATTATATATAATGAACTTACTTAGATCTAAATATCAGCAGTAATAGATCACAAAATAACACCAAATTATAGAGATTTGATCACACTATGTAAGTAGAATAGATTAGCCACTTCAAGGGGAATACATTTAAAGGGTTAAAGGCTTAGCATGTCACTACCCTTCAACAAATTTTTTTCCTCAATGTTGGTAATCTTTGAATTCTTCTCCCAGAATGATTCATCATCTCATGTTGCATCTTTAATGTCCAAAGTATTCCATTTGATCAGATACTTAGTGATGAACCTTATCCTCAACTTCTTAGTGTGTGTCTATAGGATTATGTCTAGTTCCAATATGATATGTACCTCATCATCAATCTCTAGTAATACTAATTGATAAGAAACATTCTTTCCATTGACCTTCTTTAGGAAAGAAACATGGAAAAGTGGATATATTTTACTTGATTGAGGAATCTCTAGTTTATATGCCACATGTCCAAAAAATTTCAACACTTGATAAGGCCCATAGTATTTGGGTGGAAGCTTGTTATATGTTTTCTTGTTATTTCAAAGATAGTTTCCTATATATATGTAATCACATAAAAACCAAGTATCCAAATTCAAAACTTTATTCACTATAGTGTTGATTAGCTTCTTGCTTTATGCAGTTTTGTGTCATAACCAAGTTATCTTTTAGGTTATAGATAACCTATTTTTGGTGTTGAATTTGATCCTAAACTACTATTAATTTAGGATAGACCCTTAAATTATAAGTGAGATATGGTGGATGGTGAGTATATAATTACAGTAATGGGGGCATTTTTTATGAAGTGTGAAATGAACTATTATACCACCATTCTGTAAGTGGTAACCACTTAACCCATATCTCCTACTTATTTTAGGTAAATTGTTATAGATAACCCTCCAAAAATTTATTTACTACATCAATATATCTATTAGTTTGGGGATTATATCATGAATTACGAGCCAATTGAGTACCCAAACATGAGAATAAATAAATCCAAAAATTTCTAGTAAAGATAGGGTCACAATTATTGATTATAATCTAGGGTGTGTAATGTAGATTTTTAATTGTATCCATAAAATATATGGCAACTATACATGTTATAAATAGATGTGGAAAAGCACAAAAATGAGCATACTTGGTGAGTCTATCCACCACCACCATAGTTACACTTTTCCCTTTAGATTTTGGCAATGTTGTGATGAAATCCATAGAAACCTTTTCCTACCACTTACTAGGAAATGACAGAGGATACAAAAGTCCTAGAGACTTAACAATTCATACCCTTGTTACAATGACACACCAAGAACCAAGAATTCAGATACAAATTTATGGACATATCATTTTAACCCTTCCCAAAAGATATATTTTGTAACTCTATGATAAGTATTTAGGAATCATGAATGACCACCCACTATAGAAACATGGAGCTCTGAGAGAACCTCATTTTTTAAGGATAATTTTTTTGCATAAGTATAACCCTTCCTTATACCATAATACATCACCCTTACACACAAATGTTGAATGATAGTTTAGGTTTATGTGTCATTCTCTACCTATAGTATGGACATGGAATTTAATAATGCCTCTGTGGACTCATCTCTCCTGCATAATGCATTAACTACCACATTTTATTTTCCTTTTTTAAAATGATCTTAAAGTCATATCACAACATCTTAGTGACCCATTTTTTTGTTCTTCAAATGATATTATTTTGTGTAAGAATTATTTCAAGTTATCATGATCTGTCTCTACCTTGAAGTGACATTCCATGAGATACGGTCTCCACTGATGGAATGCATGAAGAATAACCATCATTTACCTCTCATAAGTTGGTGTCGAGAGGTTCTTACCTTTTAGATGAAGAATCTAAAATGTAACGGGATTTCCCTCTTGCATAATTATTTCACCTATGCCACATCCTGAAGCATCATATTCAATAATGAATGTTTTGGAGAAGTCTAGGGTAGCAAGAATGGGAGTGGCACACAAGGCCTTCTTCAATGATTCTAATGTATAGGTTGTGGCCTAATTCTAATGAAAAGAGTATTTATTAAATACGGAGTTAATTTAGATATACCCTAATGACCATCATCCTCCATATCAAATTCAAAGATAAAGGGGTAGGCCTTTTTGTAAATTTCACCATATTAATGGCAAGGTGACACTGATTGTTAAGCATCATATTAGAAATTTAAGTTACTTAAGGAAAAATAAATTATCACTTTCATGACACTTCATTCCAACATATCTAATTCACCTTGTCTGAGAAAACATCCATTAATAATTATTACTCTCACTAAACATTATCTCTCTAATACATCAATAAATTCTTCTCACAATGAAGTTATTCCTCCCTAAGAGCTTCCACAACCCACATACAAAAGGTTTTCGATATAACAAAAAATTGTACCAAAATTACACATGTGAATCATAGAAATTTTGTGGCACCATTGATGACACATATGATTAAGCTCAAGATTCACATTTGATTTACACTAAATGCATTTTTAATCTCTAGAGTGAATTCTCACCCCTAGTCCCACTTGATTTCTCCATCAAAATTTTTTACTTACCCATATATTATACTCACTATATACATATATTATGACCACTATCATTTCCCTAAGTACCTCAAAACATATTTGAGGATCAACCTTCTTTATTTCTTAAGGATAGGTTTCCTCTCCATATATTCTCATGAAATATTATGTATAGCTTACGCACATACCATCCATTACAATTTCTCATCATTATACACACATCGATGATCACACAACCAATTTCCCAATCATATAATACCAATTAACTCACAATTATCCTAAGCATGTTTACTCTATCTTTCATACACATCACACATATTACTTACCAGTCTTAATAATATACATACATAATCCAATGTGCACATCTTATCATCAAATAGTACACAACCACATTAGATAAAAATCATATAAAATCATAATATCACCACATAAATCTATCCATCTCATCCATTATGTTATAATGTTATAACCATTACACCTAACATAATTTTTCATATTACAAAATCATTGTCTTTACATATATGATAGTATCATGAGGACCATTCCCTTTTCAAAAATTTCTACACATCATCACTACCCTCATTAATTTACTCAAACATTAAACCAATATATCAAGATATTTTTTGACCTCCATGGATAGAACAAATAATAAAAAATATGAGTTTTCTAAAGCATAGATCCTCAAAACTTGACATACACACCCAAAATTAAAAATTCTAACATGTCAATACTATAGATGAATGTTAAGAGAGTACTACGATATTGATCATCACATACTTTACGAGATAGGGGAATCTCATATATGGTTTTCCATTTTCACAAATTCTATAAGTTATCTACACAATCTTAGATCTATATAACTTAGTTCAACTCATTATACAGGTGACATGAGTATTTTACCACTTCTTTTGTGCACTATTTTTATTCAATTACAAACATGATATTTTTAGGGCATGAACCATGTCCCCCAATATCATTTTTGCAATTCTATTTGATCAATCTCAATAGTATAACCTTGTATCATGACATGGAACTATCCATCCAACCCATGCTTTCTAATAAAGTTGTTACAATAGTATAAAATTAGACCGCCTTAACTATTTTACACAATTATAAAAAAATACTACTGATTTTCGAAACAATCACAAGATATCAAAATTTACTCTCTGATTTACTATTTTTAGCTTCATAAAATTCACTACTCAACAAAAATCCTAGAAACAAATCTTCTTTGACATACAACATATTATCTCTTCCCAATTTATCGCAAAGAAAAAATCACTATAAATCATCATAATAATACAATAATTATTTAACTTTCCACCAAAATATTTATATTACATATGCCCCTATGGGCTTCTAGTCACATATCTTGACCTAATTTTATCAAATGCTTCATGCCTTTCACTTTGCAAATCCATATCTTTGTCTCAATTTCTCCAAATTTTATGCCATATTTAGCATCAAGATTTCTATGTTCCCCATTAATATACTAAACCATGATGACTCTTCATTTGGGTCCCATGAACCTCATTTTATGCAAGTATATTTACACATGTTAAGCCTACGGGCTTCCTACAATACTTCTTCTTAGATAACATTCATGCACCAATTTAATACACATATATTCTATCAAGACGTGATCTTCTTTGATAACTTTATACACACTTTATATCATCTCTACAACCATACCATTTAATTAAAAAAATCTTACAAATCAATCTCCTTTATTAGGATGAAATTTCTATTGGACACCTGCTACAAAATCCATACTAATATATTAAATAATATTTCAATTCTATAATTCACACTCAACACTATCCCACAATACTCACTATGTACAGTCACTACTATCTTTATAAAAACCTCCAAAATTATGCACACACTCTTATTAAAATCTTCCTATCTCTACCTTAGTTACTTTGTAACATATCCTTTATTATTAATTTATGTCTCCACTCATAGATTCAAAATGATATGGTCAATATCTTGGGCCATGTTTACTTGTTTTACATGTTTTGTATGACATTTTGAGCATGTTTTCAACTACTTATGCATCAATATACCACTATGTTATACTACTCATCCTATACGGTTATGCACAAGTTTTTCTCCAACAATAATGAATCTGAATCTATTATGCACATACTACTCCATTGGCTCTTGTCAACCACTCTATTCAATATTACAAATCATAATGCTCAGATCTCAATTCTTATCCAATAAATTACACAACCTCTGAGATATTCTCATATCTTCACTATCATCTCAAGGAATATTGTTTCACACTCTCCCTTTTGAAAAAAAAGGGAAACTCACTAGGATGACTGTATAGAGTCGTCTCCTTTTTTTCTATTAAATAAAAAAATAACATCTAATGGATTGGTAATACAAGGCCATACTCCTTTTCATACAGTATATATGGATTAAAAAAGGTTGGATATGTAAGGTCACATGTCTCTCTTGTTGTTACAAAACCTAAAACTAATTCTTTCACCCAAAAGTCACTTTGGAACATACACAATCATAAATATAGAACACCTTTGTATTTGGTAAAAATGTAAAGGGAAAAACAATCAATTATTCCAAACTCACCAAAGTATTAACATTATAAAAGTACAATCAAATAAAAATAATGGCAGCAATGAGACATCATTTCCTTGTCAACTTATAGGGTTTTTTGCATATATGATACCTAAATCTATCTGTAGTGGTGTGGTCCTATTATTAGGAAGCACTATATTTGGTGAATAGAGCGTCATGTGACATTCTTCTCATGATTTTGAGACACCCAATTCCCAACTTATTGTAAAATCAAGCACCTTTTTGGCGATTTGATCAGCCCTAACTTTATAAACATGTCATATATGAATTTCCATGTCTTCATACATTTCTTTCTGCAGCTATGATATCCCCTTTTGATTCCTATGACTTCTCCCACATATTCACATGGGTTAGCCAATGAATCATATTATTCACCACACATTATTGTTTTATCTTGGCATGCTCAAAATTCTTCTTTCTTTTATATACTCTTATGTATGATTTTATTCACCTTTATGCTAGTAAATTTATTTCACTAGCACAAAGGGGGCTCACTAGCATAAAGGGGGAAAATGCAGACACAAAAATCTACATTAAATAATTATTACATCATGCTTTTATTACCTTACATATATATGAATTTTGAATCTTGAATCTAGATCTTAGTGGCATAACCTGTTATTCTTTCATCCTTTATTATTTGTTTTTATTAGTCTTGTATCATTATTCCACTCTTGTATCATGATTTTATGTCAAGTTACAAGGATCCCTATTTAGTTCATTCTCAAGTTCTATCCCATATTATGTTAGTACAAAACCATATAGATGCGTCAAGACTATACACATGGTCATGAACTAGTTTTATGGTCTCAAATTCCTTTATTTTTAATTATTCTTTATCTTTTGATTCATCTTATTACTCTTTTTATGGTACATTTCTTATATTTTGGGTTGGCCTTTCTCGTCACTTGGGTTTGAAATTCAAGTTAAGAAATCCTATATATACAAGGTTAATGTAAGTATTTTTGATGAGATATGCACCTATCTATCTACCATCTATAGAGATAAATACAAAATATATACTTCTACATATTTCATACACAACATAGGAGGGCATAAATCTAAATATTTCATCACACAAGAGTTACTATTGGGATGAAGTAGAAAATCATGTTACTGGTGTTGAGGCACAAGGGAAAAAATATGTCAAGGGTTACTTGCATACACATGTGCATAAATAAATAGGATAACTACATTGAGTCTCAAATATAGTGTAATGCTCAGTGAATCCCATACATGGTGACCTCCAAGGTCAGTATGACTCAAGCATTTTCATCTTTATTTTTAGTGATAATGATTTCTTGAGTGTGTTGTAGTGTAGCTAGGTTTTATTTTTCATGTTGTAGACACAATATCACACACTTTCTACTTACATCACACCTCTAAGTATGTCATTATATGCAGTATTTCTGAGAAAGAAAATTATACATTAACAACACTTGTTTTTATTTTATATTGCTTTATCCTTTTATACTTATATCCTTTGCTTTCCTAGAAACTAGACCTTTACTTTTAGAAATTGGACAACATATGGCCCATCTCAGTATCTCTTTTTTATCTTGTGATAATCCTTAAAAGTACTACCCATTAGGGATAGGAGCACCTAGGTGTTACCTTACCGTTAGGGTACTTTTGTCTTTTTCCCTCTTTTTCTCAAATTTGAAATGCCATATTACTTGATATCTTTTCTTAAACCTTTATTATCACTTTGCATTGAAATTTTTATTTTTTAAGGAATAAATTCAAACAAGGGAATCATAAATATACATGAATTACTCATTATTATTAAGTTCTTGAATATTTGGGATATTACTTAATATCTATTACTTGGGAAAAAAGAAATATTCAAGGATTATATTTTGCCTACATCATTCACTACATACGAGGGGCTATTTCTGAATACTATCTCACACATTCATCTTGGGGGAAAAGTAGTTATAGTCTGCTATCTATGTGTGACTGGAAAAAGGGAAACTAGCTACAAAAGAAGCTACTATATAACACACATACTATAACTACATTGAGTCTAAAATGTAGTACAACTCTCGATTAAAATCAAATTGTGATGACCACTGAGATCAGTATGACTCAAACATATGTATATTTTATTTCATCTAATGTGTTCTTGATCCTTGTGTAGGTAGCTCGGATTTGTTTTGTAGGTACATGTGTGATAAAGAAACCTTACAAAAAAATCAAAATGATAAAAGTGAAGGGAAGAAAACATTATAAAACCCTTAGAAAAGTAGACCTATAGCCATCCACTGGACAATACCACCTAAATTTGGACACTACTACCCAAAACCAAACACATTATTTTTGGTACTATCTGACACACTTTAATATCAGAATTTTCTAGATAGATCATGGAAAATTAAGATTAAGGTTGTTCCAACTAGTTCCCAATACAAAACTACATCAAATCTTTAGATACAAGCTAAGTCGCTTTGATCTCACTATTACTTACACTTATTTGTATTTTTCATGATATTTCTTACTTGTTACTGTTATGTCTATTTGATATAAGTATTTTTTATAAATATTTAATTTTATTAAATCATTTGGCGAACCCACTTATTGATCAAACCCTTGACTACCATAGGATCCCTCATTTTGTTTACATCATCAGATCTCTAACTTCAGTACCCTTATATTTTCTTTCTTTGGTTTTGGATTTCAATATCTTTCATTCATCATGTTGACGCTTAAGGATCATAATAAATTTATATCTAGCTTGCAAACATATCCTAGATATCACATCTCTCATACATATTCATCTAGAACAAAATGTCTTAGGTCTATTATTCATTCCCAAATAATTTTTAACAAAGTTTCTCCATTATATATTCAGGTACAAATTCATCATGTTCTTGTTAGGCATGATTAAGTGTATAATAGATTTTGTCTTAATATATGTAAAATGTATTTTCTCCATCAAATAATACTTTCTTTTATTGATCTAAATCCATCTAGTATCTTTATCTATAACTTTGATTACACACCTAAATAATTGTTGGGAGAATTATTTTTACCTATTAATTTTAGGACCATGCACTCTTAATTTTATATGTTACACCATGCCTAACAATATCACTTATAATATCCTTTTAGGACGTTCTTGGTTGCATACTATGCATGAAACTCTATCTACCCATGCCTTTTCCACACCATTTTATATGGGTAATGCTAAAAAAAAAAATTACACTTCTTGTTGCTAATATTGGTGTTATCCCTCTCATATATTCCGATGAAGACAATACTTTCTCCTCTTGTGATGGACAATATTGTTACTAATTTACATGATGAACTTTCTATTAACACTCATATCCCCCCTCACAATGTTACCATGATCATGAATTTCAAATATGTTTATTAGCACAACTCTCAATGTAATTATAATGATAATATGCTTACTATTCCAATGTTATATCAATTTTTTGTACCCTCCTCACCATAAATAAGAATGCAATGTGTTGATCTGATTCCTGATATTTTTAACTCACTCACTTTAAAAACTTCTACACATGACTCATATATTATGGCTACACATCATCTTGTTACATCCATTGGGGAAATTATTTCCCCTCTTTCCATATATATGTATATGGTCATAGGGGATATTTCATAAAAATTTAATGATTCTATTCTTCCCAAATTTCACTTATTTCTTATGATGAGTCATGTGTCTCTCCCTTCATTATTTGTAGTTGATACTGATGAACCTCTTAGAACTATATATGATACATGTTTCTTGACTCGCACCTTGATCCTTATGTTTTTACTTATCAACCAATGAGCCTCCTAGAAGTAAATATGTTACACATATTTTGACTCACACATCAACCTTTATGTTTGCACTTACTTTTTCCACTATTTCCAAAAATCCCAATGTTCCACCTATTTTGGTTTCTCCTAATCAACACACTCTTATTATTTATATCATTACACCTACTACTCATGCAATTGGAACATTAGACTATATAGGGTTTTCCCCTGACTATGTTGACATTATTTTATAGTAGCTCTTATGTTACCCTTGTTACCCAATGATGCACCCTTATTCTAGGTTTATACATTATTTTTTAGGGAAAAATTACCCATATGGACCTCACCTAGCACATATAAAATGGGGGGAACCTTGCTCTCCTCTCTTAGTCATATTGTTTCATATTCTAATAATCCAAAAAACATTCAAATACTTGCAAAAATTCAACAATAGTAGCTTAGATCTTGATTGGATGTATTCTTTCTTCCTTATAATATTCTATGTTGCACATTACTTATCATGCTACAACGATTCATAGCATGTTATATGATTATTTTTCCATACACACATGCACATTCACATAGTAATTTGAATTTAAATACAAGATATATCCCTATTAGCTCACAATGTAGGATGTTTTCCAATGTTCTATACTAGAACCACTAAGGCTCTTCGGGGCATCTACCTTTCCTACTTATCTATATTTAGGTTCTATAATTAGAATATCTACTCCTTTCATTCCTATTTTAAGTTGTATACATTATGGTATAACATAAAAAATTTCTAACATGTTAATGAGTGCTTCATGTATAGAATTTATCTTCCAGGCCTACTCCCAACCATGGTTATTTTATTTGTTTGTATCTTATCTATGTTTGTCTTACTTGTAATTATTTGTGGGCTATACCATATGCATGATTGTGCATTTTCTTCTATATCCTTTATGGATTTGAGTGTCTTGCAACATCTTGAGTGGTGTCCCATGTATTCAAATAGCTACATGTTGTGTCATTTACCATGTTAATGCATGTTTTAACTAGTTTGTATTACAACATGCCATATGTATTTGTGACTAAAACTTTATGCTAGATTTTTCCCACTATTTTTCATGTACCATGGTTGTTACCATGAAAATTCCCTACTCCCCATGCATTATTTTATATGTAAAAATAAATTTTAGATTCCCTCATTTGGGCCTCACTCGCATTCGTTCTTCTCAAAAACCCTAAATGAGTGGGAGAAACCATCGAGTGATTATTACACCCTCTTAGGAGCTCAAAAACTTGACACATATTGGTACATAATAGAATCAAAATAAATAGGAGATTAATAAACTAGTTCAGAATCAAACTTGGGACAACAAAAAAAATAGGGATAGAAGCACCCAATATAGGAAAATAATGGTGGGAGGTAGTGTCCTATCTAGGTGGTTATTTCCTAGGGGAAGAAAGAAGTACAATATATGTTTAATAGGTTTAAAGTGAAATGATTTTATAAAATAAATTCTTTGATACTGTTGAGCATGGAAAATTTACTAAGTCCCTGAGAACAGAGGTTTGCGCACGTAAGAGGCATTACAGAAGAAATATGGATAAGGATGTGCATGTGAGGAGGACAGGGTTTACATGCTAGACTTGGATAGGAATGTGTGTAAGAATAAGAATAGATAGTCATGACACTTAGAAAAATTTTGGGCATGATGATAAGAATAAGGATGATGTAAGAAACACGCAAATGAAGAATCCATGAAGAAGGTGTCTATTTTGGGAGTAGGAAACTAGTAGTTTGAAATAAATTATGAAGACTTGGAGGCCAAACATGGTTATTTTGGGAAAATTAGAAAGAAAACCATCATGCATTGTTTTAAGATAATAATAGAGGTATAACTTAAGTTATCTATAGATTATCTATTGCTAGAAGATCTTGCATGCTCTTTGGTTGTTCATGTAAATGACACATGGCTATTCTTAGCATGTAGCCTATTTTGGAAGGTGAATGAGTAGTGAAGGGAAATTCCCACTACCTATATATATATATATATATATATGTATTTATTTATACGGTTTAGGGATCATTCATGTTTTTTTAGAGTTATGTTGTTGGTTTATGAGCACACATAACTTATGGTGACATTACTATGTATTTATTCATATTTTGTATTTTACAGTAATTAATAAAATGGATATTTGCAGTTGGATATTGGTTGTTGATGTATCTATGTGTGTGTTTATCATGCTAACTACTTGAACAAGCTTCCTTAAAAGAGGGACTTGGTACCCTTTTGTACTTCGGGTGAGTGCTCAATTCTAGATGAGTTATGTGCTAGCGCCCCTTGGGTTGTTTGGTAAAATAAAAGACTACATTTTGGTTCCATTTCTGGGAGCTCTTTTCAAGTTATTCAAGGATGTTTCATGATGAAGACAAATTGGTTGACTTTGGCTAGCATTGATTATTCACTACAGAATTTAGATGAAGAGTATGCTCAAAAATTTAACATAGACCTAATTTTGATGCACGCGCATGGGTTGAATAGAAGCCCTACCATGAAACATTATTTTCCTGATTTCCTATAGAGATTTACAAGTTGCTAGTAACATACACATTGAAGAGAAACTAGAGGTATATATAACTTATTTGGACATAAGAATAATTCTAGGCTAACTAATGATGTTGATCTAACTTGGACATGCATTATAGATCATTGGTGGAGTGGTGTTTCGAATAACTACATTTTGGAGTACAAATTTTATACTTATACCTGTGCAGAGGTTGTTTATTTTCACTTCCTGTGTGAACCCATAGGATCTTGCGTACGCATTATCCCTTTATTGATTAAGATCTTGATCGTGACCCTGGATTTAAAACAACATTATATGGCTAGCTAAACCCTACAATGTGTAAGGGCAAGAGAAGGTGTGGTAAAATATGGTAGACCTAGTGGCAAAAAGGAAGAGAGAATAAATGTGTCTTAAGTTTAATGAGGCATGTGAGGGGGATCTGAAGAAGCAACGTGTAGTTTTAGAATGAATATCACTGTGGAGAGAGATGACTTGTGAAGGATTTGGAGCTCATGTAGAAGACATGGAGTCAGAGTATCTGGAACTCCCCCATTTGGGTAAGCATGGTAGAGAACCCTCTTCTACCTAAGATTAGGGTACATCGGTGGAAACTTCAAGGACCGTGGGCACGCATTTGATCCCTCCTAGCAACCTGACCCTTGCACTTAGTTTTCTAGTTTCTACAATAGTCGTTAGTAAGTAAGCTAGTGTGGGTGGTAGAGTAGCAAAAAAAAAATCATTTTCCATTAAGTTCAAGAGTTAATCAGATCAAAAATTCATCTATAACAAGAAAATATTCATTTGTGTTATTTACAGGTCCGGTTGGAGGCATATTTTTCTGGCGCATCATTAAAACATAAAATGGGCACACAAAATGTTGGTATTACATATAGAAGTAGTACAACTTTGCAAACCACATGAGTTCAATTTAGCACAACTAGTGGAACAAAATGTAGCGATCCTCTAGTCTATTTCCCACTATAAGGGGAGGATCAATAGGATTAGGTGGGTCAAGATCTAGTGGGTTTGGTGGTTCTAGATGAGGAGGGAATATAGGAGGTAATACAGGTTCTGGATTTGGTGGGCAGGGTCCGCACCAACCCCAACAAGTTTATTTAGAGTTTTCCCTTCTCCTTTCAGAGTATAGAGGAATTGAATATATAGCTGAGAATGTGCATATATGTGAGATACTATGGCACACTAAGGGGATTACCACTCCATAGCGTAAGGAAAGTTAGTTTGCCACAAACTTGGAAGGGTGTGCACATAGTTGGTACAATAAATATGATTTGAACAAGACTTGTGTGGATTATACCGTGCTATGTGATGTTTTCTTAGCAAAGTTCCATATACACGAGTTTGAGCATAAAAGCATCAGCATGCTAAAGGAAATCAAATAGAACATGGATGAGAGTGTTTGAGAATATGATGCCCACTTTAAATTTTTTTTATCAAAGTTATCCTATGATATTCACCTGATTCGGCATGCCAAATGGTTCATTGGAGGTTTGATCAAACCTTTCATAAGGGCACTCTCACATAATACTTCTACATACCCACGTGAGGAACTTGAGGTATCTCTACACACTGAGGCAGTTGGGAGAATACACATTGGAGTTAGCCCATTTTTTGAGGCTCAGATTGCAGATATGGAAAAATAATTGGAAAATTTGTCAGCTAATTCATCAAATGTGATACACAATAGTATTTAGTGCATGAACTATGAAGTAGAAGGGCATACAAAGAATAGTTTCCCTCATAAATTGGTGTATGCCATATTTTTGTACTGTAATATCTATCACTTGGATCATGATTTAAGTAGGTGACCATTATTACAATGCATGATAAGAAAGAACGTGTTTTGTTACTATAAGATTTTTAGGTCTACCACTCATGATATAGATAATTTCAAGTTGATTGATCAAATTCATGATGTCATTGATAATATTGTATGTCAGACCCGTGTTACAAAAAATTCCAAGTAGAAAGGTGAGCATCACAATCATAGTTACAATGAGGGGCGCTTTGATGGCAGTATTATAGGTAGAGGTAGAGGATACATTGGAGGATTCAGAGGTTGAGGTCACGGCAGTGGAAGAAATGAATTCCCACATGGAACCTGTTATACATGTAGATCCCCTGATCAATATAAGTGTGAGTGACCTTAGAAAATTATATTCTCCTTTTACGGAAAAAACCAAAATTATGAATAATTCCCAAATTTGTATGAGCAAATAAGAAAGAAGAAAAAACAAGATAAATGTGTGGGAATGATTAGAGTACAAAACACTATGGAATATCACTTGATGCTAAAGGTAGCACCTAATCCTAAGATGTTTCCTGTGTTGGTCACTACACAAACTAAGGTTTCATGTGCCAAGGAATTCCCAAAGTAGAAGCCTATTTTTACAAAAGATGAGGTAGTGCATACAAAGTATCCATACCCTACTCATCATAAGGAATTTTATCAAGAAACCATGGAAGTTATTAGAAACTTGTATGGTGAGATATAATTATTAAAAGAGCAATTGTTGAAGTTGGAGCACGAAAAATCAATTGAGTTTCCTCAAAAGGATGTTGATGACTTAAAAGAGGCTTGTAAGTTATTGTGATAAGAAAACATCATTCCTTTATTAGGGGAATTATTAATCAGGAAGATACTACACGTTGGATTCAAGTGTGAGAGACAAACTTTACATGTTAACTTACCTCCTCACACTCTGTATTATGACAAAGATATCAATCTGAATGCAATTGTTGACGGATAGATATTGAATAATATTTTGATTGATATAGGTGTAGAAGTGAATGTTCTCATTTTGGACACGTGGAATAATATGGCGAGTCCACCATTACAGCCATCTTCAAATGTGTTGTTTATGGAAATTATGACTAAAACCATGCCCATTAGAGTCTTGAAGGATGTTACTATTACTATACAAGGGTTCAAGTTTACTGAGGACTTTGAGGTCTTAGCACCTACAGAGGCAAACATTTTTCCAGCATTGCTTGGGCATCATTGGTGTTATGCGAATAATGTTGATCTGAAATTTAATAAAGAATATATCAGTTTTGAGAATAAGGAAGAGTGTGCCATCATTCCTTTGACAAACAAACAATATGCACCTTATGTAGGATGTTTCAGTGAAGAGGATTTTAACAAAATTTATGTACGCACCATTAGAGATACTAATGTACTTGATCCATTAAAGGAAGGGGTTATTTAATGGGATGATGCACAATCTATAACAAATGGGTGCATGGGACTTATGAAATGGCTGGAAATAAAATGAAGAGTGAATTTACATGTGTAAGTAGGCCGCATTGTCTTAGGCATTTAGACAATAACCAGGTACTAAGGTACACTTGCGAAGGAAATCCTAAAGTATTCTTGCGTGCTATATAAGTTTAATGGAGAGACCAGGTGGAAGGAAGGAATATGCTAATGTATACCTTGTTTGGAATACTAGCGCGAGAAGTTATAATTTCCTTCTCAGCTAGATTTCTTTAGAGCAATGTGCCTACCAAGACATGTGAATTCCATGGGAAGTATTTTTCTTTGCACCATGTTCATAAGTTTGAGAGACTCTAGAAAGAGGGAAAGGAGGCCTTACCACCTTCACTATGGGTGCATAAATTCTACTTCACCTTGTGAGGTTGCACCCATGTATGGTATGTCTATGAAGATTTGAATAGAGATACAAGGAATTGGTAAGAACTTACTACATGTATGATTAAGACCTTTGAATATTTTTCTACTACACCTCTAGTGAATGAGGCATTATAGGTTATAAAGCACTTAAAAATCAAGTATAGTGCAAAGGTTGAGGAACTTATTTAGGAATTACTAAGTGAGTCTAATCTGGAGGTGCGTTTTGAAGAGGAAGAGATATATGAAAAAAAAAATTGGTGTGCCTACCTAGAAAAATAAAAAGGAAATATGATTTACATGATTGATGATGAAGAAGTGGATAATCTGGATGTTGATCATAGTATGGGTATGTGTGAGGTCTTAGATAGTCTAGAAAGAAGTTACACGAGTATCATAAGCCTATGAAAATGAAGAAGGTCAACTTTGGGACAAAATTTAAACCGAAGGAGGCCATCATTAGAGATTACTGGTCTAACTCAGAGGTTGCAAAAATAATTGAGTTTTTGAGTGACTTCCAGGACTTATTTCCTAGAGGTTATCATGAGTTGATAGGGGTACATCACTAGCTGGGTGAGATGAGGATCAATTTAAAATAAGGTTCACACCCAATTAGGAAGAGGCCTTTCAGGATGAATCCTAATATAAACATCAAGGCCAAGGAGGAGATTGATAATATATCGAGATTTGGGATCATTGAGCCCATTGAGGAGTCAGATTTGGTTAGCCCCGTGGTGATAAGAATAAAGAAAGATGGAAGGATAAGAATTTGTGTAGATTATAGGGAGTTGAATGTTGCATGTGTAATAGATCCTTTCCCCACACCTTTTACTGAAGAGATTATGGAAATCATTGTAAGGCACGAGATCTACTCCTTTACTGATGGAATTTCTATATATCATCAGGTGAGGATTGTTAAAGGGGATCAAGAGAAGAAAACTTTCACCATTGAGTGGGGAAGTTTTTCATGCACAATTATTCCTTTTGGATTGAAGAATGTACCTACAATATTTTCGTGCATTTTTATTCAAGCATTCCATGACTTCATTTATAATTTTTTATAGGTTTACTTAGATGATTGGACAATTTATGGGATAGTAAAAGATTATTGTGACAATTTAATATTTATGTTTGAGAGGTATTGGCATTTGAGGATCTCCTTAAACATTAAGAAGTACATTTTTTCTACACCCTTTAGAACTTTCTGGGACATGTTCTTTGTAAAGAAGGGTTTTTGGTAGATCCTGCTAAGGTTGGTGTTATTTTGGGCTTAGAGGAACCTACTAACCAGAGAGAGATGTGTGAATTATTGGGGAACACAAGCTATTATAGAAATTTTATCAAAGGTTATGTTAGGATTTTTGTGCCCTTTGAGCAATTGCTGAAGAGTAAGGGAAAGTTCCATTGGAGTGAAGCACAATAACACACATTTGAAACATTGAAGGAAAGGATTACTACAACACATATTCTATGCTTTCCTTCATGGACCAAACCGTTCCATGTGTATATGGATTCCTCTAGCATGGCCATTGGCGTAGTATTATCCCAACCTAGAGAAGGTATTGTTGATCATCCTCTTTGTTTTGTAGGTAGGAAGTTGAACCCAACTGAAAAAAAATTATACAACTACAAAGTGTGAGGCATTTTCCATGATTTATGCACTACAAAAGTTTTGACAATCCTTGCTAGCAATACCTTTTATTTTATATAAAAATCACATGACACTTAAGTACTTGATTAACAAGTCCATTTATTTTATAGGGGTGCATATGCCGGTGGATTCTATTTTTTTAGGAATTTTACTTCACAGTAGTGATTAAACCAGGTAAGAGTAATTCTAGACCAGATCATTTCTCAAGGATTAATCCAGGTGAGGATGTACAAAGTATTGGGGACACAATGTCATATGCATAGCTATTTAGATTAAACCACAAGCCCTATAAATTAGAAGATATTATCTTATTTTTACGTATTGGTGTGGCGCTTGAAGGGATGAGGAGTTGAGAGAAGAAACAAATTTCCATACGCATCGTTCCTTATATGTTGATTAGTTGAGACTTATACAAACTAGTTAGGGATTAAATTTTACACGGGTGTGTGCTTGAGCATGAGCTTGAAGCTATTATGGAGGAATCTCATGAGGGAATTACTTGTGGCCATTATGCATGAGATGCTACTATGCATAATATTTTATGGGTTGGCCTATGGTGGGAAACACTATATAAGGATAGTAAAGAATATAGTCAGGCCTCTTATCATTGTCAATGCCTTAGAAATCCTAGGCATAGAGACAAAATGATTTGATGGCTATTACGAGTGAAAATACTTTTGAAAAGTGGGTGATTGACTTTGTGGGCCCTATTTCCCCACTTACACGTAAGACTAGATCGTACTACATTATAACATGTACATAATATCATACAAGGTAGGAAGAAGTGGTGCCTACAAAGGATTAAACAATAGCTACAATAACAAATTTTCTATGGGAAAACATTATCACTAGGTATGGATGTCCACTAATTTTGATAAGTGATAGGGGCACTCATTTTTGTAATGATACTATCATAATACTATTGGAAGAGTTTATGGTGGCACACCATAAGAAAACACTATCAACCACAAGAAAATGGAACTGTTGAGGCTTTCAATAAGATATTAGGACATACATTGACAAATATTTGTGATGTTGGAAGGAAATACTAGGATTATAAAGTCTATATTGTACTTTTGGTATACATGACAGCTTACAAAATACTAAACAAAGACACACCCTTTCAATTTGTGTTTGGTACGGAGGTTGTTTTACCAGTGGAATTCATGTTACCTTCTTTATGTTCACACATGAGGTTTGGATGATGAACAATCATTAGAAGAATGCATTGATAAAATAATATAATTGGATGACATGCGTGCCATTTCCAAATGGATTCAGAAGACAAAAAAGGCCAAGAAGAAGGCATGGCATGATAGGCATATCAAGGATAAAAATATTGAAGTTGGACAGATGACTCTTCTTTATGACTCTAAGTTCTTACACCACCCTAGAAAGCTCAAATTGCATTGGTTGGGACCATATGTTGTGACTTATATACTTCATTCAAGAACTATATAGTTATAGGTGCTAGATGGGACATGGTTTTCTGATTACTTTAATGAGAGTGGGTTGAAGCCCTTCTATAAATAAGTCTTTTTGGTGTTTTTAATAAGGTAGTATTACCAGTTAGATTATATTTATTTTAATCTATTCTTTTATGTGTGCTTCCTTTCATCATTGTTATGCTTTTTCAATTTATTTCAATATTTTGTGTAATAAGAGCACTTGCACACCAGTAGTTGATTATATTCTGAGTAATATCATGCATAGAGGACCACACATACCCTTAACATGGGGTGGATTGAAGAAATAGAAGGGAAAAAATATCATGCATGAGGGATCCTAAGGACCAGAGGAGTGTGTGTAGTGATGGTGATGTTGGTTGTTGAAAAATGGTGACAAAATGTCATAGGGAAGATGGTGATAATAAGGACGATGGCAAGGGAAATATCCTTCTATAAGGAATGAAAGTGCAGGGAAATGTGACATAGGAAACAAAATGGATAAATACTTGGAATAGGTCACAAAGGTTGATGTACTTCGACACTGGGAGAATGCAAAAGGATATCTATGGTTAGTGTATTTTGTGTGATAGAAAGTTGCATAGGTTACATGTGTTGAAAATACAGAGGAAGCACGCTTGGAAAAGTAGAAAAATTCAAATTGATTACAACACTATCATGGTATGTGGCATTGTAATTAATGTGGTAAAGGGATTAATACATTATTTTCATTATCAAGTAATATATTACCAAATTTATGTGTCTACACATGTCCCTCTTTAAGCTAGGAAATGGAATTTTCTTACTTGAAGAAAAATATAAACATGATGTGTCTTTTATCAAAGTACTTGGTTTTTTGAATGGTTGTAAGATCCTCAAAGTGAAACCTATAACATAGACTACAGTCAATGTCTATAGAAGAATTAAACTTTAGCTCAAAATTGAAATTAATCTCAAAAGTTAAGATTTGAAATTGAGTAGAGCATGGAAAGAATACACTTGTTTTATTTGTGAACATAAGAGATTATTATTGAAGCATGTGGAGAGAGGAATCAAGGCTAATATAATGGAGGATTGGGAGTGAAAAGGCTCCAATTCACAAGAGTAATGTGAACCAAGAAGGGAATTGGGTGTCCCAACACTAAAGTAACCTAAAGATATTAGGGGTTTCCCAATGCACAAAATAATGGAAAAACATTTAGTGTCCTTATAGCCCAATGACATTAAAAATAGAGTGATTTGAATAATTCCCATGGGTGTCACTATACCCAAAGTTAAACAATCCACCCATGAAACCACGCCACTATAGTAAAATATAGATTCCAAATTGTGAAACCACATAAAAATTCAAAAATGAATGAAGTATATTCATTTCCCCATTGTGTATAGTATAGGTACCAGTGAAACTATGAAAATATATAATTAATGATGCTAGTGATCATTCCCTTGTTGTGCCAATGCAATAATGCAAATATATGTGGGCCAAAATGTGTCTCGATAACATGCACTCCTAATTCATCCATTTTATAAGGGTATCAATGCAACAAGTAGGAAACACACATGTACCGCCATATAAGGGGATAAAATTAAAGGGGATAGAGTGAGCACTAGGATCACATATCTTGAAGAAAAAAATCCCTACACTAGGTCAACCTAGGGTTTCCGAGGCCCGCGGTCAAGATAGAGGAAGGAACCTTACTGAGATATCGGTAGTTGGATGTGGAGAGATATGGATCAATAATAAATGAAATAAACATCCATGAAATAATTGAAAATAATAGTGATGGATTTGATAATGGATAAGAGTACTTGCTAACTAGTATCTAAACATATCAAATAATAAGCTAACGTAGAACAATGAAAAATGAAATGAACTTACATATGCAAATTGACAAGAGATGGTTAGGGCACTCACCTTGGTCACTGATGCATCTATCTCTCCAATGAAGTAGTAAGCTGAGAGAGAGTAATTATTAGGTTGATAAGGGGAACATCGTTCGTGTCCGATACTCACTATAGGTGACCTAACAATGTAAACAACCATCCAAGAAGAAGAGTATACAATCCAATCTATGAAAGATGTAAGATGGACCAAGACCTAGGTGAGAAGATACAAATATGGTGCAAAAGAGAAGAGCTAGTGGCAGTTCAAATGATTTCATAGTCCTTTTCTTATGAATTTTAAATGAGGTGAGGGTATATATATTATGCCATCACCCTCAGGCAATGGCGTCGGCCATGTGAAAATGTGACATCGACATCATCACCCACGGGCGATGGCATTGGCCACAGGTGCTAAAATGAGGTAATGCGTCATGAAATATAATGAAAGGTGTAATGGATAATGGATATGGATAAGAAAAGTGCCCAAGTGGTGAGATGCAAGAAATAAGTTGTGAATGTAATGTGTGTGATACTTGAGGGGAAAAGGATAACTAGTGCAAGTAAAACTAAGGTCAAGACCAAATAACAACACTCTCTTTGTGTATTGTCTCTAACCCATGATCGTTACGTGAAGAACCATTCCCTATTCGTGGCAGGCCCCTTAAGGCACCCTCTCTAGAAATGAATGCATCAGTGACCCTTATTTGCACAAAGGAACCCTAATCGCATTTATGTACTAAAAACATGGGTAGAGAGTGCACCTTTAGGTACTCATACATATGCCCCAACTATTGATTTACCAGATCTCCTTATAAACTTGTACACTTGGTTGGTTGTCATATTTTATGCACCAAAGTCTGTAACTTCGATAGGTGAAAATAAGTAATTAGAAACCAGAATGCAATGACAATAATTCCATAACTGAAACGAGACATAGACACACACTAATAGATTTACCTGGTAGTGATCGAATGTCTTACCATAGTGTACATTCATAAAGTATGTGATTTCCACCTACTTTTATGCTAAGGAAGAATATTTCCATTTATTTTGAGAGACACTAGTCTGATCTTCACTTAAGACAACTTCCCCTATAAATTTAAGAAGTTGATGGTAGACCTTGGAATCGATAATTTCACCCTGTTTGTCTTAATACCTATATGTGATGAGTAATGTGAAAGGTTGAGTAAGGGAGGAGTTTATTTTGACTATGAAATGGATAGCCATTTAGGTGGGTGAGCAACTTAGGTGAAAACTAGTATGAAAAAACGTATGGTAGGAAATCTCTAACCGAGAAAGGTCTTCAATGGGACCCAGAAGATTTAAGACACAAGAATATGGATGATAAAGACCCAAAGTGAGGATAACAATGGCTACAAAGGGATGATCAACCCACGAAGAATAATAGGCTATAGGAAAATGAAGATACATAAATCCAAGCTAAAGCGACAAGCTCTAGAGCAATTTTGAGTGCATAGTAATATTGTAGTGATCTAGTGGGAAATACTAGGGTGAAAAAAGCCAATATGTTGATAATGTTGTCAAAGAAAGTTAATGTAGTAGTGAATTTGAAAGGAAATGATGAGAAATGTTACCTGAGTACCAAAAATCTTGAATTTCTTCATGTGTGAAACTTCTCGAGGAATTGATCATTTGTTGGTTCCTTGAAGATGTGGCCTTCATTGGTGTTGTAGATGATATCTCACACTTCAGATAACTATGGAAAATAACCATTTACACATACAAAGAATACTACCATTGTGTAAGCATATATTCCGTAATAATGAACAATGTGACAAGTAAATCAATCTCTTGGAAATTCATGGATCAGGAGGACATTGAGAACATTACACCAACAAAAAAAACAATAGCCTCACAGTTAGGTGGTAGATTCATGTGCACAATGACAACTAATATTATTCCTTATGGATTATGGAAGTGGCATAAGCTGCAGGATCATCTGGAGTTGGACAAGTAGGTGAGGATTCACTGGAGGTATAAAGTCATGATTTGTTTTTCTTGTGAAAACTGATTGTTCACAAAGGGTAATATGGAGCGATTTTATTTAAACCTTGAGTCCTAAATTTACCATCTCTAGCAATTGCATAAGAGTAAGATGAAAAATGGGGTTGCCCCAGTGGCTGTATGGACACTTGTTCAGTATGCCCATAATGTAGGATATATATTTGTGTGCTAATTTGTGTGTTTCACTGATTGTATTTTTAAAGATTTTTTTGATAAGTTTATTCGTAGATTCGGCTTATCGATTACATAAGGATGTGAAAATATGATGTATGAGAATATGTGATTTAGTGTTGAACTTAGAATGGAGAAACTCTCACTTATTTCCAATTGACTCTCCTCTCAATCCTTAGATATGATGGCCCTGGGGAATTCAAAAATCATAAAATGATTTGATTGAGGATGAATTTGTAATTACTAATGTTATACATCACAAGGAGAAGGAATATATTCTCGTACCCACATATTGATGTTACCAAGTGGTTGTAGAAGATCCAAGCCTTGACATTTTACTAGAGATGAAGAGGTAGACAATTTCCCTATATAAAAGAATCCCCATTTACTCGAATTTGGGACTACCTAGAAAATGTAGATTTCAGCTCATCTGGAGGGCCAATGAATTTGTGTCCAATGTGATCATTGGCATTTGTAGGATCTATAATATATTAGTGAATAGGATGAGCATCTAATTCTAGAGTTTCTGCCTAGGATCCCATTGATAAACAATTGTTTATACTCGTATAGCTGCATGAATTCAAAGAATGGATCTAATCATATAATGCATATATGAACATTAGCTCACATTACATAAGAATGGTTACAAATATTTGGAACTAGCTCACATCTAGCTCATATAGTGGTGTGTACATTAATCTAGGAGTGTTGTGTAATTCCTCCACGAGAATATTCCTCAGGGGAGTTACATTCCAAAATGGGAATGTAACTCCTATGATAATCTATGACACACTATTCACACGTCAGTAGTAACAACATTATTTGACACAATATGCTCCACCTATTAGCAAGTGTATAGTTACACTAATGTAATATCTAGATAACCCTGTGGGATATTAATCAAATGAATTCATATTAGCAATGTTTCCTAGACATTCGAACAACAAAAATATCTAACATGAGAAGTGGATCAAATCAACTGGAACCGCATATGGAAAATATGAAGAAATAGCATATTGCCCCTAACTAAACACATTCGGAAACATATGGGAAGTAGTAAACTAATAATAGTATACCCCCCACTAAATTAGGGATGTGACAACTAACTAACAACTATGTTAAAGTAATAAAATTTAATTACTTCTAACTTTACAAATTAATTAATGATGAATCAACCTAATTTTATTCCTAACATTCCTCCCCTTAATTCATCATTGTATCAAGTGAACAGGAGAGAAAAAACTCTGAAACAGAATATGTTTACATGAGTTAAACATTTATTAGCACACACATGCTAAAAGAAACCTATTCTAAGGTGAATGAAATAACTTTATCATTCCCCCTCAAATAATTATGGTCTAACTAGATCTCATTTGAATAGCAGTAGCTGGATGAAGGTGTTTCCTCTAAACAGTGTGCAAGAGATGGAGATTAAGATATCTACAACCTTAGGTGTCCACGTTATTGGAAAAATGAGAGGATGTTGGCTAAGGTCATGGACTCTAGCTTTTCACTTTTGAATTACATTTTCCTGAAAGTAAGTTGTTTCAACACACCCTTTTTTTTTATAAAGAGGAGAAATTGTGTTAGATTCAATTCCCAATAGCAAAAATTTCCTCATTCATACTAGAAATACTCTTAAATCTTGTGAATACACATTTGTGATTTCTGAGAACCAAAGGTGGATGAAATCACGGTGAATCCTAAGATCATGTGGACTAATGAAATCCACAACCAATCAAAATGTACCAAGACATGTTTGAATTGTAATGTTGTTCAATATGGGCAAGTGAATATGAGTTATTTGGAGTTGTATGGAGGTTGGATAGAGGTGCAACAAAGTGAGCTCGGTTTTTGAAGCTGGAAAGGCCATTAAGAGTAAAAAAATCCAATCACAAGCTTTATTTAGATGGTGAGCTATGATTGAATAGATTCAACAACGCTAAGATCAATATTATCCATTCAATGTAAGCGTGATTAACTAAAAATGGACTAACTATGTAGTATATAGATATTTAATCTAAACTATGAACAACTATAATAAAGTAGATAAGTACAATAAACACGAATGAAAATGAGCTAAACAACTATGCAAGATAAAATTTTAACCCTTATATGTAAAAGAGAGTGAGGAAAGAACTCAACTGATAACAGGTTCCTGTCAGATAGTTTCGCAGAGGTAACTGAAAAAATTAGGATCAGGAACAACAGTGCAAAAGTCCCAAAAAAGGATAGATCTGGGGGATCTAGCTAGACTGGAGCACCTAAAGGAGTACTGGGGCACTTGCAGGTGCTCTGGTCTATAATGTGGGTTCCCTAGTTTGTGTAAAATCTCTTAAACTTGTTTTTACAGGGTTAAAGGGTGGTCTGAAACCATCGTTTTGTGTTGCATCAACTTCGTTGTCCAAAACTGAATGTTGCCAATACCCCAAGAGGAATGAAATACCTACAAGACCCCAAAATAACCATCAAACCCTAAAAAAAAATAATGCATATGAAGGGGTCATACTATTCTCAGTGGCCACAATGGTGGACTTACTAACTGAGCGTTGTACTACATCTTAGACTCGGAGTAGTTCTATGTACAAGTGTGTGTGAACATGCCCTAGGTTGCTCTTATACCAGTCACACTTTGTGAAATAGGGAGCAATAACTATGTGTAGAAAAGGTAATAGAATTTATGCATGGAATAGAATAGAATCCCTCCCCTTATGAAGTGTGATGTAAATTTCCTAGCCTTGATGATGGAGCTATGTGTATGTAAATGATCTCCAATGCAATAGATGGATGCAAATATAGATGGAGTGATAGTATCAAGTGATGTTAGGTCCCTCATTATGGTCTCATAACTTTATATTTATAGGGTTCTCTTGATTTAATTTCGTAATTAACCCTGAAAACGCTGACCACAAGAAAAATAAAGATGTCAAACAACTAGAAAGAGCCTAAAAAAGTGGCAGGAAAGTGTAACAAGGATCAGGGTGCCCTAGTACTAGCCTGGGCACCCCATTTGAGGCCAAAATGATGGGAAATGACTGAAACATATTGGGCATGTCAATGAGAAGGATCGATTATGACGAAATAAAATAAAAAAAGATGGCCAAAAGATGGGGGTTAATTAATACTTTCATTCACTCAAGAACCTTCTAAATAGTAATATGAAACCAAGATAAATAAATGTCTAAAGTGCATGATTTTGTGACTACAAATAGAATCTCAATTAGGGACACAGGTCAGCGAAGGGTATTAAATGAATTGGATTGGAGATTCAATGCATATCCAAGTCTGCAAATCACCCTGCAAACTTAAAACTTCCAAAACTACATGTAATGTGTATTAAGAATAGACATTACAGTAAATGGCTTTATTTGCTCCTCCATGTAAATACTACTAATAAATATAAATATATATAAAAACTAATTTATCATCAAAAATTTATCATTGGGAATATCACATTGTCTGTACTATTATCTTAATGTCAAACTTGATGAATGACCTATCAAATGGAAAGAGCAATGGACGTGGTTTGCACTCCAAAGCTCTTATGATGAATAAGGCCAAGAATTTTCATAGAGGTCCCTGAAAGTTCCCGATTTGATACCAAATGTGGGGAAACCCCCATATTTGAGAAGATCCTAAGGCTCGACTAATCAATCATTCATATTCAACATATTAACATTAACAAAGGTTATAAATATATAGAGCTAGTTATTCTAACTCATATAACGACTAACACTAATCTAGGATGTTCTAACCACCTAGATTCTCTCATAGTAACCACCCTAAAATATCTCACACACTATTCATACATGAGTTTAACAACTCACTTAAATTATTTGAATAATATGCTCCACATATTAAATATATAAAAGCTAATTAATAATGCGGGCAACTAACTAATGCATTCATGTTAAGACTAATTCCTAACAAGGTCAACACTTTTTGGTGAAAGCATGAGTGTCAGATTCTAGTGTAGGCTAGTAGTAACCCATACGTAGGCACTTGTGTGTTTTATCATGACCGTTATAATGGCCACCACAAGTTCCCCCATGCACTTCCTCTAAAAATGGGGGAACCTCATATTTGTAAACTCATCAGAGTAGGGTGTCTTCAAAGTTGTGATAATATAAAATGTCATCCTTAACTACATATTTAAGAGCCTTTTTATGTATTCATAGCCACGTTTGGGATTCAGTATCATTTAAGTAAGTTGATTATCATATAAATTGGTAGATGTCAGTATACCAAGGGTCTTGTCTAGGGTTGTATGGCTCAATTTGATAGATATATTGGATGTTAGGAGGAGGTGAAGTGACTGGATGTTGACAAATTTGTATTATGAGAGCATGGTCTTAAGAATCCAAATGAGACTAAAATTGAGTGGCAATCATGGCCGAAGAATCAGCTAAGGCTTTTTGTTTACATGGGATTTATTTAATGGTAAATGAAGTGAAGGGTGATGTTAATTCCTACACTAAGTCATGATAAGCTTTAAGCTTTTTACTCTGACACTGATACATTCCACTAACCTATCGACACACTAACCAAGAATCCCCCATGGCATGGAGATTGGATATAACCTTAGCTAAAACAAGTTGTATACTTGAGATAACAACCTCATATTCCACCATGTTGTTGGTTATTTCAAACTTGAGACGATACGAAAGAGGAAAATCCTGGCCAAAGGGATCAATGAGTACATAACTTGCCCGAACTCCATGGAGGCACTTTTCCCTATTAAAGTGTAGCATCCATGTATCCTTATGGAGATCAATGGTGACCTCCTCTTCAATGGTTATAGCCATTGGGTTGGCTTTAGGCACTGGAATTGCTTCATTAATAGCCTCAAGGGATTGTGCCTCAAGACTGACCGTGAAGCTATAATAGTATTATTTTATGGAGATAGTTTTGTTTATGCCCTCAATAAGGAGGATTTCCTCATCAGGTAATGCATCATGAATGGGTTAGGGAGTAGAGGTGAGGGCAACAACAAATTTTTCTGCTATGACTTGGCCTTTTACCACTTGTCACATGATGATACAAAGGTATAATTCCCCAAGGAGGGAATCCACTTCCTAATATGATATGTGGGGAGGATAACATGTGAGAAGTGCCACAAGGTATTTGTATGGATAAGGATATAGGTGGTTTGATACAACATATAGTGATGTAATTTTGTAGATGTGTAGTATATGACTAAGAAAGCTCGCTCAATGGATGTTTATCATGCTTCATAGTCTAGTAAGGCTCAACTAATGTAATAGATGGTGTGATCCTTTCCCTTTTTGTATTCTTGTGCTACCATTAGCCCAATAAATAGTAGAGTGAAAGAGGAATATAATAACAAGGGTCAATCTATTGAAGGAGGTTGTAATGTTTGTAATGATGATAAAGAGTGTTTCATGTTGTCGAATTTCTGTTAACATTATTTGGTTCATTCAATCTTGGTAGATTATTGAAGTAGGTTATTTATGGCATGAGTTTGATAGGTAAACATAGGGATGAATCATCATATTTCCCCAAGTTTCCCAAGAAAAGTATTTATTTCTGCTATGAAGGATGGTCATAGCATGTTAAGGATAAATTTAAGCTTTGTTGGGTTGACATCGATACCATCCTTATATACTAAGAATCCTAGGAGATTTCCTCTTGTCACCCAAAATATGCATTTTCTAGAATTGAGGAAAACCTTTTATTTTTGAAAGCTTCCTAACATAATGTCCAAGTCATGAGTGTGATCATAAGTGTGTCAGGATTTGATGAGTAGATCATCGACATAGACTTCGGTGACTTTGTGTATGAGGTCATCAAAGATGTGTGTCATGGTGCATTAATATGTTGCACCAACATTTTTTAGTATAAAGGGCATATTTATGTAACAATAAGTGCCCCATTCCATAGTGAAGGTAGTCTTTTGTTGATCTTCAGGAGAAATCTAGATTTTGTTATACCCCAAAAACCCATCCTTAAGAGATAACATTTCATACCATTCCATGGTGTTGATGATGGCGTCAATGGAGGGTATGGTAAAGCTATCCATAGGACAATCAAGTTTGATATTTCTAAATTCAATATAAATGTGGATGACCAAGGTAGCCTTCTTCCAAACCGAGATGATATTAGACACCCATTAAGAATAGTCAATTGTACGAATGAATTTTGTGTCCAATACATTGATGATTTTTTTGTGACATAAATTGTTGATTTTGGGAGGGAATTTCCTTATATTTTTTGAATAGGTGTGGCATCTAGATAAGTGATGATGTTATGGGAGATAATTTCAAGATCAATGTAAGGCATATCAACATATATCCTTGCAAATACCTCCTTATGATTTTGTAAGATTTTTATGTGATGCTTGTGTAGGTGAGGAAAACAATCACCAGGCATGACTACATGCGTGGGATCATTATCAAGTTCTATACTAATGGTTGATTCATCAAACATAAAATTTTCTTATTGAAAATGATATGGGGCCTTGGGTAACTTGGCTACTTTGTCTTGGCTAAGATTGATAGTAGCGAGATAATCGTCAAAGAGCATAAGTTTCTTAAAGAATTTTCCTAAGATGTGATGATGTCGAGGGAGTTTATCTTCTCAGGAATATAGGAGTTATAAAATATTGTCATTGTTGTTGAGGGTAAGGAGAGGTCCATGATATTCTACATTGATTTTGAGTCCTACGTATCACTTACCATATCTATGTTGTCGAGAGTTGGTTTGTCATGTACATCTAATACCTTGACATATAAGGTTACCTCTTTAGGTGTAGGATCAACAATGGTCATGTTAGGAGTATTGAGATCAATGTTGAGAGCATAGGTTGGCTCAAAAGCTATTGAGGGTGTCAAATTTGTTGTGGGAGTATGATGTGAAACGTAGTTAGAGATTTTCTTGATGATCCAAGGGGTATCAAGGAGTGGTGGATTAGTGGAAGGAATGCAAGGAAGTGATTCTTCCTCATCCTTATTGTCACTAGTATCGTAAATAAGGGGTTCATAAAATGTGTCAATGGTGTTTGTTTTGGGTCGAGAAGACCGTTTTTGGATCAAGGCATATAAAGAGTGTAATACTTTCAGGTGCCTAGGATAAACCTAAAAAATGATGTAATATTCATTGAAGGAAAACCATTTTCCTTTAGGATTAGGCATCTCCTCCTTAGCAAAAACACTAGGTTTACTAAAACATTTGGGTAAAAGGGGAGGATTATCATAAAAGAGTTGTGCAATTCCTCATTTGTTACATTCTAAGTGATTGGAGGTTGAGGTGTTGCTCACTGGCTCCTCCGTGTCAGTTTGAGGTGGAAATTGGTCACGAGGTAAGAGAACCGGAGGTAACCAATGTACAATTTCATCATGTAACTTTTTTTTACCATATATTTAAGATCATTAGGCTCGTCTTCATCCAAATCTGCTAATGTTATTTGTATTTTAGACCTAAGATCATAAAATTTTGAGTTGGGAATGCTCTGGATATTAGGGTAGTTAGCATTCTAAAAGGTTCATTAGGATATGGTACAGGTATATCCCAAGGATTGGGATCAAAATCATGTCTAAAGTGTTGGTTGTTATGGATGAATTTAAGACATTGGTACTGAGATGATGTGAGCTTGTGTGAGATGAGGCATCCTTGTGAGTATTGGAATACGATTTAGTGTAGAGATAATAATATATGAACCAAGATTGCAAAGAAGAAAATGGTCATGCATAGAATGAGTGTGTGAAGGAAATTATGTGGTTAAAATAGAGGTGTGAAGGAAAGAAGTGTTTTCTAGTTAGGGTTTTGAAAACTAGAGCACGATCTGTAGAGTTTTTGCAAGAAAATTTTGGTTAAAAGTTTGAGGCATCAAGGGAACCAAAGCACAAGGTGAAACTTACAGATTAACCAACCAAGAATGGCACCAAGGAGGAAAAAAATGGTATCACCTAAGAAAAATGGTAAGGGTAGAGAAAAAGAAAGTGTGGTAGAAAATTTTAATGAGTGGTATTCATAAATGCAATACCTAGATGGGGTATTGTTGGGGATGGAGTGGGTGTCCCACGTAATAAAAATGGTTATAAGTGATTATAACCATAAAATTGATCAGACCAAAAAAACACCTAACCTTGGAAGTATTTCAACCTATAGGAGAGAGGACAGCTAACGAAAAACATGTTTATGATGATTTGATATAGAAGGATTTGGAGAAGACTGGGTTGTTGTAACTTTATGTACTACCATTTTTTGGGAAGCTTGAGAGTTTGTACCAATGAATAATGTCAATTGTTTATGAAGATTATTTTTACTTCACAGGAAGGAGAACACACATAACTCCAAACTTGATCTCTAATTTCACTAGACTCATATGTACCGGGGAAATATTCAATGATGACTTATGTGACAACAAATTTGTAAAATAAACATCCAAAGAATATGAGTATAAGAAATATGAGCATGCCTTTGATATTTCAAAGATAATTGATCTGGTAATGAAGATGGCCACACACCTACTTACTAAATTTAATAGATAGGAAAGGTGGACCCAAGTCAATAAGAGGTGGTTGAATGTGTGTAGGAAGATAACTGAGGGGACCATCTACAAAATTTCAGCCTATATAGAAAAGGATATTATTGATATCGTGTGAAATGGATATAATATAATTTATGGAAGCATTTTGCTTTTGATTGTATTCTCTAAGATTAGGGTTCCCAATGGATCAAAAGGTAACATATGGGAGTACCCTAAAGAAGACCCATCCCCTGCCAAGAGATTTTCTACTTACACTTGTGATACTATGACACTGAAATACAAGGCACACATAGATAAATGGTACAATCAGATGCACGATGTCTTCAATGTTGAGTGGAGGATTCCATAATAGTTGTCAGATCTAGTAAAGGATGAATCTCAATTTGTAGCTTATCAAAAAATTTGTATTGGAAGGTTCACTCTAACCGAAGACACCAAGATCCCGTGGTGCAAATTACCATTTTCCTATGGAACATAGTATTTCCAAAAGGAGGAAAATAAGTTGATATTTGATCTAAGTGAGGTAGACTAGGACCATCGTTAGATGCATCATACACTTTTCTACCCAAAGAAATGCACCTATGTGTAAAAATATGTCTCGCATGACATACATATCCTCATGATAATTACAATACCAATTACTGGGACAACTGCAACAAGATTTTATATTCACCTGCGGAAAAAGTTTTCTGAATGCGTGTATCTAGAAGATGATGTTAGTATACCTCAAGACCCTTCAGAGAGAAGGAAAGTAGAGACAAATAAGATAGGTAGCAAAGAGACTCCTACAGTGATTAGAGCACACATGAAGGTTAGGCCATAGGGGAAAAAGAGATAGGTGCATGCACGAGTACTAATACACGAAGGAGGAAGAAGTCTCTGATGAGGAAGAAATAGAGGATAATTTAGAGTTCTGACTCTTAAAATACAAAGATCTTGAAGAAAGAAGAGATATATGGGGAGGAAGAACATGAGCCTAAGGATAACCCTCTAGTATAAAATTTACATGATTCTGGTGAGGAGTGGAGCACACCTTTAAAGGATTCTTGAGAGGTAGAAGTGTATGGAGAAGAATAATTCGGGACCAACAAAGAAGACACTACGCATGTTTCTGGCCCAGCATTAGAGACCTTTATGGAATGAGAAGTTGCAGGGATCATTCGTAACATGGTCAATCAAGAGGTGGAGTGCGGCATGGAAGAGGAAGAAGAAAAATAGAAAGGTGGGAGTTTGGGAGGAGAAATAATTTTGGAGGTAGGGGTTCCCTAAGGGTACATGCATGGGAAGAAAATGCACATACACCCCTCAATGACCTACTATGTCCTATAATGCAGATCCCAACAAATTCTTGCACACTCATTACTAGAGCATGGGATTGATTGGCAAAATTTTTCATTTGGTCATCTTTTAATAAAGAAAGTGTGCTACCACTTATGAGAAAAAACAATTCTTAGGATTTTGGGTCTCATATTGATGAACAAGAATTTGAGGTAAGTGTGAGAGCCTTAATAGATACGTGTACTTCATTGAACTCCAAGGAAGTGAATATGGTATTGGATTATCATTAATTAACTCATGCGAAAGTGTGTAATGTGTTGAATAAGGTTTCAATCAAAGTAGGGTCCATAATTTTTTAGAAGAATAATAGAATAAAGGAAATGTACAAGGAATTGGAAAAAAAGAACAAGGATATTATTAAGAGAGATAAAGAGATAAAGGGGAAAGAACATATTATTACACAGTTAAAGAGATACAGGAGGAAAAAGGAATGTTGTGCGGAACATATAAGAAGGAAAATTTGATAATGGATTCGATCTTGTTCGTGCACCCAGATCTGACCCCCTACATAGAAGTATGAGTCATATCTCCACTATTTAGAGGATTTGACGTGCATAATTATAATGAAAAAGTAACCCCTTATACTAGAGTCTGAGAAAGAGGTTATGGCCTAGCAGCAACAGTAGGAGAAGGAAAAAATTGAGGTGATCATAACTCAGTAAACTAAGCTTCTGGTGTTAGTAAAAACAAAAATTCATATAGTAGAAGTGGTCTATGAGAACTGTGAAGATAGGGATTGATTGCCAAGCCTACTGGTTGCTACTCATGAAGTATATTTGAAGGAATTCTAGACCAAGAATAAAGGAAATCGGGTGGAACAGGATACAATCCTTGTAGAGATTGAGAAGAAGACTAAGGAAATTGATATCTTAAAGGCCTCTATAAAAAATAAGCTAAAATAGTTTTATCCCCAGGTAACACGTAGAATGGACGCACTGAAAAACCTTGGAAAATAGTTAGAAGTTACAAAACATTTAAATCCAAGGGTGAAGAGCTAATGTTTGATGAAGTCAACGCGATGATCAGGGATTTTTTCAATAAGGAAAAAAATGAAGTGGGGGGGTGGAATACAGTTAAATAATCATTGCATAAATATTTTCCCATCCTCCTAATATAGTAACATAATTCATTCATTATTTGGCACAAGCTATATATTTTTTTATTCTTTAATTCTTGCAAGATTCTTTATTCAATGATTGAGTAGACCGTATGTTTCCGGGGACAGAAAACATAATTAGTGTGGGATAATTTTAAGCATGGAAAATTGACTAAGTCCCTGAGAATAGAGGTTCGTGCGTGTAAGATTCATTACTGAATAACTGCACATAAGGACTCACGCACAATGAGGACGGGGTTTTTGCACTAGAGTTGGACAAGAATGTGCGTAGGAAGAAGAATGGAAAGACATGACACTTTGCCAATTTTTGAGCATGATGCTATGAATAGATATGGTGTAGGAAACAAACAAGAGAAGAATCCATGCAAGAATTTTCTATTTTGGGAGCAAGAAACTAGCATCTTGAACTAAAGTATGAAGACTTGGAGGCCAAACAAGACTATTTTGGGACAATTAGAAGGACAAGTGTCATGCAGTGATTTAAGATAACTATACAGGTAGAACTGAAGTTATCTATAGATGATATATTGTTAGAAGATCTTACATGATCTCTGGTTATTCATGTAAATGATACATGTCTATTCTTAGTAAATAGCCTATTTTGGAAGGTGCATGAGTAGTGAAGGGAAAGTCCCCACTAACTATATTTATGTATTGATTTACATTGTTTAGGGATCATTCATGTTTTGTTAGAGTTATTCTATTGGTTTATGAGTGTGCATGACTTATGGTGACATTATTATGTATGTATTCATCTTTTGTGTTTCACATTAATTAATATAATGGATCTTTGCAGTTGGATATTGGTTGTTGACATATCTTTCAGTGTGACTATCATGTTAACTACTTGAAAAGGATTCCATAAAAGAGGGACTTGGTACCCTTGCGTGCTTTGGATGAGCGTTCAGTTCTTGCTGAGTGATGTGTCAATGCACCTTGGGATTTTTGGTAAAATAAAAGACTACCTATACTTGGTTATAGGTTATAATCCATCATGACAAAAATAAAATTAGTGGAAAGTTACATACTTTTAGAAATGGAAATAGTTGCTCTATTTTATTGGTATCAAATAAGGAATGACACATAGGGAATATACAAAGCATCGATATGCCTAGAAAAATGTTTCATTTGTGAATAATTTCTATTATGTTTGTGACCATTTATAGTGGCACTTATCTATGCGGAAGCATCAATGGTTGGAGGGAAAATCCTACATCTCTCCTAATACTTTTCCCTTTGTGAAAAAACACCTAAATCCTCATTATGGTGACATGAAACCTAAATCCTCAATAATTTTCCAATCAGATCCAAAGAAACAAACACACGTGAACAATTATATCTCTTCTCTCACGATACTCAGGTGTATTATATCCTTGATTCAATTATTTTTCAATACAAATTACTATTGTAACATTCACTAAGTTAAATATCAATTTCATTTATCATGAGCATTGACTACACTTATCTTATTTTGTAGTTCTAACATTTCTCTGAAAAAAGGTAACACACAAATGGAACAAGGATCAATCTCAAGCATAAGACACTCATAAAAGGTGATATTCAAGAAGAAAATGTAGGAATTGTTTCTACTACACACACAAGGTTACCCCTATGGTTCTCATCCCCTATTAGATTCCACAATACACATGTTACAATCCCCCATTTGGCATGCTATCAATGACAATCTCCATTTGACATGGTATCGGCTACAACCTCCTTCACCTCTCTAAAAGGTACAATATTCGTATCTACTTTATGTTACTAAATATTCATTCACCAACATAAAGTGGGGGAAAATGTAGAAAAAAATCACACACTTTCTATTTACATCATGCCTCTCAATATTTCATTATATGCACGATTCCTAAGAAACCAAAATAAACATTAACAACACTTGTTTTACTTTTATATTACTTTATCATTTTATACTTTTGTCCTTAGCTTTCCTAGAAACTACTCCCTTACTTTCAGACATTGCAAAACACATGATAAAACTCATTATATCTTAAAATCATCCTATATAGAACCACCCATTATGGACAAGAGTTCCCAGTTGCTACAATCCCCTTTAGGCAGTTGAATTTTCCCTCCTTGTCTCAAATTTTAAATGTCATCTTACTTAATATTTTTTTTAAAACCTTTCTTGTATCCCACTATCTTCATGTGACTAGTACAAGGGTAGCCTATCTTAAAGGGACAATATTCTATCATGCACACTAGAACTATATTGATTTTTAAATGTAGTCCAACACTAGGTGACAATCAAATTGGGTTGACCACCAAGGTCAATCCAACTCAAGACTATACATCTATTATTTCATCTAATGTGTTATTGAGACTTGATCAAGTAGCTAGGGTTTTTTTTATAGATACATTTGCAATAGAGGAACCCTACAACAATGTCGAAATGATAAAAATTAAAGTGAATGTGACATCGAAAAACCCTAAAAAATCATACATGTAGCCATCACCCAGAAACTACCACCTAAATCTAGAAACTACCACATAAAGATGAACACCTTCTTGTTGGTATTGTTTAACACCTTTTCAGATCACAATTTTCTAGATAGACCTTGTACAACTCAGATTAATCCTATTCCACTCAGTTCCCAATCCAGAGTCAACACATCTCTTCAGATACAAGATAAGTCACTCTTATCTCTTTATTACTTACACTTGCTTATATTTTGCATGATAGATCTTAGTTTTTAAAGTTATATATGTTTGATCCCAGTCATCTGATAAATATTTAATTATGTTAAAGAAAATTTTTATGTGTAGCATTTAGGGTTTTATGTGAGGTTTAAGATATCAATGAATGAAAAACAGTGACACAAAATGACACACAATGAGTATCATTATTTTCAGATCCCTATTCCCTAAAGGTTTAAGACCATATAATTTGTTCCATTTCATATTGTGTGTAATTTCCCCTTTTTTATTTTCCAAAAAATAAATTTATAAGTTCTTAGTAGTTTATTTGATTGGTTTCCAGACTTTTTTCTTGCCTAGATCACTCATTAACATACACTGACAACTTCTTAAACTAGCCAAGTGCCTTTTTACATCTTATTTACATTATAGATCATGTGTAATTTTTAGCTATTGTTATTTTCATGTTATATGTTTCCTCTACCTGATATTTATTATAAATCTAAGTTTTTTTAATAATATTAGTTACTATAATATTAATTAAATTAAATTAGGGTTGATACAATGAACTCTAGACCATTTACTATTACAATACCAACATAGTTTTTTAATCTTTTCTTTTCCTCATTTTGAGGAGATAGATTGGTAATTTTCCTTGGTTCAAAATGTTTGACCAAAATTATTTTCATAGTATTATTTGTAGTTTGATCTGCCAAATCAATAATTTGATCCTACAATAATCTCTTGCAAATAGAGTTTGGTTACTAAATATGTAGTTCTTGTTGCATAACTTTCCTAACTATACATGGTTATAAAAAACAAACCTCATGCTTAATTTCATCATTTAGTCCATTAATTTAAAATTTGATTCTTTGGTTAGGTGTCGTTTCTAGAGTTTGAATTTTCAATCTCATATTTTCATCATTATATTAGGATACAAATCCAATTTTTTTAAGATTAATTAATTAGGTGAATTAACTTCCCTTCCATGGCTAATCATATTGGACTACTAATTCATTTATAAATTCCTTCCAACTAATAATCTTCCCTTTTTTCACTCATCATCCACTCGTACCACTGATATGCTTCAAATTTGAAATGTAGTGAATCTATGTCAACATTTACATCATATATTATATTGTGCAACTTAAAGTATTATTCCATAAGACTTATCCATAAAGTTACATCTATACCATCAAAATTATGGATGTCCATCTTTAGTAGGTTCAATTTTGACCCTCGAAATGGTTTCCCTATATTTTGTCTATTTTTCCCTCCTATATGGTTTTGTTGTGTGTGAGTGGATGTATGAGGTGGATTAATTAAGGTTTTCAACTCATAAACATATTCTCTTAAAACCTATAAAAAACCTCATAAAAGATGTTGTAAATGGGGAACAAAAATTTTCTAATACAAAAGGTACTACTGTTTCACATCTTGTAGGAATATCACCCTCAAGTTTAGGTGGTGGACAATAAAGAGCGTCATTAAGATCATTTGTTGATGAAAATGTTTCTGTTTCAAAATGCATGGCTATTAATGTGACTTTTTTTCTAGTTCTTGATTTTATATCAATTTATAGGGAAAGTATCCAAAGCAAGTAGTAACCATAAACCATCAAAATATGTGTTATATATAAATCAGATGTTCCACTATTGAACAACTTTGACCCAATAATGTATAAATATAGATTTCCTTCAATGTGAAAATACAAAGAATTAATCCTACCTTACATTTTATGTGGTTTCTAAAAATGTAAATAAATAAGATAAATTCTAATTTTTTGGCCTATATAGTGGATTTGTAGAAAAAAAATGAAATCACCATAACATAAGTACATAAGATAAAAAGTGGCTGAAATTTAGATTGAATAATTTTATTACTTATAAAAAATACATTGAAAAATAATTTGAAAAATTAATAGATTTGTCTGCGATATGGTGGGGAAAATTTTTTTGCAAAAAATTGATGCTCTTATACCACTTGTTAAGATAATTATTTATCAAATTACTTGAATAAAGTAAACTTCAAGAGGGAAACTAATGTAAGAGCATCATTGTAGATAGACAATTTTTGTGTGACTTAGCTAAATAGGTGTGTGTGGAGTTATTTTGGAGGTTTTGTAATGTAATTAGTCCATTTGAACTCATTTTTCTTGTAATAATATTTTTCCTTCCAAAACCTCAAATTTGAATTTTCAAATTCTCTAGTTTTTATTTATTAAGCGTAGTTGTTAGTTTAGGATTAATAAAAGGTCTTAGTTGGTCTTAAGACATTTTTTCTACCCTATCATTCTCTACTCAACCTATTTAAGCCTTAACTCAACATGAGTAGTCATCTCATGGGTTAGTGAGGAGAACTAGAACCCTAACTAACTCATATTCTACATTTTTGTAAGAAGTATCTTCGAATGGATCAAAGAGTAGAAGGGTGTAGGAAGTTGAGAAGGTAGAAGAGGGATCTGTAACAAACCCAAGAAACTCTAGGGGTTATGTATTTTTTGTATAATAAGGGAGTTTTCTTGAGCGTATCTTTGTATTTTATGGAATATATATGTTATATTTTTTTTTAACATGGTTTACAATTAAATTTTCAATGTTACTTTAATTAATGAAGTCTTGTGCATGGTTTTATGACCATGAGGAAGTGTTAAACAAGAATTAAAAGGAATTAAGGACTCTAAAAAATGAAGGAATATGCTAGAGATTTCAAGGAGGTGATAAAGACTATGTTTCCTAACTTAAAGAACTTATACATGATTGATCATGGTGTGTAAAGAATCAAAAACATTAACAAATGGATTAGATATTGTGGAAATATGATATCAAAAGTTTCTAAATGGGTAAAGCTACCAAGGGTTTTTTGTAAAGGTTGATGTCTCTGCATGTAAGTAGTATGAAAATCTTGATTGTCAAAAAACTAGTTATGAGTCCTTAATGAAAAGTGTTTGAGAGCAAAAAAATTGCTTCATGAGTGTGGAATACAAGATTAGAGGTTGAGAGATGGTTTCAAGGTTTTGAACAGTAGAGGCAAGCACTCAGGATGTCTTCTTTTGTTTAAATAAACCAAAACTTAAGACAACACATATTTCTCAGTATACTTTTTTTCAGGGTAAGAGAGTGAAGTGACATGGAAAATTGAAGTATATAAATTTAATATAATATAGTGGTAAGAGGGAATTTATATATTCTGCATAATACTAAAACTCTAAGTTCTTGAAGATAAAGAATCTGAAAACTAAAAGAATTCAGTTCTGACTGGGTTGTGCACAATTAGGGACTAGAAAGGAATGGTTTCAACTATAAGGGTATTATTTCATGTCTTAGAAGGGGTGAAGTCATTATAACAAGTATTAATATATTTTAAAGGTGTAATGAGGTGGTTGGACCTTTGAACAATATATGGATCTTGAATATAGGCATGAAGAAGATCAAAGTATAGTCTTAATAGTGAATGCAGTCTAGAGGAGTCAAGAGGTCAATACCTTGAATAATGATCCATGTTCCATGTTAAATAGATTTGTGACAATACTAATTATTTGAGGGAAGGATTAAAATTAGTTGAGATGATTTCATAAGTAATTTAAAAGGTAAAGAAGGTGATGTAATGTTTGAAATGCATGCACCTATTTAAACAATACCTTATGAAAATATTATTTTTAGATGTGAGATAAAGGTTTAAGAGTCAAGTTGGCAAGAATTTTATTTCTTAAAGGTGTAGGAGTGGAATTAGAGTGTACTTGAAAAATTTGGAGGTGAAAATATCATTAGAAACTATCCAAACTAGAAGTTACCCTGAGTTTTCTGAAAGAACAACTTAAATATCCTACACGACAGAAACCCATTTAGTAGAAAGTGCTTAAAGAGATGATTAAATGAGTGCCAAGGATTAATATATTGATAATATTAAGTTGTGTTAGAGATAGAGTGACAAGAAATTGGGAGATGAGTAAAGGGAGTTAAAAAACATAGTTAGAAAGGAGTTAAGAGGTTGTGGGAAAAAAGAAGTCCAAGTAGTCTAAAATATGGAAGGAAGACAAAATGGTGATGGAAAAAGCGAGGGATATTAGGAATCATCTTGAAAAAGGATCCTAATGTGGTTACAAGTGTGGAAATATGTTGAAATCATTGAAGGTCTATGAAACACTTAGTATGTGCTCAAAACCCTAAAAATCCTTAAGAGTACTAAAAATGGGAAAGTGATGAAAACTAAGATACAAGAGTGAACGAGATGTGAGAAGATCTTGAAAAAGTTTAACTTAGCTGAATGAGGGATTTAGAGATGTGGAACTAGTAAGATTATTACGTAACCCTAGAAATCAATCAAAAACCCTAAGTGTAGACTAAATTGAACAAGTCTTAAAGGAGGATAATTGGAGCTAGGAGAGTTGTTGTTGGAGTAGGTACTTAAACTCTCTTAAGAGAAATAAGGCCAAAATAGGTATCGATAACATATTTTTATTTTTCCTAGATTTTTTTTGTTTTTCTCATAACACAGAGGTTTGTATGAAACTAGGGCTAATTTTAAAACCTAGCCAAAAATAGTAGAGGGAGAATAAAAGAAAATTGGTAAAGAGTTGAGGGATGAAACTTTATAGGATCTCTAAAGAGATTAAATGTTATTAGAAAAATTTACCAATGAATATTGGATCAAAGTTTTGTGTACTTTATGCTCAAAATGAAATTTTGGAGGGCTAGTAGCAAGAATGAAGGTCTAGAGAGACTTATTCAAGCATTTATACAATGTTGATAGGTGAAATCGAATAGGTGTAAATTATTTTCAATCTTTGAATCAATTTTATATACCATATGGTGATGAAATGTAAGTTTTTGGATTTGAGAAACGTGAAAAAAATGGTATGGTTTGAATGATGATTTCAAGTAATTGTTATAACTGTGTGAATGGTTATTGATTTGCATTAGCCTTTACATCAGAAACCTCCTAAAATAAGAATAAATAATCAAATAGAATGAATGATATGATATGTGATTCCTTTCAGAGAATCTCTCTCATCCATATTTACATATATAAATATCAAAGGGTCTCACCCTTTCATTCTAATTAGGTCGCACCCCTTCATCCTAATTAGCTTAGGAAAACTTATTTATTATAGACTAATAAATTAAAGGTTAAGATTATGTACTCCACTTCATAACCTTAGTAATCATATGATATAATTTTAAGGACATAACACAACCTTACCATTCAAATAAGTGGTTCTCTCAATGTTTAATAACTTAATATGTTGTAGCATGAATTTTTTGTCTTCCCATTTCATGTCTTTATCTAGTAGATTCTTCCATTTGATGAAAAAAATTGTAGTTGTTAGATTTCCTAGTTGCTTCACTTTTTCCTCGATAACTTCCTTACATTCCATAATCAAGTTTTTTTCATCAAATACCTTAGGTAAATTTGACCCAATTGGGATCTTAGTATCAATTACTTTCATAGTGATCCTCATTTGGCTAGATGGAATAAGCATGAATTCATATTAACACTCATGCGTTTGAAATATAGTCTTACATACATCCTCATCCTTTACTATACTATAACAGTGCCTTGAGCATATCAAGAATTATATATACATATGTTTCCATGAAATAAAATGACCATTTTATTGAAAATATTTATGATGGATACACACACACACACACACACACAATCACCAATACATATGTATATTACTAAATAGTATATGGTTTTCTGAAAATTAAAAAATGGGTAATTGTTTATGGGTGCATCATAACACACACACACACACACAAACACACACACACACACACACACACACACACACACACACACACACACACACACACACACACACACACACACACACACACACACACACACACACACACACACACACACACACACACACACACACACACACATTTATACATTTATAATAATAAGAATCTAAGTAATATAATCAATTGAAAGTAATTGGGGAGAAAATGAACAAACTGGATGTATCTTGATCATGTTGAAACTTGTGGTAAGATTATATACATATACATATACATACATACATACATACATACATATATATATGGGGGAGGGTGGGGTGAAAATCCTACCCATCCTGTAGTCATTTTTACACCCACCAATAATAAGGGAACCCCATACACATCGGCCTATCACCCAGTGGGTGTTGGGAACTCACCCGAGGCACGCACGGGTGTCGAGTTTCTCTTTTATGTGAGTTGAGTGGGAAAACATTATATATGATCCAAACTTAAAGGAAATGAGTGAAAATAAGACATTCAAGCATCATAGAGCTTAGGAATGGCTTCCAGATCAGTATAGTCATTCTAAATAGAAAAGTACTTAACATTTTAAGAATTGAATCAAAACAAAAAGGGAAATACACAAGGATTTAGACTCATTCCATAAACATGCATAAAACAGAACCATGAAGATATGTAAATGCACTAGAATCATTACTGATAATATTCATATAAATTGGAAACCTCATTACATTCATTAGATTCATTACAGAGCATCGCAGAAAGGTAGACCGAAGACATGCATCATAACTGGATTCCTATCCTTTAACTCTCAAGATGAAAATTTAAACATCTAAGCCCTTGATGCACCCGTCTCCTATGTTCTATCTACCCAACCCAAACAAAGTTCTTTTGCATCATTTATACAGAGCTCGACTCTCTCTTCATCTCTCCCTTTTCTTCTGTCGGCACTTGTATATATAAGCATCCCGAATTGCCAACTCATCCTTCTGCAGCCTCAGATCTGGTGCCAAGTGTATGAATGTGGTCCTCCATGGGTGCATGCTCCTCTAGTATTAATATCTCCACTCCTTGTCATGATGGTCTTCTAGGAGCTTCCATCACATGGCATATTCCTTCTTAGGTCAACTTATCACCAAGTTGGCACCTTATTGACTCAGCATGTGCAGTCGGGTCATGCTTTTATCGTGTCCTACCCGATACACCAAATACGGCTAAGTCCAAAGACCTTGTCCTGCGGGCATGCATCACGGGTTTTACTAAGACCCTCCTAGAACCTTTCCTTTTATGATTTCTCCTTACGCATCCATTTATTAACTTCATTCTTGCATGCCCATTTGACTTTTTTGACTTAGTCAATATTTTAGGGGCCCAACATCACCCCACACTACACATGTTCTCTACCTGTGGGAACATTTCTCCAATGAATAAATAATCACAATAGACTTAACGTCTTGGGAAAAGAAAAAGGGAATGAATAATTTGGGAAAGAATAAATAATAGGGAAGTGATGGCATTATTACAATAGGATAGGAAAATATTTTTGCAAGTTAGCCTCCAACTTGTTCTAGGCATCGACATCATTTTACATTCTCTGGCAGAGGTCACTGAATAGGGCGCTTACCTCCCCAAAACTCAATCCATCTCCTTGAGAATTCAGTGTCAACAATTTTTTCCAACTCCTTTCCCATGTCCTCAAGCATGTCCATCCTTCTAGTAATCTATGGGTATAGCTCCTTTATCTGGTTCTTGATTGTACCCCTTAGGGCCTCAATAGCTTCTGACTTGTTTTCAACCTTAGCTAGGATTCTATCCCAATCTATTTTGTTCCCTTTGTTCTTTTCTTGAAACTATTTAAGCTCTGCTTCATAGTTGGTGACTAGAATACACACCACTTTATCTCTGTCTACGTAGTTGTCATATGTGGCCTCAGTGGTATGAGCAACAATCTTTACATCAGAAAAGGCTTTGCTGTATTCAGCCATGATTGCTACTACCTTTAATATGTCCTCCTTCTCCAGGCATGCTTCTACTTCTTATGTGGATTCTGAGGCCAGAGGTTACCTCTACATGGTGAGGATGTGTGTTAATTCTTCAAGGCACTCAAGGGAAGATCCATACTTTTTCGCAAGAGGTGTTAAGTCTACATGCTTCAACGTAATGGAATCTGTGATGGATTCTACCTTCTTATGTACTTCATGCACCCTTTCCTTTTCTTCCCTAAGTTCACACTTTAGCTGAGTGCTAATAAACTCCTCCTACTTTAAATCCTTGGCCTTCTCTTCTAGCTCTTCCTCCTTTTCTAGTTCTTCTTCTAGAAATTTTACCCTGTCATTCCATCCAAAGAGCCTAGCTTCAACCTCAAATGAGACCTTGTCGAGCGCGTTGCATAAATTCTCATCTAAAAGCTACTAAGAATTTATCAAGGGGTTTTCTCCTTTTGACTCAGGCATTTTCATTAATTCCCCTTGGCTTACCTTGAACTTTGGCTCATTGATGTGGGACTCAATTATCCAAGAGAGCATCTTCCTCGTCTGAGGGTATGCACCTTCTTCATCAAACAAATTCATTTCCAAGAGTTGATCTATTGGGATTGTGCTTTAGAAGTGCACATGAAGCACCTTGCTGGGATCATTAATCTATCTCATTCCTTGCCTCTTGATCTCCATGCGCTTTCCCTTAGGAACAGTTAATGATAGGCTACTGTGATCTTTCCCTACGCTTTCTTCCTTATCTTCTTCCATCAGTATATAAGTGTTGCGCTCCAACTATTATTCTACCAAGGCTTCAATGATTTTTTTTGCTTCTCTTTTTGTCACCTTGTTTATTTTCTCCTTCATGAGGCTTGGATTTTTCTGATCCTCCATGCCAACCTCTTCACTTCTTCCCATGTTCTGGGTGCCTTCCTCCTCCTAGCTACCCTTGTGCCATAGGAAAAGGAACTCATTTTCTTCATCTCTGCCCTCTTCTTCTAAATCGTGCACGATGAAAATAAGTGGTTCATAGCCTCCTTTAGGTTCATATTCTTCATTGTTATCCCTCTCACCCATGTATTTCTCCAAGCTCTCTGTTTCCTCTGAATTAGCTTCCTCCATCAAATTTTGTTTCTTCCTAACTAGGGATTCTAGTATAGGATATTTTGGTTTCTCTTCCTCCTCCTCCAGTAATTTATCCTCTATGATAACCTTTTCCTATTCTGGCACCTCCTTTTTGATTGGGGACGTCTTCCTGGATTTGTAAGTACTTGTTCTAGCACTTGTTCTTAGGGCACCTATTTCCTGTGTATCTTGGACACTTCGTGCCTTTTTCGCATTTCTTTTTCCTTCTATTTGGGCACGGGATTCTTCCTACCTGGTGGGTCGTCATGTATAGATACTTTACTTTCAAGATAAACACCCTTCTCAAACTTGGGATTTATGTGAAGGTATACTCGTGTTGCGAACCTCCCCGCAATGGGAAGATTCAGGGGTTTCACCATTTGGACTTCATGCGACATGTACTTTTCCACCTACGTGCACTTGTTGGGGTAGACCAACATCCTGTCCATCTCCCTATGGTCCTAGTCCACCTAACTAAGGTCAAACTTTAACTTCTTAGACTCCTTGAATCTATTAACTACCTCCTAGAAATATTGAGCTGTGAAGGCAAATGGGAGCTTGCACCATGGGCTCATGGTTTCATCAATCAACTCAAACCTACTAATAAAAAAGTGTTGGTATACAACAAACTCAAATTATCCTACTATAAGCATAGGCATTTGTTCTGGTATTCTCCACTCTACCTCAAACGCATTTCTTAAATGTGTATACCACTTTTCAAGATGCACCTTATGAATGGGCGTCATGCTATCACATGTCTATTTCTCAAATCTTTTTGCAGGTGAGGGGTTTTCCTCTGCGTACTCCCAAATGAACTTGTCTGCTACATCTAGTACTCCAATCTCTGATAACACAATGGTTAAGAAGACAATACCAAAGATAATCTTGTCTCCTTCCTGTGTGCTAGTGATAATTTCATCTACAATGTATGTGGAAAGATTGTAGATGGTGCCCTCTGATATTCTTCTACAAACATTCAACTAGGAATTATTTACCTACGTCCATATTTCTTTCACGTTGATTTTTGTTACCAAGTGCATGGCCATTCTCATCACTGGGTCTTGGATATCCACGATATCAAATTACCTTTACCCCTTCTTGTACTCTTATGTGGCCACTGGTTCCTTAATTGCTTCCCTGTCGTACAGGTTGTCCTCTAAGATTTCTCACTCACAGATAAGGCCTATGAATCTTGAAATTAGCTGAGGGGTTATGCACATCTTACACTCCGTGAAGTGAAACTGGTCTTCATGTATGCACAAAATTATCCACTGATAGAGGCACTCTAGCTTTCCGAAGTAGGGCAACTCATAGAGTTGTAATAATCCCACCTTCTCTAACTTCACCTTGACTTCATCACTATAAATTGATAACCCATTAGGTGTTCTATGGTTATTCAAGCACACTAACTCCAAAACTACTTCCTTTTGAATCGCATTCATGCGATGATTGTAGTCACTTAGTGTCATTTTTCTTAAGTGGGATTCCCATTCCATCCCAAGAAAAACCCCATCTGGGTACTACATTTCTACATACAATTCCTTGTTGGTACTTGCGGTAATCTCTTGTTGCTTTCCCTTGCCCGTTCCCTTCTTAGGTGTAATTACTAGTTTCTTAGGTGTCATTACTTGGGTTATCACTTCAAATTCTCTTCCTAGCTCTGCTCTTCTATCTTTTCCAAGTTCAAATCTCCAACATGTAAAGAATACTCTTTTTTAATCCGTGCCCTAGTTATCAAAACCTAACTGGAATATCTTTTCACAAGACAACGCTTATCCACAACTCTTCCCATGCCCATGAATTACTTCCCTCCCAGTTTGCAGATCTAAACTAGTCACTCATTGTTAAAATTTTCCATTTTTTTTCTTCGCATGGATCAACTCTGGAAACCCTAGTTTGCAAAATCTCTTCCTCTTCGTATTCAAAAATTAAATAATGAATTTCCCAACCTTTTATTTATAGTTTTTCCTACTTTTAGCATTAAATACCACTTCACCTACAACCATACTTTAACACTTAATGTGGATATTTCAATCAAATCCATTTTTAGCACATTAACTCACATGCCCAACCTTGTGTAGACAATTCTCCAACCTTCTGGCATGCAACCAATCCATCTTGATAAGAGACCCTTGCGTGTGCATAACCAGTGCCAAAGGCACTTCTTTTGTCATTATTTTTTCTCTCACCTACCTTGTGTTGCATTTTTACCTCTTCCTCTCTTGTACGTGGATCCAAAATCTAGCCTTACCCTAACACTAACCATCCTTTTTCACCTTTCCTTACATGCACTTCCATCACAGGGCCATTCAACTGGGATTTCCATCACAATCCTTCCTAGCGCTTCATACCTTGAAATTTCTTCCACCTTACTCTACCCCACACTAAAATGATGTGCGGTCCTCTGAACATTCACAACCTTACAAAAGTAACGAGGTTACCGGTGCCCAAGGTGAAAAACAAAACAACAACGAGAAAGAGAAACACAAGAAAACGAACATACAATAAATGAAATCCTAAACTATCTGGCAATACTGCCTTATTACAAACACCAAGAAGACTTATTTATGGTAGGGCTTCATCCTACTCCCATTGAAGTGTCTTGGAAATTGCGTCCCACCCAACACTTGCAACTAGAACGTGCCTAAATCAAGGATGTACGAGATGATGTAGGGACCCAACCAATCCACCTTCAACTTCCCACGATGGTGCAAAAACTTTTAATCATATAGTAAGACCATCTGCCCAACCTCAAACTTCTTGTTCTTAATGTGATGATCATGCCATGCCTTTTTTTTTTTTTTTTTTTAATTTTATTGCTCCACCTAGCTAATGATCATCTCTAATCCAATTGCATTAACTTGTCAATTCTTTCTTCTAGCGCTTGTTCATCATCTAATCCTCCTACGTGCGTTATACGTAGAGAAGGTAACATCAATTCAACTGTAAGGACAGCCTCCATGCCAAAAACCAATTGAAATGGTGTGTCCTTGTTCAACCTCTTGTAGGTTATTCTCTATTCCCAAAGAATGACTAATACTTTGGCATCCCAATCCTGTCTACCAACATCACATATATTAGTTAATGTGTGGCTAAGTATTTTGTTAAATGCCTCAGCAGTTCCATTTGCTTAAGGGTGATAGGGAGTAGTTTTTTGATGGGCCACCATGAATTCTGATAGTAGAATCCTAACCATTTCATTGAGAAAGTGCGTACCTCTATCACTTTTCAAACTCAATGGGCATCCATACCTGCTGATTATGTTTTCCCATAAAAATATAGCAATGGTAGCCATTGTAAAATCCTTTATAGGTGCTGCCTCTACCCACCTTGTCAAATAATTTGTGCAAGTGAGGATATATTGCAAACCAGTCCTTCACACCGTTGGTGAGATTGGTCTAAAAAAGTTGATAGCCCACTTCTCAAATGGTTCTATGCTGGATATTGGTCGCAATAGCATTTCATCCCTTTTTCCAATTTTTCCAAGGTGATGGCAATGGTCACAGGCCTTGCAAAACTCAATGAAATCTTGATAAATGGTCTCCCACCAAAGCCCTACAAGTAGAATCTTCCACACAGTTTCATTTCCCACATAGTGTCCTCCTGCAATCCCACCATGCACCTCTTCCATAATTACAATGCGCTCATGTTCTAGTACACATCAACTTAGAACCTCATCACAACCCATTTTGTACAGATCTCCACTAATTAGCATGTAGGGTGTGGCACGTATGGCCAACTTCTTCTTCTCCAAGGCCTTCATTCCGATTGGTGCCACACCCATTTTGAGAAATACAGAAATATATTCTAAGTCTAAGGGTACACACCGTAGCCTAAATAGTTTTACATCTGGCATGGTATCCTCAATGCTTTGCAAATTCTCCCCTGAATCAATCTTAGACAAATGATCAAGTCCAGAATTAATTTTTCTTTATTAGACAACCACCGTGAGCTCAAATTCTTAGAACAATAGTACCCACTGATATATGTACCCTTGTAGAACGGGCTCATTCACCAAGTATTTCAATGCCATATGGTCAATGTAAAATATAAAAGGGGTTGCCAACAAATACTATCTGAATTTATGAAGTGTGTAGATCATTGACAATTCCTTGCGCTTATTTGTAGTATAATTCTACTTTGTTGGTGTCAAATTCGTACTTGCAAAGCACAAAGGATGATCAACAATCCCTTCACTAGGATTTGCAAGTACTACTCTAATCACGGCTCCTGAAGCATCCACATGAATATGGAAAGGCTTATCCCAAGAAGGGAATCATAGTATGGGCATGGTGAAAATCCTATCCCTTAAAGTGTTGAATGCCTTTTGTTGTGCCTCTCCCTAATGAAAGACACTTTTATGTATAAGAAATGCTTCTAAGGGTGTCAAGATCTGACATATCCCTTGATGAACTTCCTATAGTACCCCGTATGCCTGAGAAATCCATGCACTATGCTTTGACTATAAGGTTCCCTCAATTCCACAATTACTGCAACTTTTGTGGGATCTACTAGTAGGCTCTTCTTACATATGATGTTTCCCAATAATGTTCCAAATGGGGTAGAAATACACATTTCTTAATGTCGAGGGATATCCTCAACTTCCGACACCTTTCAAATAGCAGCCTTAAGTTATCACAATGGTCCTTTACTAACCCATATATTATCCAATCATCTAGGTAGACTTGAAGAAAGTTATAGATAAAGTCATGGAAAGCTTGCACCATAATGCACGAGAACAAAACAGGTGCATTCTTCAACCCAAAAGGCATGACTATATAGGCAAAAATTCCCCACTCAGTGGTGAAATTTGTCTTCCTCTAGTCCTCCTTTGCAATTCTTACCTAGTGATAGCCCAAGAATCCATCTGTGAAAGAGTAGACCTTGCATCTTGCCAGTCCTAAGATTTCTTCAGTAAATGGGGTTGGGAAATGATCAATGATACATACTACATTAAGGTCCATGTAATCAACACAGATCCTTATCCTTTCTTCCTTCTTGATACTAATCACCATTGGACTTATCCATTCTAACTCTTCAACAAATTCAATGATGCCCGATGCTATCATCTTATCTATTTCTTCTTTGACCCTCACATGTAGGTTAGGATTCATAGAGTATGGTCTTTTCCTAACTGGGAGTGCACCTTCCTTCAGCTTTATCCTCATCTCCCCCAAGGAATGGTGGATGCCTTTAAGCTCATGATACTTGCGCAGGAATAAATCCTCAAACTCAAGTAAAATATCAATGATCTTAGAAACTTCTTTCTTCGAGCAATAGTCTCCAATGATTGCATCTTTAGGCTCTTCTTCTAACCTGATGTTAACCTTATTTGTCTTTAAAGGTTCATGATAGGCATGCACCTATTCATTAGCACTATCTATGACTTTGCGCGTCCCTACAGAGTGGTCAACATCCAATTTCTCTACTTCTTCTCCATCAATAGCATACAACATCTTCCCTTTTTCTTTCTCTATACAAGTGCGCTCAAACTGTATCTCTTTTGTTTCTTCCTCCTCAAAGTGTGCTTCCAGGATAGGTTCTCCTAGAAACTCTTGTATTTTATCTTCCACCATAAAACTATCCCCTGATGTAAGGTGCTTGAAAACCTGCAACTCCTTATGTACTGATGGATTTTTACTTTAGTACTCAAATTTTTGAATGAGTTCAGCCACAAATTCTTACCAATTACCAGTTTGGCGATGCATCTCTGAGTGGATATACTATGCGCGTGTATGACCTTACAAGGTGGATTATAACTTGTGAACCCATAATGAAGGTGGTAATGCTTCTGAATTTCCCATCTAGGTTGTCTCACATGCTTGGATATAGAAGGAATCGATCTCCTCACCATGGTAGTATTTTATAGTTGTGGGTGCGTTGCTTCTACAAAATCTTATGGGGAAAAAAATTCTCACCTCGCGTCATTCCAAGAGGTTCTCCTAATGTGTTTCCCATCAGCATGCAACAGTTATGAGTAGGACATAACTTAACATCCCTCTTTTTTTGCTCTTCTTCTTCCATTGAGCTTCCATCTCCTACAAAAAGACCTCATGGAAAGCTCATCCTACGTGCTTAGGTAGCTCATTTCTCCCTAGGCACTAGACTATACATGCCTTTTTCACCTTAGTTACCAATCCTCTCAAATGCCATCCGATCAACTCATAGGTTCCATGCGCCCAATTATCACATGCTACATTGGTGGTGTCACTTAAGGACTGAGCATCCTCAAACTGGATAACTCCTCATGTGGGATGGATAATCTTAGGATCCTTAATTGAGTGTATGTATATTCTATCAAGGAATTATTCTCCCAATGGATCAATTTAGGGTGCCAACTTCCCATTTGTCAAAGTGATGATTACCCATTAATCCTTATTTTCAAAACTGATATATCCTTATTAAACCTGATGTCAAAATTGTTCTTATAACACCATGGGCACCCAAGTAATGATGGGAAGTTGTTGGCCTCGGTGAGCGCCAAGACCTTAAAGTCCCCAGTAAACTTTGCCCCCTGAATGGTGATATTCACATCTTGTAAGACACTGATGGGCGTTGCCTTTGTCTTTTTTTCCATACACAACACATTTTAAGATGACTGTAATGCAGGTCTCCCCATCAGATGCTATGCATCCAAGGTGAGAAAATTGACCTCCGCACCTATGTTAATGAGGATATTACTAAGGATCCATCCATCCACGACCACATTTAATGTGATCTCCCTATCATAGTCAAGGTTGTGAGGGGGGAGGTTTACATGTAAGACCTTCCTCTCGTACTCTTCTCTGGTGTGTGCTACTTTCTCTCTCAACTATTCTCCTAGTAAGGGAATAATATTCTCTTTCCTTAGAATTTTACATACTCCCTTGACCTCATCTAGGTCATCCTTTTGCACCTCAACATTTCTTCTTTACTCCTCCTCCTGAACTGCTCCTTTAGATACTATATTTTTCCTTGTAAACTCCAAATGACATCCATGGTTCCTTTATATACCTCCTTCTGATGCACGGGGTCTAGGTACTTCCCATGTACCACTTATTCCCTTGAAACTAGGTTCTTCTACCTGGGTATTTCCCTTGCACATGTGAGTTATGCTCTTGTTGTCACTAGCACAGGTTCTAGTCCTGACTCACGCACCAATCTTGGCATCCATTATGAGTTGGCCCTTTTTATGCTCACCATAGCAGTGCCCTTATCTTTCTGGTGCTACTGGATCATATACTCATATATTTCCAGACACTCTTTATACTTGTGCTTCTTCCCGCACCATGAGCAACGTGACAGATCAGGACACTCATGTTTGTAATGCTTTGTAGATCCATAATTATAGCATGTTCCCCACAAGAGCTCACTTCTTCCCCCTCTGTGGTTACCAAGACCATGGAATCCTCCTCAAAAACTTCTTCCGCATGCACCCCCATCTGTACGCTCCTCATAATGGTGGTCATCAACCTTAAAGCTACTAGAAATTCTGGTCTGGTGTACACCATGATCAATGGCCTCATGGATCTGATCAATAATCCTACAATCCTTAGTATCATGGGTTATAGAGGTGCGTATTTTATAGTAGCAAGATACATTCTTCCAAATTGCGCATTGTAGTAAGGGACATCTACTCGCATCATGGCCCCCATGACAAATCTCACAATCTACTACTATGGTGCGTACTATCTTCCAGGGGAAACTATCTTTGGCATGCCCTTCTACTTCACAATATGCACACCACACTCCACTGTGAGTCTCATGAGCTGAGTTTACAGATAATTTTTCCAACTGCTTAGCCATAGTAGTGATTTGAGCTTCTAGGAACGGGATAACCCTAGTGTCAACACTGCCAATAGCTTCAGTGCATAGGGTGGCTTCCAACACCTCACGCGGGTCTATGAAAGTTTTATGGGATAAAGATATTCTAAATGGAGTTATCAACCCTCCAAAAAACCATTGAGCATGATGTGAAGGGTGAATTTCATATAACAATTTTGACATGAGAGTCTTAAACTGCATGTCATACTCCCACACACTCTCTGTCATTCCCTATTGAATCTACCTAAGGGAATTGATGCTCTTCTGCTCAAACTCAGGGATGTGGAACTCTACTAGGAAGGTGTTTTTCAACACATTGTAATCTACCACCATCTGATGGGGGTCATACTTCCTATACCAGTTATTCACGCACCCTTGCAATGTCGTTGTAAACTGACTATCCTTCTGCTCCAGGGTTGTGATCCACTTTGCGTTGCATAGAAACTCACACTTGTGAACATGCTCTGCAACATCTTCAATACCCCTGTAAGCTGGAAAATGTAAAGACATCTCAAAGAAAACTTGTGGAGGTTGTTAAGGCCCCTATCCTCTTGGTCCAGACCCTTGGTTTTTTCCTAAGTTTCTTCCTTCGCCGTATCCACTAGATCCACCAAGTCATGTGCCCCAAGATCCACTAATTCCACCTCTAGATTGACCAGTAGCCAGTAATGGGCCTGAAGCAGTCACGCCTAGGGTCCCTAATGTCCTACTAAACTATGCACCAAACTTCTGTGAGATTGTGCCACTGTCAGATGTGTGTCCCATGCCACTCCCCGACGTGTTACCCACACCTTGTGTACTTTCTCCTTGTCAAAAAATTCCCCAAATTACTGGGATGGTATGTGCAGCCATAGAAGTCCCAAACAATAAATTGCATCTCCTGGGTGTAGATCTATCACTTCCATCGATACCAATTGGGTTATCAACACTCCTTTGATTTGGAAGACCAAGAATCAAGGTTTGGTCACTAAGGGGGTTTAGATGTGCGCCAACAACTCTTATCTCTTTGTGTGATGAACTCTCATCAAAAGATGAAGGGATCTCTCTCTTGTGCTCGCCAAGATGGGATAACACAAACTACTCAAGTTCCACATCCTCCACATGAACCTCAACTCCTCACAATGTCTACCTCCATAAATCCAGCACACTTGCAATATCGTATTGTCTAGTAATTTCCCTTTCACGCACTTCATTGTACTTGATTCATCTCTCCTCCCTTTCTTTCTCCGTCACAATGTCTGCCATCTTCCTCCACTCTAGATTCCATTCCCAACGCATAGAATGGTCTATCCGGCCATCGGAGATGCCTCTAAACTCAAGGTAATAATCAAGATCTTCATTTTTAGAGGGATAACACGTAGAAATGATCCTCTGGGCTCCCTTAGAAACTCAAACTCAGTGACTTCCAGAAAAGAATATGTAGAAATATCATACTCCATAGTGTAGCTAGCCAACACACCTTTCCACCAATGATCCACAACATGATTCCAGATTAGATCTACATCCTAAAGCCTCTAGTATTATTCTTGGGTCCATGTGTGTGATCTACAATACCATATTAATATAGATGTGTATGCCAAGAGCCATTCATACAGCTCTACTAGGAAGAAACAGAAAAAAAATTCATACAACATATGGTAGAGGTTCTCTTCTACCCATCTATGTGCATCAAAATTAGGTCCAGTGCTGAATCTCTGAGCAAATTCTTCCTCCATGATTTTGAACCATGATTCAACACTTTTCAAAGTTAGGCATTCTATCATCATTTATTACACAGATCGTGATGTATGCCATTTCCCACTACAACTTCGAAAAGAGGTCTCAGCAATGGAACCAAGATGTAGTAATTTTTACACCCACCAAGAACAAGGGAACCCCATGTGTGTCAGCCTATCACCCAATGGGCGTTGGGTGCTCACCCGAGGCATGCATGGGTACCGAGTCTCTCTTTTATGTGACTTGAGTGGGAAAACATTATCTATGATCAAAACTTAAAGGAAGTGAGTGGAAATGAGACATGAAATCGTCATAGAGCTTAGAACGGTTTCTATATCAGTGCAGTCATTCCAGACAGAAAATTACTTAACAGATTAAGAACTGAATCAAAATAGAAAGGGAAATGCACAACGATTCAGACTCATTCCATAAACATGCATAAAACATAATCATGAAGATATGTAAATGCACCAGAATCATTACTAATCATATTCATATAAATTGGTAACTTGATTACATTCATTAGATTCATTACAGAGCATTGTAGAAAGGTAGACTGAATTTATGCATCATAACTAGATTCCTATCCTTTAACTCTCAAAATGAAAATTTAAATATCCAAGCCCTTGATACATCCATCTCCTATGTTTTATATACCCAACCCAAACAGAGTTCCTTTGCATCATTTCTGCATAGCTCCGATCTCTCTTCATCTCTCTCTTTCCTTTTGTTGGTGCTTGTATATATAGGCATCCCGAACTACCAACTCATCCTTCTGTGGCCTCAGATCCAGTGCCAAGTTTCTGAATGTGGTCCTCCATGGGTGCATGATCATCTAGGCCCAATCTTTCCACTCCTTGTTATGATGGTCTTCTAGGAGCTTCCATCGCATGGAATATTCCTTCCTAGGCCAACCTGTCGCCAAGATGGCACCTTATCCACCCCACATGCGTATTTGGTCATGCTTTTCTCGTGTCCTACCTAATATGCCAAATATGGCTAAGTCTTGAGACCTTGTCCTACAGGTGCACATCACAGGTTCTACTAAGACCCTCCTGGAACCTTGCCTTGTGTGCCTTCTCCTTGCACGCCCATTTCTTAACTTTAGTCTTGTGTGCTCATGCACCTTTTTGGACTTAGTCAATATTTTAGGGGCCTAACACGTCCAAACACACCCCCTTTGCATATTCCGCAGGGCTGTGGCATGGAACACAACCCCCAACCTCACTACTATGACCTTAACTTATGGCCTCCAACAACCCTACCACAATGAAGCCCCTAAGGCATGTCAACACACAACCACTGCCTATTTGGTACCTTAACAATGCGAAAAAAATAAATTTTGATTCGAATGTGAGTGTGTGTGTGTGTGGGTGGGTGTGTGTGTGTGTACATACACACACACTCAGGTTTGGTTAATACACTTGCCCAAAAGAATACCTCTCTTCTCAAACAATAAATACATAAACAAACTTAACAGCAGAAAAACTTGCAAACTGTACTTGGGCCAGTTGGAAAACAATGGATTTTTAAATCTTGTTAAACAAAATAATAGTGATAAATAAAACTTGCATATCCATTTGGATCGATTTTAGAAAAAGAGGAACATTGAATTTTTGAAACCCTAGAGAAATAATACATTTGTTTGTAAAAAGAAGAAGATTCAAATCGGAAACAAAAAAATAATTGAATGGAAACCTCCTTCTTATGCCCATCCATCATCCTTCTCCTCCCTGCATAACAAAAACAAAAATCTTGGACACCCAAATGAACAAGAAGAGAAAAGTGAGACAAAATATTTTAGGTTAAAAAATTTATCCTTATATCATGATTTTAGGGTTTATCTTATCCTACCATGGGAGATAGCTTAGATCAAGGGTCCTAGATTAATTCAATTTTGACTTAACTTATTAAAGTTGTACTTTTAAATGGGTGTTTAATTAATTGTTTTTTTTTGGGAAAATGAATTAGGTAATGGTTGCAAATTATTTGTGAGGGTAATAGTTAATTAAATCCTTATATAGTTTGGGTGCATTAATTATTTAACTCACTGTTATAACTCAAGTAATAAAATGTAGAGGCATGTGTCCATTTAGGAGATTAAATGGGACCCATGACCATTTTAATCTTTCAACAACCTATAAAAATTTTAAGCCATGTTTAAAACAATCATTTACCTGGTTGAAATTTATTTAATCTTGCTTCATCATTCCAAGTGCAATAGTTTTATTGCTAATGAATATTTTAACCTTGCCTCTATCATGATATAATTATGATCAAAGTTTATAAAAATATTAATTGTAATTTTATCCTAACTCTCGAAAGTTGCATTATGCCAACTCTTCCCCCCATAGCTGAAATTATGGTGTGGTAGCAACGACGTGTTTAGCATTAATTGTCACCTTATTGTTTCACGAATGCAGTTTGGTGTTGCTTCACCATTGCTTAAAATTTGGTAATTTAAACCACCCTTGAAAATTAATATACATTTTTTTAAGAAGATAAAAGGTATTACAATTATTATTTATTTAAATATTTGGATATGGGTTCATAGTTATTTCTCTTATCAATTTTAGAGCTCATGTTGAGTAAGGTGAGACATTCGGTATCAGATATCAATTTCAATGTTAGACACTTTGGGTTATTATTATTAGCTTTTGGTAGCTTAAGTTATTCAAAACCAATTTCTTTAAGTAATTTTCACAAAATTCTAATGTATCATTTTCGTCTTGTGTAGGTTGATGTGGTGTGGTACCAAATGAGGTGAAACAATAACTCAAGGTCGAGAGAATTCACATCCAGAGATTCATAGGTCTGATTTTGGGCCATAGATCTTAGGTTCACTACATAAGATGATGGGAGTCCTCTAGGATTAACTTGCCACATGTACTGAGCAAGTTGCAGAGGCTAGTCAGCATGACAGTGAGACACAACTAGATGAGGGTTTACATTCTTCCACTCACATATAAATTTCTTTATAGCGAGAGAGGATGTGCATCTACTTAGTTCATATTTTAGCATAATGAGAGAGTTTTTGTATCCCCTTAGTTCATATTTAGAGAGTGGCTGATATAATCCATCATGGGTAGGCATCTTCTGGTGCTATCCATGACCTTATTCGACTTCATCTGCTTACATATGGAAGCGTGATTAATGGTTTTGGGGCTAAGTCATGGCTTCTAATTTTAGACATTTGTTTTTGTTTGCATCATTATCATAAAAATTTCAAAGCATGCCTTACCATAAATCTCTTCTGTTACGTAGAAAGCATCTGATGGAGGAACGAGGAGAATAATCTCCATTTGACCAAAGAGAATGTAACCTATGAGTTATTTGAGGAGAATTTCCAGGATTGATATATGTAAGATAATTTCATTGAGAAGAGGATCAATGAGTTTCAGGATCTTTGACAAGGGTCTGATACAGTAGCTAGTACAAGTGTATATTTTTGGATCTTCTATAATATGTAGAATATCTCTTGGATGAGAAGTTACAGGTAAAAAAATTCATTAGGGACCTAAATGCAGACATGGTAGGAGTATTCTAGATTCTATCTCCTTTGACTTTAGATAAGGTGGTGTAGAAGGCCTACCTAGTAGAAAACAACAAGACTAGAGCTCAAGAGACTTAAGGTCGAAACTAGCATAACATGCAACAGTGATTTATCTCATTTCAGGATCACAAATCATGTGGCTTCACTCCACCCTCGAGAGGAGGGTTCGCACTAGTTCATTCAACATCGAAACATCTTCCACACCCAGAATATCTCTCTGAGCATCAGGTTCCTCAATAATAGAGGACTAAGTCATGCCAAGATATTCAAAGATGTAGTGGTTGTCATGGCCACATTTTTGGAAGAGACATGAGGTTGTGTAGTCAGCATCCTAATCCAGCTCATTCATAGTAGTTGACTAGAGTGGGACCCATGATATCATTACACCAAAGCACTAGAGGGACTCATTTGCACAGGGATGCAAGATGTTGTTTCTTTTTTGGGGACCATGATCATTATGCATGATTTTTTCCTCAAAGAACCTCTTTTTCCAAAAGGAGAAAGACACATGTTTCTAAGTAGACCATTAGAAAAGTAGGGTGTGCTCGTCGTATCTACGCCATGATAAAGAACCATTAGAACGAGTACCAGGAAATAGTTATTGAGATTATATGTATGATTAGGGGTACACTTGTTTTTATTTTATTTGATTCAAGAACTTTGGAATCCTTTATATTGCCTTCTTTAGTGGATAGGTGTGGTTTGGTGGCTTCTAGGAAGATAGATAAATTGTAGGTAGAGTTGGCCATTAAGGCTAATATTTTTGTTGCCTCGTATGTGGAGATTTGTATACTTAAATTTGGAGTATTTTATACTACCAAACCTCTATATTTCATCATTGGAATCTTATGAGGTTGTTATGTGTATGGATTGGATTGATTCTCGTTAGGCCAAAGTTGACTGTAGAAAAAATTTCATTGAATGTGTGGATGACGTAGGTAGTTCTACAATTATATCTTGGATTTAGAGACCCGTGTCATTGCATATGATCTCCGTTATGCAACTCAATTGGATCATGTGTAAGGGGTTCAGATGTTTTTAACTACAATCAATGATTGATTTGAGGAGATTCTAATGAGTTCTCCATTAGATGAGCACCATATCTTGAGAGATTTTATAGATGTTTCTCCTAGTGATATCCTAGGTATGCCACTATGTCATGAGGTGGAATTTTCCATTGATCTTGTTCTAGAATCTGCATCCATTTCTCATGCTCCATATAAGATGACTACCCTTAAGATATATAAGCTCAAGATTTAGTTAGAGGTGATATTTTAGAATGGTCTCGTCAAACCTAGTGTGTCTCCTTAGGCCACACTGGTTATTTTTCTGAAGAAGGACACATCCCTTCATTTTTGTGTTAAATCTGGGGAGAATTTTAGTGGTGAATATTCGTAATTTGGTGAATATTCCAAATTTAGAAAATTTGAAAAAGTGAATTTTTCAGAGTACGAAAGTGTACCTTTCTCCGAAATTTTCCGATATAAATTTTTTAGGGGTCAAATTCTCCTACTATTTAAAATTAATCCTATATAAATATAGGTAATTCACCTAGTAGTATACCTTTACTAGTAAGGTACCATCAAAATTCTAAAGATAAGACTACACACTAGTAAAGGTTAGAGACATAGGACATATATGGATTCACGAGAGTAAAGGTTAGTGACACATGAAAACAAAGTCTAGAGATGCATGACACCATCAAAGGAAAGGTCACATGACAGTAAATATTTAGTCGCATAATAACAAATTAGCTGTCATGTGACAAAAAACTTATCTTTTGTGTGACAGGGACTTTGTTGTCACATGACAACAAATTTTTTTCTCATGCAAAAATGTTTTTATTGTCATGCAATAACAAATTTTGTTTCCATACAACAGGGACTTTGATTTCATGCGACATGAAAATTTATATTGGGAAAAAAATTGATTCACAAACCATGGGAAATTTTCTTGTCTCACAAAATTGGTTCTAGGGATATTCGTAAAGGATATTCCACCTCCAATTTCCTAGGGGCCTCTTAAAATGAACCATGTTGACTTCATACAGCTAAACAAGGTAACTGTGAAAAATCATTATCCTCTACCCCGTATTGATTCTTTGTTTGATCAGATGAGGGGAGCTAGAGTACTCTCTAAGATATATTTCAATTCAGGTTATCATCAGCTACAGATCGTAGAGGTGAATATTCATAAGAATTTTTTTTGGACTTGTTATGGGAATTACGAGTTCACATTGGTTCCTTTCAGTATGAGGAATCTTCCTACAATATTTATAAGCCTCATGAATGGGGTATTTAGAAATTTATTGGACATATTTTTCATTGTTCTTCTAGATGATATTTTAATTTATTCTCTCTCAGTAGAGGAGCACCAAGAACACTTGAGACAAGTATTACATGTTTTTGAGGGGGCACTAACTTTTTAAGACTTTTGATCCAAATTAAAGTGCAAACCAGTGGACAACAAAATATCAATGGTGTTTAATTTTTTATGAAAATGCAATCTACAATGAAAGAGCAATAAAAAAACAAATTTTATTGTGAATACAAATTAGAAAACTCCATGAGAGAGATATATGCCCAAAGATCTATCTCTTTATTTGAAAAACAACAAATGTAAAGCTATAAAAAGAATATGAAGGGTTCCATATGGGAACAAAAATGTCATCCTGCATGGAGAATTTTTGTATCCACCTTAGGGGTGGATTAAAAATAATAGAAGTTACAAAAACTAAAGTATTTCTTATTATCACTTATTATTTTATTTATGGTCCCTTGACGAGGCCATATCCATTATATCCTTGATCCGTTTTGCGAATCGGATGATACGTTAGAAAGAAGAGTGAAGAAAGAATTTACATTGTTTCTCTAGTTGATAAATCTCCTACCCAAAAATTTTCTATGCCCAAAAATGCTTTGAAGACCCTAAAAATTTTAAACACAATAGTTGTTAAAAACTCCTAGAAATAGACTCTCAAGACTTTCCCTAAAAATTGGCAAAAATAGAAATTTTAGGACTTCCCAAAAAGAGATCTTTAGAAGCCCTGTTATGGATCAAATTTGGATAATTTTTCCCTCTTTTAGACTAAGATTAAGTATTTAAGGTACATCATCACAAGTGAAGGTATAATAGTATATCGCTTGAAGATATGTTCTATCATTAATTTTCTAGCCTCACCACAATGATTGATGTTAGAATTTTTATCGGGTTAACTGGTTATTATTGTCGATTTGTTTAAATTTCTCTAGGATTTCAAATCCTATTACTTCCCTTCAACGTAAAGGGAATAGTATTTGTTGGTTATAGAAGTGTGAGTAGGATTTTCATCTACTCAAGGAGCAATTGACAGTTGTACCCTTCCTTTTAGTTCTTCATCCTTTGGTTGATTTCATGGTTTGTACAGATGCATCTATAGAGGGAATTGGAGAGGTACTCATGCAAGAGAATTGTGTCATTAATTTTGAGTCTCGCAAGCTTAGAGAATTCAAAATTAACTATCCCACTCATGATATTGAAATTTTAGAAGTAGTGCATGCATTGGTTTGTTGGAGGAAATTTTTATTATGCATGCCATTTGTTTTGAGGATGGACCATTTGATCCTTCAGTATATCTTTATTTAGCCCAACCTCAATACTCAAAAGTGGAGTTGGATGGAGTTAATTTATGAGTACAACATGGACATCTAGTACATCAAGGGGAAGGAAAATATCATCGTTGATACCTTGAGTAGGTGGGGACATGAGATTTATGCTTTGACTTTACGATCAAATCTTAGAGGTATGATAATTCAGAAACTTCTAGGAGAAAATTTTTATGAGGGTGTTAGACAGGTGTTAGGGTCTTATGGGCCCTTAGAGGGAAATTAGGTAGGTTAATAATTGGAGTCAAATGGTCTACTTCAGTTTTAGAGATGCATCTATGTGGATAGGGTGCGTGGTTTGCGTATTTTTTTTCTTTTAGAGGCACATCAATCCCCGTGTATAGCTCATATTGGGGTTAAGAAGATGCATGCAAACTTGAGACAACTATAATTTTGGCATGGGTTGTGCCAAGATATTACAAATTTCATATCCCATTATGTTGAGTGTCAGAGATTGAAGCCCTGGAATTCTCACCCATCATGCATTCTTTACCTGCATGATATTCTGGAGTGGAAGTGGGACGTGGTGTCTATGGATTTTATTGTTCATCTTCCCACTTCATCATTTCATCATGACTCCATCATGGCGATGGTGGATAAGATAACCAAATTTCCACACTTCTTTCCGATGAAGATATCATATAATGTATTTATAATTGCACATGTTTTTTTATGGATGATATAGTGAGGTTGCATGGTATTCCTAGGATGATTAGTTATGTTCATGGCTCTATCTACAATTATGAGTTTTAGACTTCATATCAGTCAACTTTAGGGAATCATATTAATTTAATTTTAGCATACCAACTTTAGATAAATGGGAAGACAGAGGGTGAACTAGGTGTTCGAGGAAATGATTTGGATGTATGTGATGGATCAATAGACGAAGTGGGAGAATTATTTGTATACGGTTGATTTTGCATATAATAACAGTTTTGACATTTCCATTGGCAAGATGCCTTGTCAGGACTTATATGGGAGACCTTGCAGGACATCGTTGACCTGGGACAAATATGATGATAGGATTTTTCTTTCTCCTGCTTATCTTCAAGATATAGAGCATCAAGTTGTTCTCATTACAAATTGTTTCAACTAGGATCATGCATGTCATAATGTGTATGTTGATACAAAGAGGGTAGAGTGTGACTTCCTTATGGGTGACAGGGTATTTCTCAAGGTGCATCCACATAAGAGTCCAATTTTTTTATGGAAAGGGATATAAGCTATCTCCTTTATTTTTTTGGAATTGAAATATTTTTGAGATTATCGGTCCAGTTACCTATCACTTAGCTATGTTTTCATGTCCATCCTGTGCACATGATGTGTTTCATATCTCAGTGTTACAAAAGTATGTTCCTAACATAGCTCATGTTTTGTATTGGTTGTCCTTGTAGGTGGAGGAAAAAAGACAGTGGACTTTGGAGACCAAGTGTATTCTAGATCACAGGAGGCTGGGCCTTCAGGGGTGATACCAAGGCAATGATAGAGTCAAGTGGGAAATATATGACGAGACTCTAACTACTTGGGAGGATGTGACACCAGTACAACCGGATATGCTTATTTCTTTCAATGACTTGTAAGAAGAAGTAAATTCCTAGGGGAGGGGATGTAGTGCCAACCTATTTTTGTATTCTCATTTTGAGCCATTTTTGACTCATTGTATCTAGATCATCTATATTGACAAGATATTTTTACTATGCTTTATTGTTTTGATGTGACATTGTTCACGACATGGTTATTTACTAACACTAGGATGCTAACTAATGTTGACAGGTGGTGAATGGGGCACACGATACCACATGTCATTAATTAGTTATTTATACGAGATGTTATCATGACTTGATTTGAGCACGATCTTGTATTATTATTGACTTCATACTGATGCATGGTCGTAAACCTTCTTACTATGTGACGATTCATTTTTGATGATATACTGCTTAGCTAACACGACTATTTATGGATGATTGATTGTAATACTTACAGATATTATCGTATTTCAATTTATTATGTTGGACAGATATGAGGTTTTCCTTGAGGGTGTAAGTGATAGGTATTTGGTCATGAGATAACGTGGGATTCAGGGAACATATTCCAACTAGCACAAAAGGCCCCACGGGCCAAACCTTTCCTATCCATCGATTATGACCCCTAATTTCATCATGTTTGTACCATGTTGTATGTTGGATTACTTGGGATATGCGATAATTATTCTATCCTTCTATCATTGTGATATATGTTTATCTTGTATAGTTCTATGTTTTGAATTCTAATCCTCCTTGGTTTAATGTTACCTAGTGTTTCTTATCACCCTTTTGTGGCTTTTGGAATATTTTGTGTCTTGGGATGTTTTGCATGGGATTAGGAGTGATTAGGACACCTAATAATGGATTAGGTGAGCCTAATTACCCCTCCTAAATGCCACATTTTTCTCAAACTCGGATTTGGCAAAATTGTGCCATTTAGGAAGGGTAAATGGCAAGCAAATGACCTCATTTGCTTTGAAAAGAGGCCATAGTACCCATCCCTATGGGTGGGCGAGCTATTTTCAATGCAAATGAATCCCATTATCTCATATTTCCTCTTCCCATACATTTCAAATTTATGAACTTTGATCCTTAGGAATGTTTTGGGAATTTGAAAATCCTCATGAGTGTTTGGAGTCTATTTTTCTTTTCCCTTCTTTTAAATTTGATGTAAATTTGGAATATGTTGATTGGATGAAGTTTTAGTGGAGGGTGACACTTGTCACCCTCCTATTAGTTGAATTTAGTGGCATCCTTCTCTTCTCAATCCCTCATGTCCATAGTTAGGGGGTTCTTTTGGCTTGGAAATTTTGGGAAAGCTCAGAAAACACTTGGATTCTTGGTGAGCATTTGGATTGGAATTGTGCTTGAGTTTTAAAGGTAAGATCTTGCAAACCTTGTTGTTCTTATTTGATTTGTAGTTTGAAATTGTGTATATGATTTGAATTTGCAAATGAAATAACTTGATTGCTTTTGCTTGATATTTTTACTCCATCCATATTTGAGGGGCATGGATTTTGAAGATGGATGGAAAGAGGGAGAAATTCCTCCTTGTCACTTTCTATGCTTGTTTTGACAAGATTGAAAACATATTTTATTTTGGTTACCCTCCTACCTTTGGCTTATATGTAGGGATTGATTTCCATTTGGTTTGGAAATCCATCCCTGCCCTCAATGAAGGAAACTTGGAGTTTGAAAAGCATTCTTGGGGGAGGAAATATATGGATAAGTAGAGTAATTTGAAGTGATAAGTGGTGTTGTTTTGGAAGGAGAGATAAGGTGAAAAATTGTTGTTTAAATGAAGTCAATTGATTACTTAAACTTGGGATTTTCTATCCTCTCTTCCCTTGTATGACGCATGGAGCTTCTTGGATTTTTTTGACTTGGTTAAAAGTTTTGTTTGTTATTTTAAAACCAAGTATGAAATGTGTTAGAATATATTTTCTCCTATGTGTTGTTTATAATGTGTTTCCTATTTCCTATGCGCTTGAGGGGAGGGTAGCTTGTTGTCTTAGATCCCTTGGTGGCATGTGATGATGCCAAATCATTGGGTGGTCGACTAGGATCACTCTTGTGATTTTTTGAATATTTTAATCATGGTGTTGGATGGAGTTGTTTAAAGTTAAAGGTTAAAAATTTATTCTTGTTAAAAGAGTTCATATTTTTGGCAAAAAATTGCCATGTTGTCTCCACTTTAAGGGGAGGGCTTGTAAACTTGCATTATTAATTATTGTTCCTTATTGTTATTCTAAGTTTAAATAAGCTAAATTGCTTCCAAAATATGATCTATTTCAGAATTGAAATGCTATTGAAAATTTCCATTAAAGGACTTCTTGTTGTTGAAAATATAACTAGTTACTGTTATTAATTTTGGAAACTCACTCCTTGTTTCATGGATTAGAAATGTTGATTTAAATATTTTTTTCCTCTTGAAGAAGCTTCTTGGAAATGAAATATTTCAATCTATTAAGTGAAGGAAAAATTGTAAGGTTATGAGATAAAAATATGAACATCAAACTATTATTTTTTCTCCTTTTTGAAATAAGAAAACTATGTACTTTATATTTTCCTTAATAGAATTTTGAATTAATGGTTTTTCTTGTTTAAATTTCCATATTATTTGTTGTTTACTTTGTTCAAATGAGAAATAAAATGGTAGTAATACAAGTTTTTTTTTTGTTGTTTTGTTGAATGAAAAGGATTGTTGTTTTAATTACAAAATCTGTAGTATTTTTATCTTCTAACTTGAAGCAAAAGTTTGCTTAAGTTAGTCATTATTTATGATTTGGAAATCTAAAACTTCCACGTTGTCTCTTAGTAGGAATAACTACATATATACACATGTTTGCATGAAATAAAACAACCATTTTATTGAAAATCCTTCTTATATATACATACATACATACATACATACATACATTATATATATATATATATATATATATATATATATATATATATATATATATATATATATATATATATATATATATATATATATATATCAAAACAATATAAGTAATATAATTAATTGCAAGTTATTGGGGAAAAATGAACAAATTAAACATATCTTGATCATGACTAAACCTATGGTAAGGTTTTATTATATGTGTGGGGGGAGGGTGGCATTAAATATATCTTGATCAGGAACAAATTAATGGTCTTTATGTTGAGTGAGGCGCGGCATAACGACCATTAAATTTTCTCATTGGGTCCCAACGCATGTGATTATACTATTCTTTTCATAGTATATAAATGTATGTGGTTAGGGAAAATGCCTCATTTTACAAATTAGTTGTGTTGAATGTGGGAGGTTACCAAAAGAGATTTAATAATAAAGGTTTGGATCTGCAATTATTAGTGGGAATATCAGGCTACAAATTATTTACTATTGTTTCTATTTTGTCAAACATATTTCCCTCAATGTTATTATTAGCATATCTCTACTACACCCCCTATGTTTGTATTCAAATTAATTTCATGACCGTACACCTAGATTTCCATGCCATGAAATTATAACCCCTAGGAGAAATTTCTAGTATAACGCTAGAGCTATCTTTATTGTTGATCCAACAATTAGATTCCATACAGGTAAAAACTATATTTTTGAAGGAAAAATATTAAAGGCTTCTGTGACCACCATAGAAATTATACTCTTTCTAAGTGAAACCTAAATTTATAGACCATGCATAATTGAACATGTGTTGACCACGGTGGTGCCCACTATAACTCATAACATTCCATCAGCCATGTTGGTATCCTAGGCGAAGAGGCTATCTCAAGATAGAAGGGGAGTAGGTGGATGTGTTAACATAGACTCCTCATGCACCACCTGTACATAGGAAATCCTACATATATCTTAAACCCTCAATATTATTCCCTCACCCATGATTTCATCTAGTTTATCTCGTACTTACTCTAGGATTCAAGGTTTTGATTAGATTTTTCCATGCCTTACTTATGTTAGTAGTGCCACCACATTGATTCCTCAAAGTATCATTTCCTAGAATTTTCAAAACAAGCTCAATCAGATCTCATATACATGCATCATCCTCCTACACCAATGACACAAGCTTCACTTAGGTAGTGGAAAAAAAGTAATTTTGAAGCTCCATACAATCTTGAGGTGTCTTAAACAAAAACTAAACTTATTTTAATTTTTCCCTAACCTACCAAATAAACAGTTTGTATCACTCCAATGGGTGTCCCACTCATAAAAAATGATCCCATTTGTATATTTAAACTATAGTGCAGTGTGTCTAGTAGTAAAATAATGTCTATCGACATAATTAATAAATAACCTCATATTATTATTAAATTTTTCATTTCAATTATGACTAGCAATTGCACTAGGAAGTGCAATGATCATTCAAATATGGGAATACAAATGAGATGTGAGGTGAAATTGATGGCTATCATATTTTTTCATCAAACATGTTTCATTTTCTAAATTAAAATATTCATAACTATATCTCTATCAGGGTTTTTTTAGTGGCGAATATTTGTAATATGGCGAATATTCCATTTTTGAAAAATTTGAAAAGGCCAATTTTTTGGCACAGGTCAGTGACCTGTTCACCTAAAAATTATAGTTTAATCTTTTTTAGGGGTCGAATTTGCCTACCCTTGAAAATATCCCCTATATAATCCTAGATTATTCGCCAGGTAGAACACTACTAACTCGCTCATACCACTTGGGGGCATATCTATTATCAAATATAGTAAATGCGCGATAGAAGGGCGAAGGCTATAGATGTGCAACAGAGAGTTTGTTGACGCGTGAAAAGGAGATTTTGTTGACGCGCGATAGGAGGTCGGAGACTGCAGACAACCGACAAAGACTCAATAAGTTTATTTTAAAATATAAATAGTATGTGAATTGGCCCATACAAATGACTTGTTAACTGAAACTTTAGGTGAATTGGGCGACAGCCGACTACTGAAAATTCACCATTTCCAATTTCCAAAATCCCTAATATTCGCGAGTTTATGAAAAATTTGCCACTAAAATTTTCCTTGAATTAAATTGGTATGTTTATCTATTTAGTGAATATTGTTATTTCTTGAATAGTTGTGGTTGAAACCACTCACACAATTGGGATGATTTGTTGTAAGAGCATTTGTAGCTCTCCTCTTTTCTAGGAGAGAAAACTCTATAAATTTGTATGTTCCCAAATAGAGAAAAATTAATCTGAATTATTACTGTGAATTTGTAATCTGGTCCAACACTTTCATTTGGTATCGTAGCCAAGCGAGTGTAAAAATTTTATAAGCATGAAGATTTGAAATTATTTTAGAGGTGATTCGGTTATCCCATTACCTCGGCTAATGGAAGATATTTTTAAATATATGTTAATTGTTCAATATATGCATAACATAGTTTGAAATAGTTGTAGTTTCAATAATTTATGATCTTTTGATATACAATTGGAACAACCATTAACATGAACAGAGGATCCGTCATCTAAGGTGTAGGGCTATTAAATCTCACATTTGACGCCAACACATTATTCAAATCTGGTGTTGGAAATATAATTATATTAATTTGACAAGATCTATCGATATATACCGCAAAACGAGACTTCTATCTTCAATAGTTTGATTATCAACAATTATTTATCGTCATACATATCAGAAATATCTACTTCAGAATTGTAATTTCTTTCCATCCACATTCCACGTGCAAAGAGTTAATTACATTTCTTGGTTTTGCAACCCTTTACCAGATCTGAATCACTATCTTTGGATTTGTATGTCTCTTTTACCATTACTTTATTCTTGTGTAAATGATAGTTCATTATAAATTATTAGTGGTCATGTTTTAGACCTTACGTTAATATAGTGTATTGTGTTTGTATGTCATTAGTCGGTGTGGTCATTTATGTTGAAGGAACTATGTCAATATTATTATCAAAATGTCAATGGTCTATTGATCTGTCAAGATAAAGTCATATCTAAAATCACTTGTTGTCTTTGTCAATGTAATACTATATTTATTAATTAGTGTCATTCTAAATGGTTATTCAAAACCATAGAATATTTGTTTAGTATTGTTTGTGTTAAAAAGGTGGAAAATTTAAGTTATTGTAAAAGTCTAAAAACTTCTTTACGAATATATTTTTGATGCAATCCGATGTCCAAGATAAATTAATGAGCCTCAAAATATATATTTTTTATTTAGTAGCTTCACATCGGAGGATGGAGGCATCGCAGATTGGAGGTCGATTAATGACCTCTCATCAGTTACCAATGTCATGGCCACAAAGATGGTTTGGTGACATTGTTTTTAGGAATTTCTTATATTATTCCCCGGAGTAAGATGCTGATGAGAGCTTATGAGAGTACTGCACATCTTGATGTGGTTGTTGATAACCCACTTGTGAAACCATCATCTTTTATTTTGTGGTAAACCACTTGTAAAACCACCACTTTTGGTTATTAGTAAAACATTTGCAAAACCATCATCTTTTGGTTTGTTGTAAACCACTTGTAAAACCACGACTTTTGGTTTTTGGTTAACCATATGTAAAACCATCACTTGGGTTTATGATTGTCTTGTGAAAATCACAAAATCATGAAAGTATGTGCAGATACGATATTGAGGTTTTCCCCACGTTCGTACTAAGAGGGAATGTTATGAAATGATTATTACTATGAACATTAATTATATGTGTGGAATTATATTATCCGGATGGTAATATAATATTGTAATAATTAAATAGGTATGTTTATATATTTGGTAAATATTATTATTGCCTTAATAGTGGCGGTTGAAACCACTCACATAATTAGGATGATTTTTTGAAAGAGCATTTGTAGATCTCCTATTTTATAGGAGAGAAAATTGTATAAATTTATATGTTCCTGGATAGAGAAAAATTAATCTGAATTATTATTTTGATTATGCAAATCGTTTCCAACACTTTCATAAACAAAGGATAAAATAGAATATAGATAATCTCTTGTAAAGGTGAGGATTTGTGTTTACTTTAGAAAATACTAATATGTATTTATAACATGTACACACACATATGTGAAAATTTAAAATTATATATACATATATGTGTGTCTACACACACACACACACACACACCCCCCTTGTAATTCACTATCACTTAACATGTCTCGTATAATTTCCTACTGAATAAGAATAGCACGTGCATAGTAAGTCTCATAAAGCTAATTAATGACACATGTTATAAGTTGAAATCAATGACATGAGAAGTCTTTAGCTCTCAGTTAGGATGAATGGGATAGTAGTAGTGGAAATGGGGAGAAGAAAGAAGGGATGAGTAGTAAAAAGGTAGATGAAGATAAAGTTAAAAGTAAGGGGAAAAAATCCCATCCCATTGTGAAGAATAAAAAAACCACCCCTTTTAAGTAAAAGGAGTGGGCCAAATATGTAGAAGTCTTCATCACTCAAGAGAAATAGAAACAAAAGGAATTTGTTTCTACTATTGTTAAGAAAAAAATCCTTTTTCTAGAAGAGAGAAGTGGGATCCTGAAGTGGAGGACTGAGTAAAAGAACTAGGAGTTCTCTCAAAAAGGAGGAAAGCAAGAGGTCGGATTTCACTTCCATAGTGGATCCCTTGGTTAGCTATACGTACTCAGAGAAGTCCCAACAACGATACCTACTCCCATCTTATTATATGTTTCTTAGATTCCATTTTTCTTGACTTTGTGTGAAATTAGGCATCCTTATGTAATTGTGGCTAACGTGTTACTAAAGTTTTTCAGAATTTAATTGTTTCCTATGCTGTTGTAGTCTTTTTTTTCTAGTACTTTCTTTTCAATCCATCAAATTCCTATTGGTTATAGGAACCATTAAAACATGATTGTTTACCCTATCTAATAAAAAATTATGACAAAACTATGTCATAAAATAGGTTAGAATATGAATTTTAGAAAATTATAATCATGAATATAGGAAATTATATAAAACTAAGGTAATCGACCAATCAAAATTGTCACATGATTATCCATTTTCAAGGGGACCAAAATCTACTTTTAGCCAAATGGTAAATATTATCCTCTTAAGTTACCCTTGTATTCCACTTATTCCACACTTCCCACTATGAGCACGCCTCCTCCTTCCATATTTACCACTCATGGTGAAAGCAATGGTTGTAAATTGTAAATGACTTTGTAGAATTTTTTTCTACAAAATAGCATAATAGAGAAGAATAAAGTAGACCAATCAGAGGATTATTTTTTTAAAGGATATTCTCTCAAATCCCACAAGGCATGTCGTTTGTAAATTGGGTAGGGCTAGATCCCATACTAGAAATCCAAATTCCTATAGAATCCCTATTTTCCCAACCAGAAATTCCTTCAACGTTTCTTCCAGCTATTACTACTACCAAGACTCCAACAATAAATTTTGCATCTAAAACGATTTCCCAAGACCCTTCTACCAAAAATTATCCTTTAATTTCAATGACTCATGAAGAGTGGATGAATAAGTAAATTTATTTGAACATGAAAATGTTGTCATGCTCAATGTGTAGCATGAAAAATTGAAAAAAAATCCGTGAAAACTAAGCCCACACTAAAAAATCCTTGAACCAAGTAATGCAAAATTGCCCTCCCGCCAATTGTTGACTGTGTAAACCCCATCATGGCCAAGAGGGATATGCTAACTTGAATTTTTAAGTTTGTTTCATGTGCAGGTAAGCTGGTGTGAATTAATTAATGGATTCATTTTGATCCCCTTTGATGGAACTACTCTTGGGGGCCCAAAAAGGCCAATTTTCAGGGTTTTTGCACTTGGTAAGAACCCCTAGGGATGAAAAAAGAAGAGATAATGCATCCAAGAATTATGTGAAATAGTTATGACCATCAGATTTATTTTAGGAAATATATGTAAGGGAAAATAAGTTTAGGAATAAGCTATGCAGCACCAAACTACTTATAGCAAGCTCCAGGGAAATGAAAGTAGTAAAAAAGATAGTGGGATTGTTCTGATTGTTGTGGGAGCCTTAGGATATTTTGTAAAGTTACAAATACTCATTGGAAAGATAAGAATTCCTAATTCACATTGTAAAAGGTTTCATGAGATTCTATTGTCTAAATTTTGAGATATTGACTTGGTAGTGTTGATGAAGTTCCCCGATACCGGTAGCGATTTAAATGAGCATTCTAGGATTTCTACATATATTTAAGGCCTGATTCAAACCCTAATGTGACCTATGAAATTCCCTCTTAAATTTCAATGTGTTGGTTGTAATTTTCACTGTCATACTTTTTGGCGGAAGTCACTTTCATCGATGAACAAGATTAAGTAGAATAAAAGGGGGGTGAATTTCAAATTTCAGGAAGAATTGGCTACTAAAAATTATGATAATTATCTCAACATACCTTTTGGAGTCAAAATGATATATTTTTTTCCTAAGAAACTCTCAAGGAAGCTCCTGAGACAAAAAAATCGGTCTCTAGTGTCTATTTATGGCAATTGTTGGTGAAGGTAAGGTTTCTAAATGTGTCTATGACACATTTTCGCACCTTAGATGAAATTTTACACATTTTCAATAGGTTAAAATGTGCATGCAAGGGGAGAGGAGGATTTTTAAATACTTTTGTCACTTAAATAGCCTTTTGGGTGGTTAGGTGAGTGTTTTTAACTCACAAGTCAAAATGGCCATCTCTCCATGTTGAGGATGACCCATGGTGCACCTCGGAGTACTTGTTGCACCTTTGTATCTTGTGAAAAATTTCATGATGTGTAAAAAATTGTTCCTCTAAGGGAGAAGTAGGTTTTAGTCACTTAAGTGACATCTTCAGGTGTTAGATGCATGTTATCCAAACACACTTTCTAACCACCCCCTCTCCATGATGAATCTCACACTTGCAACCATATTTCACACCGGTTGCACCTTTTCACGTGGTTCAAAATTTAATCAGGTGCAAAAAATTGTGCTATCATGTAAGCCTTCTTTGTCTCGACACTCACAACGTCAAACTTGTTCCCTAGGGCATGTTTTCTACTCACCCATCTCATCACACTTTCCCCCTCCTCATGTTGGATACCCCCATGGAGAATTTTATCCATGCTTATGCACATTTTCACCTCATTTACACTTACTAAATGTGGTAAGGGACATGATGGGATCCTTGACCAATTTAGGAACCCTAAACCACTCTTAACCTGGGTTAAGAATAAAGTGCAACAAGTGAGTCAAAGGGTGGGTTTCCTTAACTTTGGTTAATATTTGAATCTTACTTAGATATTTTGGATCCCATTTTTCAATCTCTTTTCTCTCCATTTTTTTGTAACCTAGTCATGTCAAAATTACATAATGAAAACCCCATGCCATGAATACACTTATGATCATACCTCACAAACACCTACTTCGATCTTCACAAGATTCAAATTGAAGCTTCCCTAAATAAATACCTTTGAAATGAATATTTGAATGACATAATTAATTCCCTCGTCCATTTTTTACAGTCATTTGAAACTTTCATCCTGAAAAACTTCCACCTCAGATATCCGGAGTTATAGCAAGCCGAATGAGCTAAAAATAGGAGCACGAGATCCTAAAAAAAATAGCTTTCCAATGAGTACTTTCTTCCACCATGAAAATAACAAGAGTTGGAGTTATGAAGGATTTTTTTTCAGCATTCCTTAATGTTATATGAAGAAAACGTAGACCTGAAAGTTCACCTTTTTTTGTGAAGCTCTAGAATAGATAAACCCCTGAAAAATCATAACAAAGCATCCCGGTGAGATGTATAATTTTTAGAGACCCTTTTTGGCCCGATCCAACACCAAGTGGCCAATGTATATTTTTTGTAAGTCCCATTCAAATAACTTACTCATAGTATTAGGTCTGAAGGATGACTAGATTTAAAACACTAAGTTCATTCCCCATGAGGAAAAGTCCTCAAAAGTGACAATTCGGTGAAATTGCTAAAACTAGTCACCCCAAAAGAACTTACTAAAAAATAGTCAGTGTTCTAAAAAGGTTCAAAATGGTCATGGTTGTTCATCCTCCATTCATAAATAATTTCTTTCTTTTTAGAGGAAAAACATATGTTTTCAAATGATAGATGATGGGATTTTATCTCAAGCAAGAGAAGAACCTTCTCAATTCCCAATTTTGGTCACAGTGGAGAATTCTAGTCTATGTGGCTTCTCACTTCACCAAATGGGTTGATCAAAGGATTGAAGCATATTCCTTAAAATATCTCACCTTCACTCATCACATGATAAGAGTGATATTCACCCCATCTCATGGATTGTTCCATTTCCCTAATGCCCTGGATCCTTTTCTTGAATTGTGTAGGCATTGGTCTCAAGTTTCATCAAAAAATTGGAATTTTGAGATGTATTGAAACATTTCAAAAGACTTGTTTAAGTGAGAGAAATATTCACTCATCATCTTCAATTTTCCTCATCCCCTTATAATGGCCAACAAGTCAAGGCATGAGCTTACAATGTGCAATGTTTCAAAGTTGGGAAAGTGCTCATCACTCCTCTTCTCGATGTGTTCAAGCAATACTGCAAAGGTTCATCATTTCAATATCTTTAAAGAGAGAAGATTATTCAAAGGTCTTCATCAGAGATCTTCATCAGTACAACACAATGGAAGCTCATCATGGATCAATTTGTCACCTTCAACATCATCAGAGCTAATCCACATCAATGGTAGAGGTATCCTCATCCATACTTTGGAGCATATATTTCATCTCCCCTATTTATAGTAAAAAAATCATGCAATTACTATTAAAATTATACCACCAATTGTGTTTTTTTATATATGGATCTTGTGTGATAAAAGTATTCACTAATCATTCATCCCCTAGTCTTATCATTAGTTTAGTCAGTCATTTTCATTAAGTGTCTAACACAATCGTCATTTTTTTACACAGTCCTGGTCATCTCTCAAGGAGTCTTAGTTGTCATTAATTACTTAGTTGTCATCTCTAGTATTTGATTAGGGCACCTAAGGTTGGATTAGTGTGCCCATGGTTTCCTTGGTCCTTATGTTTAGGCACCCTGGTCTTGGTTGCACTTGGGTCTCAGTTAGATTTTTGAGGTTGGTCTTTATGGTTTTCCCTCCCATTCCCCTAGGTACTAGTCAACATGTTGGGTCATTAGTGTGGAAGTTTGAGTAAGATATTCCTATATAAACACAACATACTCACTATCATATGGATGAGATATATTTTACTAAGGGATGTCTATCTACTAAGGAAAGGGACTACATTTGGGCATCATTACATCACACTCACCACATAGGAAAGGGAAGTCTATTCTATTCCATCTACGATTTTGCATTTTATCGAGCTATTTCCTCATATCTCTGTGTCATTAGCACTAGGACACCCTAGACACATCATTGCACACAAAATCACACAAAACTACATTAGGTTTAGAATGTAGTACAACGCTTAGTTAGAAGTCCATCATTGTGGCTGCTAAGGAGAGTCTAATCCCTTCATATGAATATTTATTTTTAGGGTTTTGATGCTTTGTATGGGGTTTTGTAGGTGAATCTTCATTGGAGGTTTGTGACGTCATTAGTGAGGCTAGTACGACATCCACATGAAAAAGGAAAATAATTTCAAAGATCTAGCGATATTCCCAGATTTAGGTTCTGAGTTGTTCTATAGACCAAGGCACTCACAAGTGCCCTAATCCTCCTCCAGGCACCCTAGTCTGGATGATTCTCCATCTGTTTCAATTTCCTGAGGTGTGCTATCATACTCTTCTCCATCCGCTCATCATCTTATTCAGTCTCGGATCACAATGAGGTGAGTCACATTCATGTTAGTACCTTTTCCCTCCTGTTTCAATTATTTCATTTCATTTAAATATCAAATAAAAATAGTTATCATTTATAATTTAGTTTACATTATTTATTTCATTGTTGTTCCTAGTTTAGATTAACTTCTAAAATTAATATTTTAGTAAATAATTTTGGTGAACTTATAGTTTAGATTATTTTGACCTAGGATCCACTTCAAACCCTAATGGCTAAGGATGGTTCATTTTCTTCTTCACCCATTATGTATCCTTTTTGTGTCAACCGTATTTATGATGAGATTGACATTGCTAAGCTCACGAATCTCTATAGTAGTACTACTACCGCACCTACTATTCAAAAACAACTTTTAGATGGTCAACAATATGTGCCTACTCATTTTGAATATTCTTCCCTTGGAATTAGTATTTTTGAGGATCGGGTAAACTTCACTCGTTGTACACCTTTCTATAAGGCTACTAGTGATCCTCCTTCTGATATTTCTACGGAAATTTTAGATGATTCTCTTATCTATTACTTGCTTAGTATTAACAATCACTGCATGTTCATACTGATTCTTCTTCTAGTTAGGACACTGTTATATTTCCATCTCATGATTCTTCTACTTCTGATATTTTTTCTCATCATTCCTCACATACTATTCCTCATACACCTTCATATTATGTTGATGATATTATTGATAACATTCTTAGTTATATTCTCATCTCTGAGTCTATATCTAATGAAACAGTTGATAGCCATGATTATTCTACTTTTTATACTACCAAGTGTGAATCCCCATCACCACCTTCTCTTGAGGTTGCATCCAACATAGTGCATGATTCGTCTCCATCTGTTGATTCTTCTTCTACCATTTCATCTCCTCTTATTACATCATCTATGCCTATTAGTCCATCTTCTCCTATATATGTGTCCCCATCGGTCACTTCACCTCCTAGGAATGTTTATGATGCTACTCCTACCATTTCTATGGGTATTTCATCTATATCATCTACTATAGATTCTTCGGAACCTACTTCTAATATGCTCTTAGCATTGGAATATCCTTTATCATCTCTTGATATTCCTATGATCACTCAAAATGGAAAGTTACAACCGCTCAACACATTATTTCCATCTTCCATTATTCCTTCATAAGATATTATGTCTCTCATGCATGTCATAGGTCAATTACAATCTTAGGTTTAGACTGTCAATCTAGAAAGTAGGGCTTACTATGCTTCTATTGACAATAACTCATTACATGGTAACCCTATTCCCAAGAAGATTCATAAATCTGCATTTCCTAAGGACTTTATCATGCCTTCATTCACATGTTGTTATGGTACTAATTACCCTCATGCTCATCTTCTACACTCATCTTACATTTTGGTCCATTAGCACTTTTTATGGCATGGAAGATGCTTTCCTCCTTCGTTTTATCATCAACAATGGCCCTAGAATTACTTATTACTACTTTCCTACTTTACATTAGGGATCATCAGAATCTATCAAGGATTATATCTTATGGTTTAATGCTTGTATGCATAAGCTAGTATTCCAACCCATTGATCTATAGAAGCAATTAATTTTTTGTCATGGTCTAATTCCTGCACTTAAAAAAATATTGTAATATGATACATGTGAGTCATTCATTCTTCTATGTTACAAATTTATCGACCTAGAAAAATATATTCTCTTGATACATTTCATAGATCCTCAACGCATCTCCATTGATGATGGATCATCCATTTCTCCTCCATTGACATCAGTTGAGCGTCCTACAAGATCTCGACCCTTTCCTAGCAATAAATATCAACCCACTACATAAAAAAAACATACTTATTCTCCTCTTCCATGACAAGCTACTTCTCCTTCCATTCCATCTATGTTGTGTGAGCCAATACACTTCTCCCATCATGCTAGACCTCATGATGTGTTGCTTACCTTAAATGAAAAGCATTTCATTTGCTTACCATCTAACCAACATCATCCACAACATCGATTACAACATCATCGTGATCAACCTTATTGTAATTATCATTGCATCAACCATAGGGATAATGATTTTCTTTCCCTTCACAATAAATTACTAAAATTGGAGGATAAGGGCATCATCTCCTTTGGATCTCACTTGCATGAGAAATACATCTCTCCTCTACCTTGTCAGTGATTTTCTCCTACAATTGATTCATCTTCCCCATCTCATGCTCAATTCATTTGTCATCAACCACCATAGTTTTTCACTCATGTGTTCTTTCCACCACATCCATACACCATTGCATCATCACATCCACCGCATCATGCTATTACTTCAAATTTGCCTTCATGGCCCTCTGCATTCATATATCCCACTGCTACTCCATATGATATCTAGTTTGGTTCACATGCTTCCACCACTTGACGTTGTCTTGGTCTCTAATAGGTGATTACTATCACCTTGCCCCTGATGATGCACTTGTGTTCTTAGAGTTATTACATGACAATTAAGGATTTTTCTATATGAACCTTTCATCATGTGCTTCGTCCATTCTTATAGTGCACTCAATAATTTCTTGATGACGCACTCTTGTTTTCCCTGATTCATTCTTGACTACTAAGGGGTCGTAATTAAATGAATATAATCATCCATATGCTAGTGGTAATCGCTATTTCCCCCCATTCATCACACTAACACACTATGATTAAATTACATTATCAAAAAAACACACATCACGACATCTTAGTTCGAAAATCATACAGTATCTATTTTACTATCATCATTACACCAACTATACATTACACAATCTATTTGATAAATATGCATTTCACATAGCTCATCAATTCACTTACACATTTTATCTATCATCATACACATTATACATTTTTTTATTCATACCAACATCATAGTGTGAATATACATCAACTAACATGAACAATATTCAACACATTACGTACATTACGAAAATAACCATCGAATCATACATCATCAATCATATTACAACATTCATACAAAACAAAACAAACACATCATATACTAATAAAATCTAGCAATATATATATATATATATATATATATATATATATATATATATATATATATATATATATATATATCAAGTGTTACCATCATTACACAAATTTTTTCATCACCAGGGGGAAACTCCCCTCCATCATACACAATAATATAAATCAAATCTCATCATCACTATCACTCTCAGGTACTGTGAGATCCCTAGAAATCAATGCCTCACCATTAACCCTATGTCATTGATTGTGACCTTAATACCTCTCCACTTGTCTCCACAATAGAATATCCTTCATAGAATTCTATGTAAACTACCACTATAAATCCACATATCTTGCGCTAGAGGACCACCACCTTCTGCCTCTCTAGATACTTGAGTCTTCTCACATGCCTCGTCCCTCTCACTTAGCAACACAATGCGCATCGTTGCTGCTACGACCACAAGCTCAAAAAAATGGGCATGCTCACCCACAATATCATCAATGCACTCTAGTATCCCTCCACCCATGTGTACATTGGTAGGAACATTCTGCATTAGTGTGTGGATTGAGGTGTCCACTATTAAAGAACAATATACATCCCCTAAAAAATAAATAGAACAACACATTAGATAACCATTGTTATCACATAGGAAAACAACAAAACACATAACATAGATATACATAGATACTCACGCTCCACTATAGCTGCTGCCATATTGTCATGGGCATATGCTTCCCCCTCTCCTCCTCCTCCCTGTGGTAATCCTATTGTGTCTGAAAAATATGGAAATAAGAATACCCATCAATGTGCCACTCACTAGGCACCATACTCCTCTGTACACCCCACATTATCATAATCTATCATATCTATTGTCACATTTACCTCATTTGAACCAAGAGGTACTAGCTTCTCTCCCATAGGCCCTGATCTATCTTCGACCCTCCTAGGTACTCTAATAGCTCTCAACCATATATATGCCTCTAGTTTCATGTCTTGAGCCATGTCGAAATGGTGTGAAACTCTCTCTACCTGAAATATCTCAGCTACACCTGGGAATCAATCCTCCAACCACATAGTCCTACGAATATACTACAACTATAGAACATCTTCTGACCATCCTCCATAATCACGGTATGGTATCCATATAACTGCTTCAAACCCCATCCTATCTACCAAGGCCCTATAAGTATTAATGTCCATCTTACGCCTACATACATTAATCCACCTCTTCACAAATATCTCTCTCCTAGCCCACTCTTCTTGTGGACCTCCAACTAGCCTCAACATGGCTATATACTCATATGACCATACATGAAATAGCATATTAGCTCCTATCCCACCTTCATGCTCATCATGAGTAAACTAGTATAGATCTCTGTATAGGTGGGCTAACACTCACCATGCCCACGTGTATACAGTGCTCTCCTCCTCTATATGCTGACATATATCGTACATCTTATAAAATATGCCTACACATCCTCCCTCAAGTGCAATAGATGAATCAATAACCATGACAATAAACTTCTACAAATGTGGAACCCCAGACCTTAGGATAACATCTAAACTGATATGGGCCGCAGCGAGTGCTTGAGTCCCCAAAAATATCATCTAGTAGCTCACATATGTGTCTCTATATCATCCAATGGAATAAACTATACTCTCTCTCCAATAAGTGGCAAGCACAATATGTGGTACACATCCTCCAAAGTAACTATCATTTCACCTGTAGGAAACAAAAATGTGAAAATATACACGCATCACCTTTCACATAGTTCAGTCAACATAGGCTTATTGAAGGGAACATCCCCCATATGTGCTATGTGCCACAGGATGACATGGTCCATAACATCCAAATCATCATCTGATAAACCTATCCCAAGTAAAGTACTCATATGACGACCCCTACGGAACTCCCTCAAAAAATGATAACCAAAAAATGTTAGATCACTATATAAACCAAAAAATACACACTCATCACATTAATATACATTAAAAATCACATTTACACCATTTTAGGCCACATAAACACTTTCTATACTAGGGCACCTAGATGTAGGACTGCAGCACCCAAGATCAGTTAACTAGTGCTCGGATTTGGGCACTCCTGTCCCAGGGGTCACTAGCACCCTCACCGCTCTTGTCCATGTCTTAAACGCTGAGAAAATAAAAAATATCAAATTGACAAAAATCAAATAGAAATGACTACTACACCATACATTTTTCAAAAAAATATCACACTTACCAATTCTGATATCGTATGTGATGCTACAGCAGTCACCACCATCTCAAATTGGCTAGGACATGTTATTCTCACTTGCAACATCCTTACTTACTCAAAGCTCACTATCATGTTCATGAAATAGACAAATGAAGTGACTAATCACTTTTTCATCTCCCTATTTATAGTTACTTTTCATCACTCACTTTATTATGGTCATTATTTCGAGCTTATTCTCACCACTAATACACACCACACAATTTTCGTCACATCTTGATTATTTTTACTCTGATTTACACCCTGTTTATGGCGTTATTTTCTAAACTCCACCTCCTATCGTACCATACACATGATACATGTGTTACATTTATCCTCAACATATTTTTCACCCAATCTATACACATTTTGGAATTTTCTATCACATTCTATCTATTTTCATGCTTACTTTTGGCTTAGCGTTTTTTCCTATCATGAATTCCCCTTTCATCGAAAGGGTGGAATACTAATGGGGTCATATTAAAATGCCCCATATATCACAATTATTTCAATTAACACTATCAAATCATAATTTATAAACATTTACTAATCAACCATACGACATTTCACCATTAATTCCCCATAATGACCTAAATTTGAGGCAACCAACATACATTTCCTCTATGCGACATTTCATCACTTCCCCCTAATGACCTAACTTGGGGGAAACAAGAACTAAAATTTTTCCATATGATTATTCACCAATTTCTATCTAATTCCCCCTAATGACCTAACCTAGGGAAAATAGCATAACACCTCTCTACAAGTAACCAATCAATCAATCAATGGATTCAAATATCTAACAACCAAAATAATATCAATCAATCACCTTAATACAAGAAATTAGCCTCCCATATGACCTAACCTGAGACTTACATGCATTGTTTTCCCAGATAACCTAACTTGGGAATATATTATACATTTCATGTTTTCCTCCATATGACTTAACTTGGAAGCTGTCATACATTTCATATTTTTTTCCAGATGAACTAACTTAGAAGCCATCATAAATTTTTGTGTTTACTTGAAGATGACCTAAATTAAAATAAATCACATTGCAGTGACACTTTTGGAGTGGGAGAAAGAGTGCCTTTCTTATACCACTCATATATGGGTCAACTGTTTGATCAAAATTATTTGGATCCAAAAACCACAAATGTTAGATCTGAGTTTGTTTGGAGTGGCTAGATCTTGAGGATATAGTTAGAGGATGGAGAATAACATACCTTTCTCTATACAATATTCCTCTTGTGCTAGGACACCGAAATCATCTAGTTGATTATTCATGTATGCACAACTGAGTTGGGAACTGATCACTCTCTACCTCATTCCATTGTCATCATACAACATTTAAAATCATTAATCATTAAACATTACAATCATCACTCACGTTTAGTACACTTCATTACGATATTACATTTTTCACTACATCGCATGGATCAACACACTGATCCATGGTTCAGAATGATATATGGTTCATTCTCCACACTCTTCTGCTTGAACTGAATGTTCTAATATAACATGGGCTTATATGGACTTCTTTTAGGTAAGAATCTCTATCTAATTTATGTTAGTTCAAGATTTCTCCTCACCAAAATAAAGTGGGGGAAAATGTAGTCACAAAATACTACACTTTATGTTACAATTATACTGCTAAGTATGTTGTTTTATATATGGATATCGTGTAAGAAAATTATTCACTAATGGCTCATCACCTAGTCTTACCGTCAAATTAGTAAATCATTGTCATTGAGTGTTTTTCATAGTTTTTAGTTTATTACATAGTTATGATAATCTCTCAGGGAGTCTCAGCTTTCGTTAATTAATTAGTTGTCATCTCTAGTCTTTGACTAGGGCACCTAGGGCTGGATTAGGGCACCCATTGGTGCCAAAATCTTTATTTTTAGTACCCTAGTCCCGGTTGCACTTTGGTCTCATTTAGAGTTTCGATGTCAGTCTTTATGGTTTTCCCTCCAATTCCCCTAGGTACTAGTTGACATGTTGGGTCATTAGTGTCAAAATTTGAGCAAGATATCCCTATATAAACATAACATACTCACTATATTATGGGCAGACTATCTACTACTAAGGGCTAGTTATCTACTAAGGCAAGAGACTACATTTGGGCATCATTGCATCACACCCACTGTATAGGAAAGGGAATTCTATTCTATTTCATCCTCTATTTTTAATTTTATGTAGTTATTTCCCCCTGTCTCTACATTAATGGTGTTAGGGCACCCTAGGCACATCATTCCACACACAATCACACAAAACTACATTGGGATTGAAATATAGTTCATCGCTTAGTTGTAAGTCCACCATTGTGGTCACTAAGGATAGTCTGGCCTTTTCATATGCATCTTTATTTTTTAGGGGTTTGATTCTTTGTATGGGGTTCTGCAAGAGAATATTCATTGCAAGTTTACATCGTCATTAGCAAGGCTAGTGCAACATCCATACAACAAAAGGAAAACAATTGATAAGATCTAGTAACATTCCTAGATTCAAGTTTTGAGTTATTTTGTAGACCAAGGTGCCCATAGTATAGACCAAGGCACCTACAGGTTACCTAATCCTCCTCTAGGTGCCCCGGCCTAGCTGAATCTTCATCTCTTATAATTTCTTGAGGTGTGTTATCATAATCTACTCTATTTTCTCATCATCTTGTTCAGTATTGGATCACAACGTGGTAATTCACTTTCAGGTTAGTATATTTTCCCTCCTATTTCAATTATTTCATTTCATTTAAATATCAAATAAAATTAGTTATCATTTATACTTCAGTTTACATGAATTATTTCATTTTTGTTCCTAGTTTAGATTAACTTTTAAAATTCATATTTTTGTTCATCATTATTTCTCCTCTTATTCCCTCCTTATAATTCCTCATTGTACATGATCATTATGTTTTGTCCTACTAATTCAAATGATAATGAAATATTTTTAAGATGTAAAATTACCTCTTTAAATTGTAAGAGGGGTACTTAATTTTTTCTTTCCTAGGATAATGAAAATTCATGTGGGGGTACAGGAAGAGTTGAATTGTAAATCTATAAAAGGAGATGATATCCTCATTGTAAGGGGATGGTTAATTATTATTTACTAGCTCACATTGTATTTTGAGGAACAAGTGCCTTCATTTCCTCTATTCTCTTATCTATTGTTATTCTATCTCCATCTCAACTTGTACTCCGTGAGCATTGTAAATTGTGCAACATGATGCAATAAAAATTTGTGTTTCTTGTTTATTGTTCCTCTTTCTATGCGAATAGTTTCTAATGATTAATGTAAGGGAAATATTCTTATTTTAATGTAATAAACTCAAATATGCTATTTTTTGGTTAAAATCCCCTTCTTATTTCCCTCTCCTATCTCTGTCACGTAGAATTTTTCCTCCCTTGTGTTCCACGCAAGAAATTTCCATAGGTTTAGTGAATTATTAATGTGTGATCCCCCATCTATGGGCCACCCAAAAAAAATAGTTTAGTTTATAATTTTTCCTTTCTTTCAATAAATGGATCTGCCCCACTCAAGTAGAGTGACCTAATTCTAGAGCGTTGGTGAAATCCCATATTTTTCCCTCACGGAAAATTATTTTTTCCTACAATTTTTGGCACCCATCATTGGAAATATTTAACATATCTACACCCAATATTGATTCCACAAAATTCATAAAAAAATATTCCAAAAACTAAAAAAATTATAATTTGGAATGTGTAAAATCCCACAAAAAAGAGTTTGTAAAAATCTACCTTGAGTTGAGTCCAATCTTTCCCAAAACTAGCTAAAAGAAGATATATAATATTGGATAGAGTGAGAGGATTTGTTGACCCTTATTGTTAAGCTTTACAAAATTATGAAGAACACATTAGAGATAACACATATTACTTATCTCAAGCTTCATCCCTATTTGATTCATCAAGTGGTACTCTTGGTAATCCCATCTGAAATCCAAGTTATACCCCTCTTGAAAATCCTCTTGATTATCTCATATTTCAACCACCATTGAACATGGAATTCCCTAGTGAAGAAAAAATAGAAGAATAATTTGGAGAATAATTTACAAAATAAGAAGTAGAAGTAAGACCAAAATTAAGAATGGCAGAAGAAATATAAAGGCCTTATCAAATTATGTCATGCAGTAGAAACACATGTCCACTTGACCTCCCTCCACCTATCACTTAATTACCAAGGGGGTCTCATAAGAGTTCCATAAATTAAGAGGTGACAACATGTAGCTCGTGGAGGAACATGTACTAATATTCATCCCAACATGTGGAGTGATAGGAGTAGACCAAAAATATGTTTTGGTAACATTGTCTATAGAATCTCTAAAAGAAAAGGTAGCGGAGTTGTTCTATCTCCGACCATATAGATCTACTACTAATTGGGAATACATCATAAAATATATTTTAAGAAAGGATTAAATCTACTGAATATTTTCAAGACCTCCTAGTTCAATTGGTTCAGATGAAAAAGAAGCCCAATGAGAATATGAGGGACTTTGTATCTTGCTATAACATGTTGCTTAAGAGGATACTTGTCGAGCTTGGTTTTACCTTGGGTTTACTTGATGTCTCAAGGGGGTAACAACATAACTCAACCTTAGTATGGTAGGGTTTATGGGATACCCATGATGTGGATGAACAATGTTTGATATTGTGCTCCATGAAGAAAGTGAACAAGGATTATTTTCCCTATAAGTAAGCCTACATATCAAAGTATTTAAACAAGATAATGTTAGTAAAATAATGGGTTAAGATGTATTGCTAAATCCAATCCCTAGAAGCCCAAAGACTTCCTTCAATGGATATCAACCTACTCAAGAAACAATTAAGTTTTTTATTGATGATAATACTATGATACAATATGATAAAGTTGAAAATGTGTCCAACTGATGTCAATTATTTAGGTGGACATATACATAAAAGAGTAATGAAAAGTTTAGAATTGAAGATCAGATTCTTGATTCATGTACAAGTTATCAAAGAAATTATATCTTACAAAATCAACTTGGACTTCTTCCTTAATACAATAAGACTTGGGTTTAGAACAAAAAATCCTCAGTAAAGACATCTGACACTTCTTCTTGAGTATTATAGATATCGACAAGTGTGTTGTCGATATTAGGGATGATAATAAAACTGTTGGTGTCAAACTCTGATACAGTATGGTAGTCCTCTAGTATGTCAAAACTAGATTCATAGTTATGTTCATATTGTGCAAGATCTTCTTGGAGCCTTTGTGCCTCGTAAGACACATCCCAAAATTCCTCAGTTGGTTCTCAAATACACTAAGTTGATGTAAAAATGGCCTATAGGTGATCAAATGGTATGGCGTGAATTGCACAAAGTTCTAAGTCATGAATCAGCTCATACTACTCCCATTACAAAGGATGACAGACAACATGAAAAGAGTTAATGCTGGAAATAGGGTTATTGTTACTTCCTAAGGCCATCTGAAATCACCATGATGGACAACATGTTAAGAAATGACAAAAATAAAAAATAAAGGTTAGGAAAATTATAAGAAATAGGTAATAAAGTAATATTGGATAGGAATCATCGGCGATCAGACCAATTGCTGGTGATTGCTGCTAATTTTTATAGTATACAAAAACCGAGACAAAAACTTAATTAAATTTTGATTTAAAGAAATCCTCATAGTATATATGACATAAAAAATAAGATACGAATAATGTTACCTATTACTAGTGACCCAAAAAGATAAAAAAATGATTACTTGAGTGAGTGATCAAATGGATAGAAAAGGAACGAAGATGATTTGACGATGACCACAGATAATATGACAATCAAATTGAGGATTTTGGAGCAATATAATGATAATGGGGATTGGAGATTGGTAATTGATCTCTAGAATGCCTAAAGAAGAGAAACATTTATCTATAACACATTAAAATTCCCCCCTAAAATAGGTCTGAAAAAAAACTTATATAGATTGTTGGTGATCAGGAAAATTGGCGGTGATTTCAGGAAATCTTAGTTAGGTGTTTAAAAGGAGTGATTTTCCTTCTATTTCGAGCTTGATTTTGAAGGATTTCAAAGCGGGTTAAGATATGAAGTGGGAGAAACTAGAACTTGGGCCACATTAGTTAGGATGATGATGTGAGTGATTTTAAAATGTTTTTATTTTTAAGTTAGTCCTTACTAGTTAAGTCTAGAGTGGTGGTTAGGGATAAGTTAGGGGTGGTTGAGTGATATTTTTGGAAGTTTAATGAACTATTTAGTTAGTTATAACTAGTGAAGGTGTCCAAGTTAGCATGGTGAGGTGTGAGGTTATTTATCCATCTAATTTAATCAATTAATTAATTAGAATTAGGGATGTGGTGATACATATTTAAATTATTTAATCTAAAGGGGACCAATGGGTGTTTTAATGTCGCAGATTGTCGAAAATGAGTCATTTTTTATCGTAAATGAGCTGTAGATAGTGATAAAGAGGGAGTGTATATTTTTGGTGTCTAAATTTTCCCCTTTTTGTATGGTGATTTTTGGAAAATCATTATAAAAAAATGATAAGAAAGGTTGTGTTACCATGGGTTATTCTACTGTAGTAGAATGCAGTGAACACAAATGTGTTTTGTTTCAAAGATGCCCCATTCGAAGGGGATACAAAGTGGGGTACTAGAGAATAATTTGATAGGGTGGCCAAAAGGCTTGATGCCTGTGGCCATATGAATCTTACTAGGTAAAGTTGACGAATGAGAAAACCAAGTGATGGGGGATAAAGGGCTCATCTCCCATAGACAAATGGAGAAATCCCAATGTTTGACTATGTTTATTTGATCAAATATTTTAAAGGCTAATATATTTTGGAAACATGGCACACTTGTGAAAGGATTAAAAAGATGATATGGTTTCAAGAAATGTGAACAAAAATTCCCAAAATAGACCAATCACGGGTGATTGTAGCAAATCATCAGTGATTAGGTAAATCGTCAGTGATTGCGTCGTGTGAAAAAGGGGTTAAATAATGAAAAGTCATTTTGTTTTTACCATATTTTCAACTATTTAGTGAAAGTGACCTTTTCAGAGTGATTGTGAAAAATGTGTTTTTGAGGTGAAAGAGCATGGAAAAAAAATGGCATCCTCGAGCCTGTGTTAGCTGATGTATGTTTCTACTCCCCTTTGCTTTTTTATTTTGATTTTTTTTTCCACTTTTAATGGATCGATTTCGTATTAGGGAACATGGATGCCCTAATTTTTGTTTAGTAGGGATCTTTGGTGATTTATCCAATTTCTAGTGATTAAGGTGAATCACCGATGATTTACTTGTGAAAAAATAGTTTTGCACTTTTGAAGGGAAATTTTAGATTTTGATAAAAAAAATTGGTTTAAGTATTTGTTTTTGATACATGGTATATGTTTAAATGATAGTATTTTATGTTTATAAGGTTATTTTTTTGTTTTTATTTATTTTTCAAAAATAAACATTGGTGATAGGATTAATGTTGATTTTGTGTGTTTGTGTCTTGCAGGTGGACACATATTTGACTATCTGAGATCATATAAATTTGATTCTAGATGAGGTCTTGGAGGATCTTTCTGATGTGGAATGGAAGCCCTAAGAGGTAGTGGGATTTGGTGGCATGAGGTTTTACATGTGGGTCTACAGATGTAATATTTTGATACTATCATTGTTAGAGAGGTGGAGCCCTTCCACCAATACTTTTTTGCTTCCTACATGTGAGATCATTATTACCCTAGAGGACGTTCATTGGATTATGATATTTTAAGTTGCCTAGGGATAGGTTATTTATTGTATCATAGAGTATGAGAGGGATGACACTATGTAGAGGTTGTATGGAGGAGATATGGAGGATGTGAGGTATTCATCAGGAGCATTTGATTACAAGGCACTATCTGAGGATGGGAGATATGGGTTTCCACCGATGACCATGATGATGTTGGGTATTTCAAGTTTTTCATTTCCTAATTCAGAGGGTGGTTAGTTCCTGTGTATGATGACTGGTGTGGTTATGAAGATGATGGATCACCATAAAGTGTTTGAGTGGCATCCTACTTTGTTGGATTATACATTTAGAGAGTTGTGGGGTTGGAATTCCCACAAGTGATATAGGATTAATGTCTAATTTTTACTACAATGTTGGGCACACGAGCACATTATTATTGCTCATCCATTATGGCTGTCATGTTTCATTAATGTGAGACATATGAGCTTCATGATATGGATTCAAAGTCTTGGTTGGGCCAGGAAGGCTAAGGGTCCTATTTATTACAGGGACTTGATATTAGGGATTCAAGTGGGTGATATGATCTAGATACCATATGTGGATTTTCATGATTGGCCTAAGTTCCCTTAGGACTTTTTTTGTTTACAACAGGACATTTGGATTCAGGGTTGCAAAGTCGGGGAGGATGTGTTTATTACATTTTAACAGGTTCAGGAGGTAGTTTGGCCTTGTTCAGAGTATACCCGAGGATCCAGTTCAGTACAGATGGGAGGATGGGGACATTGAGACTTCACAGGCTATAGTAGTGAGGCCTGAAGTCATTGACGAGTAGTTGGGTACCATGGGTCCTGATGACAATGGGAATATGGTTACAATTATGACCCGGGGGTGACCCTGGATTTTTTTGCATGGTAGTCTTAATAGTTGAGGACTTTCGAGAGGATTACGATGGTAGAGAGGGCTACATAGGAAGTCAATCGAGTGTGTTCTTGGGAGGAAGGATGAGCACAGGAAGTAGAGGATGTGAGAGATGCGGGTGATGGTGTTGTAGCCAAATTTTTTTCAGTAGTGAAGACCATGAAGGTCACAATGGCGATGAGGAGGGATACTACTCGGAGAGAGTGAGATGATCTAGTGGGAGTTTTGGATAGCCTCATCACAGAAAAAGATGGTCTAATAGTTGAGTGTGATAGCGTATATGTGTAGCTTGTACATGTCTCTTATGATAGAGAAAAGTATAAGAGACAAAGGGATACATTAGGGAAGGACTTCGGGATCACAGGGCCTTCTATTTCTGGCACAGAGTTATCAGTAATGGCTCGAAAGAGGGGAGCATATGGCATGATTTTGGTGTCACATTATGAGGTTGTGTGAGTAGAGAGAGATTATTACGTGGACATGATCATTAAGAACTACCCTGATTCCACCTTGTATGTTGATCACGTAGCTTCCCAAGGGGGTGATACAGTAGAGGTGAGGCATAGTGATAGTGCAGTGAGTGTGGGACATCCACCTTAGAGGCTAGATAGAGTGGGTGATGGTGAGAGAGAAGCCACTGGTGTTGCTCATAGTGATCCAAGCACAATAGGAGGCACTCTTGCTCTTAGAGGAGAGGGTGGTTTTAGCTCAATACTAGGAGATGTGGATTTTACCACTTGATTTTCATATGGTTTCATAAGCTCATAAAATCCCATTTTATTTATATGGTGTAATCATGTTGACATTTCTGAGACTTTGATATATATATGTATGTGATGATGATGGTTTTATTAGACTTATACTTATGTATGTAAGCCAACCATGTTATTTTTATTATGCAGACATTTTTGTATAGGACTTTTATATGTGATGATGATTATGATGATCATGATATTGGTTATGATATTGTGTTTTGTTGTGCATTTATTAGATGTTGATAAATGGATTTAGAATTTTTTGATTAAGTGTGTTTTGAAAATGTGTCAAATTTAAATGTTGAATCAAGGAATATAACCGAATTAAATAAAGTAAAAGTGGAAAGAAATCCCCGCTATAGATCTAATATGTATACACAATGGGTTTAAAATAATATTTTGCACTATTATCCTTTCAAGATGTTAAATAATAATTTCAATGGATAGTTCATGCAAATCACAATGGATTTGGGTGAAATGCATTTTTACTATGATAATGGACAAAGGAGGTCTTGCGAGTGTATTTTGTTATGGGGAATAAAGATTCTCCTTTTTAATGGGTTTATAGAGAATTGATGCCCCAAATTTTGTAATATTTTGAAGAAAATTGATCAATGTGAGAAGCTTTCTTATGATGGGAAAGCTGATCAATGCAGGAAGCTTTCCTAGATTCTCTTGATTTTGTTGTGTTTTGAAGGTTGATCAAAGTGGGAAGCATTATATATGAGTAGCCATCCTTTGAGGGTATGGTCTACATTTTTCTTCTTTTTTGAATTTATATTTTGAATAGCCTTCCTTCATGGGTTTGGTCCATGATTTTTACAGGTAGCTATCTTTTGAGAGAGTAGTCTACTTATATTTTTTAAATAGTTGTCTATCGAGGGATCAGTCTATTTTAAGCATCCAATAAGTTTATTTCATTTTTTCAAGCTAAGGACAAAAATCCCTAATAAACCATCTTTGAGGAGGGGATAAATGTGTATGTGACCTACATGCACATTCCCCATGTCATAATAATGATAAATAGGTGTATTGATTTTGAGGAATTTGTGCAAAGAAATTTTTTATTTAATGATTGAAGGATAGGATTTGATCAAAATTGGCGTCTTGATGATCAATCATTTAATAATAGAAAGGTTGTAAGTGTAAAGAAAATAAGGGTTCCACCTTGGATTCCCCATTGAGAGAAGTGAGACAATATCCTCCTGACCTATACTTGTGTGTGATAATGTAGATACCAATCCAATTGGGGGAAAATTTTCCACGTTTACTCCACTCTAATGTAGTAACATTTTGATTTTATTTAAGTACAAGATCACCAATTTAAAATTCATGTTTTATAACATATTTTTATATGCTCTGTTAATATGTTTTAGATAAACCTAATGGTGTTCAAGAGGTACTAGAGACTTTTCATCTAATAATTCTAGTTGTGCTAGATAATCTTGGTGATATTATTCATCAGGTATGAAATACTTTAGAGACACACGAAGTGATGGGATTGGAATTTCGAGGAGTAAAATAGCTTTAGATCCATAAAGGAGTGAATAAGGAATAGTGCTGGTGTGTGTGAGGATGCTAGTTTAATAATCCCATAGGGAAAACATGATTTGGATATGCCAGTTCCTTCCTGCATCATTTACAATTTTCATGAGGATTTTTTTGAGTGTTTTTTTAGAGGCCTCAGTTTTTCCATTTTCTTGAGGATAGTATGGTAAAGAGAAGCTAGGTTTGATGTTGAATGTATCATAGAGATTTTTAACCTCCTTATTTTTTAAGGATTTTTCATTTTCTATGATGAGCTTATGTGGGATGCCAAAATGACAAATGATGTTTTGATATATGAAATTGACAATGGGTCTGTATTTTGTCTAGGTTAAAGGAATTGATTCAACCCATTTATTGAAATATTTGTTGCAGTGATGATTAAGTGATGTTATTGGGATTATTTTGGATTGATTGCACCAATGAGGTCTAAACCCCATTAAGAGAAAGGCCATAAGTCTAGAGAAGGTTGTAATTATTTATTAGGAATGTGAATGAGATCAAAATTTAGTTGGCATTTAACGCACTTATTTATGTACGCACAACTATCCTTAGTAATGCTATGTCAGTAATATCCTATCCATATGATGCGTTTAGTAATGACATTACCACTAAAATGACCTCCACAAATGCTATCATGGACCTCTTCAATGGATTTGGTTGATTCGTGTGTTTAAAGACATCACAATAATATACCATCAAAACTACGTTTGTAAAGGATACCTCCTATGATGACAAAGTGAGTAACACATTGAAGGAATGATCACTTAGTGGAAAGTGACATATCTGATGGAAGTTTGGATTATGTGAGATAATCATATATCTGAGTATACTATAGATCCGATGGATTTTTTTCAATGATGTTGATGGAATGAAACTCATTTTTATGTGAAGGATAATCCAAGAATTTAACAACTACAGACATCTTGGTTTTATCCTTTGAATTTTCTATTTTGAATAGGACGAGGGATCTGAGGGAGGCCATAGTGTTTGTAAACCTATTAGAAGACCGTGGAATGAATTGAATAGTGTAATGATCAAATGCGCCAAGGAGAAAATTGACAACTTTATATTTTTGAAGGACTTAATTTTTGCACTAGTATTCTTCTTTAACTTTACTAATGACAAGATGTGAATCTCCATAGATTTCAAGGATTTGGACACCAAAGAGAATAGAGGTTTGCAAGCCCATGATTAAGGATTTGTATTTTGCCATGTTTTTAGTACACTCAAAATTAATTTTGAATGATAAAAAATGGGAATGTTCCAGGGTGGGATGATAATGACACTGACTCCTCCTCCCACTTGGCATTTAGCACTGTCAAAGAAGAGGATCATTTTGATAGGGATGAAATATGATTCATAGATGTCGACTTCATTGATGTTGTTGATGGATTTGTCAGGGAAGTATTGATGAGGCTGTTGAATATCCAGAAGAGGTGCTTTAGTTAGTTTATTTTTAATTGCTTAACCCTTAATGGATATTTGCAGGATAATTTCAAGAATAAATTTAGTCATGACCATAATCGTCTGGGTTATGCTGTCATTGTGATAAGGTTTTGCATTCATGGATTTAAGTGGATTAAAAATAGTGATGACATATGTTTTGTGATTAAGGAGGCAATGTCAAAGTTTGGACGGAGAGAAATACAACAGACATCACATATTTTTGGCTTCAGTGTAACATGTCTCATATTCACGGAGTGTATGACTAATGTAATATACATCTTATTCGTGACCTTGATTATCAAGCTGAGCAAGCATGGATCCTAGGGAATGTTCTGAAGTGGGTATATATAAATAAAATGGCTCCGCTTTGGAGGTGGAGTAAGCACAGGTGGTGATAAAAAATGTTGTTTGATTTCATTAAAGGTTTTTTGGAAATTAGAACCCCAATGAAATATTATATCCTTATGGAGGAAGTGGTGAAGTGGTGGACAACGAGTCAGAAGATTTGGGATATGACATCTTTAAATGGACTATAAATTAACTTGAAGGTTGCCCAGCTACTTAAGATTAAAAGGTGGAGGCATCTCAATGATTTCTCTAAATTTTTCAGGATCAACTTCAATGCCTCAGATGGATATGATGAATCCTAATAAATTTCCGTAGCAAGAACACCAAAAATAGACTTCTCCAGGATTAAGACAAAGGTAAAATTGGATAAGATGAGGTGAAGATTGATTCAATAACATTCGAGATGGTTTTTACGTTATTTAGAATTTCCTAAGAGGTCATCAACATAGTCCTTAGCAATGTTTGTGGATAAGGCTCACGGAAGATGTATTTCATAGCACATTGATATGTTGCTCCTACATTTTTAAGCCCAAATGGACATGGACACGGTAATAGAAGGTTCCCCAAGGGGTGATGAAAGAGGTTTTATTTCTGATTGTTAAGGGATGATGAGAATTTTTTTATAACTAGTAAAACCATCCATAAGAGAAAGAATTTCATGGCCCCTCATTGAGGTGAACGACTTGATCTATGTTCGAGAGAGGGAAATTATCTTTTGGAAAAGAAAGATTGAGATCCCTAAAATTGGTGTAGATGTGTATCTTGCATGAGGCTTTAGTCATAGGGAGAACTTTGGAAACCCACTGTGGATAATCAATAGGTATGATAAAGTTGGTAGATATAAGGTGTTGCAACTCTTTCTTAATAAGGAGATCTATATGAGGGTGCATTTTGTAGAGTTTTTTTTTCACTGGCTTAACGTTAGACTATTTGAATATTTTGTATACGGAAATGTTGGATTCAATCCCAAGCATATCACTATATAACCATGAAAAGGATTGATGATATTTCATTAAAAAATGTTGTGAAATCATGTAATTCTTGTGGAATTAAGGATTGATAGACCTTAACTATACGGGGATCCTATGGGGTTCCTAGGTTAATGTCAAGGTGGATTCATTGAGAAGAGTTGGTGTTTCAGATGGTAGATAATTTTGAAGGTAGCAGTCTTCATCTCCCATGTGAGAAAGAATATCTTGGTCATCTTGACACTGAAGGATATCTATTGTGGGTGAATCTTGCTCAACCATTTCTAGACAAACAAGTGGTAATGATTTAGTGGAGTGTCTAGATTCATAAATGAGTGGTCCTAAAGATACGAAATTTATAAAAAAAAACAATTGATGGGTAAAATTTCATTTGTATCCATGGGGTCTTTAGGTTTTATTGGACGATGTAGTTCTGGTTCAGTAATTGGCATTAGGGATGTATCTTGTTTAGATGTGGTGGCTTCACATTATTTTAGGAAGTAAAATTTTTATAACCTAACCAATTTTCTCATGAGCTTTAAGGGTTCTTAGGAAAGATAGGTTGGTCATGAATCCCTTTCTCGTAACAAAAGTCCAAAACCCTTCCATGTGCACAATGGGAGATACATGTGGGAAAAGTTTGGATTGTTGAGGGATTTAAAATTTAGGGTAAATGACATGGCATGATGTGGATTAATAGGATGGGATGGTAGATTATTAAGTCCCCCATAAATAATATTTATCTTAAGGTATGCTGGACCATAGGATATAATTTATCCTACATCACGGTCGTACATGGGTTTTTTATTAGGAAGACTGTACGTTTTCGGTGAAGGGATGGAATTGAGCATAAGGACATGATATTCTCCAAGAGTAAGAAATTTATCAACCTCACTGAAAGAGGATTCTTCTGGTAATTTAGAAGAAGGTATTGATGTGCTAGTAAATGCCTAGTTACATGAATCAGATGTACATTTTGGTACAAGGACATCATTTGGGTGATACATCATGTAGCAATCAAAAAATGGATTTGGATCAGTGGGAACAATGTAAGTTTGTCCTTCATGTTTGTATTTGATAAAAATAATGGAGAGTGGATTTGAACACAACACATGGTATGTATCTAAGGGAATCCTAATAACATGTTGTATTAAAACTCTCCTTCTATAATTTATAAGAGTTCTGGTAAATTTTTGACACCAAATTTGAGTGGGTAGGATGATACGGTACCTAATGTGGGTGCAATAGTGTCATTGAAAGATTGCAACAGGACTGATGTTTGAGCAACATGACTATGTTCGGTAACTTTAGTCTAGTCAAATGCGTAAGCAGAATATTTGATATTAATGGCTAGCACCACTATCAATCATGACTCTTTTGATAGAGATGTCATTGATCTAAGCGGTAATGAAAAATGGTAAATCCTGATCTTCTAGTCTAAGAGAAGGAATTTCAAATGGTTCAAATGATATGGAGGTGGATGCTTTAAAATCACCAAAAAAAATTGTGAATGGGACCGATTCATTAGTTAGTATAGTGATGGATTGAAGGGCTTCTATTATGGCTTGTTTATGACTAGGGGACATTTGAAAACGCTCATAAAGTGACATCCAGATAGGATATTGGTGTAATTGTTTGACAACAACTTTTTGTATTGTAGTGGAAGGTGGTGTTGATGTTTGTATAGAAATTTTGGATTTTGATGAACATGTTTTATTAGAATCATCAAGAGCTAAGGAAATGGACACCTTAGGCTTATTAGGTGAAGGGTGATAACTCATGAGGTGGAGGTATAGCGATGAGGGTCTTACCTTTCTTAGAATCAGATGATTCCTTTGTTGTAATCATGTAAGTGAGTGGTGATGTGGATGACATCGAATTGGAAAATTAACGTTTCAATGATGGATTCTTATGGTGAATTCAATGATGATGTTGACATTGTTGTGGGGTTTGAATGAGAAGGAAAGAAGAGAAAACTTCTAGTCTTCTAAAATATCTGATGAAAGGCTCTGCAATATTTTATGGAATGGCCTCATAATCTATGGTAATCACAAAAGGCATTAAATTCATACCAAGAAGGTTTCCATCCATGATGGTACAATGCCTTGGGGGTGGTAATGTGATGAATGAATTTTGTAATAAGTCATCCAGGATGGTGGCTTAATGCCCTTTAGGCCCAGACGTATATGAGAATAGGGCTAGGCCTTCATCTCTCTTGAGGAGAGACGAGAAAGTTGTTTAGTTGTGTGTTTTTTGTTTACTAGTCGTGGAGGCTTTCTAGCTATTATAACAGGTGAAGGAAGGGGATTTTGTATGGGTAACAGCTGGGTAGAATATCAAGGTTGTGTAAGAATATGGAGGGTGAGGGTTTGGTGTGGAAATCCTTTTTGGATTGACAGATGTAGAAGTATGGAATCACTTGTGGGGGGCTTGGTTGAATGGGATTTTCCCCTATCATAATGGGATGATTAACTAGTATGAGAGAGTGGAGGACCATTCAAGGAATTCTACTTTAGGAGGGACATAATAAGGGCCTTTAAAATCTCAAATGATGTCTTGGTTGGAAGGTCGTGTAGTCCTTTGGTCTTGGAATGACATGAGGATTTCCAAAAGTGGTAATTCCCCTCGTAAGAAGATCTGGATGAAAAAAGTGGAGGGCCATGAAAATGAGATGATTCATCATAATAAGGGACCCAATTTTTTTTAATGATACCCTATTTATTAGGCCCCCTTGAAGGATTTGGGTGAGACTAGGTGTATTTTTTCAATAGTTGATGCTAATGAAGGAAGAGGAGGTTTGAATGATGTGATTAGATTTAATTTAAATGATTTACAGGATTTTGGATTATTTATTTTTGTACAAGTTGAAGGATAACTACAATCCCAGGACTCAATTTATGTGGAGGATGGTTGTGCTAAGAATGTTTCAATAGGTACCATAGACATGTTTGCAAACCCAGACGTAGGTACAGGTTTGGTTGTACTAGAGGATGTGGGTATGGATTTAATAGTAGTTTCATCTATTAAGGGCATAGGAATGATTTTAGTAACAAGTGACAGTTCAACAACTTTGAGCTTGTTAAGATCTGGTGTGGATTCTGTGGGTGTTGATTCATTGAGTGATAAGGATACAAGAGGATTTTGAATGTTGGTTTTGATAGAATGAGGTTTCTCATATTTATCAACTTTAGACTTCTTAGCCATTGGCACTAATTCTATGGATTTTGTTTCATTAGGTGATAAGGTTAACTAGGGGATAGGCTCAATTTTTTGTTGTTATATTAACAGTGTGGAAATTATTTTTTTGTGGGATTGATCAGAATTCAAAGGGTGATTTGGAAAAGGTTGTTTAAATATGTCAAGATTCTAATTTGGAGGTGTATTAGGGTTGTCCAAGTGGAGGTCACATTTTTCAATTAAATATTGAATCACATTGCAGAAAGTGTGACACCTTTCAATTTCATGCCCATTGAATCTATGGTATTTGCAATAATAATTATCTCTATACAAAATGGGTTTTGATACTGATATATCAATGGGTCAAATGGGTGGAAGTGATATTATGTTCGAGGCAAGCAATTTGTCAAATACTACACTATACATTTCTTCTATGGGTCTATAGTTGCGTTGTTGATGAATGCGTTCAGGAGCGGGATTTTCTTTTTGAGAATATTTGACCATGACTTCATTAGTGGATGTTTTGGATTTATCTGAGATGGATGTTGTCTTAGATGGGAACTCAAATTTTTGGTTTCTTAAGATGCAACTTTACTCAACCATCCTCTAAAGTTCACAATTATAATTTATGGTCCATGGTAAAATCCTCATTGAATGTTTAGAATGATTGAATATGCAAAGTGGATGAAATATGTTTGGCACTTCCATGATAGAATATTTCATTAACTCTAGTTGTGGTAGGATAAGGGATAACTGATTAGTAACATCCCTCCAAAGGGCAATGAAATCAGTGATGGATTCATCCTCAAATTTTCTAATGGCATATAGGTCATTGATGGTGACCTTGTGAGCTATATTGATGGAAAAGTGGTCTAAGAACAACTATGCAAGTTGGGAAAATGAAAATAGGGAGTTTTGTGGAATGATTTTGTACCAGTCTAAGGTAGGACCAGCAAGGGACATGGGAAAGGTCCTTAGAATTAGATCTTGATCATGAGCTATTATATAGCATGCATGACGAAAGGCACATATGTGTTGTTGGGGATCTTCTTTGCTATAAAAAATTGTAAGTTTAAGAAGTTCCCAATGAGGTGGATATGGTTTATATGGTATTGAAGGATGAATAGTTTCGTTATAAATTTGATCGTAAGAGACTACCTTCTTGGATGAAGATGAAGTAGCTTAGAGATTATATATGCAAACTAAAAGGGCCTAGAGGGGGTCAGTTTTTTTTTTTTTTTTGTGGGGATGAGTCGGGTTGAAACAATGGCTAGCTATGTTGCAGGTATGCTTGGTACTGTTATGGAATATTTTGCTAGTAGGGGGTGTTTAGTTGGGGGATGTTTTGTTGATATAAGGTGTTTTATTGATAAGATTTTTTTGGTTGAGGGATATGGTTTTGTGGAATGCTTTGTTGAGATAATTGAGGTCCATAATGAGGAATATTATGTTATGATACATTTTGTTGATATGTAATTTTTTGTTGAGGAGTGTCCTGATGATCAAGATTTTTCTGTTTTGGGATATTTTGATGGGATGAGAAACCTTGTTGTGAAGCCATAGGCTATGAGGTTTGAATGTACTGCTATTACAATGACATCATTTATATATGTGAGTGGCTGAGAATACATGGGTGTTTGTTGGGATTACATAGAAGAGGTGGAAGAGGATGGTTCATGTTATGAAACACTTTGTTATGAAATACAATATTATGGAATGTTTTTTTGAAGTGTAGACTGTGGCATGTAAATATAAAGTTGTGAAGGTTATGGCATGTATCGTGAAACTCGATGTGTACTAGCGATGACACTAGTATTTACCTATATTTTAGTTGTGGGAATAGACATAGTGATGTTTGGGATAGGAGTAGTAACTAATGTTGGGAAGGCATAACTGTAGAAGGGGTGATAGAACTTAATGGAGGTGTTTGTACCTATGAGGAGGTTGGAGGAGTGGATGAGGAAGCAATGGTACTACTTAGAGGAGTTGTGGATCCTATAGAAGGACTTGGTGAAGATGTGGGTTGCTGAGAAAACATGTTTTGTGTGAAATCGTGTGAATATTATAAACGGGAACTGAGGAAAGACGTCGAGTGCTTCAAGTTGACTGGTGAACAGTTGTTCATTTGGTGTTTCAAAGGGGTTAGTAGAGCTATTAGAGATCTGAGGTTGACTATTGTTTGGTGTTTTAGGATGATTTGAAGTGTATGGATATAATTGCTGGACAAAAGGGTCCCAGTTTTGATCGATGATTTGTGCAATGGTAGATGAAGGGTTTTAAGTGTATGCAACATATTGGGGTGTGAATGGTTACATTTGGACATTTATCACTACCAAATAAACATTGAGAGAAAAGGGATTTGATTCAAGTATTTGTTCAAAAACAGGGTCTCCTTATTGTAAATAAGAGGTTCAGATGTTGTGGGAGAAAATGAATGTTATGATTTTGGTGTATAAGAAATTTTTTCTATGATATTAGTGTGGGGAATGAAACTTTTTTTACCCTATTTCATTATTATGATTGAACCCTTATTCAATCCAAGTTTTTTGGGTGTCAAAAAAGGGGTTGGATATGTTTGTTTGATAAATCAATGCTTGTGGTTGTGGGAGTGGTGTAGTATGAAGTGGGGCTTGTTGTTAAAATAGCAAACTAATTATGAGATGAAAATAAAATAGCACAAGGGAATCTCTAGTGATTGGGCTAATTGTAGGTGATTAATCCAATCACATGTAATTGGCAGTTAGTGAAAACAATAATAATTTATTTGATAAAATGAAAAAAAGGTTACAAGTGTTCCCACCGGGAATGCCAGAATGTCGAGCATAAATTTTACCTTTAGTTTTCTTGATGTTTCAAGGGGTAAAAACCTAACTCAACCTCAGTATGGCAGGGTTTTTAGGATACCCATGATGTGGATTGTGTGATATTGTGCTCCATGAAGAAAATAAACAATGCTCCTTTCCCTACAAGAAATTCTACAAATCAAAGAACTTAAAAAAGATAATAGTAAAATAAGTGGGCAGGTTTTCTGGCAGAAGTTAGTCCACTTAGAATTTTAAAGACTTCCTTTGATGGATATCAACTTTCTCAATAAATAATTAAGTTTTTGGATTATTGATAATAATATTGTATATAGTATGATAAAGTGAAAGTATGACAAACTGGTGTCACTTATTTAGGTGGGCATATACATAAGGGGTTAAGGACAAACTTAGACCCAAAGATAAGATTCTTGATCCATGTAAAAAATTTCAGAGAATTTGAACCCTATAGAATCAAAATAGGCCTTCCTCAGTAAAATAAGACTTGGGTACAGAAAATCAAGACTTCTGTAAAGAAATTAGACACTGCCTCTCATGAGTGTCGTATAGATGGGAAAGTGTGGTGTCAGTACCAGGGATGCTAGTGTGATTATTATTATCAAATTATGATGCAGTACAATATTCTTGTGATATGTATAAACCAACTTCATAGTTATGTTCATATTATGTGAGGTCTTCTTGGAGCCTTCAAGTCTCATAGTATATGTCTAAAAACATTCCTCAGTTGCCTCACAGATACGTTGGGTTGATGAAAAAAATAACTTCAAGATGATTAAAGGGTGTGGACTGAATTGCACAAAGTTTTAAATCATGTAGCATCTCATACTACTCCCAGTAAAGAGGACAGAAGATGACAAGAAAATGACCAATGTCAATAGAATGGTAATTACTATGACCTAAATTCATCTAAAATTACCATGTTGGGCAATAGGTTAGAAAATGATAGAAAAAAACAATAAAGGTTAGACAAATTATAAGAAATAAGTAATAAAGGAATATTAGATAGGAATAATTGGTGATCAAGCCAATCACTGGTGATTTCTATCAATTTTAACAGTCTATATAATTAAAGACAAAAACTTCATTAAACTATTATCTAAAGTAATTCTCAGAGGATATATGATATGATAATTGAAATATGATCAATATTACCTATTATTGTTGACCAAAAATAGACAAAATAAACTAGATTATTTCCTTTTCTGAGTAATAAATTTTGGTTAACAGATGAATGTGGATGATTTGACTATGAAAACAAACAATATGAAGATCAAAACAATAACTTTTAAGAAGCGTAACGATGATGGAGCCTTGTTAATGATGATTGATTCCTGGAATTCCTGAAGAAGAGAAAAAATCTACCTATAACACATGAAAATTCCTCCCCACAAGAAGTATGGTAACAAGTTTATATAGATAGTTGGTGATCAGGAAAATCACCAGCGATCATGGGAAATATTAGTTAGGTGTCCAAAAGGAGTGATTTTACTTCTATTTCCAACTTGATTTTGGAGGATTTCGAAGTGGTTAAGATAAGGGATGAGAGAGACCAGAACTCGAGCCAAGTCAGTTAGGATGAGGATGTGAGTGATTTCAGAAGGTTTTTTTTAATTTTTAAGTTAGTCCTAACTAGTTAAGTGTGGAGAGGTGGTTAGGAATAAGTTATGGGTAATTGAGTGATTTTTTTGGAAGGTTAGTAAACTAGTTAATTAGTTATAACTGGTGAAGGTGTCCAAGTTATCATGGTGAGATGTGAGGGTGAGGTGTGAGTCTATTCATCCAATTAATTAAACTAACTAATTAATTAAATAGACTTAGGGATGTGGCATATTGTTTATTAAATTAATCTAATTAAAAGAGACCAATGGTGGTTTTAATATTGTGGATTTTCTTAAACAGGTCATTTTTTTATCGTAAATGAGCTTGAGATGGGGAGTGTAGAATTTCGGTGTCTAAAATCCATCCCTAAGAAGTTATCACTTCTCGGGACTGACTTTGTTAGGTAACCCACCATCATATCTATTAATCATTTTTCACCTAATTGTCTCTTTATGTGCATGTTATCAAGTTTGTTGCAGAAATATATTTTGTGCATGTATCTCCCATCATTATCATTATCACATATCAGGAGGTATCGTTAAACCCTCCCATAGTTTCAAAGTTTCTTAATTTTCTTATTTCCTTTTCATTAACTTGTAATAGGAGTAGGAAATATCGCCAAACATTATGGAACACCCAATGGCACTCACCCTTTATCTTTAGTGAGTCCTTTCATTATTTCAATTCCACTTTTCTATTTCTTTCTTTCTTTCTACTAACCTCACAGGTGGGAGCTTCACTTGATCACGTGGGTTGGGAATTACTAGCTGAATTGAAAACACATGTGCTCAAAAAAATGGAAAATAGAATTATCTAGGTATTCCTCATTTTTTTCCTGATTTTCTCTTTTTGCATATTCTCCCCCTTATGTGTTTGTTTCCTATCATCAAATATAACACTTCGTTTTGGATCTAAAAATAACACCTTCATACTTGCTTTCTCACCTAGCCCAAGTACGAGGTAATATATGGGAATATTACCAATCAAGGCAATCATTAGAGATTGCTGTCAATTTTAACAGTCTACATAAAAAGGGATAAAAACTTTGTTAAACTATGATATAAGCTATGATAATTCTAATATGATAAATATCACCTATTATTGTTGACCAAAAGAGACAAAAAATAAGATGATTACCTTGCGTGATTGATCGATTCAGTTAGCAAACGAATATGGATGATTTGACAATGAAAACGGACAATATGACAATCAAAACAAACAACTTTGAAGCAGTGTAATGATGATGGAGCCTTTTTGATGATGATTGATTTCTGGAATGCCTGAAGAAGAGAAAAATCTACTTGCAACACATGAAAATTCCTCCCCAAAAGAGGTTTGGAAACAAGTTTATATAGATCATCAGTGATCGAGAAAATCACCAGAAATTGTGGGGAAATATTAGTTAGGTGTCCAAAAAGGAGTGATTTTTACTTCTATTTACAACTCAATTTTGGAGGATTTTGACGTGGTTAAGATAAAGGATGGGGGAGACCTAAAACTTGGGGCCAAGTTAGTTAGGATGAGGATGTGAGTGATTTTAGAAGGTTTTTTTAATTTTTAAGTTAGTCCTAACTAGTTAAGTGTGGAGAGGTGGTTAGGGATAAGTTATGGGTAGTTGAGTGATATTTTTGGAAGGTTAGTAAACTAGTTAATTACTTATAACTAGTGAAGGTTTCTAAGTTAGCATTGTGAGGTGTGAGGGTGAGGTGTGAGGCTATTTATCCAATTAATTAAACTAACTAATTAATTAACTAGACTTAGGGATGGAGCAGAGTGTTTATTAAATTAATCTAATTAAAAGGGGACCAATGGGTGTTTTAATGTTGCAGAGTGTCAAAAATGAGTTATTTTTTATCGTAAATGAGCTTGAGATAGTGATAAAGAGGGAGTGTAGATTTTTGGTGTCTACATTACCCTTCGAAAATTTTCCCTCTGATGAAAATGTAAAAAATTTCTTCATAAATGCTTAATTACTTGAGGTGGGATTCATGCATTGAAGAGTTCAACCAAGAAATTTTTGTCATGCTCAAGAAATTTCCATTCAAGTGTAACATGACCTCAGCTTGTTAATAAAGATCAATAATCCTTCAATGAAGGATAAGGCCCAACATCCAAAAGGTGAGAGAACTTATTCATTATTGAAAAAAATGGCAAATGAATTGAAAATATTGAAGAGGGAGTTTTCTCAAGAAACATCCCATTAAAATCATAAAAGAAATCACATTATAAGAGAAGCCTGAAGGCTTTACTTGAAGGTTGCACATGTCAATGCAATTTGTATAACTCACTAATATGAAGTAATTGAACAATAAAGTGAGTAAAATGATGTCCTGGAGATGAAGATGCATAGAATGATGTACAAATAGAATTTTGTCAATATTCAAGAGGTGAATAAGATGATAAAGAAGATGTATCTGGTTTCTCATGTGTAGTATTTAGCCACTCTTAGTTTCAAAAAGAATTTTCTCCCCCCACTACTATGAAAAATAAGAAGATTGAAGATCCTCATGTGCTGACTCTATGAAATAAAATAATTAGTCAAGGATATCAACTTCCACCATCTACAGAGTCTACAATGGAGAAACTGGACCCCATGGAAAGAAATAGGTCATCTATTCTAATTAAGTCTCCAAATTCTCTCTCTAATTCTAATTTTTTTCCTGAAAGAGATAGTCCTTCAAGAGCTTCTGGAATGCCTACAAAATCAGACTTTTATTCTTAAGCATCTTCTCATTTTAGGTCATCTTCATACACCCTTGTAATATCATAAAACATATTAACAAGTCCAAAGTGAAAATTTATAAATATGAGTATTTGCGGACTCACCCTAAAAAATTTCATAAGCTTGTCCATCATATCAAGGGTAGTGGTTTAAAACCCAATACTGAGACTCCTAGTTCTAAAGGACTACTACCCACTCCACCTACTCCTCCATCATAGAATATTATTTCTATGAGTACATCAAATACTAATAATATTGATCCTTTCTATCTCACCCTTCTCATTGGAGGATACCGATTGAATAATTGTATAATAGATTTAGGTGCTTCTGACAATGTAATGCCCATAAAAGTTTCCAAATCTCTCAAACTTACTTTGACATGGGATAGTAGCTATTTTTACTCCATGGATTCAAAGGAATTACCACTTGTGGGGAAGATCAAGGATGCATAGGTGGCCCTTGTTGAATTGATGAGAAAAAGGTGTCATTGAATATATTTGTAGCAGATATTCTATTATTAATTAGAATGTTTCTAAGTAGAATATTATACTAAGACTTGGGAGGAAAAATATAGATGAATTGGTCTTTCGCAACCATTCTGGTTAAGGTAGATATGGAGAAGTTTCTCCTAGAAAAAAATGTGAGATATATAATACAAAATTCTTGAAATTTAGGAGCTAACATATTTTACCAAGATAGTGGGAATAGGAATTATTTCATAACACACGAAGAGGATGAAATTAGTATCTTGATAAGACCAAATATTGATTTCTAATGGGGTATTTAGTTTGAAGGAGAGTAGATAAAACTTGAGTTGAAAGAGGAAAGCCATAAATTACCAGATGATGCGAGCCATGAAGAAGACACAAAGAATATTGATGAGTTCTAAACTGAAATATCAGCCCAAAATTTTTTTCATGAAGAAGCGTTGTTCTCATTACCATTCAAATATGAATATTATATTGATCATGTCATTCATCAATCATAAAAGAAAAAAATTGATGATCCTTTGAAAGATTTGAAAGAATAATCTGTGTAAGAAATGCTAAGATTTGCAAAAGGAGCATAAGATTCTCAACTCAAACTTAAACTCCTTATGAAAGCCATGGAATTACAAGACATGTATGAATATAATTCTAACTTCACATTTATTTCAAAAAATTTCATGACGAAACAAATCAAAGTGAGAAACCAGATATCTCTCATGAAACAATGGTTAGTGGATGTAATGATGTAAGTGAATTTTTCTCTTTCCTATTTGAAAATGAAGATTCCCTCTATGATGAAGAAGTTGAAACAAAAGTCTTTAAGTCATTTAAAGATAATTCCTCCCATAATGAAGAACAAATGAAATGTAATTAAATTTGAGATAATGGATCAACGTCTATAAATTGTTCCCTTGAATTTCAATATGAAGATTCTTCGAATGAATATGAAGATGAGCTTGTGGAAATTTTGAAGAAAGAATATATGCACGAAATTATACAAATTATAGAAGGTATGGAAGATCCAAAGCTAAGGCTTGAATTTTTTTCCGATGCTATGGTCATACAAGATAGGTATGAGGATATGTTTGATTACTTAGTTGATGCCCGAATATCTCATAATGAAATAGAACAAAAATATGAATTCAAGGCCTCTCATGAAAAATTTGTAAATAAGCATCAATATGGAAAAGAGAGACACTTGGAATATTCAAGAAATCAAATAAAACATCATCCTTGAGGCAGTAGTGAAATGCGAAATGAGAAATAAACAATGTGGATGAATTTAGAAAATAATTTGCAATATGAAATTGATAGAATTTTTGAGTGAAACTCTGAGCATCAAAGGAATCATGTAGGATCACTCCTCCCAAGCATACAATAAATCATGAAAACACCTAGATTTCATAAGTAGTTGAGGAAAGGAGGCTATTTTCTTGAACTAGTCAATGGCTTCGCGGAACATCATCACTCAATGTTACTCATTTAAGGGTAACTTCTAAAGAGAAAAGTGCTTCAGTGAAAGTGGTTTGTCCTCCACATGTACCATACATGAATATATATTTTTTGTTTCCCTTTCCGTTGTGTGTTTCCATTTCCATCATTTTTTTTTTTTCATGTGTTTTGTTCAATAAAGAGGTTTTGTTGTATCTATCTTTGTTATTCAATGACTTTATAGCCCAACAAATAAGGCATTGTTCCTCTTAGTATCTTGATATTATTAGGTTCCTACTTGCTTCATTGTTACTTTATTCAAACCAAAATGAGGCCCCAATTTATATCTAGCTATTTTCATGCTAAATGTCTAGCATGAAAAATTGAAAAACAATGCCATAACAACTAAGCCCACACTCAAAAATTCTTGAACCAGGTAATGTAAACCTGCCCTTCGACCAACTATTGACTTTGTAAACCCCATCATGGCTGAGAGGGATGTGATAAATATATTTTTAAGTGTTTTTAATGTGTGGGTAAGTCGGTAGGAAACAATCCATGGATTCATTTTGATCCACGTTGAAGAAACTTCTCTCGAATCCCCAAAAAGGCTTATTTTCAGGGTTTTTACACATAGTAAGCACCCCCTAGGGATGAAATAAGAAGATGTAATGCATATAAGAATTTATGGATAAATATATTATACCATCATAGGTATTTTAGGAAATATTTGCAATGAGAAACAATTTTAGGAATAAGCTATGCAACACCGGGCTACTTATAGCACGATGTAAGGAAATGAAAGTAGAAAAAAAGTAGCGGTCCTATTTTGAATGTTGTAGGAGCATCATGATATTTTTTGAAGTGAAAAAATACTCAATGGAAATATAATACAGCCTAATTCACTTTACAAAAGGTTTCAGGAGATTTTATTTTCTAGATTTTTAAATATTGGCCCGACAGTACAAATGAAGATCCCCAATCCTAGTGGGGATTGAAATGAGAATTCTATGAGTTATAAAAAGGTTTGAGGCCTAATTAAAATCCCAATTTGACCTACAAATTTCCCTCTTCACTCTAAATGTGATGGTTTTAATTTTCACAATCCTAATTTTTGGCGGTAATCACTTTCATCAATGCACAGGATTGAGTAGAATCAAAAAGTGGGTAAATTTCAAATTTTAGGCAGAATTGGATCTTGATACTTATGATAATTTTTGTATCAAAACTTTTGGATTCAATTTTTTTTTTCCCTATATAACTCTTAAGATAGCTCCCAGGGTGAAAATATCACTCTTAGGTGTCTATTTTTGGTATCTGTTAGTGAAGGCGGGGTTTCCAAATTTCTCTATGGAATATTTTCACATAATGGATGCACCTTTTCACCCTTCCACTTGGTTAAAATTTTTATGAGGTGAAAAAATATTCACCTCCAAGGAGAGAGGATGAGTTTTAAATAATTTTGTCACTTAAATGACCTTTTGGGTAGTTAGGTGAGTGTTTTCAACTCACATGTCAAAATGGACCCCTCTCCATGTTGTGGATGACCCATGACACACCTCGGAAGCCTTGTTGAACCTTTTCACTAGGTGAAAAAGTTAATGAGGTGAAAAATATTGTTCCCCAAAGGGAGAAGTGGTTTTTCCTCATTTAAGTGACATCTTCAAGTGTTGGATGTATATTATCCACTCAATCTTTCCAACCACCCCCTCTCCATGATGAAGCTCACCCTTAGTGTCATATTTCAGATATACTACACCATTGCACATGGTGAAAAATTGCATCAGGTGAAAAATATTTTAAGACCATGTAATCCTTCTCTCTTCTGACACTCACAACTTAAAATGTGTTCCCTAGGGGATGTTTTCCACTCACTTTCATCATCACACATGTCCCCCTCCTTAGGTTGGCTATCCCCATGGATAATTTTATCTATGATGCTGAAAAATTTCACCTCATATCTCCTTACTAAATGTGATAAGGGAAATGAGGATCTCCCAGACATATTTAGCAACCCCTAACCCATTCTCCACCTCGGTTAAGAAGAAGTGAAATAATTGAGTCAAAGGGTGGGTTTTCTTAACTACGGATAATTTAAAAATATTTGAATCTTACTTAGCCATTTTGAAGCCCATTTTTGAATCTATTTTCCCTCCATTTCCTTTGTAACCTGGTTATTTCAAGTTTTCACCATGAAAACCCCATCTCAAGAACACACTTTTTCTCATATCACATAAACCCCTGATTTGATCTTCACAAGATTCAAACCAAAGCTTCCCTACATGAATAAATTTGAAATGAGTGTTTTAATGACATAATTTATTCCCTCATCCATTTTTTATAGTCATCAAAATCTTACATCCATAAATAAATTTCACCTCAGATACCTGGAGTTACAACGAGCCAAATGAGCTAAAAATTAGAGCATGAGATCCTATAAAAATTAGCTTTCCAATGACTACTCTATTGTACCATGAAAATAGGTAGAATCGGAGTTATGGACTATTTATTTTTAGAATATTTAAATTTCATATGAAGAAAAAACATAGCTATAAGTTCACTATTTGTTTCATGAATATCTTGATAAGAGAAACTTCTTAAAATCAGAGCAAAGCATCCCGATGAGAAGTAGAATTTTTGGAGATCTTTCTTGTCCTAATCCGACATCTATGACCAATGTCTATTTTTAGTAAGTCTTGATTCAAGCTAATTTTTAAGTGTTCTAGGTATAAAGGGTGAATTTATTCAAAACACTAAGTTCATTCCCTAGGAGGAAAAGTGCTCAAAAGTGGCAATTTGGTGAAATTTCTAAACTAGTCACCCAGGAAGAACTTACTAAAACTACTAAGTGTCCAAAAAAGGCTCAAAATGGTCATGGTTGTTCATCCTCCATTCCTCAATAATTTATTTCTTTTTAAATAAATAAATCATGTTTGCAAAGGGTAGACAATGGCAATGTGTCTAAAGTAGGAGAAGAACCTTTTTAGTTCCCAATTTTGGTTACAATGGAGCATTCTAGTCTCAGAGTGTTTCTCACTTTGTGGGATGTGTTGATCAAAGTCTTGAAGCATGTTACATAAAATATATCACTTTCACTCATCGTATGATTGCATTTATCTTCATCTCATCTCATGGATGGTTATTGTATGTACCAAAAATTTCATGGTTCTACATTGGCGGAACAATAAAAACCCCTACGATCATAAATTTTGTTTCTAGAGAAAATGATGATGTCCAAGTCCTATTTCCTGATTTAAAACATGCCTATGTGACTTATTATTCTTTACTTCTCAATTCTTTATCTTTACTTGCTATCAAAAACACTTTCCATTATTTTTCCTTATAATTTTTCCTTTTAAGTTGCATAACCATTGTGATGGTTGCGTAACCATTGGTCTTCCCAGAGTAGCGGTTACACAACTACCATGGTAGATGTGTAACCATCGGTCTTTGTAGATAGAAAGTTTTATGCAATTTTATCAAAGACTTACACTCTTATTTTTGTACATGTGTTGCAATACTTTCAGTGCCTTTCTCACACATTTCTAAACCATTTCCCTTTATTTTAATATTTTTGGATACGTATGGAACTCCGCTTCCTTCCTTAATATTCTTATAATTTTGATTACCCCTTCTTAGGATGATCTTGCATTTATTGATTGCCAATTTGGTTGGAATTTTTCCCTATTGTTTTTATATAAAAGCCAAGATTTTTCCTAAAGCATTGGTTGGAGATTATTGATTTTTATTACACTGTTACTCTGTTTAAATCATATTAGAAAGTACAAAAATAACTCATTATTCTCTTTTTTATCTTTTACTTCCATTTGTTACCAGTTTACCTACAACCAGTCTGCTCCAGCATTCTTCTTATTTCTTAATTTTCATCCACAACCAGCACATCTCCCTAGACCAATCTGACTCATTTCTGGAAAATAATTTAAGGGGATAAAGAGAAGAATAAACCATGTTTAGGAATCCTATTAGTTCAATGATAACTAGGTAGGGGATGTTATTTAATTTCATTCAAATATTTTTAATCTAGAATTAAAATTGCTATTAAATCAATAGATTTTTGTAAGGAAGTAGAATTTATAAGTTGTTTATTTCCTATAAGTAGCTTCTGCTGATATTTCTTTCTCAGCTCATCCCTATGGATTTTCCTAAGAAATTATTTAGATAAATTTCTTTTGCACATAATTTTTTTACTTCTTTACTTTAGATTACATGTAGCTTTCATTTTTTCATCAATTATATTTCACATGTAGATGAACAAATCTTCCATTGAAAACTTCCTCCCTACTTATCCTTGTGGATCTGTAAGGGAAAGAAGTTTGAGGAAGATTCTATGTCTATATTTTTTGTTGTATATATTCAAAATTAGTTTTCCATGCAACTTATAGTTTTAACGAGGAAGTCTCAGGGGAAGAAGAAATTACTTTTCAGAAGCCTTATTTCTTTCCATGATTATGAGGTAAAGTAATTAGAGGAAATAGAAAATTCACAACTACAAATTGGAATAAATATTTGTTTAAAGTACATTAATCTTTCTAATCTGTAACATAGGAATGGCTACATACAACTATTCCATATTTATTTTATTTTAGTGTAGAAATAGAATTTTCTTACTTTAGAAGCAATTTCCCTTTTCTGTAGATTTCATTTTGTCTTAATTAATTTAGAGTAGATAAATGTTAATGTTTATTTAGCTAGTTTCTTTCAATCCATTTCTTTTCCAGAAAAATAGATTAGATTTTTTTACTTCATTTTGGATAATTAATCAGGAATGAATTTAGCTAGTTAAAAGATTAAAACACATTTATATTTTATTCAAGATCGATTTACTTTTCTTAATTATTTAAAATTAACCTTTCAACATAGTTTATCAAAAAAACCAAATCAAACAATAGGTAACTTACGTTACTCGTACATATCCTCTAATTCCCCTATGTCCATCTTAGCTCATAGGAACTCACACTACCCGTTCTTAGTCCTTTATTCTCCTATAGATGCATTTCAGTGTTCCATCCATCTCATTTTAGATGTCTCGGCATGACCTCGGGAGGTCACATGCATCTAGGAGTCATGTGTTGATTATCAAGTGTACAAAATTAGTGAACCCTACATGAAGGATTAGTTCCTTCTTACTTCCTTATCTTTCATTTCTACTATCTCACCTTTCCATTTCTTTCCCTATTTCAGTAGGTATTTTATACTTCCCCAAATATTTATGGTAGATATTTTGGTGGGCCATTTTTCTTTGATATATACTACACTAGTTTTCAACCATAATAATCTGCTTCCCTTTCTAGATGGGCTAAAAACTACACAAACAATGTACAAGCCTCCCTTAGATATGTCTCAAACCCCACTAGTCATGTGAGAATAGAGGAGGTTGATTAAAATTTAAACACATAATACATTCAATCCAATTCTAACAACATGAACTTTATGGGTGGAACTATACCTTACACTAGAATCTTGTCAAGACAACACATTAACATGTAATCAATAGAAGGTGACATTTTTACACCAATTGCTAATCCTCTTTTCCAAATAGATCATTCCTTAGATAGGATGAAGATGCATACCTCTGAAATGTTCAAGAATAATTTTTAGACCAAAACCATGAAACTCCTATTTTTAAGGAAAACAAGAATGACAATGTTGAACAATTCATAAGATGGTATCACATGTCCTCCTAGCCAAACCCCACACCGCAGGAACTGAAAAAATGAACTCAATCCTCACCCCATGATGTAATTTCTACTTTACTAGGGAGGATTAGAGAACTAAAAATTTCCTAACCTTCATAACCAACATATTCAATAGGGAAAGACATGGGTTATCCTATCGATATTAAGGAATACACCCCTACCAATGCACAATTGATTCAACATCATGTGCAACAAGGTTATCGAGTCTAATCAAATCTAGGTGATCTTCTCACGGGTTCCAACACAGTAAAGATGGGTCCTCATCTATCTCATACTTGTCCTACATAGGGGATTTCTAGAAATACGCTTTCAAATGTCATTCCTTATAGCAATACAACGTTCCCTATTTTTATGCCCACCAGCACACATCCTAGTTGTGTTTCTCCTTATTTGCATATGTACTCAAAATCCCCTTAGATGGATGTGTATACTTTCCCTACTCATTATACATTATATCAAGGATCTCCATGCATTCCGACCAATTCCTACAATGTAACCTATCCAAATCCTTCTTCTCCACCTCCTCATCAAGGAATTTCAATGGTGGAATCTTTTATAATGGGTTTTTACACTGAGTATTTGAAATAGCCCCTTGATTTCATAATATGGGTTGTCATAATTCCATGACCATTTCCTGATGTTCATAAGTTTAAGGGATAAGGAGACCCAAATTCTCATATCAAAAACTATGCTACTGCTATTAGAGAATTACTTCTTTAGGATGTTGTGGTAACTAAAATATTTTTGAAGACTCTTAAGGGAATTTCGCTAGATTGGTATTATCAGATTCTATAAGATTCTATAAATTCCTTTTAAAACCTTATTTAAAAATTCATTAGAGCATTTGATATGAAAAATTTTCTTAGAATGGCGATTAATTATTTTATGCATATTAGGCAGGAGCAAAATGAATCTGCCACCCATTTCATCCAAAGATGCCACCAATTTCTTTATTACTCTGCAATGACAACTAACATGGAAAAAATACAACTTTGGCATCTCTTCTTTCACTCACTCAATCGAGAGACCAATGAGGAAGTCTAAAAGTTTCCTTTCCATAGTTACAAAGAAGTGTTGAAAGGTATGCTTCAAATTAACCAAAATGCTATCAACAATGGGTGTAAGACTTATGGTCTCAATGGGAAATTGGTTTCCCCTAATAAAAACAATGGAGCCAATAACCAATGGTCTAAGGTCTTGAATAATAATTTTGGTGCTACCAAGGATGGTTTTACTGATCAAGTGAAGAATGTTGGTTTTAGGAACAATGGTAACACTAATAATAGTAATAACAACACAGGCCATCAAAGGATCCCTAATTCTATTTCCTATGTCAACACAGTTAATTTCAATCATCCCCCTCGTCAACATGCTAAAACCCATGGACTGAATGATTACAAAAATTATGGCCAAGGGGAAATTAATTATTGTTATAGCAACAAGTTTCAAAGTTACAACCAGGGTTATAATCAACAACAAAATTCGAATCAAATGCCAACATATTACAATCCTAATATATATTGTGTTTTTCACCATGTTATTAGTCACGAAACTGTATCTTATAGGGATTGCAAAAATTTCATACAAAGACTCTGTGAGAATCAAAGGTAATTATTTGTGGAAATGTTCTTATCCAATCTTGAAATAACCTCACAATCAAGTTATACAAGACCCGTCACACCTCAAAATGTAAACATTGGCATCTTTCGGGACCCATTTCCTAAAAATCATAAATATGTTAAAGTAAATCCTCAAAACATAAATAAGGGTAATAATTTTGGGAATAACGACCATGAGGCATCAACTTCTGACAACCCTCAAGTTTACCCTAACCTCATCCCGAACAACAATACGAAGGTCTTGGGATTAGTTGAGTTAGAGGATGAACTAGAAATTAACACAACAAGTCAGTAAAGGGAGTACATTTCAAAAATTTCTCCCTCTAATTCCCTCTCATAGAATGAAACTCCCATAGTCTCAAAACCTGTAGGATCTTATGATTTGATTTGGGATTTGAACAAGACCAATTCTCACATGTTGTTTCTAGATTTTTTGATGAATTCCCATGTGCATCATTTTGTATTACTAGATGCATATGTTCTTGGTCACCTAATTAATTTTACACCTCTACCTAGGGCTCAAATAAATCATATTGACTTCAACATAAATCCTCCAGGATAGAGTGATAAATATACCAAGTTTGTCTTTGATATAAGAAAAATGCCATCTAACGCTGAAATAGCCCAAAGAGGAGATCCTTCTTTACATTTGTAATCATGGGCCTAAAAAAATTTCATCAAGAGAGCTATAATTGATGATGGGGCTGTTGTAAATGTAGTTCCCTTCTCTTTCTTGCATAAGTTGGGATATGGGGAGACCAAATTTTCCTCTATTAGAAACATGTTGTGAGAGTATGACAGTATTAAAGCTAACTCAATTGGAACTATAGTTCTTCATGTCTTCCTCAAGCCAAAATTATTTTGACATATTTTTACATCATTAACAAGGAAAAAAAGTATAACATGATCCTTAGTAGACCATGGATTCACCGGATGATGAATATTCCTTCAACCTTGTTCTAAGAAGTTATATTTCTCCATTTGGGAAATGTCTTCGTCGCTCAAAGGGATCATAAACCCTTTGATATACGTCTAGATAATCTCAAGAAGAAATAAGGGGTCCATTCAAAATACGAGATCCATGAAAACTAGTTAAAAAAATTAATTCCCCCAAAGTAATTAGTCACAACTAGTGAGAATGTTCTTAGAGTTGAAGTCAATGACCCAAAAACATTCTAAGTGGAAAAAACGAATAAGGGTATATCCATATCTATGGAAACTGTTTCCGTAAAGACTACAACAAATATTGTAAAACTCTTAGAGAGTGAAAAACTGATATTTCTCCCCTTCAAACTACAAGGAATTAGTAATCTCCTTATTTTATCTTCTCTTCATGTTTATGACCTTTTTCTAGACATATATACGATAGAAATAACAGAAGAAGAATGGGATCTCAAAAGAAAAACAATATCTATTAAATCAATCTCTAGGGATTATTCCATTCCTAGCATTAGTCTAGATACAAATGTGTCAGAAATAAAGTTCATCGTGTTTATAAGATATGACCACATAACATGAAAAATGCCAAATGCAATCATTACACCTTACGTAGGGAGAAGAGTTGACCAATTCCATCAAACTTATATGAACATGATACATCAAGAATACAAAAAAAATTACAAATGACTCGTATAAATATATGGTCATACATAAAAGCTAGATATTAAGAATAATATGATAGTAGAAAAGGGTTATAATTTTAAAACCAAGGTAGTAGGCCCTTGTCAAGAAAATGGATACTTCAATAATCCTTCTTATCATTTTTGTACCTAGGGAGGTGATGAGCTCGATATCCATCAACTCACTTCACCTGAAACTTCTTTGTGTATAGTCACTTACATTTCCACATTGTACATTATTGCATTCATACCACCTTGTCATTTTACATTATCATCTTGTGAAATTGTAAACTAGAAATTTGCTTTTCAAGTGAATTTTAAACTTTCAAAAATTGGACAAACTATTAATCATACTTATTCAACATCCATTACACATTGTTGAACTATCCAATCTATCTCATCATTTCAGTTCATGAGACAAAATTTTGACATTGATACTACAAATACTTGTATGCTTAGTCTTCTTCATGGTTACTCTCAATTTGAGTGTTTCTTATCCATAGTTTTCTCTAGAATATTCTTAATGATGAATCTTTCCTTACTAATCTCTCTTTATAAGAGAAACATTCTAAACATTTCACCTGGAATATTTGTTTTCCTATCTCAACCTTTGGTGATGATCCCTTTTATCCTACTGGTTATGTGGGGTTGAGGCTAGGGGAAAATCTTCCATCCTAAAATAAAAACCCAAAGTCAATTAAAATAAATAAATACCCAATAAACACAAATATTCTTTCATTTATAAATGAAATATGACTTCTCGTCCCCACTAACCTTTGATGATGAGCCCATGATTATTAGTGGTAACATGAGGTTAGGAAAGGAGAGAAATTCCCTTACTTGCCTATGTTATTTCCTCAGTGATGAAACCATGCTTCTTACTAATAGCATGAGGAAAGACGTATGGGGTCGTAATAATAAATTGCAAGTTTACAATAAAAATAAACAAATAAAAAATTATTTCTAAATGTTCACAATGAAAATGAGTTATATGTGTATTTTAAGAGAGAATTCATTCCTAAAAACCAGATTTTGTCAATCAATAGGCCATCCATGCAATCTAAGTCTAGTCAAACATTGTAAGAAAAATTCATTCTGAACTAGATTATTTTCTCTTAGATTAGGGTTGGGTTACAAGTTTCTAATTTGGATATTTTTCAAAGTCTTGTCTCTTGAGTCATCATTCACTTTCAAATTCTTCAAGTCATATAACTTGCATATCCTTCTTGAGCTTTTGGTGATGAGCCCTCTACATCCTACTAGTTGATGTGGATTCAAGATTGGAGTGAGTTCATTTTTTCATCATATCACATTCAACACATTTTACCATCATATCACATTCAACACATTTTACCAATCAAATAAAAATGCTAAATACTACTTGAAAAGAAAATTATATAAGTCATAATCTGTCATCATATACATAGTCATGCAAAATCATTTTGCAAACCACATTACATCATCATCCATAACATACATTCTAAAACATAAAAATTTCATAAATTCCATGTCATCAATATTATGGAGATGAGATAAACCATAACATAGTCAAATATTACAAGGAATTCCGAACCAAAAAAATATGTCTATATGTATATATATAATATTAGTATCTCATGTACAATGCTGACATGCTATAGAGTAAGTGTGGTCAAAAATGCTCAATCATGAGCACAGAAGACAAAAAAATAGATATATGTGTCATAATCTACCTCAAAGTTATAAAGCCTTTAGGATTATCCCTCCCTCCTATATTCATGAAAAGTGGCATGGAAAGGGCTCTTACTACAACTCATGTGATGAGAATGGATTGGTGTAGCACGAGAGCCTTTATGTGTAGATCTATGTGAATTTCCATGAGACTTCCCAGGTGAGTGACTAGTAGTGGTAGCTCTACTACATGAGTGTCCTTTACACTGCTTCTCTTTGTCCTCATGAATGGAAATATTAGTCCTCATTCAAATCATCTCCTCTACAGCATGCCAAGCTGGAGAAAACATGTCATTGTGATGACCAACAAGTGCTAGATGTTTGAATTTAGGAAGTAGGCCCCCCTGACTCTTCCCTATAGGGATCACAAAAATGTCTAGTTCACACAACGAATAAGGTATTTCCATCCATATATAGTAGTTATAAAGTGAAAATAAATAATGGTGAGTTAGAAATATTTTTTTTTAAAAAAGAAATCATATTAGCTTACTAACATCTAGTCTAAGATGTAAATGTAGGAAAAAAATTGTTTCACTCACTCAGATCTCCACTCATATAGCTTGGATCAACAACTAGTGTTGGCGAAGATCTAGTACATACTCCTCCTCAACTCTAATATCCTCCTTTCACTATAGATGCACTAATGTCTCCTCTGTAGGTATGGTTTCCTCTATATGTACTATCTCTTCCTCCACATCCACTTCAGCTCTAGCACTAGTTAAGGCCTCTCTAGTGGTCTGCCACTCAGAGTTTGTTTCCTCCCCTAAGTTTGGAAATGTCTCTTCCTACTCCTCGCTCTATGTGGGTACTAAGCCAATTTTTAGTATCTATCGTGGTCTAACTACTACCACAATAGATGGATCCAGTGTATCCCATGGTGTTCCAATTGGGACCCCATGTGTAACAGCCATCCACTATAGCTTTCCCTTATTGGTAGCTCTCGATTCTTGTATACCTCTAAAAAAATATAGGAACATGATGGAAGATCATCTGGACATAAAGAACCCCATGAATTGTTGAGGTACTTAGTGTACTATTTGGGTCTCTACTTTGTTACTCTAGTCAGCTAACTAAACTTTCTTGGCACAAGTAGTCAATGTATTCACCTCCTCACATTCTCACCTCACCAGCCTATCATATCTTTATATGGTTGGATTATCGTATCTGCCAAATTCAGTATATAAAATAATTGTTGGGTTCCATTAATTATATCCATATCCACCCATATATATACTCTGATCATTTTGGGATCCACTATCCCAACTCCCCTCTAGTAGGGGATCATCTACTCATAGGCTCAGGACATAACAAGTGTGGGATGGTTAAGTGACTTAGCCCCCAGTCTGACAACCCTGTAAATATCGTGATAGCTAGTCCCTAAAATTTCCACTTCCTAAGAATAAAAACTTTCATACATCTTGATGCTCTAAACAATGGGAACCCAACAATATAGAACTATCTCCAACCTTGTCCTCAATCAAATGTGAGGCCAAGATACCAATGATGGCCTTCACAGAGTACAGATAGATGTGGTGTCAACTAAAAAAAATATAACATCCTGATTGGCACCAGTGTCAGGTGCATGTGCATCTCCTAAGTAAGTAGCCCAACTACAAACCTCAACCATAAAACTAACACTCTTCAGCGCCAGCTTCCTACTGATGACAGGAATCCCAAAAATTTGGTAAACATCCTCTAAGTTGATAGTCCACTCACCTTTGAATCCAAATATCTAGAAAGTGTTTCGATCTACATCCTAGTAACTCAGTAACTCATAAAGTAAGTGACTCGTAGGAGAAACAAGAATCTTATGTGAAATCCTCCATATACCAATCCTCCCTAACGATTCCCTCTCTACTTGGGTCAACCTCACCAAGATCTAGGAGAACCAATCCTACTTGCGATCTCTTCTCTATCTAACATAACCTCCCTGCATCCATAAACAACAAGAAAGGATCAAGTTAGAACCTCATAGGAATATAACAAGCTCACAAAAATAGTACAAATACAAGTAAAAACCAAACAAAATTACTTAGTCAATAATTTGAAAATTGTCTTCATGGCTATGAAACCACCACTCGTAGAAAAGTGGTGATTGCACAACCATCATAGAAGTTGCACATTTTTCACTTTCTTGAGTAATAGTTGTGTAACTTTCATGGTGGTTATACAACTCCCATACTATGTGGAGTGGTGGATTATGTAACCACCATGGTAGTTCTGCTTGAAAAATTTGGGTCATACCCTAAAGGCTAAAACCTCAAAAAATGACAAAAATGTGTCAAATTAACTCAAATAAATTACATGTAGTAAAAGGTGCACACCCTTATGATAATTTTCACTATAAATTTATCAAACCTTCGACCCCCTATAGCTAGTGTTTATCGATTCCTACATTTTTGGGGAAAAATAAACAAATATTAATAACCAACTTGGTCATGCTCCTCTGTCGTTGTCACTAGTTGTGCTTCTATTTCTAGAAAGTGCTCATCAATTTGACTATACTCTCACGTGAAATGGCTATTAGTGGTCCAAAAATCTAAAAATCAATGAATGGGTAAGTACAAATGATTTATATAAATAGTTAAAAGTTATATATATAATGTTTTCTAATGTCATTTTGATTGTGTGTGTATGCAAGGATGGAATATTAGCATAGGTCTATTTCTCATCCCCACTAACATGGTAATTACTCTTGTCATTTTCAATTTTAAATGTTTTTCAATTGTATTTTACATCTGTGCTTGATTCCCATTTTTTATCATAGGTGGCAGGATGCTTGGATTAGCATGATTTCAACACACTGGTGAATTAGATATACATTCTAACTTTCCCATTTGGGAGCACCATAATCGGAATTCACATTTTATTCCCATTCATGGCCAAAATGATTCTTTGAGGGTGAAATATGTACGCACTTGAAATTTCACAGTGCTACATTGACAAAATGGTAAAAATCCCCTATGATGATAATGTTCATTTCTAGAGAAAATAAAGATGTCCAAGACCCATTTCCTTATTTACATCATGCCTATGTGACTTATTCTTCTTTACTTCTCAATTCCTTAGCTTTACTTGCTTTTGCAAACAATTTTCACTACTTTCCTTTTTGTTTTCCCTTTAAGTTATGTAACCACCAAAATGGTTGGATAACCACTAGTCTTCCTTGATCAGCGGTTATGCAACCACCGATCTACGTAGACTAAAAATTTTGTGCTCTTTTATCCAAGACTTAAAATCCCAATTCTATACGCATGTTGCAAGCTTCTCAGTTCCTTTCTCACACATTTCTCAACCATTTCTCCCGATTCTAAGCTTGTTGGATATGTATGGAATTACTCTTCCTTACTTAATAGTCTTAGAGTGTTGACTACCCCTTCATAGGATGATCTGGCAATTATTGATTGCCAAGTTTTCTAGACTGTTTCCCTGCCATTTTTCTATAAAAACTAATCTTTTCCTAAAGCTTTAATTGGAGATTATTGATTTTGAATGCACTGTTACTCTACTAAAATCCTGCTAGAAAGTACACAAACAACTCAACCTTTTCTTTGTTTCTCTTCTTCTTACACTTGTTGCTATTCTAGCTATAACTAGTGTGCTCCAGCATCCTTCCTATTCTTGATTTTCTTCTGCAACTGACATAGTTCCCAAGAACAATTGGACTAATATCTAAAGAAGAAGTTGAGTTGATAAAGATAAGCATAACCACATCTGGACATTGTTGTCAAATTAATAGTTTTATTTAGGAAAGTAGAATTAGCAAGTTATTCATTGTCTATAAGTAGATTCTACTAATATTTCATTCACATCTTATCCCTATGGATTTTCCAGGGAAAGGAATTTGAGGAGGTTCTTGTGCACAATATTTCTTCATTTATTTATTTTAGAATACATGTATCTTTAATTTCATTTATCAAGTAGATTTCACATGCATACAAAGCTTCAGTTGAGAACTTCCTCACTGCTTATCCATGTGGTTCTGAAAGGGAAAGAAGCTTGAGGAAGCTTCTATTTCTGTACATTTTTGTCATATTTATTCACAATTGGTTTTCTATGGAATTCATTTTCTTACCGGGGATGTTTCAGGGGGAGAATAAATTGCTTATGAAAAGCTTTATTTCTTCTGATGATTTTGAGGTGGGATAATTAGAAGTAGTTATCCACAATTATAAATTTGAAAAATATTTGTGTTTAATTAGATTAAGCTTCACATCCAACAATAGAGGAATAGACACATAAGTCTATCCCCTGTTTTTTTTATTTTAGCATGGAAGTAGATTTGATTTAATTTAGAAGTAATTTACCTTTTTTTTAGATTTCATTTTTTAGTTAATTTATCATAGATAAATGTTAATGTTTGTTTAATTAGGTACTTTCAATACATTTATTTTTAGAAAATATATTAGATTATTCATTTAATTTTGGATAATTAATTGGGAATTAAAATATCTAATTAAACAATTAAAACACACCTGTCTTTTACTTAGCTACACTTATCTTTATTAATTATTTAAAACAAACATACAAATTATTTTAGCATTCAAATAAAAATAGACAATCAAACAATAAGGAACTTATGCTACCCGAACATAGCTTCTAATTCCCCATTTGTTAACTCATCTCATAGGAATTCACACTACCTATTTTTCGTCCATGATTCTCCTATAGGTAACTATCAACATTTCCCCAATCTTACACATTCTAGCTATCCCAGAACAACCTCAAGAGGTCACGTGTGTTAAGGAGTCACGTGTTGATTATCATGTTTATAGTTCCCTTTCCCCAAGGTCTAAGATCACGAGGTTTAATTGTGCAGGAAATGGTCTTAAGTTGCATCAAGAACTTATAATTTTTAGAGGTACTATAGTGTTTCAAAACTATTGTTCAAGTGAGAGAAAACTTCCCTCATCATATTCAATTTTCCTCACCTCTCCTTCTAGTGGCCAGCCAGTTAAGGCATGAGCTCACAATGTGTAATGCTTCAAATTTGGGGCATTTCTCATCTTTCCTCTTCTCGGTGAATGTTGCAAATGTTCATCATTACAAGATTTTTCAAAGGGATCGGAGTGTTCAAAGGTATTCGTTGGAGCTCATCATCAATACATCACAGTAGAAGGTCATCATGGATAAATTACTCTCCTTCAACAATTTTGGAGCTAATCCACATCGACGGTGGATGCATATTCATCCATGCTTTGGAGAATTACTTTCTCTCCTCTCTCATTTTTTCTTATCTTCTTCCCTCTTTTTAATTCCTCATTGTATATGATCAATATTTTTGGTCATATTATTTCAAGTGACAATGAAATATTTGAATACATAAAATTACTTCCTCAAATTTTAAGATGAGTATGTAATTTTTTCTTTCCTAAGATAATGAAAAGTCAGAAGTTGAATAGGAACATGAAAATTCATGTGGGGGTAGAACAAGAGTTGAATTGTAAAGCTATAAAAGGAGATGATCGTGTCATTGTAATGGGATAATTAATTACTGTTTACTATACCCCATTGTATTTCTAAGAATAAGTTCCTTTCTTTCCTTTATTCTCTTGTATATTATTATTTTATCTCCATCTCAACTTCTACTCCATGAGATTTGTAAATTTTGCAACACAATGCAATAAAAATTTGTGTTTCTTTTTATTGTTTCTCTTTCTATGTGAATGGTTTATTCTAATTGATGCAAGTGAAATATTTTTATTTTAATGCAATAAATGTAGCTATACTATTTTTTGGTTGAAATCCCCTTCTTATTTCCCTCTCCTATCTTTCTCACTAAGCATTTTTCCTCCCTTGTATTCCATACAAGAAATTGTCACAAGTTTAGGGAATATTCCTATGTGATCCTTGGTCTATGGGCCACCCCTAGAATTTGGTTTCATTTATAATTTTTTCCTTTCTTTCAATAAATGGATCTGCCCCATTCAAGAAGAGGGACCTAGTCCCAGAGTGTTGGTGAAATCCCATAATTTTGCCTCTTGATAAATTATTTTGCCAAAAAATGGTTATCCCTACCCCACTAAATATTTATTTGAAATTTGAAAATAAATAAAGAAGTATTTAAATGGTTTATAGTAATAAATTAGATTCAATGGTACACATTAGGACTTAAAAAAATATCACAAGCCTTAGTGGAAGGAAAAAGAGAGCTAGGGTGGGGAGAGAAATACATATTGATGACTCTACACTAATAGCAGACTGTGTATCAGTAGTAATATCCACAAATAAATTGTAATAAGATGTTGTTAAGGACATATATGATGTGATGCAGACTAGAATTCAGTAACACAAACCCAATGAAACCCTATGTGTAGTGGAACATCACTCAGCCTAAATTGAGCACTCACCCAAAGCACGTAAAGGTAATAGGTCCCTCTTTAGGGTTTCTATAGCAGGATGTTAACATGATGAAGATTTAACATATATAGTTCTATTACTAGCACATCACTCTATAGAGTATACAAGATCTATATCCAAGGAAAATAATAGAACTAAGTACTAACCATGAGGAGATGAAAAGCATACTAGATTCACATACTCATAGAACTAATACTTATATTCATTAAATATCCTCCATTATATTCAATACATTAAGTTACAGAAGCTTCATTACAATTTCAAAAGTATGCACGTAGCAGCATAACAATGTATATCTCAATCTCATCACCTCTTTGTCATGATATCCTCTATATATATTATATCTATTACATAGTCTACTACATATATATAAGTGTGGGGACTTTCCCTTCACTGCATATCCTTTAGGTCACATGCTATTCTTAACCACATGCCTTTACAAAACTAGCCACACATGCAAGTGCACTAATAATAGATAACTACTAGCTAACTGACAGTAACATATCTATTTCCGTCTTGTGTCCATGTAAAGTTCTTCATATCCAATCCTAAAAAAATAACAAATGTGTGGCATGTATGTCTCTACCTCATTTCTGTGCTCTACACACCATCTCTAAAATGGCTATGTCCTAAAAAATGAACTTCTATTCCGTGTGTGTGTTATTTTTATCCATTCATGCCTTTGCATATGAATTACTTTCCCGCATGGACTTCTTGTGTCATTTCTCAGTCAATTATTCTGTGATCAACAATACCCCACACTAATTTCATTGTCGCCCTGACAATGATCATCTCCAAAAATTGAAGTAAAGAATAGAAGAATGGAAAGAATTCAAGAATGTTTTACCCTACAGTCTCTTCTTCATCTTGAATAACTAATTCAGGATATTCCTATTTTATTTCAGCCTCCAAGGTATGCCATTCAGGGAGTGCTTCCTCTACTTTTTCTCGAAGGTCCACAATAATTTACTGCATTTCATCCCTCGTAATCTCCCCTTTTTTGTTTTGCAAGACCAATACAATGTTTGACATTGCAGTCATTCTTCCCTCCAGTAAATCCATCTTCTGTGTAATGAGCTTCCCAAGATATTATAGCTAAGTCTTATGTGGTTCTATTTAACCATTGATAACCTTTCTGTGTGGCCCAAGGTCTCATCCTTCATCGCTCTTTGGAATTCATTATTCTCTTCTAGGGTATTTACATTGATAAGCACCTCTGGAGCTGTGCAAAATCCTTAAGGTTTGGTCTGCTTTATTCAATTCTTCTTGTAGCACTTGCAACGTTCCTTCATAGAATGCAATATTCTGCATCATTGAAGCCTTCTCTCATTCTACCTCTTTTTTTGGATCCTTTGGTGCTAGCATGCACAGAGGCTCATATTCAAGTACTAGGTCCACCAAATTTCCTACATAATGTATTGTTGATGGAAACATCTATGGTACTTTTGGCTCCAAGTGTGGCCTAACTCTTATGACATTGTCTCTAATTTCCTTTGTGATATGGATAAATACAGTGTTAATCTTCTGCACTAAGTCCCTCACTTGCGTTAGGTTTGCTATTTCTTGATCATTAGTTTTAATATCATCTCTAAGTGCCCTAATTGTGGCAGCCTTGTCCATATTCTACCTTTCCCCCTCTATTGAGACTTTGACCAATGTATTACTCACCTGTTCATCTAACATGATAGTAGGCTTTACTGTCATGTGTCTGGCCTGAGGCATCTTATTAAACCTCCTTGATACACATGACTCCTCACATACATCAAAATATAGCTCATCCATGTGTGTGTGCATAGACCATGACAATTACTTCCTCATGCACATAGTGGCCATTTCTTCATCCATGAGCTCCTAGCCATATAATTCTTTCAGTGTTAGCGTGCTCTAGAAATGGGTGCAAATAATTTTACCTGCATCCGTTGCATAACCCATGGCTGGTGGAATGTGTTCTCCACTTGTTCTTCTAGACCATTTCTTCTTAGGAACTTTAGATTCTAAATTTGGGACTTGTGTCTCCATGTCTTGAGCAGTCTCTGTAGCTGTCTCCTCCATTCCCTTTTCTTCCTCTCCTCTTTCCTTCGATTCCTCATATTTTTGTTCTTCTATGTTCTCTAGAAGTGTAGGAGAGTGAGAAATGTTTTCCTCTAACTCTTTTGCCTCCTCATTCAATTTCAGTTTCCTCCTTTGCATGGTTGTACCCTTCTATGGAGAGAGTCTGGGTGATCTGCGCATTATTTTTAGAGTAGCACCTTGGTTACTTATTCTCCTAAACACCCTATTAAATTCATGCTCTCCTTGGACTGCATTTAAGTGCTCATCACCCCCCTCTCATGGCTTACATGGTGTAGTGGTGTGCTCATCTTCATCTTTATTCGTAGGATGTCTTCTACCTCCATGATCCAAACCACCACTATCTTTGTGCTCATCCTCCTCATCCTCCACTTCAATTGGCTATGTGGGCTTAGGCACTAGGATGTTTTCCATCATGTTCTTACCCTTTGGTGGTGCTGGAAGTGATAAATCATCTTCCACATACTTTTTATTCTCCATCTTGGATTTCAGTTGAAGATACAACAACGCTACTCCAATATCTCCCACAGCCAAACTTATTGGTTTAATACTCAATACATCTGAAATGAGTCTTTCAACATATGCACCCCACCCTAAATACCCATATTTCTTCCTTAGTGTGTGGTAGTCACAATCTACCTTATCCACATTGAATTTCAGTATCCGTGCTTCTGTGAACCTATGTACTGACACCTGGAAGTACCTTACTTTGAAGGCGTATGGAAATTTACACCAAGGACTCCATGCTCCATCCTTCATGGAAAACCACGCTATATAGAAATGTTGGTATACAAAAAAATGGACCACATTTCCAACCACCAAAGGCAAGTCTTTTGGGATGCACCATTCTTTCTCAAAATCTATGTGGAGCCTATCATACCACTTCTCAGCCCTTTGCTTAACCTTCTCTATCATGGATCCCTCACATAAGTACTTCTTGAAGTATTCTGTAGGTGATTTTTGTTCCATTGGATAATCCCATACCTTCTCCTTTGGTCCATCAGGTACTCTGATCTCCATGAACACCAGTGATAACAAAACAACTCCAAAGCTGATCTTTCCTCCCATGCATGCTTCCTCAATGATTGTTTCTACAATATAATGTGAAATGTTATAGACTACCCCTTTAGAAATCTTTTTGGCAATGTCCAGCCACATGGTGTTTACTTGTGACCACCTTTCCTGGTCATTTAGCTTTGTAATAAGATGCGCAGCCACTTGCACAATTGGATAATTCTTCATTTTGTCAATATCCATACCGTGTAGACCCTTTGTGTACCCCAACTCCTTTCTAGTCTCCAATATTGTGGTCTTTTCTGTCAGATCATCTCATAAATTGTATTTTATGCCTTTTAACCCCGTTACTGTGAAGATGAGCACAACTAATATTCTGACTGTATGACTTACAAAGTAGATAAAATCCTCATGCACTCTGCTCATAAGCCATTTGTACAAGGGCTCATATTTCCCATAGTAAGGGAGCTCATATAGTTGGTAAACTCCTATCTTCTGCAAGAGCTTCTCAATATCATTGTTATACACCAACATGTCTTCCACCATGCGTTTATTTTTCTTCGTGTTCAGAAACGCGTTAAGATCCTTCTTATTCTCTATGGTACGGTGATTTTACTCACTCACCTTACTTTTCCTTATGTGAGAATCCCACTCCTGGCCTATGATAATCCCTTCTGGATATTGTATATCAAATATTTTTTTTCTAGATCCATCTCTTCTTATTCTTCTACTACCTTCTTCTTTCCCTTCACTCTTGCTGCAACTACTTTCTTGGGTGCCATTTCTACCTTGCAATCCTTTGTAGATCCTTTCCACTCAAATTCTGCAATGTGTGAAGCAAACCCTTATTCAATTCATTGTTCCCTAGGTGAAATCACATGCCCTAACTCCTCTTTGTCACCTTGCTTCACTCAAACCCTTCACCACCGGGGACACAAGCTCTTTCTGTGCACATATCTCTTTGTCACGATTGGTTATACACCTCTCGCACCTTAAGACAATCAATTGGATCTTCACACTTGGCTCCTTTTCAAAAAATCTTAATCACAATAGTAAATATGAACTCACATCCATTCCTTATATATATTTTCAAATTTTTGATGCATTCATTGTTCCTTCACCTACCAAATATCCTCTTGTTAATTGACCAATTCCATCCTTTCCATGCATTACATCCTCATGCCTTAGCTATAGCCTTCTAGCATGCATTCCTACCCTTTGGTCATAGACTTCTCTTCAGCATGCATCCTTACACCTGAGTACCTCATCACTGCACCTTCTACTGGTAGTTTCTATGGCCTCTGCTTACCTTGCGGTATATTGTTCCTTCATTTATCATCATCTTTGGTCACTTTTTAGAAGCAATCCTTTTACTTTAAGACACCCATAACAACTTATTCTTTTCACCTTTCGATTCCCACAATCTTATACCTAGATATCAACAACCACCCAACACTAAATGGATGTGCAATTCTCTGTGTATAAATGTAATTCATGTAGTAAGTAGCTTCATGTACACAAGCATTCTTATTTCACAACACACCAACTAAATTTAAAAATCATAATGAAAAAGAAGGAAACACATTAAGGAAATAAAAAATTGAGAACCTAATCTAAATGGAAATACTTCCTTATTACAAACACCAAGAAGACTTATTTATAGTAGGGCTTCAACCGACTTCCGTTAAAGTAACCGGGTAGCCATGTTCCATCAAGTGCTTTTAACTGGTAAGTTCCTTTTTAAGGATGTAAGTTATAACATATGGCCCCAACCAATGTACCTTAAGTTTTCCTGGATGGTGCAAGAACTTAGAGTCATAAAGAAGTACCATTTGTCCAATCTCAAATTTCTTATCCCTTATGTTTTTGTCATGCCATGATTTTTTCCTGGCCTTTTTTTGCTTCTGACTCCAACGTGTTATGGCTCATTGTTCATCTATCTGAATTATCTTCTCAATCCAATATTCTAAAGCTTGTTCATCAGCTATACCTCCAGCGTGCACTATATGCAAAGAAGGTAAGATAAACTCTATAGGAAGAACGAATTTTGTGCCAAACACTAACTCAAATGGTGTGGCTTTGTTCAACATTTTATATGTTGTTCAATATGCCCAAATTATTGTAGATACTTTATCATCCCAATCCTTTCTTCCAACATCATAGATTTTTGTCAATGTGTGGCTTAAAATTTTGTTGAAAGCCTCAACAGTTCCATTTTCATGAGGATGATAGGGTGTATTCTTATGGTGTGTAATCATGAACTCATCCAATAAAATTCTTATTGTCTCATTAGGAAAATGTGTGCCCCTATCACTGGTCAAACTTAAAGGACATCCATACCTTGTAATAATATGTTCCCATAGAAATCGAGCTGTTGTAACTGTTGTACAGTCCTTGGTAGGTGATGATTTTTCCCACCTTGTCAAATAGTCTATGCAAGTTATAATATAGCATGATCCAGTTCTACACGCAGCTGGGGAAATAGGACCCATAAAATCTATAGCCTATTTCTCAAATGGTTTTGCATTGGTAATAGGTATAAGAGGCATTTCATCTTGCTGACTTAGTCTTCCAAGACGTTGAAAAGGATCACATGCCTTACAAAATTCCTTACAATATTTATAGAGGTTCTCCCACCATAATCCAACGAGAAGAATTTTGCATGTTATGGCATCACCAACATAGTGGCCTCCTGTAATTCCACCATGAGCTTCTTCCATAATGCTCATGCGCTCATGTTCCAATACACAAAAATGCAATATTTCATCCTAGCCCATTTATACAAGTCACCACTAATTAACATATAAGGTGCAACACGTATAGCAAGTTGTTTCTTCTCTGAGCATTTCGTTCCTTTTGGTGCCATCCCTGCGTGTAAAAAGATAGCAATGTCCTCTAGTTCTGATGGCGTGCATTGTAACCTATATAATTTTGCATCTGACATAGTATCCTGAATTTCCTGTGCTTCTTCTCCTGACTGTATTCTTGATAGATGCTCTGCTCCAGAGTTACTTTTTCCTGGTTTTACCACAACTGTGAAATCAAACTCTTGAAATAGATGTACCCATCGACATAAGTGCCCTTGTAAAACAAGATTATTTACCAAATACTTCAATGTCATGTGATATGTATAAAAGATGAATGGTGTAGCTAGTGGGTAGTGACAAAATTTATGCAACGCATAAATCATGGATAAAGCTTCACGCTCTGTAGTTGTGTAATTATGTTTTATAGGAGTCAACTTTCTACTAGAAAAATAGATAGTATGATCTATAATACCTTCTCCAGGTTGATCCAACACTGCACTAATGGCCATGCCAAAGGCGTTAACATGTACATGGAATGGTTTGTCCCATGAAGGAAAACATAGAATGGGCACGGGTAGTAAGTTTCTCCTTCAATGTTTCAAATGTGATCTACTGTTGTTCAACCCAGTAGAACATATGTTTCCCTTTTAGTAACTCTTCTAAGGGTGCAGTGACTTTAGCATAGCCTTTGATAATTTTTCTGTAATATTCTGTATGTCCCAAAAATCCATGCACCTTACTTTGACCGGTAGACTCCCCTAGGCTTATAACAACTACAACCTTTGTTGGGTCAACAAACAAACCCTCCTTGCAAATTATATTTCCTAAAATTATCCTGAATGGTGTAGCAAATATGCACTTCTTGATGTTTAAAGAGATACTCAACTGTCTACACCTTTCAAACATTAAGCACATATTGTTGTAATGGTCCTTAACTAATCCATACACTGTCCAATCATCTAAATTTACCTATAAGAAGCTATGAATAAATTCTTTGAATGCTTGGATGACTATGCATGAAAATAAAGCAGGTGCATTTTTTAGACCAAAAGGCATCACAGTATAGGCAAAGCTACCCCATTCAGTAGTAAATGTAGTCTTTTCTTGATCTTCCTGGGTAATCCTAACCTGATGATACCCAGAGAATCCATCTGTAAAAAAATAGATTTTGTGCCCTGCAACTCCTAATATTTCCTCAGTAAATGGCATAAGGAATGGATCTGTTACACATACAACATTCAGCTCTCTGTAGTCCACACATATTCTAATTCTTCCATCCTTTTTTATACTGGTAACCATTAGACTAACCCATTCTGACTCATCAAGAGGCTTGATAATTCTATATTTCAACATGTTATCAATCTATTCTTTGACCTTTTTGCACAATTTGGGGTTCATTTTGTAAGGCCTTTTCGTAACTAGGCACACCTCCTCTTTAAGCTTTATCTTCATCTCCCCTAACGATTCATTTGTGCCTTTAAGTTCATGGTACCCCCCTAGGAAATAGGTCCTAGTAGTCCCTTAATAACTCAATTATTTTTGCCACTTCAGAGTCTGACCAATAATCTCTAATTATAGCTTCCTTAGGCTCAGTATCTATTCTGATATTCACTCACTTTTTCTTTATAGGTTCATGATAAGCATGTGTGGTCTTATCCACACTGTCCAATACCTCACACCTTCCTGTTGAATGGTTTACATCTAAATTATCTACATCCTCATCATCTACTAAGTAGACCATTTTTCCTTTCTCTTTCTCAAAGAAAGCGCGTTGAAGTAATATTGCATCGGCCTCTGGTTATATATCAAGATGCGCTCATGATTCCTCTTTATCTAATAATTCTTGGAGGATTTCTTCAGCCTTGGCACTATCCCCCATAGTTAAGTGCTTGATAACATTCAATTCTTCTTCTACCAGTGGTTTTGTAGAGAAGAATTCAAATGTCTATGTCATTCCTGCAACTAAATTATGCCAATTTCTAGTTTCTCTATGGATTTCTGCATATACATACCAAGCACACTCGCATCCATGTAACATGGAATAAAAATGGTGCACCCATAGTGAAGATGGTAAATCTTCTTTCCCTTATGTCCAGAGTCTCTCACACTTCTGAACATGGTGTTGAACAAGTTTATCACTGAGATAATTAAAAATTTATGTAGGTGCATTGCTCCTAAAGAACCTAATAGCAAAAGCAACCCCAATTTCATTCCATTTGACCAGATTATCCTTGTGGACCACCCACCAGCGTGTTTCTATCCCATGTAGTGTATATGCTAGCATATTTATCCTCTCCAGTAGGTCTATCCATTTTTATTCCATGGAGTGTAGGAATACCATGGGATCCCTTCTCCTATGTAATAAGGTACCAAGTTGTTACCTATCCTCCTTACATAATGTGGTTTAGTGCCTCGAGGGGATATGCTCTTTACTTTGCACCCTACTAACTCATAAGTGATGTGAACCCAATTATCACAAGAAAAACTTATAGTATCACTAATAGACTGTGCATCCTCCCACTAAATTAGTCCTTTGGTTGGTTCAATAATCTTTGGATCTCAGATGGCGCGTACATAAATCCTATTCAGATCTTCACTTAAGGGCTCAACATAGGGTACAAAATTTCAATTTGTTAAAGGAATAATGACACTTTCCTCTTTATTTTCAAAATTGATATAGCCCTTGTTGAACCGAAGATCAAAATTATTTGCATAGCACCAAGGACACCCTAATAGAGCTGGGAAACTATCTGATTCTGCCAACGCTAAAACTTCAAAGTCTCCAATGAACTTTTACTCATTGTATTGTAATGGATGCATCTTTTAAAAATCCTATGGGAGTGGCCTTAGTTCAATTAGCCATGAATAATACATTAGAGGATGGCTACAATGGGGGTCTCCCCATTTATACCCATGCATCCAAGGTAAGAACATTGACTTCCACACCTGTATTAATTAGTATATTACTCAACAACCACCCATCCACAATAGCATTCAAAGTAATTTTCTTTTCATAATCTAGGCTATGAGGAGGGAGATTTACATGTAGGATCTGTGGTCTGGTATCAATACTTGTGCACGGAGTGTTCCCTTTTAACCAACTTCGTAATAGTGGAATTATGTTCTCCTGGCACAACATTTTGCACACTTCTCTCAAGTCATCTATATCAATTTTGTACTGTCTTTGATGCTTTCTTATGCTCCTTTAAATATTGTATCTCACCCTGAAGATTCCTTAGCACTTCCATGGTATCCTGATAAACCTCCTTCTGATAGGAAAGATCTAGGTATTGTGCATGAAGAACCTCATCCTTAGTGATGGTAGGTTATTGTTGTAATGCCTCCCTGACACGTGTTGCCTCAGCACGAGTCATGATCTTCACATGTAGTTCCTTGAATTATACTCCCATCTTGGGTATCCATTGATTTTCCACATTGTGATGTATCCTAACCATCCTTGCACCTTTTTTTATTCTTTATGTTACTTACTCAGGTGCTCATATAAGTCTAAGCACTCTTCATAGCTATGGTTCTTCCCGTAGAAAGAAAATGCAATATTCTAAGGATATTTACACCTATAGTGGTTAGGAGATCCACATTTATAGCACCACCACGTCCTCATCCTATGAATCCACCATGGTATCCTTGACCTCTACCACGACTGCCTTTAAGACACCCCTCATTCCGATCATAACACGCTTGATTGTGCTCCTGGTCCTGATGCTCATTCTTGACCTTAGAGTTATTTGAAACTCTTGTTTACCATAAACCAATACCAATAGCATCATGGATATGTCCAATCAGTTGGCAGTCCTCCGTTTCATGTGTTGTGAACTTGCAGATTTTACAGTAGCTTGAAATGTTCTTCCTTATTGCATGTTGCAATAATGGGCAGTGGCTAACATCATGGTTTAAGTGTCATATCTCACAATGCATCAACAATGAGCGTACCATTTTGCGAGGAAAACTATCCTTTATGTGACCCTCTACCTCATAATTTTTGCACCAAATTCCTGAGCACGTTTAATGGGCTGAATTTGCTGATAATTTCTCTAGTTGTTTTTCCATTGCTACAATCTGTGCCTCTAAGAATGGGCTAATGCAAATGAATTCTGGCATACTCCTTGGAATGAAAGTTAGTAATTTTTGAATGCTAAAATATAATATTCCAAATGAATCATACTATTGGATCAGGTCTGCTCTAATTAGTTGATATTCGGTTAGGCAGTGAGAAGAGGTATATGATTATTCTCTCTTTTATTCGTTTATTGACTTTAATTGCTCTCTTTATGGCTGTTATCATAGATTGATATCATTTCTTGTTTAATTCATCCAGTGTAGTTGTGATGAAAAGAAAGGGATTATTGGATGGGTAATTGGAAGTAATAATTATTTCTTCTCTTATTCAGTTGAGATTCTATATTTGATATTGAAGGAATTTCTTAGTGCCATAGGCGTGAGCATCGGCATTTAATTGTTGTTTTCCTTCTTTTCTGATTTGAAATAAGTATTATACTGTTTGATGGATTTTGAGGAATGACACCAGTGTTTCCATGGTGAATGACTACTTTCTCTTCTGCATTTGTTTGTTGAAAGTAAATGAGTAATACGAAAAGGAATTAGTTCTGTTTGAATTCTTATATAAAATTCATCTCTTGAAATTTCATCTATTATAAGGGAATGGAATTGATAGCAATTGCATTAGAACAACATTATATACATATGTGTATTAAGTTCTTACAGATTTTTTATTCTGGAACTGTTTAGAGGAAAGTACTTCTTGTAGTAATTATTGGGAGAAACTTAGTAAATATTTTTGTTTGATTGTGATGGTAATTAGATGATTGAGTTGTTAAGCTATTCATCCTTATCAGCACTTAATTCTTAGATGAGGTCCATCTTGATTTTTGAACATTTCATAAAAGTAGAGTTCTTTTATTGAAATTGTTAATTAAGAGCACCTCATTTTAATGATAAGTGCTTAACATGCTCAGTTCAATGAACTGACCCGGGTAAGTAAATTTTTCATATTGTTCCTTGAGAAAAATGAAGACATGGTTGTTTTCTGATGCTTCTTCTGAGTAGCTAAGGATGGATCGTATTCGATAGTTTATTATTCCCCTATAAGGAAATGGGAAAAGAAGAAGTTGCATTATTCTTCCCTTATGTGTTGTAATGTTGTTTGATGTATTTGAAGTCCAGTTATTTGGACTAGTAATTGTATAGATTATAAATCTTACAGATTGAATACAAGGAAAGGTGTGATATTTTAATGACTGTAACACTTTGAAATTGTTTGAATAAGATTGAGAATATCATATTATTCATTGATTTGGAATTATTCAAATGATAGTGGATGGATTGTAAAAGGACATAATATCTATTCTTTACTTGAATACAAATTTTAAGTTGGAATGTACAATTAGTTCATACTTGGGTTAATATGAATTTTAAATTGACATTAAAAAGGGTTTAAATAAATATGAACTCTTAATTGAATGGTATTCGGGATTAGTTTATAAGTTAAGGAATATCAAATAACAAAAGGGGTAGTTGAACCTTGTATTCGGACTTCGTTAATATCCTCGTAGTGTTTGAATTCAGAGGATATTAGATATGAGGAAACATATCTATATGTAACAAACCTTAACTGAAGTAAGGTTAAGGAGAATAATTGAATACCTTCTTTTAGAATAGACCTCATATAAATGATGTCTAATAAGATGGAATTCTGAATTTAAATACAGTTGTGGATAAAACTTGGTTAAGTTTAGTAGGTTGAACTTACTACGTTCAGCTGTAGTGGACTGTTAGTCTAAAGCTTGTAGTAAAGAACCAAGATGGAAATATGCAATACTTCGGTATGGAGGAGTAAATGTATATTAAGCTATAAGACAATTTAAGTCTTTCTTAGCTACGCAACTGTAATGAACAGTGAGGTTAGAGAATCAACACGGTCGCTGAAACCTATTCTTAAAATACTAAAGATAAGAATCTAATCACTCAGGTTGGATGTGTATTCCTTGATGAGAGGATTCTGTAGGACCTTGACACATGCCAGCTGCAATCTAGTGTCTTCATGAAGGTGGGGTCTTTATGATGACACAATGTTGTAGCTGACATGTTACAATGCCCTCCCAAATCAAATCATCAAGTTTACATAAGCTGGGACCAATTTACTAGGACGATGATAGGAATGTGACCATGTATACAGAGTGACTCCGGAGGGCTAAAGGTAACCAGACACACACAGTCATCTAGGGTTGACACAGTATGTCTGTGTACCTTTAGTTACCATGAGTGCCTTCCTATACTCATTCATATTGCTAGTTGGGGTTAGAGCTTGACCTTGGATGGAAGAACTGACAGAGATCAGGAAATACCATTCTAGATAATAGATGAAGTGAGGTGAAGGACATATTCCATTGATGAGCATAACATCTGGGAATATGATCATGTAAAGCATGTGAAAATATTTGGCCAAAGTATCACAAGTTGCTGGTTGCATTGTCCTAATCACCTAGTTTAAGAAGCAGGATATCAGATGAATATTAGTAACAGATATTTAGATAGGCCTCTTAAATGGATCACTTCGATAACCGGAAACGGTAAGAGAACCCTGTATACTTAGTATACAATGCATGGATTAACATGAAGGATCGGTAAGTCACTGAGTCATGAAATGAGAGATCGTTGAACCTCCGAGCCATAAAATTGGAGATCGGTAGTTCTTTGAGTCATTTACAACAACATATGGTATCTGTTATATGATTGAATGACATTGAATGTGTGTTCCATATTGTAAATATGTGAATAGAGAACATTGGTTTTAAAAAGAAATTTTTTTATCTGAATTACATTAATTGGACAGAGAAAAATTATTAAAACTTGGACGTGTGTTTTGAATTACATAATTCAAAACAGAGAACGTTGTATTCAAAAAAAAATTCCCTTGTTTTAGTATCTTAAAATGAGGATGTTACATATTTTGTGAGGACGATGTGCCTGAAAACACACCTCCAAATAACAATGAATCCATTTGTCCTATCATTGATGTACTTTCTCTCTTAATTCCCAAACTTGCTTGTTGATTACTTGTCATAATAGATACTTGAAAACCAAGCACAAGGGCTAGGTTACCAGGTGGATTCAGATGTGTGCTTGTGGCCCAGGTCATCTCTACTGGCGTGCTCCCTTATGAGGCTGAGGAGGGTTCCCAGTCATGCTTTCCTAGATGGTGGAGTTCCTGATGATCTGGCTCCACGTATTCTACATGAGATCCAAATCCCTCACGCAGCATCTCTCTCCTCAACTCCATCTACGCTGTAACATCACATTGCTTCTCTATCTCTCTCTCGCATGCCTCATTATACTCAAGCCACCTTTCTTGTCTTTTATTTTCTACTGCTAAGTCCTCCATCCTTCACCAACCTTGTCCCCACCTCCACATGTGGTGGGTTTTATTTAGCTATTTGTTTACTCTTCATGTTCAAAGTTACCATTAGGATCTTGATTTGCAGTGGAATGCCTTGTAGATAAGCTCACCGAGGATGTCATAAGAACTGGAAATCCAGCTAGCTCTAGACATGAATACATGGAAATTGAGTATTCTAAGATATAATTGTTCAAGATGTCATGAAACCACGTATCCAAAATTTGATTCTAGATCAGATCAGTATCATAAAGGGCATGGAATTATTCCTACGTCCAGACAAGTGCACGATACCTTTAATTCTGTTTAGATGCATAAAAAACCAGCCATTCGTATAGTTCTACTGGAAAGATAGAAAAAAATCTCTCATATAATCTATCATATAGATTCTATTCTACCCAAGTGTATGCATTGAACTCAGATCCAGTGCTAAACTGCAATGTGTATTCTTCTTCTAGATCATGTATCCATTCTTCAATACTTGCTAAGGTCAACCAGTATGTCTTCATTGTGAACCATCCTGAAAACAACTTGAAAAGAGGTCCTGACAATGGAACCAATGATGCAACCTAGAATTCAATGACACAAACCCAATGAAACCCTATGCACACTGGCACAACATTCATCCTAGACTGAGCGCTCACCAAGTCCCTCTTTAGGGTTGTTGTAGTAGGATATTAGAATGACAAAGATTTGACATATATAGTTCTATTACTAGTGCATCACTCTACTGAGCATACCAGATCTATATCCGAGGAAAAAAATAGAACTAAGTACGAACCATGAGGAGATCAAAATCATACTAGATTCAGATACTCATAGAACTAATACTTAGATTCAGTCAATATCCTCCATTATATTCAATGGATTAAGTTATAGAAGCTTTAATGAGGTTCGTCAATCGTCACCATTAATAATGTCAGTCTAGGGCTGGTTTCCAATGGTTGTATGCATTAAGAGAAGAAGATATTGGAAATCAAATCCTTTAAACACAAAACAAACTTGCATAAAATAAATCACACTTGCAGAAATTAAAAGCCACACTTGCAGAAATAAAGGCACACTTGCATGAAGGAAATCAAACTTGTAGAAATTTAAACACACTTCCATAATTTTAAATTTCTTGAATTGGAAATAAACATAATTAAACGAAACACCTGCAAGTTCACAATAGACTAAAATTTCACAATACAAAAATAAAAACAATACAAAAAATGAATTATAGACAAATAAATAAACATAAACCTAAATACACATATCCATATTCCTTGAAATTAGTGGCCATCTCATTTCTTGGAAGAGGATTTAAATCATACTTTTGATTTTAAAACTACATAATATTTGAGATGAAAGAACAGATGTTTTTTTTTGGGAGAAAGAAAATTACATATCTCAATGTGGAAGGTTGCATTTATAATTCATGCATCCAACCAACTCCTTATTTTAGGAAATAAAATATAATCTTATCTTTATTCCAATCCTAACAACTAAGATCTCCATCTCCACAAAATATGGAGAGATATATATTATTGAAGTCAAATCTTATCTTACTTATTTTAGGAAGATTTGCTCCCAAATATTCTCCTTGCTTTTCGGTAACAAGAATCATAATGATTTTATTCTTCTACATTATTGGAAGGAGGATTTTTCTCAAAATATGATTTTGACCAAATACCCTTCTTATATTTTCCATTTTACTTCGTTGTTTTTTACTATGGAACTTTTGACGCTTGTCTGATACGCTTTTTCCTCAGACTGAAGTTCACTAAAAGTTAGATTTATATTCATTGGTAAAACTTGTTACAAATTTGAATGAGGTTTTTTTTAAACACATTGTTGTGAACAAAAACCTCTCTCATATTTTCTATTTGACCTTTTTGTTTCTATTTATGGAACTTTTAGCACTCATCTGATACACTTTTCCTCAAACTTCAACTTACTAAAAGTTAGATCTATCTTCATTGGTAAAACTTGTAACAAATTTGAATGATATTTTTGTTAAATACATTTCTATGAACAAAAACCTCTCTCAGATTTTCCATTTGAATTTTTTGTTTCTGTTTATGGAACTTTTAGTGCTCGTCTGATACATGTTTCCTCGGACTGCAGCTCACTAAAAGTTAGATCTCTCTTCATTGGTAAAACCTGTAGCAAATCTGAATGAGTTTTTTGTTAAAAAAAATTCTATGAATTAAAACCTCTCTCATATTTCCCATTGGAATTTCTGAGTTTTCATAATCCCTCAAAAACTGTCATTCTATTGATGCAAGTTTTGAAACTAAAGTTGTCATTCCTTTTATGCAAGTTCTAGAACTAAATCTACAAGTTCCAGAACTAAATCTTATTTGTCCATGAATTGAAAGTTCCAGAAATAACTATCATTCAATTGATAGAAGTTCTGGAACTAAATCTATGAGTTCTGGAACTAAACTTGCGAGTTCTGTAACTAAACCTGCAAGTTCCAGAACTAACTCTGTGAGTTTCGGAACTAAATTAAAACAACAATAAATTTTTCATGCGACCTCAGATTGAGATGATTATTTTTTTGAACTTGCATAATTTTTTAAAAGGAATCTGAATATGAAATTAGATTTTATTTTAAACGTACTTTTCATGATCAATTACACTTTTACCAATACTAGTATTATCTTTCCTTTATGGCCTACATACACAAGACTTTACATCTTTTCCCAAATAACCAATAAGATTAGTTAAAAAAATAGATAACAAAATATTTTGAAAGAATGAACAAGATATATATCCTATACTCTATCTTAAAAAAACTAAAATTTCCTAGATTACATTTAAATCCACTTTCAAAGGTAACTTGGAAGGAAAAAATAATGGTAATTTATGGCCAATTTATGGCCTCATCAAGCTTCATTACAGTATCAAAGGTATGGGTGTAGCATCATAACACTGTATGTCTAGATCTCATCACCTCTCTGACACAATCTCCTCTATATATCTTATGTCTATTACACATTCTACTACATATATATAAGGGTGGGGACTTTCCCTTCACTTCTTATCCTTTCCAATAATAGGTCGCATGCTATTCTTAACCACACGCCTTTACAAAACTAGCCACACATGTAAGTGCGCTAACAATAGATTACTACTAGCTATCTAAAAGTAGCAGATATATTTCCGACCTGTGTCCATGCGAAGTGCTTCATATCCAATCCTCCAAAAATAGTCAATGCATGGCACATACATCTCTGCCTCGTTTGTGTACTCTGCACGCCATCTCTAAAAAATGATCTTTATTAGTGAAAATGGTTAAGTCCCGAAAACTTAACTTTTGTTCCGTGCTCATGTTATCCCTATCCATTCGCACCTTTTTGTATGAATTAATTTACCACGTGGACTTCTTGTGTTCTTTCTCAGTCAAGTTTTCTTTGATCAACATGATGATTTAAATTAAATTAAATAAGTATTGATAATTATTTCTAACACATCATAAGAGGTACACGGAAATATCAAGGAAATGTTCCAACTGTTGATATCTAGTTGGAAGGTACATGTAATAGTTGAAAATATTTGTAAATTAGTTTAGGTATTATTAATCTCAATTTTTAAATTGGGAATCCCAACTGGCCACCTTAATGAATATAACAAGGAAAAAAATCAGCCCCAACATCGATTTAATATCTTAGGATGACTTTAATGACTTGTTAAGTCTACTAGTCAAGAGGAACTAGAAAATTGAAGAATGAAATTCAACTTTGGGAAATTATTTTAAGTTTTTAATCATGTATAAACATATTATTATGCCATTATTTTCTAGTGTAGTTATTCACCAACTCTTAAATCAGATGTTCCACTTATAAGTGTAGAATATTTTGATGAGATGATGCATTGATTCCAACAAGGTGTTGAGACCCAGGTTACCACCATGTCTAGTAAAGGGAGTGTATCCATTCATTAGTTCATGATTGTTATCACCAAGAAAATAAAAATGAAGGCATGTATAACAAAGTTTATGAATTTATATTTGATATGACATGCACAGGATTCTCACTAGAATCCCAAAAACTCTAAGATTAGTAGCCATCACATCTCCCTATGGACTGCCCAGAGACTAGACGGATATATCAAGAATCCATCTCACACTCCCTCCAATAAAGGGAAATTCAACTGATTATTTACCCTTTTTATGCCACTCTTTTGAAAGTAAACGATTTTTCTCCAATTTAACAAGCATACAATAATATCCCTCCACAATGTATCCCACGCATCATAAAAATTTATAATTAGTCATGCATGAGATTTTGTATAGGTTTAAATAAATGTATTCACCTGTATATTCCCAATTATGAATTGGGTCATGATTAATTGAATCTATTTTTATTTATATGGTTATATTTAATTTAGTAAACCATATTATTAGTTCTATTCAAACATTGATGGGGTGTTGTTATATTGTTTGGATACAATATTATAAGTTCTGCTTCCTAGATGTAATATTGGAAGCTACTGTGATTTTAAATTGGTTGTTGCCATTTTTGTAACTCCTCATTTGTTTGTATTCAGTTGAACAATACCTATAAGTATTGCAGCTCATTCATATGTAATTTGGTTGATTGAGTTTATATATGTATGTATCAGGATCCTAAAATCTGTTGCTCAATCTACATTTGGTCACCATGTATACAAAATTGAAGCTCTTGATAAGGATTGGAGAAGGTTGCAGAGGATACGATGAATTCATGGAGAATAGATATACATCAACGGATTTTTTGGCCAGTGTTACATCCTGCAGTTAAGCTAGCTACCCCCTAGGGAAGATCTTTACAACCTCATGTATCATTCTCCATGTACCAATGGAAACAAAAAAAAATTCCTAGTGTTTGTGTCTTCTGCATCTCTTTAGAGAAAATTTGAATTCTGGAGCATTACAATCTAGTTTATAGCAACCTTTCAAATTTAATAAAAATCATTTAACCCCATAGATGGAGTGAGTTTGTACATAATTCAGAAGATTGATAATATTAATTACTCTACTATAAATTTATACAGTAATCCTCATTGGAATTTTAGAGAACTACACCCGTGTCATATGAGCTCTCTGATAAGAGCTAGCTCGAGTTGAAGATTTTCACCAACTGAAGTCTATTTCACTTGTAGTTACATTAAGTATTGCAACCTGAGTACATTGAAATTAGTTGAGTTTCAGATTGAGCTATGGAATATTAGTGTATTTATTCCTGGGTGAAGAACTCCATAGTGCCAAACATTGAGCAGTTACCTACACTTAGCCCCACACCATTATTATTTCACTTGCACTAATCCCATTTACTCCCATTGGTGAGCTTGGTGTCTTGTCGTATTGGCGTGCTCACACCACAAACCTACAACTGTAGTCCCTTGCAGACCACTCCACGTCTAAGCCAAGGCATCATTCTCCACTCAGCCACCCCTGCACAGGTAAAAAAATTATGATATCAATATGTAGGCCTTTCTTTATTCGAAGGTTGAAGCTAGCCAAAGCCATTTTGTCAAGTATATCTAGACAATGGCACCTACAAAAGTAAACTTTTGAAGTGGCCAAACACAATGACTTCATCCCTACAACTTACATTCATAATAAAGAGTCTGTTTGGTCAATTCAAAATCAAAACTTTCTTACCTTGGCGAGCAAAAATATTAGCATAGACAGCGATGACAGGATCATGAAATTATTTACGTGAAGATCTTCATAGTTTTTTGGCATGCATTTACACATTTTGTCTTGTGTATGATTACAAAGTGAGTGGAAACACTTCATCAATGGAATCTCCTAATTAGCCATCAGATTTACCACTGTGGACTTCCAACTCTGCCATGCATGGCCATGTGGGACCTCATGCCACGTTTTAGAGCGTTATCATGATCTTGAATTGATTTATTTGTTCCATTACTTTTAATCCAAGGTAGCTTCAATTCATAGTTAAAGTGGCTAGACCGCTATTGTTGGAGTAAGTCAAGTGAAAACTTTATGGGGAGTAGTGGTGCAAATTTTGACTCCCCAAACAATCCAACATTTTACACTATTTTGAATTGGTGGTTGTTTACAACAATTTTCACCTCATTGTTTCAAATTTATATGATTCTTCTTTATCCATCTCAATTAGAATTGAATTTTCTTTGACATTAAAATAGGATTTCTTTTTTAACACTATTTATATGGCCCGTTTTTTCATTCCGGGTCATTTTTTTTGGATAGGAAGACTATCCAAAAACTTCACTTTGGAAGCCACTTTTTAATGATTTTTTGACATTAAGGGTATTTCTGAAGCTCCATTCAATTTTTCAATAAAACAAATAAAAAACTAGCCATTCAATTTTTCAAAAACATTGACATATTGACCTACCATTCAATAAAAACTAGACTACACCATATTTTTAATATGAACCATTTCATGCTTTCAGTATATTATACTAATTTTTAGGTTACCATAAGAACTAATCTGTAAATCATTGTAAACTACTCAAGAAAAAAAGACCAGAAAGATGCCTGTAATCAGTTCTCTTGTAAAAAAATGTGGGTTTTGAAACACTTGGCACTGATATCCTAGATCCTACCATTCAGAGCGTTCAATGATGATCACAATGCCTCTAGGGATTAGCACCTTCTTTTCCATAGGTTGGGTGTCCATCATGGCTCACTATTTCACTCGAAATGTATTCGGCCTCATCCTGGGAATAGAGTCTACTGTTTCACTCAGAATGTTTCATTCCTTTTAGAAACAGATAAGGTTAGGGCTAGGAGGAATACCTGTTGAATGTCGAGATGGTGTGTGCGTACCGTAGAGAAAGATCAGGTTGACTGCGAAGAACTCCTTTTTGTCTTGGAAGGACTACCTGCAAATAAGAACACAAGACCACAAGATTTTGATTAGACAATAAATGAGGGAACTGCTTTGGGCCCAGGAAATATAAAACTTCCTTTCGAAGGTGGTCAGTTCCCCTGCTAATATGAATTAACACAAAAGACTGTAAAATATCAATTAAATTGCTTCGTTGAGACTGGGTAGGGGAAAGGCTAGATTTCTAGTTTTGAGTCACAATAACCGATACCGGTTGCTGATAACTGAGATCAGTATGGTCTAGGATCTGTAGGTTTGTTGTTTTATGGGGTGGTTGTGTCGTAGGGTAACGTTGTGTTGTTGGTAAGGCTGGTATATAGAGTGATATTAGGTAATGAGATGGTGAGAGGTAAATGAATGATAGTTAGATGCAATAGACACGTTGGGTAGTGGATCTAGGAATGGATTTATGGGGACTGTGATTCAAAAAGTCTAAGAAATGTTATTAAAGAGGACATGCAAGATGTAACTTACTGGTTATTGACGAAGATGCAGGTCCAGGAACTCTGATGACAAAGGTAGAACTCTAGGTAAGATGGCTTGACACACAGAAGATGAGAGATCTCCCTCCCGATGATCAGCTGAGTATCTGACAAGTTTCTAGCTATTCCATTGTAGTTTTGGGCTTGATCTCCTTTTGCTGCAAACTCTTCTGGTTTCTTCACTTGTCTCTGCCTCGGCCAAGTAAAGATCCGGATTCTCTTGATCGCTCCTGCAAATGATCTCTGTTGATTCCTAAAATTCTTCCACTCTGATCCAAAAATGAAATCCTGATCCTTTGTTTTTGGTTTGGGGAGCCCATTTACAGGGAACCGATGGTGGTTATGTAACCGACGGCGGTCGAGTAGGAACCGGTATCGGTTAGGAAAAAGTAGGCTATTTTTAGTAAAATCATCCCACTTTCCCTACTTTTCTCCCGAGAGATTAGTTGCGGGCTTGGTCAAGTGACTAGAAGGTCGGTTTTTGGGTGCGAGAAAGGGGTCATTAGTCATGGGTGTAGGTATAGACCAAATTATAGGTCTTAATTAGGTTAGTTTAGGGTTAGGGCTAGGTCATGATGAAGTGGAAAAATGAGGTGGCAGGTGAGATGATGTGGATTTATCAATTACAAGCTAATTAATAAATAATTGTGTAAGGTTTAGGTGATGAGTTTAGGTTGCGAGATGAGATGTGGGTCACAAGGGGTCGTAAGACACAAATTTGGTGTCTACATTAGCCCCTTATTGTCGTGTAGCTTGTTTTGTAGAGGTACGTGGACAATAATATGAAGTGGTTTCTCCTGTTAAGGATATAGTAATCCCCCTCAAATCTATCACAGATTGAGTGAACGGGAAATCAGGGATAGGGTTGATAAAGGGTACATGTTGTAGAGAGGATGGTAAGGTGGTGGGGTAGGTCCAAGGCAGCAGACGCATGTTGAAATGTAATAGTACGAACTAGGGTACATGATTTGACGAGCAAACCAGTAATGTATAGGCAAAGGTCAATAGTTTATCCAAACAAGCGTGATATAATCCTGGTATCCAAGGCATAGGAAGTAGCTCCAGGGTATATAACAGGTAAGGTACAGGAACGTTTAGGCATGTTCGGTAGTACCAAATGGTTGGTTTGGTTGAGATAAACGTCACGGTCTAGGTCTAGGAAAAGTTGGTCGACAAATCAAGTCAAGGACCCTAATCATGCTAAAACACGAACAGGGGAGCTCGATGGAACAAAAAGCTACATGATGGGTGGATAAAAGTATATGTTGTTGATGTTGGGTGAGGTATTGAAGTGGTACGGCCTTGGGTTGGGCCAAGTTGTTGGGTTGTGGCCTTGGGTCAGGCTGGAAGGGTAGAGTGAGGCCTTGGGTCTGGCCGGATGGGTAGGGTGAGGCCTTGGGTCGGGCCAAATAGTCGGGGGTGAGGCCTTGGGTCGGGCCGGATAGGTAGTTTGAGGCCTTGGGTTGGGCCAAATTGTTGGGTGGCGGCCATGGGTTGGGCCGGATAGGTAGGTTGAGGCCTTGGGTCAGGCCAAATTATTGGGTGGCGGCCTTGGGTCAGGCCAAATGGTTAGGGTGAGGCCTTGGGTCGGGCCGGATAGGTGATCAAATGGTGTTCAGCAAAGGTGGATATAGGCGATGTTGGGAGAAAGGGTGATTTGTAAATAGGGGCAGAAAGTTGGGTGAATAAAGAAAAAACTGATATCGGTTAGCTATGACCGGTACCGGTTAGGTAACCGATGCCGGTTCCTTAGGGCATGAGTTGACCGGTGTCGGTTCTATGTTAAAAACCTATAAAAAGAAAAATACGGCCTGTCATTGTTACTTTTACAATTTGGAAGCCAATTTGAATTGTCTGACATGGAGAGTGGATATTGGAGCATTTTTTGCATGAGGTTGCGTTATTTGACCGGAGGAGTGAGTTGTTAGCAGGCCCGAGTGAGGAGGAGGCAGTAGTTGATTGGTGGAGGACCCAGAAGAGGGTATTTGGAGCCATGGCCTAGCCAGGAGGAGCAGAGGGGCTGGACCAGCTGGACCACCACCACCCATCCCACCACGATGATGTGTCATCGTACGGGTAGGTTCGAAACCCCTCATTGTGTTCATTTTATTGCATTATGCTAAATTTGGGGTTTTGGGTAGGAATCCAAGTTTTTGATAAAATAATGAATAAATGGAAGTTGTTTGGAAAATAGAGAGGGTAGGTAGGGTAGTTAGGCTAAAACGGTAGGGTGGGTAGGTTTGTAGGGCTTTTCAATGGGTAAAAGGGTAGTAATAGGCAAAAAAATAGGTTTGGGGGGCCGCGTCGGGTTCGGCTCCGTATTTTTACAGCGACCGATGTCGGTTGCTAAGCGACCGGCATCGGTCGCAAATTTCAGGGGCAAGGTGTTTTGTTGCTGACCGGTGCCGGTCATATATCGGCCGGCGTCGGTGGGGTGGTTTTGGGTATTGTGGGTTGGTTTGGGGTTTGTGTGGGTTTGGGTGGGTTATGGGTTGGGCTTGGGGTTTGTGTGGGTTTGGGTGGGTTATGGGTTGGGCTTGGGGTGGGTATGGTTTGGGTGGGTTACGGGTTGGGCTTGGGGTGGGTATGGCTTGGGTTTGGTGTTGGGTTGGTTATGGTATGGGTTTGGGTTGGGGTTGGTTATTGGTATGGGTTTGGGTTGGGTTTGGGTTAGGAAGAGAGGGAGGGGGATAGTGGAGAAGATAGGTGGCTAGAGGGGGGTGTTAGAGAGTTGGGGTGTGGTCGGGGGGATAAAAGGGGGTATAAAGGGGTAGGTTAGAGAGTCGGGATGTGGTCGGGGGGATAAAAAGGGGGTATAGGTAGATATCGTGATGAAGAGTAGGGCTAATATAGTGGGTGGTTTTTGCAGGCACGTCAGCAGCTGACGATGCGGGATAGGATGCCTCCATTGTTGGTGCGGATGCAACCACATGTGTCCGCAGCGCACTGGGCTATCATGCGCGAGGTGGGACTTGACGGAGTCCAGCGATATAGAGTGATCAACAGAGATCATAGTTTGATGGTTGCCTTCATCGAGAGATGGGATCCGGTGACCAATGTGTTCCATCTCCCGATTGGAGAGATGACCATCACATTGGAGGATGTATATCGCATCCTTCGATTACCTATTGATGGAGAGGCCATTTTTCAAGTGGATGCAGAGACAGCCATGGACACCATCCTACAGGTTTTTGGGGATGCAGCTGCGCTAGTGACATATCACAGCGCGAGCATTGGGTATGGTGATATATACCGTGCGCACTGACATGAGACACGGCTTGCCATGTTGATAATGATCGGGATCACCTGCTTCACCCTCCCGGACTCAGAGGGAGGCCACTTTCCATGGGCATTGATGGGGGTGCTTCATGAGATGGTGGAGGAGCATACCTGTTATGCTTGGGCACCAGTATATCTGGTGCAGTTATAAAGGGAGCTGTGGGGCTATCGCCGGATGAGGCGATTCAGAATTTGTTCGACATTTTTACTTCACTGTTGGGCATATGAGCACATCATATGCATCAGACCAGTAGGGTTACCCTAGTAGCTAGGGCCACAGGTCATATATAGATATGGCTTTCAGAGGTGGTTGGGGGTCGTGGGGCAGCCACGAGCAGTGCTTGTAGGTCAAGACGTTGCTTATTATAGACATTTGTTAGAGGGCCTGACAGCGGTAGATATCATATGGAGACCTTATAGAGGTCATCACCCTCGCAGAGGAGCCCGCTTACAGTTGCGCCTAATTCAATACACATTTTGGATAGCAGGACGGAGGCCGGGAGAGTACGAGAGGATACCCCTGGAGAGGGTATGCAGGTAGATGGGGCTACGACAAGACGAGCCACCTCCCTTCCCTCAGTACAGGAGGGATGATGTAGAGGCCCCACTGCCTGCACCACAGCCCTTGGACCCAGATTGGGTTGCTGAGAGGCCAGCAGGTGATGGTGTAGATGATGCTGGCTGTACGGGAGCATACATGGTGTGGTGGGCTGGTCAAAGAGCAGCTAGGATAACACCGCCTGCACAGCCAGACTTGGCAGCAGTGATAGCAGAGCGAGATCAGCTCAAGGGCCAGGTGCAGTTATTACAGGGGCAGCTGGCTGCTGCACAGGCACAGATAGGTGTTTTACAGGGGCAACTAGCCCAGGCTCAGGTACAGGCACAGGCACCACCAGCAGTAGCGGTACGGCCACAGCCCCAGGCACAGGCACAAATACCACCACGGCCACAGGCACCACCAGCGGCACCATCACAGGCACAGGGGGCACTGGTAGTAGGAGTCCGGGGACCAGCCCCAGCACCTACGGTGACACGGGATAGATATATGGAGGCGAGAGCAGAGGCCCGGTACTATCAAGATGTTCTTGATGGTACCAGAGCTAAGTATCAGCCATATGCAGCTTATAGAGCAGAGACCTCCCATAGTCAAAGATTGCAGGGAGGTGCAGCCACAGCCGGCGTGTCTGTTACAGGCAGGAGGCGAGAGGCACCACAGGGACCAGCAGGGAGAGGTGCTGAGGGCGGTGGGGAGAGCTGAGGGATCCCTGTATTGGTTTTGTATATGGACATGGGCACCGGTCTGCACACCGGTTGTGTGGATAGAGGCCTGCGTGCCTACATTTATTCATTTATTCACTCATTTATGGTATACCGCCCTGCGAGCCAAGTATGGGTTGTATAGTTGATACCGGCCTGCGAGCCGAGTATATTTTTGATATGAGGGACCGGCCTGCGAGCCGAGTCGAGGTTATTGACATTTATTGCGGCCTGCGTGCCGGATTTGTTGTTGTATTATGAGATCACATAGGCCCCGATGCAGGGTACGTTATATATTTGAAACCTTGTATATATATATAGATATGATGATTTGATCCACATGTTGTGTTCAAAATGTTTTTAAGTATTTCGTCAATGGTTTGTCATATAGGTTGTATGATGAGTTTAATTGACATGTTGATATATTGATGATGTTGATGTCTTTTGCACGTATATATGGACGTCATATTATATGATGAAATGTGGCATGTTTGTTGCTGGTTGGTGACATGTTATATATGTATCTGATGAGTTGGATCCAAATGGTGTATAGATTGATAGTTTTTTGATATCCTTAGATGATGGCATGTTTGTTTTGGGTAATGTAGATAGATGATATGGATGAAATCGTAATGAGAAGTGGATTAGATGGACAAATATGGATAATGGTGTTGTTATGCAGGAAAAGAGGATGGCACGATAAAAAATTAGGTAGAAAATGAAGAAAAGAACTATGTTTCAAAAGGCAGGTGTGTAACTGATATCAGTTAGGTACCGACGCCGGTAGTTAGTAGACCGATATCGGTTACGTAACGCGATACCAGTTATTTAGTATGAGCTTTTCTAAAAATAGAAAAAGCTAGGGTGGCAACTTAAGTTCTAATTTTGAGAGCCATGCAAGAAGTTAAATACGCGAACGTGATGCTTTTTGACGACTGAGAACATGTGATTGCATGAGAGATTGGAGTGATAGGGAGAAAAGAGACAGGGAAATTGAATGTGTTCTAAGATTCAGAAGGCAGAAAGGTGAATTTGAAAAGGGTGGTGATCATGGCAGAATGAGGAGAAGCATCCAGCAGGCAGGGATGAGAGGGAAGACAAGGGTCACCTCAAGCTGCTGCAACTCAAAAGGTAAACGTTTTGGTTGTGATTTGATTACTGCATGTTTTGTGAATAAGATGGGGGAGAGTAGGTGGGTAGATATGAGAAAGAAAACATGATAACAAGGGTTATAAATGAGGTGAGTGTTACGTGGTAGGTAATCAAGGGTTTTGGGTATGTTAGTGTATACAGAGAGGAATAAACAAGTAATTTATTGTCGTAGGTGGTTGTTTAGGCAAGGTGTATGTAATTGACAGTGACCGATAGTAGTTAGGGATAACCGGTATCGGTTACTGAACCGGTACCAGTTATTTATAACCGATACCGGTTTACTGGAGGAATTTCAGAATGTGAGAAAAAACCCTTAGGGATTGAAGGATTGAATGGTTGTTTGTTGTTTGATGTATGCAGGCCGAGGCAAGGTGTTTGAGGAGAATGATAGTAGTCCGCGCTGTTGTCACGAATCCGAGTGGATGTAACACCAGCAAAATGGACCATTGATAAATCGTTTGGGGTTAATGGAATCTGCTATTATTCACGACTTGCGGCACGTAACCATGCTATTTTGCAGGCAGCGTTGATGAGATGGAATCCAGAGAAAATGACATTCATCTTGCAACAGGGGCGATGATGGTAACATTGGAAGAATGGTTCCGTATTTGAGGCCTCCCTATTACATGAAAACCAGTATAGCAGCATTACCCGTAGCGCGGTGTTGGGAGCGTGAATATAGTTATGTTGGTCCTACGCGCGAAATTGACACAAACGAGTTTTGTCATTCACATATGGTATATGTATGCAGCACACCTGCGGAGACAAGGTTAGCAGTGAATTTAATGATAGCGGTAGGTATTATACATTACCGGGAGAGCATAAGGGGGAAGATTTCCCAAGGCATTGATGTGTTGTTATCTAGGAGAATGATAGAAAAGCAACGTGACTTTTGCATGGCACCTGCATATTTGGGCGGAGTTTTTTTCTAAGCAAGGGTTTATGGCTGAGGCGAAATCACATGACGACACTGGATTTTCATACCTTATTCACTGTTGGGCCTATGAGTCACATTGTTTGTGTGCGACCAAGTGTCCGATCCACCATCCAGTCAGGAGAGACCGAGTAACAGAGGTGGATTCATACATGGTTCTAGACATAACCCGAGGCAAGATCGCAGGCCGTGACAGTTGACATGATATTACCATGCAGGTATGGGAGAGGGTGACGATTAAGGGCTGATATCTGTTGGAGGCTTACGGGAACTATATGGTAACCCAAGAGATATAGCGATGAGTTGAGGGTGTAAGCTATTGAGGTGGATCGCAACGTCACAGGGCCGGTGAGTATGAGAGGATTCCTCTAGATCGCGTGCGGTGAAATTTTGGATTTGTTCAGGATATACCCCTGCTTATAGACCCGTATGAGGATCGACGCCGAGGCAACATTCTCCACCTCCCCGCCAACACCCTCCAGAAGGGCCAAGGTAAAAGTAACTCGACGCAGTGTAATGGATGTGATACAGAGGCATATAAGGTTATGGGTGGGTAGGGCAGGGCTTTGAGGTGTAGTGTGAATCGCCCTGACATAGCTGTGATTACGTGGAGTAGATCATCTGTAGGTTTAGTTTTTAGGTCAGCTCCACGCAGGTGAATGAGGCAAGAGGATTTTAGCGGTTTGGCTGAGTCATAGGTGGAGAGCCTAGAGGCCGGATTCCTCCAGCGAGAGGCGTATTCATATGTATAGCAGGAGAGATTGGAATAATTAGTGGTGGTACCACTAGCTGCAGGGCACCTTTGAGGACAGAGAGGCACGCGAGAGGCGCGACGATCACGATCATCTCCTGGGTCGGGATGAATCGTGAGGGTTCTAAGTAAATGTTAGCAAGGTATAAGAATAAATAAGATGTCGACCTACCGTGTCGATGATAGAGAAGATGTATTTGTTTAACATCTAGATAAGACTAAATATGTATGTTGATTTGATATAATAAGAATGTTTGCGTTGTGATTTTTGGTGTTTTGAAAAAGGATTAAAGAGGAATGTGATTAAATAGAAATACACACATATTTATATTTACCACACCTGATAGGTTATGGTAGGGTGTGGTCGAGCTACCCTTTGGGAGACCCCATGTCTCCTAAGTGCTGCCCTACATAGCCCATTGCACAAAGCAAGGAAGGGCCCTCAGACCGATGTAGTTCTCCCTTAGGATCAGGGAGAGGCGAATTCAGGAAATTTGGTACGGTTTAGGCAATTGGTTGGTTGGTAAAATATTGATATTAATATTGGTAAGGTAAGGTTGTTGGTGTTGGTAATGAATTGGTGATGTTGTAAAAGGTATAAGGAAGCGAAAGTAGCCTACCCAAGTCGAGGGGAACCATGTCCTGATTAAGATCAACACACAATCCTAGATGCGAGGCAAAGCGGAAAGAGTGTTCCGTAGGTGGAAAGAGCTAAACAAACCACACAACGTAGAATGAGCCTGAAAGCCCTAGGTACTGATGCATAGACGAGAAATCAATAGGTGAAAAGAGTTGTATGATCACAACATATCGAGCGTACGTTACGTCCCTTGAGTTGAAACAAATGGTGAGGTGAGGTGGATGTTATAGCTGAGGTATAGAGAACTTGTTACAGAGTGAGTGTTCTGACGAAAGAGAACCTACCCTAAATAGACAAGTCCATGAACCAAAAAGTTCTTTTGAATGAGGCTTTTATTTTACTGAATATAGACTGATCGATGCGGGAATTCTACAAGGGATATTGATTGTGCTATTCTTGAGGTCTTCACAAAGCTGATCCATGCGAGAAGCTTCTGATAAAGGCTGACTATGTATAGCTGTCCTTCGAGGGAGTAGTCTATTTATAGTAGCAGATATGATTTTAGTGCATAGCTGTCCTTCGGGGAAGCAGTCTATATATAATAGCAGCAATAATTTGGCATATAGTTGTCCTTTAAGGGAGCAGTCTATATATAATTTAGATAGCTAGATGTTCTTTTGGCGTGAAGCATCTAGTTTGGTAGGAAGTTTGACTCAAGAAAATCCCATAAGAAGGTGTTATTTTAATACTTTGAAGTCATGGACTAGACTAAAAAGGGGAAGGCATCGTTGAGGGGAGGTGAGAAGTGAGCTTGATTTTATTTGGAGATGTAGGAAACAAAGTGTATGTAGCGGTAAATGAGCTCAAGGGACGAGCAGTAGGTAGATAAGAAGTGATATAACACTAAATTCAACAGTAGAATGGTTGAAGATGCAAGGCATTAAGGGGTTCAGGCTCAATTTTACCATTAAGCGAAGCTAAACGATAAGTGCCTGATCCATAAGTGTGAGTGATTATATAAGGCCCAATCCAATTAGGAGCAAATTTTCCACGTTTGCTCTTTTCTAGTTTGGTTACATGTTGATTCTCTTTGAGGACAAGATCACCAACCTTAAAGGTACGCTCATGAAGTCGTTTATCATAAGCACGCTTGATACATTTTTGATAGATTTGAAGGTGATCGAGAGCTGTAAGATGACGTTCGTCAAGAAGCTCCAATTGGGCTAACCGCTCTTGGTGGAAATCATCGTTGGTGAGAATATCCTGAAGAGATATCCTGAGGGAGGGTATTTGTATTTCGAGAGGCAAGACAGCCTCGGTACCATATACCAAAGAAAAAGGTGTAGCATTAATAGAGGTAAGAATGCTAGTACGATAAGCCCAAAGGGAAAAGGGGATGTGATCGTGCCAATTTCTTCCAGACTCATTGACAACTTTCATGAGGATTTTGGTTAGGGTTTTATTAGAGGATTCGGATTTTCCATTTGCTTGTGGATAGTAGGGTGATGAGAAGCTAAGTTTAATACCAAAGTTGTCACAAAGGTCTTGCAATAACTTATTTTTGAAAGATTTTCCATTATCTGTTATCAGGTGATGAGGAACACCAAAACAACAGATAATGTGGTGGTTAATGAACTCTACAATTTTTTATTTTTTGGTTGAAATGAGTGGAATAGCCTCCACCCATTTTGTGTAATATTCGGTTGCTGTGATAATCCATCGGTGACGTTACGAAGAGGATGGGTGAATCTCACCAATAAGGTCTAAACCCCATTGTGAGAAAGGCCAAAGATCTCGGGTGACCTGTAGGGGGTGGCTACGAGTATGTTGAAGGTTGGCGTGTTGTTGACACATAACACAACGCTTAACATATTCGTAGCAATCGTTATTGAGAGTAGGCCAATAATAACCAAGGCGAAGGATTCGTTTGGCCACGGAAAGGCCACTAAAATGTCCGCCACAGATACCGTCATGGACCTGTTGGATGGTATGGGTGACCTCCGCGCCGGTGAGACATCGAAGGAGGATGCCATCAAAGCCATGTTTATAAAGGAGTCCCCCCATAACTACATAATGAGAAACGTGTTTAAGAAAAGCACGTTTGCCAGTACTAGTAAGGTCAGAAGGGAGAACAGAGGTTGTAAGGTAGTCGTGAAATTGGTGGTACCAGGTATCCTGCGAATTAGTAGACACAATATTTATCATACAAACTACCAGGGTTGAGTAGGATGGGGCAAAAATCTGTTGGACCAAGACGAATAATTCAGAGTCAGTTGATGAAGCTGGAATTTGCGACGCTAAGCAAGCCATAGTATCCGCAAATTTTTTGGTGGAGCGGGGAATGGTTTGGATAGAATAGTGAGTAAATAAGGCTAGAAGTGAATCCACGTAGTGTTTGTACTTTTGAAGTTCCTCATTTTTACATTGGTAGATGCCCATAACTTGATTGACTACCAATTGAGAGTCGCCAAAAATATTGATAGATTTGATACCTAAGTGTAACGTAACTTGGAGACCCAGAACAAGGGCCTCGTATTCCGCTGTATTATTAGTGCCAGGGAAATTGAGTCGGAATGAAAGAGGCATGGGCTCAGTGTCGAGAGGAATGAGAACAACGCCGGCTCCTCCACCACGGTGGCATTTGGATCCATCGAATAAGAGGGTCATTGGATACGACTCCTCCTTGAGGGAAAGAGTAGCGATGAGTTCGTCTGGGAATGTAAAATTGGTAAATTATTCCCCAGGTAAAGGGGCCTCCACAAGTTGGTCTGTAAGAGTTTGTCCTTTGATTGATTTCTGGTGAACAAACTCAAGGTCGAGGTCGGCGAGGAGCATGAGCCATCTAGCGATGCGTTGGTTTAGATGAGGTTTGGCATACATGTAATGGATGGGGTCCATGTTGGTGATGATGAAAGTTTTGTGATTTAGAAGGTAGTGTCGGAGTTTGGTAGCCACGAATGATAGGGCTAGGCATAACTTTTCTACATGTGTATACCTAGTCTCATAGTCCACCAAAGTACGACTTATATAATAAACGGCTTGTTCTCGATTCTCGGAGTCACGATGTGTAAGCATGGCCCCTATAGCGTGGTCAGTGGCGGAAAGGTAAAGGTAGAAAGGGCGGTCGTCCTGAGGTGGGATAAGCACCGGTGGCTGCAAGAGATAATTTTTGAGAGCTTCAAAGGCTAGGTGGCACTCTTCGCTCCATTGAAAATTAATGTCCTTTTTAAGAAGGTGATGAAAAGGTTGACATCGATCCGAGAGTTGGGAGATAAATCATCAGATAGATTGGAGCTTACCTTGTAAACTACGCAATTGTTTGAGATTGGTAGGTGGGGGCATTTCTAGGATAGCTTTGACTTTAGATGGGTTGACCTCGATGCCACGCAAAGAGACGATAAAGACAAGAAGTTTCCCCGAAAGGACACCAAAGACACATTTCTTTGGTTGAAGGCGGACAGAATATTGTAACAGGCGATCAAAAATAATGGTTAAAACATCGAGATGTTCACTATGATGTTTAGACTTGCCAAGAAGATCGTCCACGTAATCCTCAAGGATAGTGTGCATAGTGTCATGAAAAATGTAGGTCATAGCCCGTTGATAGGTTGCACCAGCATTCTTAAGGCCAAATGGCATTACACGGTAACAGAAGGTTCCCCAAGGAGTTATGAAGGCAGTTTTATGTTGATCGGCAGGGGCAACCAAAATTTGGTTATATCCCGAGAAACCATCCATGAGAGAGAGCATCTCATGGCCTGCAGTGAGATCTACAAGTTGGTCAATGCTAGGCAGGGGGAAGTCATCCTTAGGGCAAGCGAGGTTAAGATCCCAGAAATCCGTGCATATCAAAAATCCCCCTATCGCTTTAGTGACAGGTACGATGTTAGAAATCCATTGAGAATAGTCAATAGGCAGAATGAAAGAAACACAAAGGAGTCGTTGAAGCTCCTCTTTGACCAAGAGAGCAATGCGTGGATGCATTTTTCTCAATTTCTGTTTAACTGGCTTAGAATCAGGGTTTAGAGTGATGTTATGGATGGCAATGGTAGGATCAATTCCTGGCATGTCCGCCTAGGACCAAGCGAAAGCTTGATTACGGGTACGGAGAAAGGTAGTAAAGGCGGCTTGTTCTGATGTGTTAAGGGATTGTCTGATCTTCACAATGTGAGGATCCTCCTCTGTGTGGATGTTGATTTCTATAGTTGATTCATTCAACATGGTTTGAGTTTCAGATGGTAAGGTGCGTTGAATATAGGAGTCATCCACCCCAAGGTAAGTGAGGATGGAGTCGTCATCCTGGCACTCAACAACATTAATCGAAGGTGAATCCTCTTCGATCATGTCTGGATACAGAAGGGGGATAGAAGAGGGGTCCTCATTATCGTGTTGATAATTGAGAGGACCTAGGAAGATAGCATTTATGAAAAAAAAAAAAAAAGTTAGGAGGGATAAATTCGGGATCTATTGACTCTGTTGGTGACGAAGGCAAAATGGGTGATGATGGTTCGGTAGGGGTGACGTCGTTGTTTTCTAGAAGACAACTGACACGAGGTTCCTCCTGTGTAGGTGTTTCAGGAAAACTGAGACCACTGCGATCATTGTGTTTGCGTGTAGTCACGGGAATGAGTGTATGTCGGCCTTGTTCATAAAGACCAAAACCAATGCCTTTCCAAGCACAGCAAGTCAAGAAGGTGAGGGTGAAACGACGATTTGTCAAGTATTGAAAATTGGATTGGAAGGGAACCACACCAAGAGGGGGTTCAGGGGTAATGGAGGATGCGTCAACACCCCCATACGTTAGGTTGGTGCGGCAATGGGGTGGTCCGTAAGAGATTACTTCCCCCACACGACGGTCATAGGTAGGATGTGCATGTACTTATCCGTATTCCTGTGGGTTATGGAAAGAACTAACGTTATATAGGTGATACTCCCCCAGCGTAAGGCATTGAAAAACATCTACTAAGGGTTCTGCGGTTGGGATGTTAGCTGCGGGAAGGGAAGTGGTTTTTGCGATGGTGGTTTCATCAGTTGAAGGCGTAGGTGCGGTTGAGGTGGATGGTTGAGGTACATTTGAAGAGGATGGTTGGGTTTAATGTATGGGTGTCTTGATTAGTATAAGCACATCGTTAGGGCGGTATAACATATTGCAGGTTTTAAAGGGGGGAGGATCAGCTTTTACGGTGTAGGACTTCCCCTCGTACTCAAATTTTATGCATCTATGTAATGTTGAGGGAACGCATCCCATAGCTCGGATCCAAGGGCGACCTAGCAATATGTTATATTGGAACTCTCCTTCAAGGACATAGAAGAGTTCGGGTAAAGTACGTGGTCCTACCCAAATGTTGAGGATCACGGTGCCTAAGGTAGAGGTAATAGCGTCATTGAATGACCGCAACATGATGGGATTGGCACAAATGTAGCTAGAAGGGATATTCATTTGTTGGAAGGCTTTTGAAGAGATGATGTTTAGGCTAGCGCCCCCGTTAATCATAACACGACATACCCGAATGTCCCGGATGTAAGCTGAGATGAAAAGGGCAGGGTCAGGATCTTCTATACCAAAGTCAACAATTTCATCTTTAGAGAAACTGACTACCGCAGCTTGTTGTACAGAGACAGAAGTGGTTGGGGCAGTGGGTTGTTTGGTGAGAGAAGCAACGTGATTGGGTGTTAGAATGGAGGCAACAGGTAGGGTTTCATTAGGTAAGACCTTGATCCCTTGAAGAATTTCAACAAGAGCTTGTCGATGGGATTCAGAAGTCTGAATGAGATCATATAGTGTCATTTTTACGGGCGATTGGTGAAGCTGTTTGATCATGGCTCGATGGGAAACTCCATTAGAGATGGGGTAAGCGGGTCCATGAATAACCACTTTGGGTGGTGTTGTAATTGGGATGCTGGATGGAGAAAGAGAGGACGCATGTGTGCTTTCTTTTGCTTTCTCGTTGTTTTTCTGCGCTCGAGTAGCAACACTAATCATATTAATCTCGTAGACCTGAGATGAGGAAGATGGTTGGGATAAATCATGGTCTTCAAGAGGTGAGGTTGTAATAATGATAGATCTTGGTGAGGCGGGGACAGATGGTATAGTAGAGGGAATTGAAGCTAAAGGTCTCTCCCTTCGTAAGTTGTCTTTCTTAACCTTTGTAGCTGGGAGAGGTGACTGACGAAGGATGGTTTTTAAAGCTTTGCATCTCTCCACATCATGTCCTGGTGTGTGGTGATAGGCGCAGATTTTAGACTCATCATAACCTATAGGTCGAGGTTTAGACGGGTCATAAGGTCTAAGTAGGGGGTAGGGAAAACGGTCGCATTCCTCCACCAACATAGCAAGGATTTTGGCGTAAGATCCTTTGAGTGGGTCAAAATCGGAGGAGGATGAGGGTATTGGTTTTGCGGGTTTTGGTAATGTTTGGGCATGGTTGGTTCGTACGGGTGGTGGGTTTAGCCGAGGGGTGTTGACACGTGGTTTTCACTAAATGTGGTTTCTTTGGCGCAGAAGCTATATTCAGCTGGTTAGAGATGATGAGGCTACAGATGACGTGGTAGCGGGAAACAACCACGGAGAAAGGGGAGTGACAGAAAATAATCCTTTGATGATGGAGTTCGTTTAGGGTTGATGGGTGGACAGGATATGTTGGTGGGTGACAATGTTGATATACCCTTTGATCTCTGTATAGGTGCAGAAGGCGTAGGTCGTTTTGAAGAAAACGCAGGAGGTATGATATATTGATGCAAGGTGGAGGGATGAGGTCCCAATATGGAAGGTAGGTGTGACGATGATGGTTTTGATTGTGATAGAGGCACGGATTGAGTTTGTCTCCTAGGTGGCGGGGCGGCTTCATTTTTGGATAAATCGAGTCACTTAGGTGGGTGCGTTAGACTGGGCATTGGTGAGGTCCCAAGTGTAGGGGAAGATTTGGTTAGGTTAATAGAGGTGGATGGGCTACTCGGTATAGATACGGGGGGTGAGAATGAGGACATAGGAATTTTGAGTTTCTGTAAACACTTAGGGTATATGGTAGAGGTGTCCAGATCGGTCATCTGAATTTGAGTAGAATAGGGGGTATTCAAACGTTCCCATAGGATTCATCTATCTTCTGGAGAATGACAGTCTTCAGGTGTGAATTGGAATTTTGGTATGGAAGAAAGACGGGTTGTGATTCCAGTCCACTGTGGGTGTGATACAGGGGGTAGATGAGGTACTGTATCAATAGATATTAAGAGGTCAACCGGTTGTTGAAAAGATTTAGGCGATGAAGGACTAATAGGCAGGAGGGCATGTTTGAGAGGGTCTGTTATGGTTAAAGAATTTGGTGATGTTGGTGCAAGAGATTTCTCATCTAAGGATGTCAAAAGGAGTGGTGAGCCTTCCTCTTGTGCAGCAAGAGCGGTAGAAGGGGACGTTTGGGAAATAGATAAATTAGATAACATCCGTTCACAGTCTTGTAGGGATGTGGTGTAAGCAGACTCATTGATGAGAAGAGAAGTCTGGGTAGTTAACTCTTTTATGGGTAAAGGAATGATTTCGCTTTGGCTTGATGGTGTGGTGAACGAGGTTCGGACTCCTGTGTTAGTGGAGAGGCTTGATTCAAAATTTTCTCGATAGAGGCTTTTGGCTGGGAGTCGAAGACTGCATGGATCTCATGAACACTCTCCTCGGCTAAGATATCCTGGTTTACGTTACTATTGGACGAGTTGATTTGGGAATGGTTTGTTGAAGATTTTCAAATTTTGGTTGGCAGGGGCATTAGGATTATCGAGGGTTATATCACCTGCGTCAACCATTTCCTGCACTATGGTTTTCAACATTTTGCAGTTTTCATGACTATGTCCTTTTACGCGTGTGAAAGTTACAGAAGTCATTTTCTTTGTACCAGGAAGGTATAGCACGGGTAGAATCAAACCCGGAGTGAGGTTTAACAGGAGGTAAGGTAATGGCTCCTGTTTTGAGCAATTTTTCCAATATCACACCATATGTTTCTCCCAAGGGAGTGTAGTTGATGGGTTCTGCTTTATACTTATAAGTGGCTTTTGGCGGAGTATTAGACGGTGGTTGGGATTTGACCATCACCGCGTGCACGGCCCCTTTTGATTTCGAAGCGGTTGATGGGTGAGGATTGGTGGTGTTAGGTTTTTTGGTGGAATCTGGAGTTCAGAAATTGGGGTTTTTGTTGCGCAACCACAATTTCTCTTCTTCTAAGGCTCGAATTTCTAGTTTCCGAGCCATGGTAAAAGGCCTCATCGAATGGGCGGAAAGTTTGAATTTGAAGAGTAGGAGAAATGTGCTTAGCACATGCCCGCGTAAAAAGTTCGATAAGTTCAGCCTGAGGCAAGGCATATGTAAGTTGGTTGATAAGGCCTCGCCATCGTCCAACGAAATCTGTGATAGATTCATCTTCGAATTGTCGGATGGCATAAAGGTCAGTGATAGATACTTTCTTGGCAATGTTAATCGAGAAATGATCCAAGAAAGATTGGGCTAGTTGGTTAAAAGAGAAGATTGAGTGCTGGGTTAAAGCACTGTACCACTCTAAGGTGGGTCCTGATAAGGACATGGGAAAGGTGCGGAGTAGTAACAAGGCATCATCATGAGCAATCAAATAACAAGCATGTCTAAATGATCGCAAGTGTTGTTGAGGGTCCTCTTTACTGTTAAAAACGGGTAAATTTTTGGTAATTCCCATTGAGGAGGATACGAATGAAGGGGGACAGACGGGGTGAATAGGCTCCTGACAAACTTGCTCATATGTCAAGGTGCTACGACTTCCTAAAACAGAAGCCTCCAGGTTTTGCATTTTGTCCATCATTTGTTTAATGAAATCTGTGGTTGGATGAGATGATGGTGCGATTGTGGTAAACGGAGGAAAATTGGGCCAAGGGCCTCCGCTGGACAATGGTGGGGTTAAGTGTTGATAAGGTATGGAGGATGAATATGTTGAGGCGAGCCGAATTAGGGATGTCCAATATAAGATGTTGAGGTTACTGGATACGTGTATGGGAAAGAAAAGGTAGGCGGAGCTTGAGAAGGAAAGCTAGTGTGGATAGGTGGCAGAGAGAAAGTCATGAACGGAGCAGTCTGCAAGAGAGATGAGGTAGGGGCAGTCGGCAGTAATGATATGTGGGGTCCAAGATTAACCAACGGAAAGCCAATCTGAGTCGTATGAACCTCTGAAGCCGTCGGATTGGGAGACGGGGCTAGAGATGCAGGAAGCAAGGCGGTGTTATTAGGCAGAGTGGGAGCTAAATGAGTAGCTATACTAATAGGCATACCAACAAGGAGCTGACCATCAGGCGTATGGTCAGGGGTATGAGACAAATAGTATTGTACAGCGCTAGACTTAGCATCCAGAAACTTGGCAAAGTCCTTATCTCCCACAGGAATTTTAGGAACCTCGCTGGTATCCGTAGGATTCCCCACAGAATGTGAAGGGGGTGATTCAGGTAAAGAAACAGAGCAGGCATGTGAAACCATGGTGGCGGCTTGCTTTCGAGTGATAACAACCATGGACAGGAGTTCACAGTAGGGTTTCAATCTGTCAGGAACAAAAACAAACTCAGACTGGTGAAATTGGTAGGTTGCTAGTTTGTCAGGAATTGGGAAAGAAAGTAACCGATATCGGTCTCGTAACCGATGTCGGTTATACTATAGCCGATGCCGATCAGGTAACCGATGTCAGTGTAAGAAGTCTAGGCTAACAAGATATAAAAGGCTGCTAATTTGATTTTTAACAACGTTTAGTATACTTGTCCAATTATTGATCACAGAAGACAGGGTATAAGAAAGAAAACAGAACTAAAAACAAGCAAGATGCACACGCAAATCCAGAGACTAACCCTAGGGTTAATTTTAATTATTGTGGGCTTATGCCTTTAGACGCGGAACGATGTCAATCCTAAACAAAAGACTTAGGGGAAATGTCAAGTTGTTTTGGCTTATAAGGTTACCCTCAATCGGGCGGAGGAATACTGCGGAAAAGGGGGATGTTTGAGCTGTTGTGTTAATTGTGGAGTGATTCGGTATGTGTTGTGCAGTGAAAGTAAGATTAATTTCTTGTCAATACCGTGGATATCAACCCCACGTGTATGACCTGTTACTTAATCTATGTTCACTAGATTTGAAAACAGCAAGCAGTAATGCAATGCACGTGTTTTAAACCCAAATTGAAAATGATATTTGATGAAGCAAAAGAGATGACTTTCACTAATGTGAGATGTAAAAGCAAAGCAATTTCTTTTATCAAAATAATACAAAACCTTGTGAATATCTTTTAGAAGAAGAAAACAGCAAGTATACTCCCTATATGAAAGCAAGCAAGCAAGAAAGAAACCCAAAATGGTCCCACCGGGTGTGCCAAAATGTTTCACTCGGAATGTTTCATTCCTTTTAGAAACAAATAAGGTTAGGGCTAGGAGGAATACCTATTGAACGTCGAGATGATGTGCGCGTACCGTAGAGAAAGATCAGGTTAACTGCGAAGAACTCCTTTTTGTCTTGGAAGGACTACCTACAAATAAGAACACAAGACCACACGATTTTGATTAGACAATAAATGAGGGAACTGCCTTGGGCCCAGGAAATATAAAACTTCCTTTCGAAGGTGGTCAGTTCCCCTGCTAATATGAATTAACACAAAAGACTGTAAGACATCAATTAAATTGCTTCGTTGAACTGGGTAGGGGAAAGGTTGGTTTTTGGTTATAGTTAGGATAACCGATACCAGTTGCTGATAACCGATATCGGTATGGTCTAAGATCTGAAGGTTGGTTGTTTTGTGGGGTGGTTGGTGTTGTTTGGTAGTTGTGTTATTTGTAAGGCTGTATATAGGTGATATTAGGAAATAAGGTGATGAGAGGTAGATGAATGATAGTTAGATGCAATAGCACGCTGGGTAGTGGATCTAGGGATGGATTTGTGAGGATTGTGCTTCAAAAAGTATAAGAAATGTTATTAAAGAGGACATGCAAGATATAACTTACTGGTTATTGACGAAGATACAGGTCCAAGAACTCTGATGACAAAGGTAGAACTCTAGGTAGGATGGCTGGACAAACAGAAGATGAAATATCTCCCTCCCGATGATCAGCTGAGTATCTGAGAACTCTGGCTGTTCTGTTGTAGTTTTGGGCTTGATCTCCTTTTGCTGCAACTCTTCTGGCTTCTTCAGTCGTCTCTGCCTGGTCAAGTGAAGATCTGGGCTCTCTTTATCGCTCCCAAATGATCTCTCTTGATTCCTAAAATTCTTCCACTCTGATCCAAAAATGAAATTCCGATCCCTTATTTTTGGTTTGGGGAGCCCATTTACAGGGAACTGATGGCGGTTATGTAACCGACGGCGGTCGAGTAGGAACCGGCATCGGTAAGGAAAAAGTAGGTTATTTTTAGTAAAATAGCCCACCTTCCCTACTTTTCTCCCAAGAGATTAATTGCGGGCTTGGTCAAGTGACTAGAAGGTCGGTTTTGGGTGCGAGAAAGGCGTCATTAGTCATGGGTGTAGGTGTAGACCAAGTTATAGGTCTTAATTAGGTTAGTTTAGGGTTAGGGGCTAGGTCATGATGAAGTGGCAAAATGATGGTGGCAGGTGAGATGATGTGGATTTATCAATTACAAGGTAATTAATAGATAATTGTGTAAGGTTTAGGTGATGAGTTTAGGTTGCGAGATGAGATGTGGGTCACAAGGGGTCGTAAGACACAAATTTGGTTTCTACAGTCTCCACGGTCTCATTATCAATATTGCCATTAGTCTCAAAATCTGAAGTGTGTTCACTATCAAAACTACTAAGGAATAACCTTATATTTTGATTTTTGTTTCCCAATTTGTCCACTCAGTATTTAAGGATATAAACCCTCTTCTCCTACATGAAAAATTCATATTGAATTCCCCTAGTTATTTTATTTTTAACCTCAATTTTATAGTGGCACTCCTTCAATTCCTAAATAAAAATTCTTATTGACCATAAGAACGGTATCAACAGTCAACTCTGCATGCATTAACCTAGCATCCCAATCCAAAAATTCTCTCTCCCTACTATCAGATCTATCACCCACATTCTGAACACCACATTTCATATTTCAAAGATCGTCGGCTATCCCTTCAATATTTTAGGGTTATATTTCCTTTTCATTTTCTTCATACGTTTTATAGCATATGTTAGGGTTTCACAGTCAGACTCAATGTCACTAGCAATCAATGGCTAGGCAGGAATAATGGGTTTTCTTTTTTGAACTAACAAAATAATTAAACCTTGATGCAAGGGAAAATCAACATTCTTTTTTTTAAAGTCAAGGATGGTGGATAACAGGGATATGTAGAGAAAGAAATCCAAACTCATAGCTTTCTTCCTTTGGAACAAATTTAGAATGGAGAGGTAAAAAGATAAAATCTTCCTAAGTTTTCCTTCCAGAGTAAAATACTTCATGAAAACAAGACAAACGTTGGCCCAGTGGTCAAGGAGATAGGTACGGGAAATGCCATCATCATAAGAAAAAAATTTCTCATTAGGCTAAAAAAAGTGGATATCTCATTTTTTTTCCTAGTTTTGTCTTTATAAATTTTGAGACCATCCATAACAAGCCCTATTATCACAACTATGGATTCTTCAGTAACCATAATTCCAACCCCCATAAATTTGAATCCCTATCAATCCAAGCATTACCAAAATCAACAGAGAGCGTAGGGTCATTACCTATTAAATGTCAAATATACTTGGAGAAGCCATCTCTACATAACAAATTCTAGAGAATGGAGTCATTTTTCAAGTGATGAAAGGAAGTAGGCTCAGTTCTAACCTTGTCTCCATGCATTTTTTTCCAAACACACATTATCTCGTTGAGATTGAAAAAAATAGATTCACCAATGACAAAAAACATGAATAAATGTCAAAGCAAATGAATCACATCCTTTCCCAAAAAAAAGTGGATCTTTTTGAGCTCCCAAACATGCCAGCCTTGGTTATCATCATTACACTGCCTTTAAGGACATGTCATCATTTATAAAATTTGTAATGTTTTTCTAAGGAATATGTGTCCTTGGCCACGTCATTAGGTTTATCATTTCATTTCCATGATTAACAAGTGCATCCGCAAGTTTATTACCTAATCTGAAGGTATGCTAGATGTCCACCTTATCAAATGATTCCAGCATCACATAATATTCCTTGATGATATTGATAAGTTTCCACCCACACTTATTCTAATATTTTAATGTGTTAATGACACATAAGGAATCCCTCTCTATAATGATCTATTTTATGTTCAATAATCTGCACATCTTGATCCCTCATAGCATGGTCTTGGCCTTTACATAATTATTGGTATGATTTCCAATAGGTCATGCATAAGCTCAAAGATAACTTCCAAGGTGATCATGAACCATACCTCCCCCTGGTTAAACCCTCTTTCTATTTCGCGGATCCATCAAAATTTTGTTTGAAGCATCCATCGAGGGGTCTCGACTATTTAACTTTGTGAATGAAATTCTCCTTCATTAGACTAATAGGAGAAATTTTCATGTTGCTAAGAATATTTATTTCCCAATCCAGACAGACCTTAGATGGTTTGAGCTTTAAATGTTTGGAATTTTCTTTGATATCTTGACTCACCTTGTCAATAACATTATCTAGGCTAGACACTTTGTTCCTAAATATCTGATTATTTTGTTTGATCCACAGTCCCCACAAGGTATGTGGGAAAGAAAATTTCTGAATTTCTCTAGTCAGATAGAATTGGAAATTGAAATTCTATTGGTCTAGGAGAAAAGCCACATCCCTAGGGAAGACCATGTGTATCTTGAAATAATTGAGGACTATAGAGAAGACTTGAAATGAAAAGGATCATTCCAGGAAGAGATGTTGGATCCACTCTTCATTGCATTTGTAGAGACTGCATGTGTTAGTGATGATCATCCCCCTTTTCCTTTACTTATCCACAATTAAAATATTTCTATAAACAAATTCCCAAAAAAAATATTGATTTTGGGAATAATATTTGTATTCCAAACCTTTCTCCTATAGATATTGGGCTCTATATGTTCAAAATTCAACAAGTAACTAGAATTGATCTCATATTCCCTAGTGTCCATGGTTCTCCAAAAAAATCATCCTAAGCTCTATTTTGGAGTGTGTGATAGTCCTTCACAAGCTGATTAAGTTCATGAAATGGCTGTAGATTCCCCAGATAGTGTGGGGGTGGTTGAAGTTGAATCCATTTCCTCTCTTCATTCCAATATTTACAAACCAACTCCCCCATTTCTTGGTTGAAGAGATGCCAAAGATCACTCCATGGTTCTTCGGTCTTGAGGGTTTCATCCTTAAGCCATGGGTCTTCCCAAAATTTTATATTTGTTCCATATCTAAGGTTCCATTTACTTTGTTTAACTAATAACTTTATAGTATGATGAATATTATTCTAGAAGATTGATCCTTTAAGGAGCTCCACATCTGAGAAAAGATCCAAAGTTCTGAAAATATTTTTCCTTAAAAATATTGATCTAGTATCCCTCTTATGTATGTAATCTCTAACTCACCATAGCTATAAGATCTTGATTTGTGAATTGAATATTATTCAATCCAAGACCCCATATATCCTTTGGTTATGTAGCCTTATCTCAAACAATTATAGGGATTATATTATTTTCCTCTGATCTAGTTCATTAAAACCTATTTTGCATGTCTTCAATAGCCTTCCTCACTCTTACGGGTAAAGTAAAGATGGACATAATGAATACTGCAATACCCTGTAAGAAACTTTGAAGGAGTTGAGTTTTTTTATCTTGTGACAACAATGAACCTTTCCAAGAGGCTATTTTTTATACAAACTCCCTATTAATTTATTCCATCCTCCAATATTTTTCCCACAAAGAGGCATACAGAGATAATTATTTGAAATGGCTTTAATATTGCAATAAAAAATATTAGCCAACCTATTCTACTGGTATTCCCCCAAATTTATGAAAAAACATAAGCTCTTTCTGAAGTTAATCATCTACCTTGTTACTTCTTCATATTGTTTAGTTATGTTTTTTAAGACCCAAGTCTCTTGGAAAACAAATTTCACAAGGAGAATCATGTCATCCACAAACTACTGCAAGCATTGGTTATCAACTCCATGAGAAACTTTAATACCCTCCATGTTACCTTCATATTGGGATCTAGAGCATAACCTAATCAAGTTTTTTGGAAAAATAATATGAAGGAAAGGTGACAAGGGATCTCCTTTCCTGAAACCCCTTTTCGAGATGAAGAAACCATTTGGTTTCTCATTCATAATAAGATAAAAACTCAAGGCCTTAGTGCAAGCTTGTATCATTTTTTTGAAGTGAGGATGATATCCTAGATGATATATAAGGGACAAAAATAAATCCCATGAAACCTTATCATAGGCCTTTTTCATGTCCAACTTAACAATCATAGCCTCCCTATTGGAAATTTCAACAAAGTGAATCATCTCATGAACGGTGATTATACTATCTAGAATTTTCATACCCAGAACAAAGGCTCCTTGATTAGGAGAAATAAAGTTACTAAGAGCATCCCTTAATCTGAAATTTGAGGGCCAAATTTTTGTGGTCATATATATTCAATCATGAACATGATCATGGGAGGGTCAAATAAAGGGACAAAATTTGGCCCTACCATTGGAAAAGTGATAGTTTGACCATGAATGGATAATTTTGTTTGTTCTCTACAAACTCAAAAACCATATAGAAAACATATTTGAAAATAAATTCACACCTAACACATACAAATATAAGCTTTTCTCAAGAATTTTTTTTTACAGAGATCATCATTTTTATGGTCACTCTAAAACTATTTAAGAACGGTCACTCTGGAGCTGATTTTCATTGCTAATTTCAAATGGTTACCATGGAGATATAATACACCAAAGCTCAAATTATTTTATTCTTCAATGGTCAAGCACCCACTTTACCATGGAGGGATAAAATATTTTCCCCATCAAATTCCTGCTTGACCATGAGTGGGATTTTGGAATAGATTATAATATTCAAAGTAATTAATTTTTGTATATTTGAAAATTTGAAAAAATTTAAGCATTTTTTATTTCACTCCAAAGATGAAATGCTCCATAGCCAATTTTTAATTTTTTATTTGTATGGTCATTTGGAGCTAATACATCTATATCATTTATAGGATTTAATTCAAAATATATATATTTGACCACATTGGCTAATTTTTTTTTAATTGTGTATAAAATGTTTTTGAATGACTAAATTTTGAATGTTTTTCTATAAGTTGCATTGTTTTCATGAATTTCTATCCTCCATCAGAAATAAAAAAATATTTTTGATATAATACATGTCACTTCTAACATAGAGAGGTGTGTTTAAAGAAATTAAAGTTGGATTCCTTTTAGTATGTCGTACTCATGAAGATATATATGGAACATTTATAAATTTAAATACATATTTAAAGGGATGATATGTGTGGAATCTTCCCCAAATGATGGAAAGACATATTCGTGTATATGACTTGTTTCATCGTCATTCGATGACTTGTCCATCGTAGATGGTTAGTCATCTTATTTAGTGACAATAAGTCATAGTGGAATAGGTCAATAGGGTTAGATAGGGTTGTGTACACATGTCATGCACAAGAGTTACACAACACTCCTATATGCACCTTTATTTTCTAATCTAAAGGCATCCTAGACACACAGTTGTCTTTTTGTACTTGATTCTCATTTTGCTTTGATATGTTGCTTACCATGTGAAGTGTTCATGACCCCATAGATGTGGATCCTTGCTTGATGTGTGTGGTTGATCCTCATAGAAAAATATGACATGGTATCAGATCAAATGTTTGGTAAACATCCATTCATTTGATTCTAGTTTCTTTACTTTTTTCTAGTTTTTGTGCTTCTTGTGTAACTTTTCAATCTATTTTTAATCTTGTTTACAGTTTTAACAATTTGGTTTTTGGAGTTTCTACAATTTTTTCAGTTGTGCATGTATAGGTTATAAGGGTTTTCCAGTCATATCTACCTAGCTGTAGCTAAATTTGGAGGATCCACTAAATCTCGAGGTTGGTTATTCATTTCTAGTTTTAATCATTTTTTAAATCGGAAGTGATTTTTTTAAGAATCTCTCATTTTTTACTTTTTCCCATTGGTTTACAAGTGAATTTTTTTTAGAATTTTTTTTTTAACCCTGTCTAGGCCTCTAACTTTGTTGGTTTACCTTTTGTATTTTGAGTTGCTTCATGTTTTATTTGAGCTTAAGGTTTTGATCAGGTTCTGCATGTTTGTTTATGGATCCCTGGTTGATTTTCACTTTTTAAACTCTATGTCATGGCCTTTGGACTATCTAAGTTGTGTTTTTGCATTTTATGCTCAAAATATTTACCATCGAGTCATCTTTTATCACTTTATGTTACTTTATTGGTTGTCTTGGTTGGCCTATTTTCCTTTGCAGATTCAATTCAATCTGCATTATTTTTCATTTTTTGATGACCTCAAAATTCTCATGCATCGAGCTCTCTACCTTACCCTTTTTTATTATGTTGGCCTTCCCTTACTATTTGAGACCTGCCACGTACCCATCCTTCTACTCTTGGCCATTTTTTATTGTTTTGGTTCAGGAAAGTTGTGTCTTCTCGTGGGTTTCGCGTTGAACTTTTTTTTTCGGCCTCTATTGCATGGTGTCTTGCCATTGCGTTGGAATCAGTTTTTGGCTTGATTTGAGTATGCCTTCCTTTTTGGGCTCTGTCATTTTTACTTTTCGTTGTTTTTATGGGAGTCTTTAATTATATTTTGCGAGCCAAGCTCATGTTCCTCATTGCGCATCCTCCAGGTTTTCCCCCTTCCATTTGGCTTTGTCCTGCTACTCTTCGGCCATTTCCCTGCTCCTACCACTTTCTCTTTCGGCATTTATTATTGTGCCCTATTAAGTTAGGCTCCTCAAGCCACGTCCATCCTGTGAACTCCATGTGGAGATCCCTTGACTCATTCCACCATTTTCACCTTCCTTCCCCATCCCACGTCAAGATCTTTGGTCATTTCCTTGCCTGAATCACTCTTCTACTGCTCCACTCTCTGAATGGGCCTCCTAATCCACCTAAATAACCATTGACCAAGTCCTGTTTAATTGTGCTTCCCCCTTTTTTTAATTTAAACCATTGTTAATTAGGAAGCTACTTTTTAATTCAGGAAGTTTCATCTTTTAAATTACCTCATAAAGGAAGCTTATAGAAAGAGAGCTTCCTTCCCTAATTACTTTCTTTTTTTCTCGTTCACTTGTTTCGTTGCACATGGTTGAGAATATTTTGGTCTCCAAACTTGTGTGATATTTGTCTAGTTACAAGGTGAGTTACCAATCGTCTCACGTCACATGATCACTTGGGTGTAATCAATGCACTACTTATAAAGTTATGTATTTAGGGGGGTGTTCATTGTGTGTGGTTATTTGCTTTCTGCTATTTCATTTTCTCACTTTTATCTATTATGGATCATAATTATGTTCCTTTTCTTACCCCATTTAACTATCATGGATACAAATATGTTGTATATCTCTCTTTAAGAAAACAAAAATTGTATCAAATAACAATGGGATTGTAAACTAAACCTACAGAAGATGTAGAGAAAGAAAAGTGGTTTGATAAATGAGATGAATCCTTTGAACTTTTGTGTCTTTCTATACCACCAAAACTGCATTGTCATATTAACACAACCAAATCACCTAAGCAAGTATGGGATTCCTTAGATTAAAATTTTGAGAAACACGATAAAATGAAAGGACATGAACTAGAAAATGAGTTGATTAGTCTCAACCCTAGTAGTTTTGGCACTCTCTAATAATTTTTCACCAAACTCAAATATCTTAGATTGAAAATGAAAAATTGTGGAATTGACAAGAAGGAATCATAAATTTTACTTTCCATACTTACAAAACTTTGTCGAGACTATTCAGTTTTTGTCTCTACCTTCCATGTTATAAAAAGAGTACTTGGTGTAAGTTTTACTATGCCCTGCTTTGATGAGTTTGTCACTGATTTGACTAGAAATAAGATAAGATAATTCAGATGGGTACTCTTCGATCCAAAAAATCCCATTCTCTCATTTTTGGTAATGAAAACCATCGGGTTTCAAAAGAGAAGAATTATAACAATAAGTATCATGAGAATAAAAAAACTGATCCACCACAAAATCAAACTTTTCCACTTCCTCTTGTAGTTCTAAATCTCCTAAATAATGAATCAAATGTGGGTACTGTAGTGGTAGGCATGAAGAAGAATTTTTTTTAAAGAAGAAGAGTGACCTCCTCACGATCCTTCTTGAGAAGAAAAAAAATAGGAGTTCTTGATTCTCTCAAGACATCTTCATCATCAATTCATGAAATTTCTAAGGAAAAAGACAATCGAAAGGGGAAAGTCAAATAAAAAGAAAAAGAATCAACTAAGGAAAGAACAAAGGTAATAGCCTTAGTTACAATTGTGTCACCTACTCTTACATGGGTGATTGATTCAGGTGCATCTCATCATATGGCTTCACCTGATATTGAGTTTAGTTCATTAGAGTCACGTGACATGTCTTCTATTCGGCTTGGTGATGACACTTCAACACTAGTTTTTTAGAAGAGGGTCTGTTTAAGTGAATGGTGGAACCTTCAACAATGTGTTTAGTATTCCTTCACTTTTAACTAATATCCTTTCAGTATATCAAATCACTCACCTCATTCAAGGCATGTGGGTAGAATTCACTCTATATTTTATTTATATGAAAGAGCTCCATAGTGAAAATATTATTGTCATTGGTATAGTTGATCATGACACTTAGATTTACTATTTTTCTCATTTTCTCCTCCAGATTATTCATCATATTCACTTGGACTTGATGATATTTCTAAGCTCACTTCTAATGACGATGAATTCTCTTTTAGCCTTGTTGATTTCCATAGTGATGGGGACCGACCTTCGCCATCCAATTATCATCTACCACATCTTGAGGAGTTATTTCTTGATCCACCTATCTCTTGTCCTTTACCCAATTTTCAAGGAGGAAGTACTTTGATTCATGACTCATTAGACATCAAGAACTCTTCTATATAATTAGAGGAAATTCTACATTCCTTCTTTGCCACTGCTTTGGATTAATCATCCCTTTATAGAGTAGTTGGCACTTCCACCTCATATATGGAGCATATTTTCTTAGATAGAAACCACACCTTATCACTTCGGGGATCTTCTTCTTCACTTGATACAAGGTGGTCTTTGACATGTTCTTCATTCTGTAAGGTTAGATAATGTTGCTTCATCTCTTCTCTTCTTGAAAGATTGAATTTTTACATGAGTACTTTATTGGGATTTTAGTTGTTGAGACACTTTTAATGCATCTTTCTTAGGTTGTTCAGGGGTGTATTTTATCTCTTGTAAGTGGATGTTTTCCCTTAGGGTTTTTCCTCCATTACTTAAGATACTTATTATACATGGGTACCTTATTAGGCTTAGTATTTGGGAACCATTGACACATTTTTCTTAGTTGTCTAGGGTATTTCTCTTTTTTTTTACTTTCCATGACCTCTACCTCATCTTTGATGAAGGGAGGTGTTGGTGTATATCACTTAGTTTGTTGGAATTCGATGACTTGTCCACCATATATGGTTAGTCATCTCATTTAGTGAGAATAGGTCATAGTGGAATAGGTCAATAGGGTTAGTTATGGTTTTTCACATGTGTCATGCATAGGAGTTACATAACACTCTTATATGTACCTTTCTTTTCTGATCTATGAGCATGCCGACACACCATTGTATTTATATACTTGATTATCATTTTGATTTGATCTCTTACTTATTACATGAAGTGTTCATGACTCCATTGAAGTGAAACCTTGCTCGATCTGCACATGGTTCCAAGTTTATCCTCGTATAAAAATATGACAACACACACACACACACACACACACACACACACACACACACACACACACACACACACACACACACACACACACACACACACACACACACACAAACACACAAACACACAAACACAAACACAAACACACACACGCAAACACACACACACACACACACACACACACACACACGCACGCACGCACACACACACACACACACACACACACACACACACACACACACACACACACACACACACACACACACACACACACACACACACACATGTACACACACACACACAAACACAAACACATGCACACACACATGCACACACATACACACGCACACATGAACATGCACACACACACACATGCACATAAAATGTCACGCACACATGCACACATGCACGCGTGTGCGCGCACACACACACACAAGGCTACAAGGATTTTGACTCCATATATTATCGAATATGTTGTATATTTCAAAGGATTAATACAACTCTATTAACCTAAGGGTAAGCATGATGTAATTGGTTTGTAAAAATCTTAATATTTCCTACCAAGAGTGGATAATGAATTTATATTTTTTTGGTTTAAGTGCATAGTTAATATGCAAGAGTACTCTACACCAATTTTTTTTTGGAGATTAGAGGATGATATGTATGATGTACCACAAGGTTTCCCAAAGTATATTATTTTCAAACATTAAAACCAAATAAGGATAAAGGGACAAGTTGAAGTCAAATATATGAAAATTGAAGATGATTTGTGGTTGAACAATAAACTAATAGAAATACTATTTTTTATGATGATCGCAATAATAAATTAAACATCAGTGGGATTAATTCATCACTTGATATATTCATTTCTATGTTCTATGATTCACTTGTAAAGGGGTCTGAAGTTTGGGATGGCCTAGGGAAATAGTATGAGGATGTCAATGATGCCTTAAAAGAAGATATGTTTATTAAAATGGATGATCATATAAGGGAATTTTGGTTAAATACCAAAAAATATATTAATGATAAGTGTAATAGATAAATGGAAATTGTGGAAGACACTATAAACCTTGTAGAGGAGAAAATCACTATGACAATATAATTTTTAGTAGATATGTCGATAAAAATAAAATTGGAATTCGATCCTAAGTTGCATGGAAAGAAATTCCATATATAATTGATATGTTTTGATGAAAATTTAGGGATATACTATAGCATATGGATGGAAAATGCTACAAGAGAGGTTCGCAACGATAATTTTTTCATGGTTAAAAGGTATATTCCCAAGCATAGAAAGAAATATTATATGTATCAAAAGCATATATTTGTAAAAATTTATTGACAAATATGTGGATACCCAATCATATTGATAAGGAAATTCCACTTATTAAGAGTGGTAATATATTTTATTCGTGGAAAACTAGAAGCAAAGATGGCAATAAAGTCACACTAAAAGATTCACTACTAGAGAAGGTAGTGGACATAAGAAATCCTGCATAGGATCATATATGATATATGATTGTAAAGTGAAAAAAATTATGTGTATCAATGGTACATGTTTATTTCAAACAAAACTACTTGTCTTATTAAATGTGTGGGATTAATATTTTATACCATTATAATTTTTTTTAAATGTGGTTTTAAATAATTATTTTTGAGGAACAATAATAATAGAAAATATATTAGGATAACTCTCAATTTTACGCTAGAAAATAATTAGTTAATTATTTAGTTAATTACTTAAATATTTATTTAATGAATTAATTAATCACTTAATAAATTAAATAATTATGATTAACAACATACAAATTACAAATGATGATAAATTGACAATTAATGAATCAAACTTAAATGAAACCTTCTTATATATCATAGATGTAATTAATTAATCACATCTATTTAAGATAATCAAAATTGGGAGTTGGGCTATACCAAAAGCCTCAATTAGTCTTAGATTTTTGAAATGACCCTTTATAATGTACGTAGATCTTCTTATACACTAGAACAATTAGATTTTTTAGTTGTCTAGCTCTAATGGTTAGTATCCAGTAGTATAGGTATTACAAATGTAACACAAGTTTCTCATATTGAATCATAAATGTTTTAATTCCCTTATCTACTTATTTCGTTGAAAGGTAGGACCACCACCTTTTTAGGGAGGTGAAGGGGGACACCTTCAAGGTATGTGGATTGAGAAAAAAATCTCCAATTATGTTCTTCCTCTCAAACGCATGTTGACTCTTTATCTAGATATACACATAGAGAAAATTTTCATTGTTATGTCATTATTGCATGAGTTTTAACATTGTACTAAAGTTATTGGGAATGTTGTTTCCAAAGTTACCATAATTATTCAACTAATATATTATGGCATATTAAACTTACTTATTAAGTTTTTATAATATCATTTTAAGAAAAAAATTTTGCAAGACACTCACAAATGTAATTATTTGACTATTTATAATGAATTTTTTATGATCTACATTGTATACACGAGTGTTGTATGCACCTAACATATTATTGTATCAGTTACTTATGTGGACTATAAACATTAAAATTTAAATTTAATTTTTATTTCACATGTGTAAACCTTCATCACAAAAATGTGATCATTCTTGACTGATGAAGCTTGTATGATCTTAGATTGTTAGAATATGTTTTCTCAAATTACACTACTAAAAAAAAAATCACATAGTCATCTATATTTATACAACGAAATTAAGTTAATCTAAATCACATGTAAGTAGAATAAGTGGGAAACTAACAAATCAAAAAATTATCATTTTCCATTAATAAGTAACATAGGTTGTTGCATTTTATATACAAAATTGATGTGAATGGTCGGATCCAGTTATTTGTATTTGGAGGAATAATTTATGGGTTTGTATTTGTATGATGGTTGTGTTGTGATGACATAAGTCTAATACTTTATTTACAAATCTAATCTTGTGCCTCAAACCTGGTTTATATACTTTGGGTTTGACTAACTCACCACACCCTTTTTAATGTGATAAACATTACACTACATACCACTAATCCAAAGATAGATCAATCCAATGTAGTTGTGTAATATATTATGAGACACATACGATATGGAATAAATAATAACTATGAATCCCTTGATCTAGCCCTAACACTTGGTAACATGCACTTGATGTTTCATATTTTTTCATGATTAATGTAAGAAAACAAAATAGATGTTGGGGTGATGAAATATAACCTAAGTAAGAAGGCCTAGAAGGATTGGGAGCACGGGAATAGGGCATGGGGGTACAAGAAGAACTATAGTGAAATAGGGCACACCCAGAAAAGTGATAAGTCATGACTTGGCCAATTTCCATTTTGAGGATAATTATGGACACAGAGTGTAGAGCACATTTTGTAGAAGGCATGGAAAGCACACAAAGGCTATATTGGACAAGTAGAAGATAAAATCATTATGCACATTTTTGAGCTATTAATAGGATTAGACTGCAGTTGTATTGTTAGATAGTATATTATTAGTGAGTTTACATGCTCTTGTATTTATCATGTAAGGTTACATGGCTATTATTATCATGTATCCTATTTTTGAAATGTTCGTAGGAGGTGAAGGGAAAGTCCCCACTACCTATAAATATGTATTGATTTGCAGGGTTTGGTAGTACCACTTTTGTAGTAGTGTTATGTAACAATTTTATGGGTGTGCATAACAAAGGTGACTATGATATGTATGTATGGAGATTATGTGTTTTGCATTGCTTAATTTAATGGATCTTTGTGGATGGATATTGGTGTTTAACATAACTAAGCATGGATCATATATGGTAAATCTGATTATGGTACTTGTTTAATTATTCTTGTATATGGCTAAGATCTAGATCTGGTTTATGCACTACAATATACTTAATTGACTATTATGGATCTTGAATATTTGTATAATCATGCTAACTCCTTGAACAAGCTGATATAAAAGAGGGACCTAGTACCCTTGTGTGCTTTGGGTGAGCGCTGAATTTAGGATGAGTGATGTGCCAGCTCGCCTTATGATTTTGGTGATAGAATCTAGGCTACATTTTGGTTCTATTGTGGGGATCTTTTTTTTAAGTTGTCTACCAGGATGTTGCATGATGAAGACATATTGGTTGACTATGGCTAATACTCAAGAGTGGTTAGACAATTTGGAGGAAGAGTATGCTCACAAATTTAGCATTGGACTTGATTTTGATGTACACGCATGGGTTGAACAAAATTTGTATCTTGAGCTATATGAGATGTTCGTCATAATTTTTCCTATAGATTTGTATGAGTGGTTGGTTTCTTACGCATCAAAGAGGAATTGGAGGTTTCACACACTTTTTTGGACATAGGAATAATTCCAGGCTTTGTATGAAGTATATCTTACTTGGACGCGCATTGTAGATCAATAGTGGAGTGGAGTTTTGAATAGCTATATTTTGGAGTACATAGTTTCTAATTATTCCTATCTAGAGGATGTTGATTTCCAATTCATGCACAAACCCAGAGGGTTATATTTGTGTAGTATCCCTTTAGCGATTAAGATCTTGATTATGACCTTAGATTTAGAACACCGTCCTATTGCTAGCTAAACCCCAGCACGTGCATAGGCAGGCCTAGGTATGGTGAAGGATGAAAGACATAGTGAAAAAATGATAGAGAGAAGAAAGGTGGCTTAATTTTAATGAAGTTCGTGAGAGGGATTTAGAGAAACAACAAGAGATCGTGGAAATAATGGTGTTGTGGAGGGAGATGGATCATGAAGGATTTGGAGCTCACGTAGACGATTAGGAGCTAGACCATCTTGAAATCCCCCACTTGGGAAAGCATGGCAAAGAACCCTCTTTAGTTTCAGATGAAGGCACATTAGGAGAAATATTGAGGACCAGAGGCATGCATATGATCCTACTTAGTAATCTAGACCTTGCGCTTGGTTTTCCAATTTCTATGATAATTATTAGTAACAAATATAGTTTGGGTAGTAGGTTAGTGACAAATTAAGTTAACTTGTATTCATGTTTAGGAGTTAATCAGGTACCTTATTCATCTACGGTAGTGAAATTTTTGTCTATGTTATTTGGAGGTGTAGTTAGAGGTTTCTTTTTTGGCATGTCATCGACACATAACATGGATGTGTAGAACATTGGAATCATATATGGAAGTAACAAAATTTTGTAGGCCATGGGAGTTCAGTTTAACACAACCATTGGAGCATAAGGATGTGCATATTTTGGTTTATTACCTTCTACAGGAGGGGAATCAGGAGGATTAGGTGGTTGGGGATCTAGTGGATCTGGTGGTTCTAGGGGTGGAGGAAACATAGGAGGTAATCTAGGTTCTAGATATGGTGGGCACGGTCTGCACCAGCCCCAAAAAAATTATATGCAAATCTCTCTTCATCTCTTAGAATATAGAGGGATTAAAGATGTAGCTAAGAACATACATATGTGTGAGATACTATGGTGTGTGAAGGGGATTATAGCTCCAGAGCATAGGGAAAGCCAATTTTCAACTACATTACAGGGTAACGCACATAAATACTACAAGAAATATGATCTGAACCAAACTTATGTAGATTATACTACACTACGTGATATTTTCTTAGTAGAGCTTTATATACCTGAGTTTGAGCAGAAGAGCATAAGTGCATTGAAGGACATCAAATAGGGTACAACTAAGAGTTTTTAGGAGTATGATGCATATTTCAATACCATTTTATCAAAGTTATCCTATGACATTCACCTGAGCCAACATGATCAATGGTTTGTTAGAGGACTAATCACACCTTTTAGAAGGGCACTCTCACACAAAAATTATACATATCTGTGTGAGGCACTTGAAGAAAATCTATGAAATGAGGTAGTTAGGAGTGTAGACACAGGAGTCAACCTATTTTTAGAGGCTCAAATTGTAGTTATGTAAAAAATGTTAGAGAAATTGTCAGCTAACTCAGCACATGAGATGCACAATGGAATTTGGTGCATATATTGTGAAGTAGAGGTACATACTAAGGATAGTTTTCCTCATAAATCGGTGCATGCCATATTGCTAAACTATGAGATTTGTCACTTAGATCATGCTTTAAGTCGGTGCCCTTTGTTGCAATGCACAATAATAAAGAATATGTCATGTTACTGTAATATTTGCAAGTCTACCACTCATGATACTAAGAATTATAGGTTGATTGATCAAATTCATGATGTCATTGATACCAGTGTACATCAGACCAGTGCTATAAATAATTATAAGGAACAAGGTGAGCATCATGAGCATAATCACAATGAAGGGCATTTTGATAGAGGTCGAGGTAGAGGTTGAGGTTACCATGGAGGATTCAGAGGCTGAGATCATGGCGATGGAATGAGTGAATTTCCATGAGGAACATGTTATACATGTGGATCCCTTGATCACTATAGGTAGGAATGCCCTTAGAATATTATTTTTTCTTTTTGTGGAAATAACCATAACTATGAATAATGCCCGAACCTATATGAGCACCTGAGTAAGAAGAACAAACAAGGTAAGGGTGTGGGAATGGTTAGAATACAACATGTTGTGGAAGATCAGTGGATGCCCAAGTTAACACCTAATCCTAAGTTGGTACCTTTCTTATTCACTATGCGTGTTGAGGCTACGCGCACGAGGGAAGTCCTAAATAATAAGCCTATTATTATAAAGGATGAGGTATTACATGTAACATATCTAAACCCTACACATTAGAAGGAAGTTTATCAAGAAACCATAGAGGTGATTAGGAATTTTTAGGGTGAGATACAATGTTCAAAAGAATAGTCATGGAAGTTAGAAAAGAAGAAAAAAAATGAGCTTCCTTAAAAGGATGTTGATGACTTGAAGGAAGTTTACAAGATGTTGAGACAGTAAAACATCATTCCTTTGTTGGTGGAATGGTTAAGGGGGAAGAGGCCACACGCTAGACTTGAGTGAGAAAGATATATTTTTCATGCTAACCTGCCTCCTCATAGTCTTGATTATGAAAAGGATATCACTCTGAATGTTGTTGTTCATGGTTGGTTTTTAAGTAACATTTTGATTAATACAGGTGAAGAAGTGAATGTAATCACATTAGACGTGTGGAATCAGATGGGGAGGCCAACATTGCAACCATCTTCAAATGTGTTGTTTATGGAAAACAAGACCAAGTCCATGCCCATTGGAGTTTTGAAAGATGCTACTAGTACTATATAGGGCGCCAAGCTTACTAGGGACTTTAAGGTCTTGGTGCTTGTAGAAGCAGAAATTTTTCCAGCATTACTTGGGAACCCTTGGTGTTATGCAAACAATGTTGATTTTCACTTCAACAAGGGGTGTATAAGTTTTGATAACAAGGAATAGAATTTCATTATTCCTTTTATAGAGAGAAAGGATGCACCTTATGTGGAGCCCTTAAGTGAAGAATATTTAAATAGAATTGATGTGTGCACCATCAGATATCCAGAAGTGCTAGAGCCATCAAAGGAAGGAATTTTTTAGTGGGATGATGCATAATACATGAGTGATACTATAAGTGTTACATGTGACAATTATGCCCATGGAACTTATGAAATGGTTTGGCATGAGATACATAGTGCAATTACGCACGTAATCAGGCCATATTGTGTCAAGCATTTGGGTAGTTACTAGGTACCAAGGTACACTAGCGAAGGGAATTTTGAAGTATTCCTATGCTCTATGGAAATTTAGTGGACAGATCAAGTTGAAATAATGAATATGATATTTTATAATTTGTGCAGGATAGTAGTGCACTGGTGGATGGTTTACAGAGATAATATTTTAGAGTGGCAAGAAGTGGGAATCACCTTATGTGCTAGGTTTCTCTGGAGTAATGCACTTGCTCATATCTATGAATTTCATGGTAAATACCCTATTCAGCACCATATTCAGCAATGTGAGAGACTCTGGACAGAGGGGAAAGAAGATTTACCACCTTCCCTATGGGTGCACAAGCTCTATTTCACCTTGCGAGGCTGCGCGAATGCATGTTATGTCTATACAAAATTGAATAGAGAGATAGGAAATTGACAAGAACTAACTGCTTGTATGGTTTATACCTTTGAATATTTTTCCACTAAATCCCCCATGAATGAAGCATTACAAGGTATGAAGTGCTTGACTATGGAAGATAGTGAAAAGGTAGAGGAACTTATTCAGGAATTTTTATGTGAGTCAAACCTAGAGGCATACTTTGAAGAAGAAGAGACTAATGTAGCATAACTTGGCCATACCTACCTAGAAAAAGAAAATGGGAAGATGGTCTATGTAATTGATGAAGAAGAAATAGAGAATTTGGATGTTGAGCATATAGAGGGTATGCACGAGGTCTCAGATAGTGAAAATGAGAAGGAACCTTCCTACCATGAGCCTATGAATATGAAGAAGGTCAACATTGGGACAGATGTTGAGCCTAAGGAGGCCATTATTAGAGATTATTGATCTAACTTTGAGGTTGCTAAAATACTTGAGTTGTTATGTGACTTCCAGGACTTGTTCCCTATATGATATCATGAATTTAAAGGAGTCTTTGAATATTTTGGGAGAGATGAGAATCAAGCTAAAGAAAGGTGTACACCTAGTTAAGAAGAGGACTTATAGGATGAACCCTAATCTATGCATCAACGTGAAGGAAGAAATAGATAAGATGTTAAATTCTAGAACCATTGAGCACATTAAGGAGTTAGAATGGGTTAGCCCTATGGTGATCAGTATAAAGAAATATGGAAGAATATGAATTTGTGTGGATTATGTGGAGTTGAATGCTACATGTGTAATAAATCCCTTTCCCACACCATTTAAAGAGGATATTTTGGAAGGCGTTGTAGGGCATGACATTTATTCCTTCACTGATGGATTTTCTATATATCATCAGGTGAGGATAGTTAAAGAGGATTAAAAGAAGATGAATTTCACCACTGAGTGGGGAAGTTTTGCATACATGGTTATGCCCTTTCGATTAAAGAATGCACCTACAGTCTTCTCACACATTTTTATAAAAGAATGTCTGGAATTTATTCATAAGTTATTGCAATTTTACTTAGATGATTGCATAGTGTTTCACCAAATTCTTAGAGCGTTTCTTTGAATATTGACGAAACAAAAAGGGTAAATGGGTTAGGAGGAATACCTGTTAAAGCTGGTTGAAGATTGTTGCACGTGTATGACTTCTTGGTCCACAGATAATCGTGAGAGATTACTTTTGGCTGGGAGGAACTACCTAAAATAGAAAACAAGAACTCCAAATAGAAGTTAAATAGTATATGCAGTGGACTACCTAGCATATGCTAGATCCGAGAAGTGTGATACTCCCTAGAAGGCTGTCAATCCACTGTTTAACACAATTCAATGTTAACAATAAATGAAATCCTATTGTAGTTAAAATGATTTAGGAATATCATTCGACTATAATAAGCAAATTAGTTCACAAGAGGATAAGCTATAATTAAATCTAAAGGTCAAGGTCTCTGTCAGAGTACTAGTACTAGTCAGGGTCTAGTTATGGACTGTTGTGGGTATTTGGTGGGGATTTTAAGCTTTGTTCTTGGTCTAAGCATAAAAACACAAGGACTGACGTCAGTTTGGTATGACCGATGTCAGTTTAAGTGAACCAGTGATGGTTTTGGGTAACTGGTGTTAGTATGGTATGGGTAGAGGAATATTATTAAAATCTCGGTGTGAGGACAGATTTGAGGCTAAATGGAAATGGAGAGGGAAATGGTAAGGTCTATGGAGATCTTGGATATACTTAGAGATCTTTAAAAGTCAGGAATGAGAATTTTAATGGTGTGAGTGAAGGAATGATCAAGTTTGCATGATGGTAAATGGTGGGAGAATGGGAATGCAAGTAGAAAGTGGTAACAGAGGTAACAGGGCCTACTAAAATGAAAGTAGATAAATGTTGGTTAATAAAAACACTTACTGTTATATGAGCTTGATGGCTGGATGGAAATGGTAGTTGATCAAATGGATGGATTTTGATGTGGCGATGGTGCTTCCTTAGATGCTTCCATGAATACAAATGGCTCTGTGATCACTTCTGATGCTTCTTGTGAATGCTCTGATGCATGTACAAATGCTAGTTCTGCTTACATGCAACTCTGGTTTTATCCCTTGCTCTCAGAAATGTGTAACCCTAAAATAAGGTTGTTTTAGGGAATAAATGGTAACCGACCACAGTTCTGGGATGACCGGTGATGGTTTAGGGTAACTGGCATTGGTTAGGGTGGGATTTCATAGATTTTCTAAAAATGGGAAGGTCTCGTTGATTTCTTGGATCTCGTTTGTTTTCTTCCGTGAATTAGAATGGAAGATTCCTTTCTAACGGGCGGGAATGTGGTTAGAGGTAATGTAGGATTTTATTTTTAGGGTTTAGGTAGGTCTTAGTTAGTTATGGCAACATACTAAGAATAGGTCTTAGGGTGAAGTGGCTAGATGAGGTGTATAGATGAGGTGGGTGTGTGGACATTATCTTAATTAGGCTATTTAAATAATAGATATTATGAGATCATGAATTAATTTAATTAAACTAATATTAGAGTGGGGTGAAAGGGGCCATGGTTAGGTGAGTGTGTTTGAGTTGGTTATTTGTTCAGGGACCAAGGGGAGTGTGACCCAATTTTTGTGTCTACATTTTCCCCTTTTTTGTTGCGTAGCTTGTATTGGTAAGCAACGCTAACAAAAATAAGATGTGGTTGCCCCATGTGTGGGTGAAGGTGATCCCCCTCAAACCTGGGATTGATGAGGTAGAAGGAAAATCGATGAGTGGTTTGGAAAAAGGTGAAGGTGATGAAGAGTAAGGTGGGAAATGGGGGTAAAAGGGGTAAATATCTAATCAGGTAATCCAGGTAATGGGTCAAACTCAAAGGTAGTAATAGTCAAACGTGTGCACATGTATAAACTTCAGCACTGTACTAGGTTGAAGAGCAGGAAAACTCTACATTGTCTAAGGTCGATAGGTTTATCCAAGCAAGGTTGAGGTGATTCGGGTATCCAAGGTATAGGATATGGTAAGGAAACATGATGTAGATTAGGTGCAGGAACATTTAGGTATGATCCGGTACACCAAAGATTGGGTTAGGATAAACAGTCATAGAAAGAGGAAAGGTAAGGTCAGTATGTCAATCAACACGAGTAACAGTGTTGTAAGGTTAACAAGAATATGAGGTCACAGGTCACTAGCAATGTTCTAGGTCCAAGGAACTATGTCACAGCATGGGTAGGGTCAAAGTATGGGTAGAATAATGAGTCCCCGAATGAGGAAGAAGTGAGGTAGTAAATGATGAGGTCGTAAGGATAGAGTGAAGTGTCCAAGTTAGGTGTGGGTGAGGTAAAAAGGATTCAGGTTAGCAAATTAGTGGTAGGAGGTAGGAAAGAGACTAAGAACGATAACTGACAATGGTTAGAAGGAATTGATGTTGGTCATGATGGAATGACCATGGTAAGCTAGGGCATAGGACCGATGTTGGTTAGGGTAAAACCGTCATCGGTCAATTTGGGTAGGCTATAAAAATAAAAAATCCCATGTTTTTAAAATCATTTTTCATTTACCAAATTGGAGAAAACAACAAGAGAGGAAGAACGAGGTGGAAATTGACTAAATGACATGGAGAGCTGAGTTTATGAGCCACATAACAGGTGAGTAGTAGACTATAGGTGGGTCCACGAGATCAGTTTGATTGATTTGGTTAGTTGGAGGTGATTAGGTTGATTAGATGATGGCAAAGGTAGGAGAGGGATTGGGTGGACTACTGGTGTAGTGGCCCAACATGCCACCATGGTGATGACAATGTGATGAGGTAAGAGTTAATCCCCGTTCATGTTTTTGTGAGGTAGAGTGGTGTGGTGTGGAGGTCGGGTTTTGAGAAAACAGGTTTTTGAGGGGGGAAATGAAATTTGAATTTTGGGAGGGAAAATCAGGTAAAAATAGGAGAGGTGGGTGGGTGAATGAGGGGTAGGGAGGGGTTGAGGTGGAAATCGGTAGTTAGAAGGGTAAAAAAGGGATGTTTTTTAGAAAAAGTAGGGTTTGGGTGTTGCGGTTTTCACCACGACAATGACCGGCGTTAGTCAAGGGTTAGCCAATTTCGGTGGCGTAGAACCGGTATCAGTCATGAAATAGGTGACCAATGTCAGTTTAGGGAAGATCACGGTCGGTTAGAGATAACTGGTACAGGTAATGATTTAGGGAAAAAAGGGGGCCAAAAGTGCCCTAGGTCGGGTGGGTGAGGTAGGTAGGGGTAAGAGAAGATGTTTTGGTGAAATACATTACATGGGTAAAGAGGTTGAAAGAGGTATGGGTGAGTGATAGTGGGTTAGGATTGATTTGGGTAGATAGAATATGTGATATGTAGGTAGGTTGGGAGTGAATAAGAGGTAGGGTGGTAGGTACAAGTGAGGTGCTGAGTGGGATGGTGGTTATGATTAAGGTGTATTAATGTGATGTTTTTCTGGATGTAGGCAAGAGATTAGCTGTGGATGAGAGACAAGGTGTCACCGCTGCTCTTGACAGTTTGTGGGGCTACAATAGTCGAGGAGTGGTGACATGTGACAGATGTGGGCCTAAGTGGGGTCAGACACTACCAGCATGTAGTTCGGAAGCCAAGTTTGATGGTCGCCCTCATCGATAGATGGGATTCGGAAACCAACACGTTCCACCTACCAATGGGGGAGATGACAGTTACCCTAGAGGATGTTTACAGGATCTTGTGGTTACTGATATTGGGGATGCAGGTATACTCAATCTCCTCATAGGCATCTAAGGATTTGATGCTGATTGTATTTGGTAAGGGATTGGCAGAGATGAAATTCCACAGTACCAGCATGAGCTAAGGAGAGTTATACCTAGCCTAACTAGAGGAGATGAGGCTAGTAGTGTTATTGATGGAGGCAGTATGATGTTTTGCACTGCCATTTGTAGAGGGTGGGAGATTCCCATGATCACTAATTGGGGTGCTGCATGATATGGTGATGGAAAAGACCTGCTTTGTATGGGTGCTAGCATTCTTGGTGTATTTATATAGAGAGCTATGGGTGTATGGGCGGCTCTTCCGATTCAGCTTATGCTTCAAATTTCTTCTACACTGTTGGGCCTATGAGCACATTGTGTGTGCTCGTCTGATTGGTATGCCTTGGATAGATGCATTTGATTTGGGTTTATTGTAGGTAGGTTACATGCGATAGGTGCATATGATTAGAGTGCGTAAAGAAGACAAAGCTACTCATTATGTAGCATATTATAGGTAGTTATTAGAGGGATTGTCTAGTGTGGACATTATTTGGAGACCGTATGTGGTTTATCCCTCATATAGATAGATGGCTGATGAGTTAGATGGCTTGGAGCTACCCAGGTGGATAGAGGGGCGTTGTGCTAGAGAGCATGAGATGATTCCTATAGATAGGGTCAAATGGTAGTTTGGGCTAATGTAAGATATATCCCCACCCTTCCCACAATACCAGAGAGATGATGTGGAGAGACCATTTCCGCTACCATAGTAGACAGTACCTATAGGGTAGGAGGAGTAGGTGAGAGACCGGTGGATTGATGATGCCGGGGTGATGAACTGATATATATAGTGGTAGGATGCTCATTTACGAGTAGTACCACCCAAGCTAGGGTAGCCAAATTTAGCAACCATCACTGTGCAGAGAGACGCCCTACAGGGGTAATTGGCAATCCTGATTACATAGTTAGGGATGGTGCAGGGGTTGTTGGTAGGTTCAGAGGTAAAGGTGGCTGCTTTGCATGAACAGGTCTTAAGTCTACGTGCCTAGATGGTCTAGGGTGGACATGGTGATGAGGTACAGGTGGCCACCTTACAGGCACATGTTATAGGTTTACAGGGCCAGTTAGCCACTACACAGGCACAAATTGAGGCATTACAGGCCCAGATATAGGCACAAGGTGTGAGACCGATGGCACCACCACATGCACTGGGACAAGGTCCTAATTTATAGGTAGGGGTCAGATAGGGTCCCATAGGATAGGTAAAGGGTCAGAGACTGATGGGGCCACCACAGAAAGTACCTATAGCCAGATTTTGAGATGCCCTAGGTGAGGCTAGGTATTATCATGACCAGATAATGGCAGCAGGGATAGATTTTCCATCCTATGGAGAGTACATGGCACAACAGGCCTCGAGTGAGAGGACCAGATCACACACCCACATCGTGGAGAGCACAGGGGGCCAGTGAGCCCCAAGATAGGGTTAGGGTTAGGCCACTAGTTCATGGCAGCTAGCCCCAGGTGATGTACCAGAAGGGACCTAACCATGACCCATGAGATGAGGTGATATGTTAGTAGGTCGCCATACAGGATTTAAGGAGGAGGAGATAGGAAAGACTGATATGGAGGATATTTAGTAGGATGATGTGTGATGTATGTCCCTCCATTTTGATGTAGTTATTCATTTTTTATATATACCAGCTTGTGTGCTGAAGAGAGTGAGGATGTACACGAGAGTTTTGTTTATTTTTGATCATATATTGGCATGCATGCCAAGGATGGTGAGGTTGTATATGAGATTTTTTGAGAGATGCATAGTATTTGGTATCAGTATATATTATATGGATATACATATTTATATGATGAGATGGAAGATTTGGTGATGATGTATCTGTGTTGATAGAATTTGATTTTTATGCATAGATGGATGGATGATAGGTGTGTTTGGCATGGTGGAGTTAGGTCATAGGCATGGTGGAGTTAGGTTGTGGATTAGGCATGGATTGGGCTAGGTATTTGGTTGTAGGCATGGATGGGGTAAGGTCATAGGCATGGATTAATTCAGGTTGGTTTAGGCATGGATTGAGTCAGGTGTTTGGTTGTAGGCATGGATGGACTCAGGTGTTTGGTTGTCAGGTCATAGGCATGGACTGAGTCAGGTTGGTTTAGGGATGGTTGAGTTGAAATGGGTTGAGTTTATAATTCATTAATTTGTGTAATTAATGATGATATGGGTCACATTGAGATGTTTTATAGACACATACATGATAGTGGGTAAGAAATGGTGTGCATAATGAATAAATGTTTAATGATGATAAAGGTGTGAAGCAATTTGTTGTTTGTTTGGTTTAATTTCCAAGTATTGATGTAAAAAGGAAACTAACTAGGGTAGAATGTGATTCAGGAAAAGGAAAGGGGAATTGGTTAGGGTAGAGAGTGGTTGAGCTAACCTCCAAGGGCCCGATGCCCTCAGAGTGCTACCTACATAGTCCTGGTGAAAACTGACCTCAGGTCAATGTAGTTCTCCCATAAGCTAGGGAAGAATGCGAGGAAGTATGAGAATGAGTTGGTAGGTTATAGGCATGATTGAGTCTAGGTCTTTTAGGTATGGGTGAATTGTGGGCAAATTGGTATGGGTGATTTTGAGTTGATTTTGGCGACAAAGGAAAATTACCCAAAGATAAGTGTCAAGGATCTAGTCCTATATAAGATAAGCAATATGGAATGAAGAAGGTTAAAAGATAAGAGGAGGCAAGAAATCCACCTCATTGGTAAGGATCATAACGGGTGGGTCATACCTTAGATAGGCTAATGAACGTAAGATCCTAAAGACATTGCATGATTGATTATTCTAAAGGTGAACAGTAGTAAAATGATCACCAAATGTCCCAATTCTAGTAGGTCCCTTGAGGTGGTAGGAAATGAAAGTATGAATGGTGAGAGGGTAAAAATTCATTAGTTTATATGGTATTTGGTAGCATGCCTTTTAGCGAAAGATCCAAGATCACAATGAGCGAGTCCATGAATTTTTTTTTTCTATTTTGACTTATATTTGAGATAGACTGATCGAGGTGGGAAATCTATATGGGATGAGAAAATTAACTCCTTGAGGTCTTCACGAAGCTGATCAATGCGGGAACTTTTTTTTGAAGCAAACTTTACATAGTTTTCCTTCGAGGGAGTAGTCTATTTATAGTAGAGATGTAGAGAGAAAGATGTCCTTTTTGAGGGAGTCATCTTTTTATTAGAAGTTTGACTCAAGGAGTTGGATCCCACGTGAGGAATTTTAAGTCATGGACAAGACTAAGGTGAAGATTCAGATTCTTGTTCAGAAAGCAAGGTGAAATGACCATGGGATCTCATCTAAAAGAAGATGAAAAGTATCCATGAGAATCATGCCATGTGCAGTGCCATGATACACATATTTAAGACAAGATAAGAGAGTGATGGGTATGCACATGATTCTTTTTTAATCATTGGGGATGATATAGGGAAAGGAGGGAAGTGGATAGCACTCAAGCGATGAGCATGAAAAGAGGTAGAAGGTGAGGTAGGACTAAAATTCAATAGTAGAATGGTCGAAGATATAGGGCGTTAAGGGGCTCAGGTTTGGGTTTACCATCGAGTGAAGATAAATGATAAGTACCTGATCCATAAGTATGAGTTGCGTTGTATGGTCCTAGCCAATTAGGATCAAATTTTCCCTGTTTACTTTTTTTCTATGGTTACATGTTGATTTTCTTTCAGGACAAGGTCACCAACCTGGAAGGTTCGTTCATGGACACATTTTTCATAGGCATGTTTGATACGTTTTTGGTAAAATTGAATATGGTTAAGAGAATTAAGACGGTGTTCATCTAATAACTCAAGTTGTGCTAAACGGTCATGGAAAAATTCATCATCATTGAGCATGTCATGAAGAGAAATGCGAAGTGAGGGAATCTAAACTTCGAGAGGAAGAACAACCTCTTTATTGTAGACCAGAGAAAAAGGTGTGGCAGCACTGGAAGTGTGAATACTAGTGCCATATGCCCACATGGTGAAATTAATGTGCGTATGCCAATCCTTCCCAGTATCGTTAACCACTTTCATGAGAATTTTATTCGGGGTTTTATTATTGGATTTAGCCTGGTTGTTGGTTTGTGGGTAATATGGTGGCAAGAAACTTAGCTGAATATTGAAGGCGTCATAAAGTTTCTGCAAGATTTTATTTTTGAATTGTTTTTCGTTATTAGTGATGAGGTGATTTGGGACACCAAAGTGACAAATGATATGATGATTGATGAACTCACATATTTTCTCAGATTTTGTGGAAATGAGAGGTATGGCTTCAACCCATTTGGTGTAATATTCTATAGCAGTGATTATTCATTGATGTCATTGGGAAGAATGGGGATTAATTTCTCTGACAAGATCCAAACCCCATTGAGAGAAGGGCCAAAGGTCACGGGTGACCTGTAAGGAATGACTAGGTGTATGATGAATTTTGGCACGTTGTTGAAATTTTACACAATGCTCAACATAATCGCAACAATCATGGTTAAGGGTCAGCCAGTAATAGCCTTGGCAAAGAATACACTTAGCAACAACAAGGCCACTGAAGTGACCTCCCCATATGCCATCATGAACTTCCTTAATGGTATAAGGAATTTTAGAACTCATAAGGCATCATAATAGAATACCATCGAATTTGCGCTTATCGAGGAGGCCACCCATGATAACATAATGAGAGACCCTTTTAAGAAAAGCGTGTTGTCCATTATGAGTGAGGTCAGGAGGTAAAATGGAGAGGGAAAGATAGTTTGAGTATTGTTTATACCAAAGGTCACTCGAGTCAGGAGTAATGGTTTTGATAGAGTAAACTTTGCAAGGTAAATAAGAGGGTGATTGGATTCTTTGTATGGTGACAAAGATTTTAGAATCGGCAGGCGAAGTGGGTATTTGAGAAGCCAAGCAAGCCATGGTATCTGCAATTTTTTTGGTAGAACGGGGGATGGTTTGAAGGGCACAACAGTTGAAGGTGGTCAAAAGTATGTCCACGTGATTTTTATACCTTTGAAGTATGTCACTATAACACTAGTATATACCATTGACTTGGTTTATGACCAATTGAGAATCACTAAAGATGTTGATGGTCTTAACATCTAAGGCATAGGCAGTTTGGATACCCATTATGAGTTCTTCGAATTTAGCAATATTATTTGTATAATCAAAATCGAGTTTGAAAGAACAACACATGGGTTCACCATCAAGTGAAATGAGAATAACACCAGCCCCACCCCCACGCTGACACTTGGAACCATTGAAGAAGAGTGTCATTTGGTGTGTGGGTTCCTCCAAGGAAAGGGTAACAATAGACTCATCTAGAAAGTCAAAGTTAGAGGGTTGGTCCCCAGAAATAGGTGCATCAGCCAATTGGTTAGTGATAGCCTGGCCCTTGATGTACTTTTGATGGGTGAATTCAAGGTCGAGGTCGCCCATAAGCATAAACCAACGTGCACCTCATTGATTTTGGTAAGGTTTGGCATACATGAAGTGTAAGGGGTCGGTGTTGGTCACAACATAGGTTTTGTGGTTAAGTAGATAATGGTAGAGTTTGGTGGCAACAAAAACTAAGGCTGAGAAAAGTTTTTCAGCATGGCCATATCAGGTTTTGTAGTCCAAAAGAGTATGGATTATGTAATAAACCACCAGCTCTCTATGTTGTTCATTGCGATGAGTGAGCATGCCCCCCAAGAATTGATCGGTAGTTGAGATATATAGGTAGAAGGGTTGATCATCTTTAGGTGGAATGAGTATAGGTGGTTGGAGAAGGTATTGTTTAAAGGCTTCAAAAACTTTATGACATTTCTCATCCCATTTAAACGAAACATCCTTTTTGAGAAGGTGATGAAATGGTTGACACCGATTTGAAATTTGCAAAAGGAAATGATGAATAGACTGCAACTTACCTTGCAGGCTATGGAGTTGCCACAGATTAGTGGGCGGAGGCATTTTGAGGATGGCCTTGACTTTAATAGGGTTAACCTCTATACCACGTAAGGAGACAATAAATCTTAGGAGCTTTCCCGACAGAACAGTGAAGACGCATTTCTTTGGTTGAATGTGAACACAATACTTAATGAGGTAGTCAAAGATGGTTTTTAGGATGGTGAGGTGCTCAGAGCAGTGTTTATATTTGGCCAAGAGATCATCTACGTAATCTTCCAATATATGGTGCATGATGTCATGGAAGATGTAATTCATAGCCTGCTGATATGTGGCACTAGTGTTTTTAAGGCCAAAAGCCATGACTCGATACAAAAGGTCCCCCAAGGGGTGATGAATGCAGTTTTGTGTTGATCTTATAGGGAAAGCAAGATTTGGTTATAACCCAAGAAACCATCCATGAGTGATAGCATCTCGTGACCAGTGATAAGGTCAACCAGTTGGTCAATACCAGGTAGAGGAAAGTCATCTTGTAGGCAAGCTAGGTTAAGGTCATGGAAATCTGTGCAAATGCAAAGTCCCCTTATCGCCTTAGTGATAGGGACAATGTTAGAAATCCATCAAGGATAATCTATGGGTAAGATGAAGGAAATGGAAAGAAGGCACTAAAGCTCTTCTTTGACTATAAGAGCAATGCAATGGTGTATTTTCCTCAGCTTTTTCTTTATGGGTTTAGCATTAGGAATGGTTACGATATTGTGGATCACTATGGTGGGGTCAATACTACACATGTCTACATAAGACCAAGAAAAAGCATGGTTATGATCTTTGAGAAAAGAAGTGATGGCTTCCTATTCAACAGTATCTAAAGATTGGCCAATCTTTAGAATGTGCAAGTTATCCTGAGTATGGATGTTGATATCGATAGTCAATTCATTCAACATGGTTTGCGTCTCAAATGGTAAGGACCAATGAATATATGAGTTTTTTGCACTAAGGAAGGTGAGTATAGATTCATCATCCTGACATTGAATGACATTAATAGATGGTGTATCATCATCGATCATTTCAGGATACATGAAGGGAAGAGAAGAGGGAGCCTCACCCTCATGTTGATAAGTCATAGGCCCCAAGAAAATGGTGTTTATGGAAAAAAAAGTTAGGAGGAATGGATTCTGGATCCATCGACTTTGTCAGTGAGGGTGGAGATGGTGGTGAAGAAGGTGGAGAAGGGTTGATTTCCTAAATGAGTTCAATGTGGGCCTTCTTAGTAGGTGGTTCAATAAATTCGATACCACTACGGTCGTTATGTTAGTGGGTAGTACATGGAATAATAGTATGATGGAATTTCTCATAAAAGACAAAATTAAAGCCCTTCCATGCACATCGGTGCAGGAAGATGTGGGCGAAATGGTGATTAGTGAGTGACTCGAGGTTGACAGAAAATGGGAAGGTTTGTGATGGTGGTTCAGGTGTATAAGTGGCAATATCAAGTCCCCCATAGTTGAGATTAGTGCGAAGGAGGGGAGGACCATAAAAGAGATGCTCTCCTATGTGGAGATCGTAATGAGGATGTTGATGAAGGCTTCCATACTCTTGTGGAGTATGGATTGTGTTGACATTATATAGGTGATACTCCCCTAGAAAGAGGCATTGAAAAACACCTTACAAGGGATCAATGGTTAATATGTGGGTGGTTGGGATAGACGATGTGTTAAAGATTGGATTGGAGGTGGAGCTAGCTATTTGGGAGGCTGGTGGGTTGGCAGCGGAAGTTGTGGCAGCAGTAGGGATGGAGGAGTTAGGTGTGGTTGATGTAGCAGTGACATTGGTGGGCAGAGGTGTAGGTGAAGAGGAAGTGGTCATGGATGAAGACACTTTAATGGGTATGAGCATGTTATTGGTGTTATCCAAATTCAACCCCTAGGGTTAATTCGATAACATGCATCAGAATTCTCAACTCCCAGGCAAATGGATTGATTCAGGGCAAAAATCATGTTTCTAGGGTCCCCTCAGATTTTTTCTAACTCCCTTGGCTGAGGAAGAAGAGAGAAAGCTCTGAGAAGATGCAAAAAAGCTGCAAAAACAAGCTTGGCCTAGAAAAAATTGTGGAAATTGGCTAATTCCTAGTCCTCGCAACAGTCGGGACATTTGGGACATTAGGACGCAAACCGGCCAAAAATCCGCCAGGCACTCCACGCAGCAATTGGGACATCTGGGCCATAGGTACGCATGGGACGCGAAATGCCCGAATCGGCCAAAAGAAAGAAAATTTGTCCAAGTCTTTAACCGGGAGCAAGCTGGACAAAAGTACGCGGCGGACGCGAGCCGGCTGAACTGGACGAATCGGAAGAATTTGTCCCAGACAGTCCGGGAGCAAGTGGGACAAAGGTACGCGAAGGACGCGAACCGGCTAGTTCGGCCGGAACGGGGAACTTTCGCACTGGGACATCTGGGCCATGAGTACGTGAAGGACGCAAACCGGCCGGTTCACCTGAAGCAGAGAAATTTCATACTGGGACAGTTGGGACAAAGGGACACGTGGGACGTGGATAGCCGAAAAAGCTGAGCGCCAATCAGATTGCACCATGTGTCATCGGTAGATAAGGGACAAGGAAGCCCATTTTGGGTGGATCAGAGGATTCTGTCCCAAGCAGCACTAGGACATCTGGGACAAAAAGACGCGAAGGGTGTGAAAAGCCGGCAGACCCGTGGACCAATCAAATCGAGACACGTGTCACAAGGGAGAAAGTCCAAAAGTCAAAGGGTGAGGTTTCAAGCACTGACCCAAGCCAATCAAAAGAGGACACGTGTCCAATGAAGAAAGAAAACCCACAGGATAGAGAGGAGGGAGAATTACATATCCAATCAGCGTGTGCCACGTGTCATCCAGGTGGCAGAGCGCGGGAAAAATTTCAAAAACACATTTTCGCCTATTTTGTGCCCTAAATATTCAGATCAACATATCTTTCGATCCAGAGCTCAGATTTGCACGTTCTTTATATCAACAAAAATCTTGTGAAATTATCCACATGATTGCAAGGTTAATCTTGAGTTTTGGTGTAGTCTAGAGAGATAAAATTGAGAAACAGCTCTGACGTGTGTTCATGGCCAGAAGTGACATTTCAGTGACCAGATTTAATGCAGAATGGGTCGCATTCTCCTGTATTCCAGTCAAAATGATAGGGTATGGGTTTGTAAGGTCCCCCATGCTGTTTTAATGCACCTGCAATTAAGAAGGGATGGGCTCTCATGTTTTTGTACATTTTTTGTCCCCTGGACTCGACCCATGCAATGTAAAAGCCAGATTTGGTTCATTTCTGAAGGAGGAACAAATTTTGACATAGCAAGCTTCTTTTTTCACCTCTAGCAAGTGACTGTTTGGAAGAATCAGACCTCTCCAAATACTGTAACAGTTTTTTACCTCTCTGAGGGTGTAATGTAGTGATTTTGACACTAGAAATGATAATGCAAGCGTTGTGAATGAGTTTCAGTCCTTTGTTTGTATTGTTTTCTTCATTTCAGATCCTAAATTGTATCTTATCAGTTTGTGTATGTTTTATGTTGTAAACTTTGGTCTATGTCTATTTGCTTGACAGAAATGTTTCACCACTCCTTTTGATGCATCACCACCTTTAGTTAGTTTCAATTTTTGCATTTCTATCCCTGTCTCCTTGCAGTTAGAGTAGGATTAGGATCTAAACCTATGTAGTTGTACAAGCATTAGATCTAAGTCAGAGGAGTTTGAGGAACCAGCCTCTAATCTGGAGATTCCTCTCTCAGTTTCACAAGTCCCCACACTTGGAGAGAGGTTTCCATGTTGTGCAATCACACTGGATGCTAAAGTGATCAACCTAGAAGCCTGATCTACATCCAGGGATGCTGTGAGTCTGCAATAATAGTTTTGGCATGCCCGGTGGGACACTAGAGGTCTCATTTTTATCGCAGAAAAGTTGATATGCATATGCTGCAGTTTTCTTGCTTATAAGAGCTATTATTTGCATATCTGGCAATTCCAAGGGGAAAAATCAACTGGTTTCAGCAGTGCAAACCTAAAAACTCATGAGAAGAGTCACCACAAGGTCAAGAGTTGGAGAAGAAGAAGTGTTGTTTGAATACCTGCAGTTATCTCCAAGAAGAAGGCAAAGAGGAAGAAGGATTCAAAGGTCTCCATCTCCACCAAACAAAACTCTCTCAACTCCTCCACTTGGTAGGCCTTTCATTCAGTCAACAAGGGTTTTAAGACCAATTATAATGGCTCAGAACAACCCATAAGTCAACTTCACAGGCAGCAGCCCACTTGCTCTCAATGCACAACACCCAGTTCCTATTGCAGCCTTGAAGAACATTCCCTACTTCACTGGAGAAAATCAGACTACTCCAGGTGATCATGTTAAAGATATTTCTAACCTTTGTGCAATCCATGAAATCAATGAAATGCAAGTGGCTATCAAGTTACTGGCATCTTCATTCAAGGGTAAAGCATTGCAATGGTTTAGAAGCCTCGGAGCTAGTTCTATCACAAACTGGAATCAGTTGTGTATAGCACTTCACGAGCAATTTGGAGAGAAGGGAGACAACTTGTCTCTTTTGGAGCAGTTGACAACTATCAAGAGAGCCCCCAATGAGCAGCTGACTGACTTCAACTTCAGATTTCAAAGGTCTTGGGATAGGATTCCAGTGGTAGTCAGGCCAACAGCAGAAGGTGCTTTTCTCTACTACCTTAAAGCTTTGAATTCTGATATTTCTATGTTAATTCAATCTATGGGAGGCACAACCTTACCTGCTACTTATAGCATTGCCATTAGAGCCAAAAACTGTCTTATTCAAGCTAGTAAACTGGCTCCTAGGCCTCCCATGCCCTTGTATCCAAACTTAGAAAATCCAAGCACTAGTCAAGCACCCACTTTGGCTCCTATTCCCACTCCTAGAAACCAAAGTTCAAATGAAACTTCTACTTCATCCTCTAGTGCTTCAAATGAACTCCAAGAGGTCATGAAACAGTTGCAAAATTTGGGAAATGAGTTCGTCACTATCAAAATACAGCAAGCTCAAAGTGCTAGACCATATCAGCCTCAAGCACAGTACCAGGCTAGGCCCCCATACCAACAAAATAGGTCACCAAAGTAGGTTGCAAATCAAAATCAAAGCCAAGTAAGGCCTCCCACTAATAGACCATTTCAGCCCTATAATCCAAATGCCATATCTGCTTCTAAAGCATTAGTGCCAGTCTAAAATAACATGGCCCAAGAATATGATTGGTGTTTCCCGTGTAGATAGCCACACAACCAATCAATGTGCTTTAACGGTGCATTAAATCAAGATCTGATGGTGCAAACCATCAGTGGGTCGCAAGAGTCCAGCCACGAAGGATATCAGCAGCAAGAAGCACCTCAGCAAGGAACATCTCCAAATGAAACTACTCTTGTCAATTAGCAGGCTGAAGATTTCTGTGGTATGAATCAAATACCCTCTCAAAGTGTTTCAGCCAACACAAGGTCAAAAAGGAGAGATTTGGGTGACAAGCAGCCATTGGCCCCAAGTAGTTCATGACCTTCTGTCACTCCACAAGGTGTTGGAAAACAAAATGTAGTTCCAAACATGCAAGGAGCACCTAAACCAGCTCCTAAACCAACTCAGATGCCAGTTGCTGCTGCCCATGTGCAAGGAATGAATGTGCAAGCTAGGGGATAGTAGAGGGATGCTTCATCCCCATTCAACATCATTGACCAGATGAAGAAGACAAATGTAAACATATCAATGTGGGAATCACTATCCATCCCAGGCCAGAGAGATTTGCTACAAGCTGCCATGGAGGACTGGTCAACTTCAAATCAACAGGTCCAAATGCAAGACAAGGTATTCACAAATGCTGCCCATCCTGAAGGAAACCATGGAGAACAACAAGGTAAAATGTTGAATCCCCCTCCATTTTATATTTCATTGATCATAGGAGATAGGTTGGTACATAATTACATGATTGACTCTGGGGCAAGTAGTTCAGTAATGCCCAAGTAAATAGCTGATCAGCTAGGGCTTCAATATGAAGTCATCTCCAAGGGTGTAGTGCAATTAGACGGGACAGCAGTGACAACGGTTGGAGTAATCAAAGGTTTGAGCCTCACACTGCACGCATTTCCCAACGTAATAGTGTTACAAGATGTGTCAGTCATAGACCTGCCAACACTCTTTGCATTGTGCTTGTAAAGAGACTTCACTACTAAAATTGGAGGCTATCTTTCAGCGGATTGGTCACACATGCTATTCAGAACAAGGTATGGAACTAAGGCCACAATCAGGTCTGAACCTATTATGAACTTTCACATTGAGCCTTACACTACCAGCCAAATCAATACCAACTATTCAGTGTTTGATCAAGAAGATTATCCAAGCACTGATGAAGCTGACACCAAGGTTGCAAGCATCCCAGATTTGACTCTTGATGAATGGGCAAGCAAGGTGCATGCTTTTGATCCTTATCAAGAAATAGAATAATCCGAGCTAGGAGTTTATTGTTTACATGAAGAGAATCAACCTCTCCCTAGCATCACCAAGCCAGATCATAAGGACAAGAATGAAGTATGGCAATTGTTCTTTGATGGGTCAAGGAGTAGACAAGGTGCAGGAGGAGGAGCTATGCTCATTTCACTGCAAGGTATAAGGTATTACTCAGCTTTCCATTTCCAATTTTCCTGTTCAAACAACACAGCTGAGTATGAAGCCTTAATTCATGGACTGCACTGGGCAATGAAGAAAGGCATCAGGAATTTACAAGTATTTGGTGATAGTGAGCTGGTCATAAACCAGATCATAGGAAAAAATGCTTCCAAAAATGATCTGCTTAAGTGCTACAAAAATCAGGTATGGGATCTTATTGAAGATTTTGAAGCTTTTAGCATCAATTCTATCCCAAGAAAAAAGAATGAAGCCGCTGACAGGCTAGTAGAAATTGGGGTTGCGTTTGACGTTGTAGAAAGTATCAAAAGTGAGAAATCTCAGCCTCATATCAAATTGGTTGTAAGACCAGCTGTTCTGGATAACAACACAAGTTGGCAAGTCTTCGAGAATGATCAGCAAATTGTTAATTTCCTACAAGAAGAAGCTGAGTTCTCCGCCAGAAATCAAGACAAGCTAGAGCAGCAATATGGTGATCAGGTAGTATAGCTGAGAACTAACAAATTACCAAAAGGCCTCATAACCTTGGAGTCAATCTTCAACCCGAATGATCAGTTCCGGAAGGAGAAAGCAAACATTCAAGTGAAGGGTGATGATTCAGAGCCTATTTTAGTGGAAGAAGGCAAAACATTGCAGATTGGCAAAGTAAGTACCTCACAAGAGAAATCTGATTTTGCTCAGCTTTGTCAAGAGTTCCCAGATATCTTTGCTTGGACTTACAAAGATCTAATAGGTTTTAACCCAAAGCTGGCACAACATACTATTGAGCTGGATCTAGAATCCAAGCCTGTCAAGCAAAAGCAAAGGCCAGTGAATCCCCATATTGAACCTCTCATGAGAAAAGAGTTAAGCAAGCTTATTGAGGCCAGTCTCATCTTCCCCATCAAACACTCAAGTTGGGTTGCAAACTTGGTGCCAGTGAGAAAAAGAAATGGAGAAATCAAACTATGTGTTGACTTCAGAGACTTGAACAGAGCCTCCCTCAAGGACCATTACCCACTCCCTTCCATGGAGCAAATATTGCAAGTTGTAGCTGGTTCAGAAAGGTTCTCACTACTTGATGGATACTCAGGCTATAATCAGATAATACTGAAGGAAGAAGATCAATTCAAGATGGCTTTCACCACCAAATGGGGCACCTATGCCTACAAGAAGATGCCATTTTGCTTATCAAATGCCGGAGCAACATTTCAGTGAGCTATGGATATGGCATTCAAAGGCTTAATCAACAATATAGTGCTAGTATACCTAGATGATATCACTGTCTTCTCAAAGAATGCAACAGACCATCTCTTTCACCTCAAACAAGTGTTTCAGAGGTGTAGAAAGTTCGGAGTGTGTTTGAATCCCAAGAAGTGCATCTTTCTTGCACATGAAGGAAAGCTCTTTGGCCATATTGTCTCCAAGGAAGGATTAGCAATTGATCCAGAGAGGGTTGAAGCCATAAGAGCACTACCATTTTCGAGTCATAAGAAGGCCCTTCAAAGATTCTTAGGAAGGATCAATTTTTTCTACAGGTTTGTTCCAAACTTTGTAGCCCTTGTCAAGCCCATCACCAAAATGTTAAAGAAGAGCATGTATTTTAAGTGGACAGCAGAAGGCAAGGAGAGCTTCGAAGCAATCAAAGAAGCTATCTCTCAAGCACCAACTCTCATCAACCCAGACTTCTCCAAGGATTTCATCCTCTATGCATTTGGAGGTGATGACACTATTTCTGCCATTCTAGTACAGAAGAATAAAGATAATGATGAGCAGCTGATTGCTTTCTTCAGCAAGAGCCTAGATGACTGCAAGGTGAGGTACTCTTTTATTGAAAAACATGTACTTGCAGTAATCAGAAGCTTGAAGAAATTCAAGCATTTAGTCTCAAACAACAAGGTCCAGTTGCTGGTCTCACATGCTGGAGTTAAGGACTTCCTCCTTAACAAGGATTTGAATGAGAAAAGGGTAGGTTGGATCACCCGTGTCATAGAGTATGACATTGAGATCAAGATCACCAAGCTGGTAAGAGGGAAAGGATTATGTGAGCAGCTGGTTTTGGGGAAGCAAAAAGAAGTATGCAACGAAGAAGAAGCTGTTTTGATAGTCCAAGACAGCCATGAGCCAAGTGGCAATCAAGAAGAAGACAATGCTGCCCCGACTCCTTGCTGGACCCAAGGTATTATGCACTTCCTAGGCACAGGCCTATGCCCTCCAGAGATGAGCAAGACCCAAAGGAGACACTTCAGATTACAGGCTATCCCGTATGCCATTGTTGATGGAGTTTTGTTCAAAAAATATGTAAATGGAGTGTTGCTGAGATGCATTAGCACAGGTCAGATTCAAAGGGTGTTGGAAGAGTTTCATGGTGGACCAGCTGGTGGCCATTTTGCACCAAGAGTGACAGCTCTAAAAATCATGAAGGCTGGTTATTATTGGCCTAAAATCTTCAGTGATTGCTATGCATGGATCAAGAGGTGTAAGAATTGTGCATTCTTCACAGGAAAATAGAGACTTGCAGCCCTCCCATTGCATCCAATCTTAGTTGACCAGCCATTCATGCAATGGGGTTTGGACTTCATTGGAGTCATTAATCCCAATTCAAGCCAAGAGCACAAATGGATTTTGACAGCCACAGACTACTTCACCAAATGGACAGAAGCAGTAGCACTCAAAGAGGCGAATGAGTATAGCATCTTAGACTTTTATGAGGGGATAACAACTAGATTTGGTGTACCTGCTACAATAATCTCTGATAATGCATTGGCATTCATTGGATCTAAGGTGACTAAGTGGGCTGTCAAGAACGGTATTTACCTAAGCACTTCATCAAACTATTACCCTTAAGGTAATGGCCAGGCCGAGTCTACAAACAAGAACTTGTTGAGGATCATTAGGAGGACTCTTGATGAGAATTAGAGGTCTTGGCATACCAAGCTAAAATCAACCTTATGGGCTGATAGGATAACTCCCAAAAGATCCACAGGTAACTCTCCATTCAGGCTTGTCTATGGAAGAGAGGCAATCTTGCCCATGTCACTTGATTTGCCAACATTGGAACTCATGAAACAACTGGAGTTGCTAGAGTTTGAGCCCATGGAGGTGAGGTATGCAAAGTTGATGGAGCTGCAAGAGATCAGAAATCAGGCATCCCAAGCAATGGAAAAGGATCAAGCTTTGATCAAGAAGACCTTTGATAGGAAGGCCAAAGATAGATCTTTCCAAGTTGGAGATCTAGTGTTGAAATGGGATATGGATAGAGAAAAATCGGGAAGGCATTCAAAATTTGATGTCATTTGGAGTGGTCTATACATGGTCACAAAGTGCAAGAACAACAATGCTTTCCAATTGGCCTCATTGGATGGTGAAGAACTGTAGATTCCAGTCAACAGAATCTATCTCAAGCGTTGCTTCTAGAGGGAATTTCACTACCTCTGTAAATATTAGATTAGATTTTCTTTCCTCCAAGTGCTTGTGCACATTGTTTTGCTGTAGGTTAGTTTTATTTTCCCTAAGTGCTTTGGCACAACTTGCTGTCCATGGAGATGTTTAGCAGTCCTTGCTTTCATCAGGAGGCGTTCCATCTTCCTCCTTGCACATTCTGAGTCAGTTAGGGTTCTAACAGAATACTTGATGACTCCATGCCCAATGGACTACTTCAGGCAACTGGTATCTTCTACCTAGCAGGCAGGTATCCCCACTGAGTCTCCAAATTGTTATCAAAATTCAACCCCCAGGGTTAATTGGATAACATACATCAGAATTCTCAAGTCCTAGGCAAATGGATTGATTCAGGGAAAAAATCATGTTTCTAGGGTCCCCTCAGATTTTTTCTAACTCCCCTGGCCGAAGAAGAAGAGAGAAAGCTCTGAGAAGATGCAAAAAAGCTACAAAAAAAAGCTTGGGCAAGAAAAAATTGTGGAAATTGGCTAAGTCCTAGTCCTCGCAACAGTCGGGACATTTGGGACGTTGGGATGCGAACCGGATGAAAAGCCGCTAGGCAGTCCACATGGTAATTGGGACATCTGGGCCATAGGTACATGTGGGACGTAAAATGCCCGAATCAGCCGAAAGAAAGAAAATTTGTCCAAGTCATTAACCAGGAGCAAGCGGGACAAAAGTACACAGCAGACGCGAACCGGCCGAACCGGGTGAATGGGAAGAATTTGTCCCAGACAGTCCGGGAGCAAGTGGGACAAAGGTACGCAAAGGACGCGAACCGGCCGATTCAGCTGGAACGGGAACTTTCACACTGGGACATCTGGGCCATGAGTATGCGAAGGACACGAACCGGCTGGTTCACCCGAAGCAGAGAAATTTCATACTGGGACAGTTGGGACAAAGAGACACGTGGGACGCAGATAGCCAAAAAAGCCGAGCGCCAATCAGATTGCGCCATGTGTCATCGGCAGATAAGGGACAAGGAAGCCCATTTCAGGTGGATCAGAGGATTCTGTCCCAAACAGCACTGGGACGTCCAAGACAAAAAGACGCGAAGGGCACGAAAATCAAGCAGACCCGCAGACTAATCAAATCGCGACACGTGTCACAAGGGAGAAAGTCCAAAAGTCAAAGGGTGAGGTTTCAAGCACTGACTCGAGCCAATCAAAAGAGGACACGTGTCCAATGAAGCAAGAAAACCCATAGGACAGAGAGGAGAGAGAATTACATATCCAATCAGTGCGTGCCACGTGTCATCCAGGTGGCAGAGCGCGGGAAAAATTTCAAAAATGCATTTTTCACCTGTTTTGTGCCCTAAATCTTCAAATCATCATATCTTTCGATCCAGAGCTCAGATTTGCACATTCTTTATATCAACATAAATCTTGTGAAATTCTCCACATGATTACAAGGTTAATCTTGAGGTTTGGTGTAGTCTGGAGAGAGAAATTTGAGAAATGGCTCTGACGCGTGTTCATGGCTAGAAGCGACATTTCAGCGACCAGATTTAATGTAGAATGGGTCGCATTCTCTTGTATTCCGGTCAAAATGATAGGGTATGGGTTTGTAAGGTCCCCCATGCCATTTTAATGCACCTTCAGTCAAGAAGGGATGGGCTCTCATGTTTTTTTACGTTTTCTATCCCTTGGACTCGACCCATGGAATATAAAAGCTAGATTTGACTCATTTCTGAAGGAGGAACAAATTTTGACATAGTAAGCTTCTTCTTTCACCTCTAGCAAGTGACTGTTTGGAAGAATCAGACCTCTCCAAATACTGTAACAGTTTTTTACCTCTCTGAGTGTGTAATGCAGTGATTTTGACACTAGAAATGATAATGCAAACCTTTTGAATGAGTTTCAGTCCTTTGTTTGTATTGTTTGCTTCATTTCAGATCCTAAATTGTATCTTATCAGTTTGTGTATGTTTTATGTTGTAAACTTTGGTCTATGTCTATTTGCTTGATAGAAATGTTTCACCACTCCTTTTGGTACATCACCACCTTTAGTTAGTTTCAATTTTTGCATTTTTATCCCTGTCTCCTTGCAGTTAGAGTAGGATTAGGATCTGAACCTCTGTAGTTATGCAAGCATTAGATCTAAGTCAGAGGAGTTTGAGGAACCAGCCTCTAATCTGGAGATTCCTCTCTCAGTTTCACAAGTCCCCACACTTGGAGAGAGGTTTCCATGTTGTGCAATCACACTGGATGCTAAAGTGATCAACCTAGAAGCCTGATCTGCATCCAGGGGTGCTATGAGTCTGCAACAACAATTGGGTCGGTAAAGCATGTTGTAGGTTTTGAAAGGTGATGGATCATTCGAAATGGTATAAGTGTTCCCTTCATGCTCAAACTTCACACAGTGATGCAGAGTGGAAGGAACACAACCCATAACACAAATCCAAGGTCTACCAAGGAATATGTTGATTTAAATTTCCCCTCCAAGATGTAAAATAACTCTGGAATATTGCGGAGGCCCATGTGACATTGGAGGATAACGGTGCCAAGTGTAGAGGTGATAGAATCATTAAATGAATGCAACATGATGGGATGTTTATACATGTAATTATCAGGCATGCACATTTAGTACAATGCATGGGAGGATATGATGTTAATGCTAGCACCCCCATCGATCATAACATGTCATACACATATATCATTGATGTGGACGGAGATGAAAATGGATGGATTTGGTTCAACGGTTTGGTGTGGTGTGATTTCTTCATCTGAAAAGTTGAGGGTGGCTACTTGGTGAGTGGGTGGAGGTGTAGAAGAAGATGGTAATCTGGTAAGAGAGGCTACATGATGAGGTGTAATAATGGAGGCTACAAGTGTAGGGTCATTGAGTAAGACCTCAATAGACTAAAGGACCTCCATGAGAGCTTGGCGATGGGATACAGAGATTTGGATGAGGTAATATAGGGACATTTTGAGGGAGGATTGGTGTAATTGTTTGAGCATCCTACGATGTGTAACCCCATTAGAAATAGGATATGTGGGACCTCAGATAATGACTTTAGGTGTGGGTATAGATGGTATGTTGTGTATAGGGGTGATTAGTGGGTCGGTTTCCTTTTCCTTGCCTTTATCCTTCTGTGCGTTGGTAACGACATGGATCATGTTGATTTGAGGTAGGGAGGTAGGTGAATTAGTTGAGCCATGAAAGGTATAGCGACAGGAAGGGAAAAATCCAAGTGGCGGAAAGGAACCTTGTGAGATGAGTTGGGCACACCGACATTTGGGTGGAGGTTTGGTGAGTTCTCTGATGCGCACCATGTTAATTTCAAATCTCGGAGGTGGCTCTAAGAGTTTTCGGGGTGGAGGTCTTGGTCACTGAGTAGGCAATGAGGGAAGAACTATGGAAACTGGTGCTGGTGAAATGGGGTCCTCATTGAGAAGGTCATCATTGTCAAAGTTTTCTTCAGGAGAACACAACTGGATAAGAACATTTTTCAAAGCCTTACAGTTATCTACATCATGTTCTCACAAACGATGGTAGGGAAAGCTTTTGGTTTCATCAAACCCCTTTGGTTTTGGTTTGAGTGGGTCATAAGGTCTAAGAGGCAGTAATGTGATGATAGAAGTTTCAAGGAGGTTGGTTAATATTTTTACATAGGATCTCACTAGTGGATCATAATGGGAAGTGAATTTGGGTTTGGATGTAGGTGTGGCTAATTCTATAGGAAGGGGATTTGTAAGAGGGGGAGTGGGGCGAGCTATGGTTTTAGGCGTTGGTCATGTTTTCTTGGGTAGGGGCATGACAGATGAACTAGCAATAGAGTGTGTGGCTAGCTTAACTACCTTATTGGAGGGTAGTGGATTTTTTCCTGTAGGTTACACCTTCTTAGGTAAAGGTGATATGGGTGCACGAGATCTAGAGGGAAAATCGGATGGTGGAAGAGGGCTAGTTACCTATGGCGATAACTGAGGTGTTGTAGAGGTAGATGGCATGGCTCAGATAGGAGGTGTGAGGGAAAGAGACTGAAGTGTTGTGGCTAGTGAAGAAGTTATCGATGGTATGGGAGGTATGGGTGGTAAAAATGTTGTAGGTGTGGGAAGAAGTTGTGTTGGGAGTTTGGGTATGTTAGAGTTCTGTGAGGGAGGAATGGGTTGTTTTGTTTTTAGTTTACCAGTAGGTGGAGATTTCTTAGCCAATATCAAAGGGTGGGGTCCTAAGAGGGATGGAAGGGGTGAAGGTGATGAAGGTGTGATTGGCGAGGTTGGGGTACGAGATCTAGGGGATTGGTTCTTCTGTTTGCGGGCCAAATTAAGTTTAGTGTTAGTTTTGGAGGATGTGGCTGAATCTAATTTGATGGGTGGATGAGTAAGGATGGTCGTTGGGATGACCCCTAAGGTAGTAATAGGTTTAGGCAAGGAAGATGATGTAGGTATATGTTTGGATGTAGAAGAATGTTGAGTTATGGGTAGAGGTGTGAGTTGAACAATAAGTGGTAATGTTGGAGAGTTTGTGATAGTTGTGGTTGTGTTTGGTTCGATCAGCCGAAATATTTTTGGATAGATACTAGAAGTGTCAGCGAGTGACATCTACATTTGTGTTGAGATAGCAAGTAGAAGACGCCCCCAAAGTAAGGCTCTATCCATATAATCCAGGTGGTCAGCTAAGCATGAGAATGGAATTGCAGTGGGTGAGGTTGATGTGTATATAATAGAAATTCTCATAAAATGTGTCTTAGAAATGGTGAATTTGCTAACTTCAGCCTCTGTGGGAAAGAGAGCCAAAAATAAGTCCGCAGGATCTAGGGTGGCTGATGGAGAATGGTCACCTAAACGTAGTGGAATTTCTCCTGGATCTTTGATAGGGGGAGGGGATGACAGGTCCTCCTCTGTGAGTGGAGGAGATGAACATGCATATCCCTTGGGTCATAGAGGTATTGTTGGTGACGGCTATCTAAGTGAAGAAGCAAAAGGTGAAGCAGTCTCGATGTCAATAGGAGGATCCTTCATAGGTGAGGGAGGAGATGAAGGGTGTTCCTTAGTTGGTGGAGGAATAGGTGAAGTGGGTTCATGTGTAGGTGGAGAACTTCGAGATAGGATTTCCTCTATGAAAGGAATATGAGGCAATTGTGAAGCAACTGGCGTGTCACTAAAAATAGCATGGACCTCGTAGGTATGGCTATCATTAGTTGAGGTCTCCCTAGTTTGATCAGAAGAAGGGGCGTGATTAGGAAATGGTTTCTTGAAGATGTGTAGGTTTTGATTTGCAGGTGCATTGGGATTATCACAGACTAACTTGCCATTTTCAAGCATTTCCTAGACAATGTTCTTGAAAGTGATGTAATTTTCATCACTATGACATTTTACCTGATGATAGTTACAAAATTCATGCTCTTTGTACCATGCAGGTGTAGGGTGAACATGATCAAAACCAGTGTGTGGTTTTATAGGAGGAAGGGTGATGGCCCTAGCTTTAATGATATTTTCTAAGATAGAAGAATAAGGATCCCCAATTGGGGTGTATTTCTATTGTTCTCGTCTGAATTGAAAGGTCTGGACAAAAGAAAAATTAGATGAGGGGTTAGGCTTATTTGATGGATGAGCTGGGACATCCTTGAGTAGCACTACGTTAGCGGTTCCCTTGGCTTTTGAATAATTATTCTGTGGTTTCGAAGAAGAGGTATCATTTGACTTAAATGTTGAGTTCTTATTGTGTAGTTGAATTTTCTTTTCTTTGATGGCCTGAATCTCTAGCTTTCGTGCCATGGTGAATGCCTCATCAAAGGTTTGGAAACTCTATAACTGTAGGTTTGGTGAGATATGTCTAACACAATCCCGAGTGAAGAGATCTATGAGATCGGTTTCTAGTAATTGGAATGTGAGTTGATTAATCAGGCCATGCCAACGAGTGACAAAATCTGCGATAGACTTGTCGTCATATTGACACGTAGAGTAGAGGTCAGTCATGGTAGCCTTCTTAACAACGTTGATGGAGAAGTGATCCAAGAAGGCTTCGGCTACCTAATTAAATGAAAAGATAAAATGTCTAGGTAACCCACTATACCAATGTAATGCAGGCCCAGTCATAGACATGGGAAATTTCCTCAAAAGTAAAGTTTCATCATAGGTGATCAGATAACAACCGTGTTTGAAAGATTGCAAGTGTTGTTATGGGTCCTCTTTGCTATTGAAGTGGTTAAATTTAGGCATCTACCAATGTATGGGATATGGAAAAATAGGAATAGATGGGTGTATAGGCTCATTACAAATTTCTTCATAGGGGAGAGATTTGCGCGAGCCGAAAACCGATGCCTCTAGTGTCTGCATCTTTCCCATCATTAACTTGATTAGGTCATTAGTAGGTGGTGATGGGTGGGTACCTCCTATAGCGTAAGAGAGTTGGTGTTGGACATATGATGGAGGTGGAATTTTAGTATATGGCAATGCCACATAGGTAGGTTGGGAATGGGGGAGTGAGATAGGGGTACGTACCCAAAAGAAATGATGGATGAAATGATAGGCTGCTGATAGTATGCATATGGAGGTGGAAGGGTCGAGGTGACTCTAGTAGCAATGGGGGCTAAGGACTGCGGAATAGAAAGAACAATATTTTAAAAAGGGGTAGTGGTCATCGAAACTGGGGGTGGTTGCATAGCTATGGGTATATGCGAGACAATAGGTGCAGATGAGGTGGTGTTCAGGATGGTCGAAGAAGGTATAGTGAATGTTACGGGTGCAATGGATGTAGTAGATGCGGTGGTCATAACAAGTATAGGACCTATATGAGAAACGACTAGGGGAAAGGCAGATGTGGATAACGTGGAGCTAGAAGGGGCTGATGTAGAAGTAGGAATGAGAGTCGTGGGGATAGATATGGCCATGTCGTATATCAACTGACTTGAGGCATCTCGAGTGGATGAGTGGGAAAGATAGAACTGTAAGGTGGTAGGGTTCTGGTCAAGGATTTTTGTGAACTCTTCATCCCCTATGGTGATAGTGATAGGTTAAGTAGGATCCATGGGTGATAAAATAGGTGGTGAAGGACTAGGTAGGAGTAGTTGACAACTAGTGTGGAATATGAGGGCATTTGATTGGCTATGTGTCAGCACCATGTGAACATATATTGACGTGGTAGGACGACTTTTTGTAAATGGCACAAAAATACAACATAGATAGGAAAAATAGGTGGTGGTAGGTGGATTAGGTACAAAATATCTACTGAAAATTTGAACAATCTAACCAATTCCGGTTAGGGTAAACCGACGTCGGTCACAGGTAACCATGGCCAGTCACTGTGAAAAATGGACAGTTTGTCAAAACAAGGTAAAAGGCTAATAATCTGCCAAGTAGATAAGATGCTTATGGAATTTATCAGGACAGAGAATATGATGAGAGTTACAGAGACTCTGAACAGCAAAGAAGGTGAAGCAGGTGTCCTTTTGGGTAGGTTAATCAAAATAACAGTAAACTGATGGCGGTTGGGTAAAACTGATGACGGTCACTAGACCAACACCGGTTACTGTTAAATTGAAATAGATATGAGGGAAGGGTGGTGTTGAGTTAGAATCAAAAGTGGAATCAAATCCAAAATTCTGAGAATGATGAAAATAGGGTCCAAGCACACTCAGATGAAGCTGGAATACACCAACTATAATGAGGAGCGTGCAAGGAGAAATAAAAAGATGAAGAACATGTCCTCTCACCTCAAAATGCAATCCAAGCAGAAACACTAAGAAAAATATGATCCTAAGAGTGCTCTTTTATATATGTTTGTTTAGCTTATGCTATTTAGAAGACTGACTCATGAACTTTAGAATAGATTTTTTGGTGAGGAAGGATTCCTACGAAGAAGAATATCTACAAGGAGAGGTTTCAGGTTATGTTATGGTGGGGGTGGGCCATCTTCTAAGATAATGACTTGACATAAATAATGAGATGGGTTCCCACTGTATCGTGATCGTGTGATCACTTTACAGCTTCTTCCGGGTAAGATGTTGTTTAAGAATGTGTATATTTTTCAATTTTATGATGTTTGGATAAGACTCAGAGAGAGAAGAAGAAAAAAAGAAGTGATTTTCTATGATTCATTTGTCAACAATCAACTGGGCATGACTTCTAGTGTATAGGTTGCCCTCATTTAATGTGAGCTAATTCAGTAAATCAGAATGAAATGTAGTTAATTTTAAGCCCAAATCGAAATATTGAATTCAATGACACCAAGAAAGTAAAAGGAGAAGGGATGCTCTTTCACTAATATGATACTAATGAAAGGAAATAAATTTTCATTTTAAAACACCAAAACACGATTGTTTTTATATAATAGAAGAATAGAAGATTCCAGGGAAGAATTTTAATGTGAGAATATTTCAAAAAAGAAAAAAACATACAAATTTTCACCTAGAAATGAATAAATGCAAGGAACCCCGAATGGGTCCCACCAGGTGTGCCAAAATGTTTCACCTAATTCTTAGAGTGTTTCTTTGAATATTGAAGAAACAGATAAGGGTAAATGGGCTAGGAGGAATACCTATTAAAGATGGTTGAAGGTTGTTGTGCACGTATGACTTCTTGGTCGACAAATAATCATGAGAGATTCCTTTTGGCTAGGAGGAACTACCTGAAATAGAAAAAAAGACTACCAAATAGAAGTTAAATAGTATATGCATTGGACTGCCTAGAGTATGCTAGATCTAGGAAGTGCGATACTCCCTAGAAGGATGTCAATCCACTGTTTAAAACAATTCAATGTTAACAATAAATGAAATCCTATTGTAGTTAAAATGATTTAGGTATCTCCTTTGACTACAATAAGCAGATTCGTTCTCAACAGGATAAGCTATAATTGAATCCCAAGGTCAAGGTCTCTGTCAGAGTACTGGTACTGTTCAAGGTCTGGTTTTGGACTATTCTGGGTATTTTGTGGGGATTTTAGGCTCTACTCTTAGTTTGAGGATAAAAACATAGAGACCGACGTTGGTCTGGTATGACCAATGTTGGTTTAAGTGAACCAGCAACGTTTGTGGGTAACTGGTGTCGATATGGTTAGGGTAGAGGAAACTTATTAAAATCTCAGTGTGAGGATAGATCTGAGGCTAAATGGAAATGGAGAGGGCAATGGCAAGGTCTATGGAGATCTTGGATACACTCAGATATCTTTAAAATTTAGGTATGGGTATTTTAATGTTGTGAGTGAAGGAATGATCAAGTTTTCATGAAGGTAAATGGTGGGAGAATGGGAATGCAAGTAGAAAGTGGTAACAGAGGTAACATGGCCTACTAAAATGAAAGTAGATGAATGCTAGTTAATAAAAACACTTATTGTTGTACGAGCTTGATAGCTAGATGGAAATGGCAGTTGATTAGATGGATGGAGTTTGATGTGGTGATGGTGCTTCCCTGGATGCTTCCATGAATACAAATGGCTTTGTGATCGCTTCTGATGTTGGCTGTGAATGCTCTGATGCGTGTATGAATGCTAGTTCAGCTTGCATGTAGCTCTGGTTTCATCCCTTGCTCTCATAAATGTGTCAACCCAAAATAAGGTTATTTTGGGGAATAAATGGTAACCGACTATGGTTCTAGGTTGACCAGTAGCAGTTTAGGGTAACCGGTGTCAGCTAGGGTGGGATTTCCTAGGTTTGCTAAAAATGGGCAGATACCCTTGATTTCTTCGATCTCATTTGTTTTCTTCCACGGATTAGAATGGAAGCTTCCTTTCTAATGGGTGGGAATGTGGTTAGAGTGAATGTAGGATTTTATTTTTAGGGTTTAGGTAGGTCTTAGTTAGTTATGGCAACATACTAAGAATAGGTCTTAGGGTGAAGTGGCTAGATGAGGTGTACAAGTGAGGTGGGTGTGTGGGCATTATCTCAATTAGGATATTTAAATAATAGATATTATGAGATCATGAATTAATTTAATTAAATTAATATTAGAGTGGGGTGAAAGGGGCCATGGTTAGGTGAGTGTGTTCAAGTTGGTTATTTGTCGAGGGACCAAGGGGAGTGTGACCCAATTTTGGTGTCTACACATAATTTAAGGGATTGTGAAAGATCATTATGATAATTTAAGGCTTATCCTAAACATTAAGAATTTCATATTTGCTACACCTTTTGGGAATTTTCTAGGACACATCATCTGAAAGGAAGGCTTATTAGTGGATCCTACTAAATTTGTTGTTATTTTAGGCCTAGAGTAACCTACTAACTAGAGCGAGGTGCATGGATTCTTGGGGAACATGAAATATTATATTAAATTTATCAAGGGATATGTTAATATTTCTACACCCTTGGAGGAATTATTGAAGAGTAAACACAAGTTCCATTGGGGTGAAGCACAACAGTGTGCATTTGAGACATTGAAGGAAAGGCTTACTACAACACCTATTCTATGATTTCCTTCATGGTCCAAACCTTTTCATGTGCATGTTGATGCCTCTGGCATGTCCATTGGTGTAGTATTTCCAAGTAGGAAGTTGACACTAGATGAACAAAACTACACAACCACGGAGCGCAAAGCCTTATTTATGATCTATGCGTTGCATAATTTTAGATAGTACTTGCTAGCTACACCTTTAATTTTCTATAGAGATCACATGGCATTGAAGTACTTGGTAAAAAAGACCATTTTATAGGGCACATATGCCATTGGATACTGTTATTTTAGGAATTTGATTTTACATTAGTGGTTAAGCTATGCAAGAGTAATTCTAGACTAGACCATTTATCAAGGATTAATTTTGGTAAGGATGCACAAAGCATTGAGTACACCATGTCAAATGCACAAATTTTCTGATTGAAACACATGCCCTCTAAACTAGAATATATTATTTTATTTTTGCAAAAAGGTGTGGCACCTAAAGGAATGAAGAACCTAGAAAAGAAGAAATTTTTATACATGTCGTGCCATATATGTTGATCAGTGGAGACTTATACAAAATAGTTCAGGATGAATTTTTGCGTCGGTGTGTACTTGAGCATGAGTGTGAAGAAATTATGGATGAGGCTTATGGCAGTTTCATAGGTGGACATTATGCGAGAGATGCTACCACGCACAAGATTTGATTGGCTACTTTGTGTTGGGAGACAATGGATAAATATTACAAAGAATATTGTAAGGCATGTGACCATTGTTAGCGCCTAGGAAATTCTAGACTTGAGATGAAATTTATTTAAGGCCGATTTCTAGTGCAGAACCATTTGAAATGTGAAAAATTGACTTTTTGGGTCTTATTTCCCCACCCATGCATAGGGTTGGACCATAGTACATTATAACTTGTAAAATTATCTTACCAAGTGGGCTACGATAGAAATTTTTTTATGGGAGATCATTATCAATAGGTATGGATGCCCATTGAATTTGACAAGTGATAAGGGAACTCATTTTATGAATTAGACTATCAAGATACTATTGGAATAATTTATTGTGGCACATCATAAAACAACACCCTATCACCCTTAGGATAATGGAACTACTAAGGCTTTTAACAAAATAGTGAGCCACACATTAAGTAAAATTTATAATGTTGAAAGGAAGGAATGGGCTGATAAATTATTTGTTGTACTTTGGGCATACATGACAACTATTAAAAGATTTAACAAACTCACAACCTTTTAGTTGGTGTTTTACATGAAGGCTATTTTTCCTATGGAATTCATGTTACTCTCCTTATGTATTGCTCATGTGGGATGTTTGGCCAATGAACAAGCACTTGAAGAGTGCATTTAAAACTAATGTAGTTATATGATAGGTGCACTATATCACAATGGATTTAGAAGATAGAAACGGCTAGGATGAAGGCATGGCATGATAGGAATATTAAGGATAATAAGCTTGAAGTTGGACAAATGGTTCTCTTGTATGATTCAATTTTTTTGCGCCACCCTGGAAATCTTAAAGTGCATTGGTTGGGACCGTATATTGTGACTTATAAACATGATTCATGCACTTTCATGTTAGAGGCACTGGATGGGACATGATTGCCCAATTATTTCAATGGGAGTAGGATGAATCCCTACTATAAATAAGTCTTCTTGGTGTTTGTAATAAGTCAGTATTTCCAGATCGATTAGATTTCCTTAATGCTTTTCTTTTATATGTGTTTCCTTTCATCATCGCTATGCTTTGTCAATTTAGTTCAGTGTTATGTGTAATAAGTGCACTTGTGCACCAGAATTTGTTTACTATCTTAGTGATTTCATGTGTAGAGGACCACTCATACCCTTAGTGTGGGGTGGAGTATATATAGGGTACTTAGACTAGATTTGAGTGCTCTTTGAAAAATTGGCATGCATAGATATATTGTGTAGGTTCTTGAAGAAAAGGTATAGATAGGGAAATATTTTTCATTAATAAAGACCACGTATGGATGAATGGGTTCTCAGTGTAACATGAGGTAGGATGCAGTATTGGAAACTACTTAGTGAAAGGCATAGTGGGTAGGTATTTTAGCACATGAAGGTGCACAAAAGGAGGTTTGTGGCCAAGAAGTAGTAGGCCCGCTATAAGGTTATGACCGGGTAATAGAAAAATCAATGTGGAAAATTAAAAAAATGTCAAGTCAATGTTGAGTATGGTGGTAGGTTGAGAGCATTAAATGCATGGAAATTTTGAAATCCTATATAAAGCGGTGTTGTGAAATCAATTTTACCTTTTCAATTAAGAGAATTCAAGTGATTAGAAGAGCGAGTTGCGTGTAAGTGTGAATATTTGTTTTGTGAACTGAACCAGATAGATTTTAGCATGAGATTGGTCTACGCTCTAGTAGAGAAGGTATTTGAGCAAAGAAAAATATGTGCATGGAGAAGAATCAATAGTTAGGATTCCATTTGGAGCTAGGGCATGCAGGTTTAAGTCGCAAAGCTCAAATATCTTTGAAGAACACACCTTTATTGTTTTAATGACACCTAAGTGAGCACTTAGAGTGGCTATAAGGGGGAGGAAGTAGAAGGAAGTTGAGGTCGAAGTAGAGGATGCCTCTGAAATTTTTTCTGTGAGATGCAGTACCTAGAAGGGGTTTTCATGGGCTGCAAATGGAATTCTCACATTCACCAGTTAAAAGTAATTGATTACAATCATAGAACCAAAGATAATAAGGATGAAATAGACAAGTTACTGGTTGTGAAGATGGCTATGAGAACAGAAAATGAAATTGACATGAATGATGACACAAACAAGAATTTTTTGACAAAGGTGGGAGTTTTGTAGTTGTATGAACTCCCCTATTTTGGAAAACCAATAAGGTTATACCAGTGGTATATGAATAGAGTCTGTGAGGACTTTTTCTAATTTTTGGGCGATGGATGAGGATTACCACACCCCTGATAGGAGTACTAACATGTTTGAGGAGTTCAAGCATAGATATTAGTAGAAACCTCACTGATAAGGAGGGTATAGAGGCAATAAGGAAAGCACTAGGTTACACAAAGGGAGGGCACAAAATGGACATTGATAAGCTATAGAAGTATCCAATGGTTCAAGCGGTAGCGCACATTGTCACAAATCTGAATAACTAGTAGTAATGGTTGTAGGTAAATAAAATGTGGTTGCACATAGCGAAGAAAATGACAGATGGGGTAGTATATAATTTGGTTGGTTTTATTTCTAAAACCATTATTAAGGAGGCACACCAAGGTGAGAAAATTAGTTTTAGTGCAATCCTTTTTTCAATTGTATTTATGGAAATTGGAGTGCCTGAGGGGCCAAAGGATAAAATATGGCAGTACCCTAAGGAGAAGAAATCTCTTGTAGAGATATTTTCTAAGTATACATGTGATGGGACCATGATTTGACCCTTTAAATAGAGATTATAATTTTGGTATGAACACCTTTGTGCCGCGTTCAAGGAGGAATGGACAATACCCAAGGATTTACCTTTGGTATTAGATAAACAATTACAGTTTGCAATGTATCAAAAATTTTATATAGGGTGCTTTGTGATAAAGGATGGGAAGTGGAGCCCTTTGTGTAAGCTCCCTTATTCTTTACCACATTCTACTTCGAGGCATTTATACACAACTTTTCAAATGCGCACCAGTTTATTTTTAATGCAAATAAGGTAGACTATGACTACCACACCCTTAGGAAGAATTACATTTATCTAAGTAATTCTACATATATTGAGAAATTAATTTCATATTTTATTAAAATTAAAGCTATGAGTTTGGCCATTGGGAAGTCGGGGGAAACCCTTATATACATTCACCTCAAGCCAAGATTGTAAAATGGGAAGTATTTTGAAAATGAGTTCAAGCTCCCTAGACCACCTAAGGGGAAGCATATAGTTGGTACATTACAAGATGAAGAAGACCCCTTTCCCCATGAATAATAAGAAGGAGAAGAAGAAGAAATTCAGGAAGATAGTGGTTGTTTGGAGCGGCAGGGTAGAAAATAACCAGTTGGAGAAGAGAAAATAGGGCTTGAGGTAAACCCTCCATTATAGCAAGAAGATGAAGTGTTGGAAACAGACACTACAAAGATAAACATATAATAGGGTGCTGAGGAGAAGAAATTTAAAAGAGTATTGATAAAAAAAAGGGACTCAAGGCACATGACCCTAACATCCCCTTAAGAGGTCACCATGTACTTCTCTTGTGAAAGCATAACTTGAAAATAAAAAAATGTGCAAGTATATCCCTTGAAAGGATGATGAGGAATAAAAATATGGGGACAACGTGCCAACCACTATAGTAAAAAATGACGATATGGAAGATCCTCAAGAAGGAGAAATGAATAAATATGAAGAGGAGTTGAAGTAAAAAGATCTAGAAATAGATAAGGGTGAGCCTTCAGGCATTCCTCATACCACATAAATAACTAAAGGAATGATGATGGATTTAGGTGAGCATGTTCATAAGGGTAAACGATCAGGAAAAGAAAAGGAAGAATTAATTTATGAGACACCAATAGTTGGGTATATTACTGATCTGACCAAGATTATTCGTGTAAGGTTCCAAAGAACTTTGGATCCCAAGGACCTTTATGGCTGGGAGTTGATGGATGAAGACATGGAAACTACGTGCACATAGAAACAACTATCTTAGAGCATGCAGACTCATATGGATGATTTTGACTTTGATGTTTGTGAATAATTATGTGTGTTTCATAGATTAAAAAAGGCACCACATTCACATCATGTCCCAGCTAAGCCCACCTAGATGTCACATGAATAGGTAAGCAATGCCTTGAATAAGGTATTTGTAGAAGTTGCATGCCAAAATATTGATAAAGTGGAAACTATTCGAATGCTTCTGGATGATAAGAAGGATAAGGATGTTGAGATCAAGTTCCTGACATAAGAGAAAGAAACATATGAGGTGACGGGGCATTTGATAATTATCATGACCGAATAAATTGGTGATGAGATTATGAGAAAGAGACCAGATTTGGAGGATAAAATTTTAAAGGATTTTCCATCTGCTTTGCATTATTTACACATAATACTTCACATGCTACTAGATGAGGGATCTTTACACATGACAAAACCTAAGGATGTTGCAGAGAAGGTAAAAAAGTCTAAGGCAATAGTAGCACATAAAATTACAAGATATGAGGCCTTACTACAGACTTTGAATGGTGAGTTAAAGAAAGAATATTTGGCATTAAACATGTTCATGACCCCATATGTGATAATCAAGACAAGAACCATGGTAGAATAGGATGAGGTTCAGAAATCAGCTAAAGAATGAGACACTTGGGTGTATGGAGAGGCTTACGTTGATAGAAAAGAATTGTGATGCACTTGTAGTAGCCAAGGATGTGCACAAGGAGAAAATAAAATACATTGGAAAATTGATAGTGCAGCGAATGGATGTTATAGATGGAATGGTGTCAAGACTGGCCAATGTTCTCAGGGTACTACATAATGAAGGTGAGAACATGACACTTGATGAAATGGAGGCAGTACGTGTAGACATTTTGGAAAAAATAAATAAAGCACTAAGTGATTGGAATGAATTAGAAGCAAAGATCAAAAATGAATATCCATAGTTGATCCTTCCTATGGAAGAGTAGAGCGTCAAATATTTTCTAATTCTTTTTTTGCATAAATTATTTCATTCTTTATTATTTTTCATCTAGTGATGGATCAGAATCACCCATTTTCAGGGGCGTAAATGAAATGAGTTTGGGGTAATGTTCGGATGATGAAATACAACTTAAGTATGAAGGCACATAAGGATTGGGTTCATGGGAATAGTGCACGAGGGTGCACGTGGAACTATAGTGAAATAGGGCATGCCCAGGAAAGCGAGAAGTTAGGACTTATCTATTTTCTAGTTTGAGGCTAATTATGTACATAGAGTGCGGAGCACGTTCTGTAGAAGGATTGGAAAGCACGCGAAGGCTATTTTAGAAAAGTAGAAGATCAAAGCGCCATACACAGTTTTGATCTATTAATAGGATTAGAATGTAGTGATATCATCAAATAGTCTATTATTAGTGATCTTTCATGCTCGTGTATTTATCATGTAAGGGCACATGGCTATTATTATCATGTAGCCTGTTTTTAAAAGGTGTATGGGCGGTGAAGGGAAAGTCCCCACTACCTATAAATATGTATTGTAATGCCTATGTTGTTCTTACATTGGTACTTGATTTCCTGAGGATTAATTGGTAACGTAGACATGTGATTGTGTTCTTAAGTGTGTTTCATTGAACTGCTAAAATAATGTTGCTATAAAGGTATCAATGTCTGATGCAATCTATCCTATTAATCAATCATATGGTAGAAAATTTACTAATGTTGTGATATTTACTTGAACTTTTTAGGAAATGAACTTGTTGGTTTCAACTCGTGGAAAGTTTGAATCATGTTCTTGGAACCATATCGGTGATCTGGTAATCGGGAAAACTATTATTGACTTGGAATGATTGTCAACTTTGTATCGATATCAGATTAGGATAGCACCTTGGATCAATTAAATTGATCCAAGGTATTCTCCTAAATTGATATGTGATTATTACCTTAATTCAGTGATTATTAAATCATTCCATGGGTTGCTTAATGAATATGGAATTTCAATTTTATTACTGATCTAGTGAAAGTGCATCTAATCTAATATTTGCATGATTACATTATTGTGCTTGATGTTACCTTTTCTTGGAAGGTTTAGTTTGTATAAATCAATACGTTTAATCGTATAAGCAAGGAATGACATGTGGTCATATCTTGTTATTGTTCATTTTTTGTTATTTTATAAGACCTAATCTAACCTATGCTAATAAGGTGATATATTATATACTTCTATGGACCTAAACTTATCCTAAGACATGGGATCTTTTGATTAAATAAAATTAACCTAAGCTAAGGTTGATATTGATATTATGTAAATGGGGACCAAAACCTAAGATCTATGGGAACCTAAGACTTAACTTCTGGAACCTAACCATGGTTGGCATTGTAAGGAAGGGTGGAGTAAGGTAAGGTTGAGATAGGGCACCAATCCTTCCAGGGGTACTTAAATATTTAAATGTGGTGTTAATGAGGGCATGCACACTCCTTAGAGCAAAACCAAGATAAATCGGTCATGCTCAATCAAAGGTAACTAGAAGTTAGACTTGAATGTTTTGTTTTTCTGAAGCTAATTTTAGATTGAAATAATGGTTGGCAATTTAGGGGATCACTGGCAGTTTACCATGGAATTAATGGCTCTCAAAACTCAAAAAACTGCCTTGGAAATTCGTGATGGTTTTTGGTGGAAAGTGTTTAGTTGTTTTTGTTTTTCATTCATTACTCCATTTCATTTTGGCTCTACATGTGGAGCTTTTGATTTCGAACTAGTTTTTGATCTTTGGATAGAGATGAATCTCACTATTTTTATGGAGGAAGTAGTGGGAGAAAATAAATGTGAAGGTTATAAAATAATGGGGAAAGAGGAAGATGAGATTTTTGTGGAATTTGTTTCAATTTTTTGTAAATCTTAGAAATCTTGGATAGAATCCTGAGAGCTTGAAGAAGAAATTCAAGAGCTCTAACAGGCATGATAGGCTCTAAGTCATTATAATATCTTGCTTTGTTTAATTATTTCATGAAAATAACTCTTATCTTCATGTGAAATCACATTTTGTGTTCTGGGTTTTGTATTTTTTGAGTTACTCGATGATTATTTTGTTGTGTTGTTTAATATTATTTGAATCTGGTTCTAAACTTCGATTAAATCGATATTGGGTTCACTATGCATGAATGTGAATGAGTTTTTTTGAAACAGAGAGTTTCTAGGTTCATGGGTTGTGTATTTTGTTGGATTTATGTATTCTGCATTCCTAGATATGCATGTAGAAATTGTTAAATAAGTTTCATTAATATAAAATTATCTTGGTGCTCTTCGAGGCACTATCGCAGTTGTTTATAAAACCTCTTTTGTAAAGTTAGCTCAAACCTTTAATGAAAGGTTATGAACTTTGTTATTTACTAGTCTGAGTAATGCACTTTGTGGGTTTTCTCACTTTTCCTTTTCAATTATTCTATTATGAACTAGGTTATTGAATTTACCTATAATGATTGTTCTATGTGATTTTCATTCAATCCGTCCTTAAGAATCAGGTGCTGAGTCGCTACCCTTATTTGGGAAGTTGTGTTTCGAATCTTGTTGAACTTCTAGTTGGGTTTAGAAACTATAATGAAGATTGTGTCTCGAAGCCCTTTTATAACTTGGATTGTGTTGTATAGGAGATATTGTAGATCCGTTTAGGATCTTGGACATTCGGAGCCAAAACTAAGTTCGTATTCTTCGTTCTCTTGTATGAGTACTCATGTATCTCAAATTTGGGTCTTACTTGTTGTTTGTATTTTTATTTGGTTGATCTTTTGACATTTAACTGTGCTTAATTTGGTATCCCTGTTCATTCCACTTCGTGATACTTTGTGCAAAAATGTTAAGTGGTTATCAACCACTGAAAGATGAATCAATTGTCATTAGACGGTTGCTAGTTAAGATTGATGAAGTCGAGCCATGTCGACTCCATAGTCTCAGATGGATAGACTAGTGTCTTTACCTTGAGAGAGATTTTGTATTGCATAGTCCTGTGTCTTGAATTAGATTCAATACTGATTGTGACTACCTTAACTTGTATGATTGTTTGTATTATTTTATGGAAGGTTGATTAATAACTTCGACTGGTAATTCTTACTCCTTTGGTTTGTTGTGACATTAAAGGCTTTCTATTCAGTTTCGATGAATGAATCATTGATAGACTAGTTAAGTTTGTTGATCATTGTTAAGGTATTTTTGTGTATCAGTGATAGTTGTGTCTATAAACGATTTCATGTTGAGTTGTGATGGAAGTCAAAATATGGCTTAAGAACCCTTCTATTCTTGATACTAATTGTGTTGTAATTCAGTTCGTTCTGAACCAACCCTGATTGTTAGTTGTAAAATTATATCAAATTATGTACTGAGAAATTAGAAGATAGAATAAGAAAAAGGAAGTAACGTGATAGCCATACTAATTTTTATTGTTGTATAGATATATACTATTTTGTTAGAGTAGATAACAAAATATTCTTAGTAAAGTGGTATAAACTTGATTGATGAAATATAAGGTTTCAGTCATATAATTATAGGATTATATGACTGCCACCTTATAGGTCATGCTCTTCTTATATTGAATAAGACATTGTTTATTCCTATTGTTTGATTGTAAGTAATACTAATATTTTAATTGTTGAACAATGTAAATGATTTCAAGCATATAAGAATGGGGTTATATGACTGAAATCATGTTACACTTGTATTTTCATTTTATGATTGAATTGGATCAAATGTACATGTTTGTACCTTAAGTGACTGAAATTATTAGTGACAAAATAATTGTGATAAAGTGTATGACTTAAATTGACTTCTTTTATGGTTTCATTTATCTTGATTGTTCTTAGCGTGCTTAAGAAAGAGTTGTTTACTTTCTTGGAACCTTAATTTGATTTCATTAAAAAGAAATGTTCTTTTTATGAAATTATTAAGTTAGAGCATGTTGTTATAAAGATTTAGTGCTTATCATGCTCAGTTCATGTGAACTGACACATGCTAACAATCTTGCAGATGGATTTCATGAAAGATGAAAGAAGAAAGACTTATAAGAAGTTGAATTTATTTTATTGATTAAAGTCAATTGATCTGATTAAATGATTATTGTAAAAGTTTCATGAAGTAGTTCTATTTGGGAAACATGGAAGGCCTAGAGCCTTATTGTTGTAATCATTTGAAAACTTGTTGATTTTTGAAGACTGAATTATGTTGTTGGTATTTTAGCAGAAGGAAATAAAGATGGATCCTTGACTATATTGATATTTGTAAATGTGTGAATGTTGTGAATTTGGAAGTTAGTGTGATTATTTCACTTATAAATAATACACATTAATTCTTAAGTGTTTATAAGTTAAATATAGAATAACTTAATGAATACTATGTAGCTTGTATGATGATTAAGTGAAGGACTATACATAAAGTCATGTTAGTCAAATGAGCTAAAAGATAAACTGATGTTATAAGAATGATATGGTAAACCCTATCTTGGAATTGTTACATTGTAATATTATGTTCATATGGAAATGATATTATGTCCTTTATAAGGGCTATACTATAATGAATCATTATGAACTTATGGATAAGATTATATGTCCTTAAATGGAAAGAAAGGAAGCACACTTATAAGGTTGAATTAGTCTTTAAGTGATGAATCTTAAATACATACTTACAATCTAAGTGCTTATTTTAAATGACAATGAATGACCTAATAAAAGTATGTGAAAATGAATACTTTTAATTAAGATGTAAATAAAGAAAATTTGTGTGCTTATGTGGAAGTGTTGACTAACATCGATAGTATACAATACATGATAAAAATATGATATATACCTAAACATTTAGCTATGTATAAATGCACCATCTCTATTAATGTGAAATATAGAGACATGGTATTAATGTTTCCCTATATTGATATAACTAAATTAGTGGCATGATACTTAATTGTATTAATGAGAAACATTTTCTTAATTGATTAAGCCTAAGGTAGAATTAAATCCATAATTATGTACTTAAATAAAATATCACTTCGATCTCCACTTATGGTTATTATTGGCATGAGATTTAATTAATCAAATTTGGAAAAATTAAATATCCTTGGATCAACTTGAGATAGGACCTTAGGTATAACTCATTCGAGGTGAAAGTGTCAAGAGACCTAGGCTAACCTATTGTGATTAAATTAATAATTTACAACATTAAGATAGAATGTTCCAATTTGGGATCGATGGAGGGTCAACTCATTACAGAAAATACACGTTCATATCCATTTAATAATGGTAGTCACTATTTAGATACTACTACTTAGTAGTTGTACTAAGTTGCCTCATCGAGACCCTACATTGTGATATGGTATTACATTAAGTACAACATTTTTTAAAGTTACAAATGCAGATTAAACCTCATGGATACATACCTTAATGCCAACTAGCGATGGCTATGGGAAGAAAAGTGGACTAGTAATGATGCAAATCATTACGTAGACACTTACTTTCCCATAGGCATCATAAGATGGCATAAAGGTACATCTTCTTGCAAGTTAATCCAAATTTGTACCTTGTACAAGACTTGTAGCTATTTACAACACCATTGATTGGTAATACATATAACTAAATAAATGATTAAGGTGAGATGAAAATTTCCCAATGGTGAGTGTGCCATCATGGGATTGAACATGGCATACATGACTCTGAAACTTTGTGTAAAGTAGTGTAAGCTACTGATTACACTATCATGATTTCACCAAGATCTAAGTTAGAGATCCTGGTGGGATTCCATGGCAGAACCCAGGTAGACACTTAGATATATTCACTTAATTATCATATCCTAAAAAAGGGAAGACCAAATGATACATTTGATGTATTGGCTTGTAAAGAGTGTTGAGGGGGATCAAGTAGGATATGTATACTCTCATGCAGCTGCACATGGTTTATGACAGTTATTAGAAATGGATTGCATTAAGGTTTATGTTAGATTTAAATATATGGGTATTTAGATTGTGAAGCATAAAGTTAATATAAAAAAAAAATAGATGAGAAGTGACTAAAATTGGATGTTACATTTTGGTATCAAAGCTGAAGGTTGTAACTCTTGGACCTGTTTGAGTCCATCACTGATAAAAACTTAATTTCCTATTAATAGAAAATGGTTAGAACAATGGGAGAAGCTTCAAATGATCAGCTTCCAGGTGGTGAAGTAGTTATATATCAAAATATGGATGAGATCCTTTCCGCTCTAAAGGAACATAAGAGATTGGCTTGTTGTAATTTAACAAGTGGATGGAAATAGCACTAATTCTAAAAGTGAATCATCTTAGGAACAACCACATAATGAAAAAAGTATACACACTAGAGATTCCAATGCTGGAAATAACTATAATGATGCTCATAATAATAATGTAAATATACCCAATCAGCCTCCAAATGCAAGAGCACACTTGGCAGATGAGTTATCAAAAGACATAAAAATAATAAGTCCACCTAAGTTTGACAGTTTCAAACTGGGAGATGGAGCTGAGAATTGTCTCAGAAAAATAGATAAGTTCTTTGCAATAAGGAACTTCTTAGAAGAACCCAAAGTTGTATGGGAAGCTTATCAGCTCTCCAAAAAGGCTTCCTTATGGCGAGATAGCTGAAAAGTGGAATTGGGTGTGGATAACAAAAACATAACATGGAACCAGTTTAAGTCATATTTAAGGAAGCACTGGATATCCCAATTATATTATGACTAAAAGATGATAGAGTTTTAGAACCTTGAACAAGATAAAATGACTGTAACTGAGTACTGAGATAAATTTACAAAACTCCTTAAATATGTACCACAATACCAAAAAGATGAGAAACACCACATAAGGAATTTTTTTATTGGTTTGAAACCTTTAATAGGTGGTGAAGTTGATGTACATGGGCCACCAACGAGTAAAGAAATATTTGAGAAGGAAATTAGGTAGGAGAAAAATCTCCAAGCTATTGTTTCTCACAAGGATGAGAAGCATAAACTAAAAAACCCTCCTTGGGGAAAGAAGGAGAAAAGTAAAAATCATAATGGTGGGAACAATACTACTAGAAATTTCAAAAATAATGGGAAAGAAGATATTGTTTTTAGTAATAACATGTTTGAAAGGAAGGGACCTTTCACTAGCTGCTTTAAATTCATTCATAGTGGTCACTACATTAAGGATTTCCCCTTGAGAAACAAGGAGAACAATCCGCAAAAAATATTCAAAATGAAATTACAAATCGAAATCCTGAACATGAAGAAATAAATGAAGGAGATAAAGACTTAGGAACCTGAAATTGTTTTGGTGATACTAGTTAGACTGCTAGTATAGTCTGGGAAAGATAAAAACAACATTTTTCTTGATATTGAGAATACTAAAAACTTGTTTTTGGATAAGTTTATTTTGTCTTTCTATCAATTATTAACGTATTTGATATATTAAATTTAAGATCTCTGATTTTGTTGTATTTGAGGAAAAAAACTTTTTAATAAGTGTTGTTAATGTATGTTGATGTTGTTAAGAACCTCTGAAAAACATGAATTTTGGGAAACAAATTGTTACTATTTAAGAATTGTATGGTTGAATAAAATATGTTATTACCTATATTCTAAAAAAAATTTTTGAACTAATTAATCATCAAGACGATGATGCTTTTTAGAGGGGAGGTATGTAATGCCTCTGTTTTTCTTACATGTGTACTTGTTTTCACAAGGATTGATTGGCAACGTAGACATGTGATTGTGTTCTTGAGTGTGTGCTCCGTTGAACTGCTTAAATCATGTTGCTAGAAAGGTATTAGTTTTTGATGAAATCTATTCTATTAATCAATCATATGGCAGAAAATGTACTACTTTTTTTATATTTACTTTACTATTTTGAGGAATGAACTTGTTGGTTTCATCTCGTGGAATTTTGAGTCAAGTTTTTGGAACCATTAGGTGATCTAGAAATCAGGAAAACTATTAATGACTTGGAATAACTACCGACATTATATAAATATTGGAATAGGATAACACCTTAGATTAATTGCATTGATCCAAGGAATTCTCCTAAATTGATATGTGATTACGAATTTAAATTAAATGATTATATGGGTTATTATTGATTATGGAATTTCAATTTTATTACTGATCTAGTGACAGTGCATCTAATCTAATATTGCATGATTACATTATTGTGCTTGAAATTACCTTTTCTTGGAAGGTTTGGTTTGTATAATAAATTCACTTAATGGTATAAGAAGGTATGACTAGTTGTAAGGTCGTGTTGTTTTCATTATCTTACGAAGACCTAACCCAGCCTATGCTAAAAGGTGATATATTTACACTTCTATGGACCTAAACTAGACGTAAGAAATGGGATATTTTGATTAAATAAAACAACATAAGCTAAGGTTAAGACATTGATATTAAATAATATTTGGCCCTAAATTATCAAAGGGAGGGGAAACCTAAGCCCTTTCCTGTAACCTAATTATGGTTGGAATTAATAAGGCAAGGTTAAGTTGTAAGGTTAATGGCTTCGCACCACCTTCCATGTACTTAAAGATTTAACTGCAAAATTAATGAGGGCCACTGCCACTCCTTAGAGGAAAGACCAAGATAAACTTGGTCATGTTCATCAAACTTAGGACTAGTCGTTAGAACAAAAAGTTGAATGGAAGTTTGCTAAGATAAGTTTAAATGGAAACTGTTAGTTGGCAGATCACTAGCATTTGTTAGGCATTAATGGATTTTTAACTCACACCAAAACCGCCTCAGAAAATTATGCCAATTTTTGGTGGAAAGTGTTTAGTTGGTTTTTGTTTTTCATTTTATTACTCCAGTTCATTTTCTCTACATGTGGATATTTTGTTTCTTGAACTGGTTTTTGATCTTTCAATAGAGATGAATCTCACTATTTTTGTGGAGGAAGTAGTGGGAGAAAATATATGTGAAGGTTATAAAATAATGGGAAAGAGGAAGATGGGATTTCTGTGGAATTAGTTTCAAATTTTTTGTGGAAATTATCATGAAATCTTGGAAAGGAATCCTCAGAGATTGAAGAAGAAATCCAGAAGCTCTACTAGGCATGATAAGCTCTAACTCATTATAATATCTTGCTCTATTTAATTATTTTGTGAAAATAACTCCGCTCTTCATGTGAAATCAAATTTTGTGTTATGGGTTTTGTGGTTTTTGAGTTACTTGATGATTTTTTTGTGTTGTTTAATATTATTTTAATCTGGTTGTAAAGTTTGATTAAAATTGATTTCAAGTTCTCTATGCACTACTGTGAATGATTTTTGTGGAAAGTAAGAGTTTCTAGGTTCATGGGTTGTCTATTTGGCTAATTTATGTATTTTCCAATCCTAGATATGCATGTGGAACATGTTAAATTAGTTTTCTTAATACAAAAATATCTTGGTGCTCTTTGAGGCACTATCGTAATTATTTCTAAACCCATTTTTTTCGGGTTATCTTAAACCTTTAAGGAAATGTTCTAAACCTAGTTATTTACTAGTCTAAGTACGTGCATTTTTTTGGTTTTCTCACTTTTCCTTTGTCATTATTCTAGTTTGAACTAGGTTATCGAATCAATAATGATTGTTCTATGTGTTTTTCATTTGATATTTCATTAAGACTCAGGTGCTGAGTTGGTACCCTTATTTGAGAAGTTGTGTTTCGAATCTTGTTGAACTGTGATGTATAGGATATATTGCAGATCCCTTTAGGATCTTGGATAGTCAGAGCCAAAACTAAGTTCATATTCTTCATTCTCTTGTATGAGTACTCCTGTATCTCAAATTTGGTTCTTACTCATCACATGTATTTTGATTTAGGTATCTTTTGGAATTTTAATGTTCTTCGTTAGTATCCTTGTTCATTTCACTTCATGGATGATATTTGTGTAAAAAGGTTAAGAGGTTATCATCCAATGAAAGATGAATTATACTGTTAGTGGTTAAGATTTATGAAGTCGAGCCATGTCGACTCCATAATCTTAGATGGATAGACTAGTGTCTTTACCTTGTGAGAGATTATGCATTGCTTAGTCCCACATATTGATATATATTCAATACTGATTTTCACTTCCTTAACTTGTATGATTGTTAGTATTGGTTTATGGAAGGTTGATGAATAACTTTGACTTGTAATTCTTTCTCCTTCAATTTATTGTGATGTTAAAGGCTTCTTGGTCGGTTTTGCTGAATGAATCATTAATAGACTAGTCAAGTTTTTTATCATTGTTAAGGTATTTTTGTGTATCAATGATAGTTGCGTGTATAAAAGACTTCATGTTGAGTTTTATGGAATTCAAAATATGGCTTAATAACCCTTTTGTTCTTGATACCAATTGTGTTGTAATTCAGTTCTTTCTGAACCAACCTTGATTTTTAGTTGTAAAATTATATCAAATTATGAACTGAGAACTTATAAGATAGATTAAAAAAATAAGTAACTTAACTTCTGTACTGAGTTATATTATTGTATAGATATATATTATTTTTTTTAGTAGATAATGAAATATTCTTAGTGAAGTGGTATAAACCTGATCGATGAAATATAAGGTTTCAGTCATACAATTATGAGATTATATGACTGTCACCTTATAGGTCATACTCTTCTTATATTGAATAAGACATTGTTTATTCCTATTGTTCGATTATAAGGAATAGTAATATTTTAATTGTTGAACAATGTAAATAATTTCAGGCATATAAGAATGGGGCTATATGACTCAAATCAGGTTACACGTGTATTTTCATTTTATGATTGAATTGGATCAAATGTACATGTTTGTACCTTAAGTGACTGGAATTATTAGTGACAAAATAATTGTGATAAAGTGTATGAATTAAATTGACTTCTTTTATGGTTTCATTTATAACCATAATTCCATTAAATATGAACATTTTACTAAGAATCTAGATTTATAGTATGCTTATTTCTAGTTTTATAATTGTTGAAGTTGGATTTCTAATTGCCATTATTGGTTTTTAGTTAGTGTGATATCAAATTCCAATATGTTTATTATTGGAATTTAAGTAGTGTATTATCATATTCCAATATTTACATTGTGTCATAAAAGTATGTTCCTAATTCCATATTGATTTTATGAGAATGGGAATATGCTCATTCTCAACACAATCATAATACAACTATGTTCCTGGTTCTTTTTATGTTTATCTGCTTTATCTCTTTTTTTTCTAAGATTCCTATATGAGGCATTTTTATCCCTTTTGAAAATTAAAACAATGTTATATGGGTACATGTTGTATGAAATAAGAAATAACTTTTGAGTCTATGAGAATGACCATATGCCCATTCTCATCACCCTCAGGTTACAAGTATGTTCCTAATTTTTTTTATGTGTAATGAATGCATAAATCAAGACTAATTCCTAGAAAAATCCAAATCATTAATCTTTTTCAAATTAAGTAAATTGTATGGTGGAAATAATATTATTAATAATACATTTATAAGATTCGAGAGTTCCATAAGCATCACAATGTTTTATAGAATAATATTATGGAAAAATATTCCAAAGTAATATAATACCCAATATTTCATTTAATTATAAAATAAGAGTACAACAATAAAATTTTATAGGACCAAGGTTTGGAATAAGTTTTTTGCAAAAATCCACATCCTGGGCCAAAATGATTTCTCATACAAATTTATAAACTTCAATAGTTTATCCAAGCCAACATTCCTTATCCTGTTCAAGTAGTTCGAGGTATGATTTAATGGCCACATGTGCTTTTTTAGGTATCTTTATGGATCCACTTTTCCAAAAAAAAAAAAAAATGGTTTCCATGTTGAGATGATGTTATTCACATCGATATCTGCTTTAGTTTCATTTGAGATGGTCCAACTTTTATTTGGATTTAAACAATCTTGATACAATTTTGTACCTTCTTCTCTCCCTACAAGTTTCCAATATTGAACTCTCACATTTTAATTACATGATTGCCTTCTTGTTGAAGGAAAATATCCCTGTCTTCTCTCCCCATTCATATCTTTTCATTATCATTTCTTGGTCGTATAAGTAGCATTTATCCCTTGAACACATGCTTCAACAGACTAAATTCTTTGTTAGATCTTCCATAAATAGGCCCAACGTAAATATCATTATTATGTGGGATATATTGAATAATGTAGTCTTCTTTATGAATATGTGGGTCTCCTGTTACTTGGTCATATATGTCTTTCTCCTATACTATTTTTGGCCAAAAACAAACAGCTGACCTCCTGCTACAATTTACAAATGGTCTATCTAAAGCACGTAAAACATTTTCCCAGTACCCAATCTTTGAAATCCAATAGTCACTACCTTCTACTATTGTAATTTTCCCCCGTTGCTCAATATATGCTTTTATTCCCTATTTTAGATCTTCCATTTCTTTGAGTTTCTCAAAAGGTGCCAAAAGAGGTTTCCCTTCTAGAAAACTTGGTTCACCATTATCTTGTGTATGCCATATATGCATAAAATGATACAATTGTTTATCCTTTAATGTTTCTTTGTACTTCATCACCAGTATGTCATACACAACATGGAATCTGAACAACTTTGGTTTTCTGATACCCACTATCTTATGGTTTCCATCTAACAAGAATGGCAGCACAAAATTCTTGAATTTGTACACTTCCTCAATAAGATAAGGAGTGAATGTACTTGACTCTTGTTGGCATGTTTTGTAAAATTCCATGATATGTGGAAAATAAAATGTGTCTAATTTATGTAAAGATGTTGCTAATATTCCAAAATTCCCATCTATATCCACATGGGTGTGTCCTATTGGAAGGAAACTTACATACACAATGTTGAATACCCTTTTTATTTTCAACATTCATACAAATGCAAACAATGTACAATTCTTGTTATTGTTAGTGTAAAATCACAGCACCCCCAAATGAGTTATGAATATGCTTTTCTAAGGCAAGGTCATTTGGTGTGATTGCATAAAATTCAGCTTTCCCAAAGTGTGGGACCTTTGAAAATGGGGAAAGCTCTCCAGAGAAGGTTGGTTCCTCTTCCTAAACTACCTACCACAAGCTATTCCAGTGCAGGAAAGCTAATCTAACCTAATCTAACTTCCAAGGAGACGGGGAGAGAAAGAAAACTAGAAAAATAGAGCCTACAATAAAACGGTGATACACCAGAGAAGGAAAATGTTGATCATCTATCAAAACAGCCATGGGACAAGAAGAGGTGAGCAATGGAAAGGATGGACAAGTGCATCATAGACCAAAGATGGATTTCACATAGAAAATGTTCCAAAACTCCATGAACATAGCTCTAAAACCTGTAATGAACATCCAAACATGCACAGATACCTATAATGAAGAGAGGTAAGAAGAAAACAACCAAAAAAATGACCAAGGATGGATAAATGCATCACAAAACAAATTTTTTATTGCTCTAGAAGTTTACACAAAACATCATTTCTTAGGTAAGAGGAAAAAATTCCATTATACAAAAAGGGAGGAGGTTCAAACTCCATTTTTGATCCTATGGAAGAAAAGACTGGAGAGGAAGAGAAGAAGGATGAACAACTTTTTACAAATGAGCCAAAACTGGCTTTTATCTCTTGAACAGAATGAAGGAAATGAGAAAACACAGGAAAATCAATTTTAAAACTACAACCATTGATAAGATTCATTAAAACATCAAGGGAACCCTCAAAAATCCATTTTTCAATGCATTTAGCCATGCTGGAGAAGAAAAGGATGCCATACTTCATCAATTTTGGTGGTTGGGGGTCGGTTCTACATTTTTTCCCATGCTAGAGACACTTTCCCATTTTTCTCCCACGAAACTCCATCAAATTTTAAAATTGAAGATTCAATCGTGTAGATAATTTCAATATATTTCCAATGACACCAAAATTGAGAAAAAATGAGCTATGGTTCGAAAGATATGGCCCTGTTAAGATTTAGGGCAAAACTCATAAAAAATAGAGTAAAAATTGAGGTCGGCAGGGTCAAACTTTAAACTTTTCTCTTTTAGAAAAATTTCCCAAAAGTCTCCACAGCCCCTTGAGTCTTAATGACATGTGGCACCCTCTGGATGATCTGCGGGCTGAAGGCCTACCCTTTTTCTCTCTTTTTTCAAATTGGGAAAATTTCCCTAAAACTCTCCATGCCCCACTCCTCCGATGACACGTGCACCTTCTAGTTGATCTGTGGGCCTCAGGAGAAAATTCTACCCAATTTTCCCGCCAAGGAAAACTTTTCCAAGGTTCTCCACTGGCCCGATCTCCGCTACTGATGTGGACATGTGGCATTATCCTATTGGTCGATGGGACTACGGGTTCATTCCATGCCTTTGCGTTATTCACCACTTTGGCAATAATTCCAAAATCCTCCCGACGTCCTGACTCCCACTGCTGACATGGACACGTGGCATCATTCCAGTGGTTGTAGGCCTTAAGAAATTTTGTTTCCTTTATGGGCTTGTGGGAGTGCAAATGAATTTTTCACTTTTAGCCCAAAAGTGCTAAGTTTTCAATTTCTTCCTCTGCTCTGCCGGCCCGAGCCTCTTTGGAAAATTTTCCTCCTTACCTCTACGGGGCCACCTAGGGAAAATTTCCCCTCCAAACTCCATCACACCATAACTCAAAAAATACAAGGAGTTAGGAGGACTTCTTTACCTTTCTGGAAAGGGAAAGAAAAATCTTATCTGATGAAGCCATACCTAGAAAGTTTTGAGTGCCTAAAATGTGAAAAAAATTGACTGAGGCACAAAAAGGAAACTAGTTAACCCAAAATAAGAGGGAGCTTATCTTGGTTAACAATTTGGTGACTCTCATAGGTCATCTACCTGCTAGATGAATGATCAGTGGCCTTTGAAGCATCCATTAGGCATGGAATCAAGCCTGATAAACTGATTCTGATCTAAACTATGAAAATCTAACCTCTGAGCCACTTGGAAACCCACCGAAACTTGGAGTTGACCTTCACTAAAATGCCACTAAAATGGATTTGCAAGAGCAACCAAAATAGCACCAAACAACTATGTACAAAATTAGAAATCATACATACCCCAAGTGGGATATACAAAGTATGCACAAGCACTTATTCTACTAAAAGAAAACCTACCTACTCTACTCTAACTAGAAGCAAAGGTCAGCTGAACAAACCCTACAAGTGGTTGTGCAAAATAGATTCCATTCTTCAAAATTGGCAGCCATGCAATTGATTTGGAGCTGATCATGGCTGGTTGGATGAGTGTAAAATCAACAAGAAGTTTTTCTTCTACCCAAATTAGCAAGGAGTTAACTGAAAACAAATCAAATACCTCTTTTAGTTTCTCTGCATTTGAATTGAAGAGGTATGACAACTGATCCTTGGTACTTTGTAGCTCATCCTCATGCTTAGAAGTAAGCATGACTGGTTGTGACTTCTCCTTTGGCTCCAATGAAGACAAATACTTGATTGGGAAAGGTTTGATCCATTTGATATGCCCATAGCTCTGAAATTCAACTCCAAAAATAGAGTGCTCTTTTAGACCTTTTTGAATGGATGGTGTGGAAGAAGTGATGGAATCCCCGTGCTCTTTTCCTTCCTTCATGGCAGTATGGAACTCTTCTATAATATGCAACTCATCATTATTGATTGTAAAATCTAATGAAGTTGCTCTTGCATTATTGTAACCTAGTGCAATACATTGTTGGCTCTAGAGTTCCTCCATTGTATATTTTGGAATATCAAATTCTTCTAACTTTGATTCAAGAGGCATATTGCAAACTACAGGTGGTGCTTGCATGTTTTCTTCCATGGAAGCAAGTTCTTGTGGTTAAAGAATGAATGATGAAGAAGGAAAAGTTGAAATTTCTACAGGCTCCTTCTCATCAAAACATTCTTCTAAGTCTGATGGAAAATCAAACTCTTCAATGTCCTACTGTAGAAAGGTCTCTCCCTTTTGTGTGGTGACCTTCAAATCTACATTTTTTCACCATGTGGAGCTTCATCTTCAAACATGAAGATTGTAAGCTCAAACTCATCCAAAATATTAGATTTTTGGAGAGATGAAGTGGGAGAGAAATCTGTAACTTCTTGTACAACCTACTCGTGATTTAGTGCCTTTGAATTTTTTTTGGTCACCTCCATGATGGATTCATCAAGCCCTTTGAATGAAAGAAAAAAATATTCAATAATTTTTTCTTCATCTAGTTCCAATTCTAATTTGATTTCTTCTAGTTGCTCCTCTTCAATGGGACTTGGAGTTGGTTGTTCTTTCTCCTTGTTGACTGGTTGTGCAGCTTGTATTAGATCAAAATTTTCTTCAAATAAAGTACCAACATGGACACTACACTAAGAACAAATAGAATATTGGTCTTCTTGCCCCATTGTTGCTGCTATAAAATCAGCCTTGGCCACCACTTATTCTTCAACCTTTACCTCCCTTATAGGCTTAACCAGTAAGGGGATCTTTATAATCCCAAATTTGGCAGCCCAACTCTTCATATTTTCTGTTATTTATTTTTTGTTGGGCTCCCCTTCTTGCTTTCCTTGACTAGTTTTCTGATTTTTATCTTCCCAACATGGATTTGGGAATGCAAGAGGAGGGGTGACTCAAATGGTTTTGAAATTTTTTTGGGTGGAGGAGGAGGTGGAACTTCTTGTTTCTTTGGAGGGGATGACTGTTTGGAAGGGAAAAGGATAGAAGAATTGAGATGAGGTGGAAGACAAGGGGATGGAGAAATGAAATCAACACTTGGGGCATCATTCAATAGCAATCTTGGAAATTGAAGGCCAAATTGAGATGGTGCTACTTGAGGAATGGAAAGAGAAAAACCAAATGATGGTGTATAATTTATCCATTGACAAGGTTTCTCAGCACCAAATTTATAGGCCTCTATCTCCACTGTCTATTGTGCAAGTTGGAGCAGCATCCCAATCATGAAGTCCAACTTCTCTTGAGGTTTCTAGTGTCTTGGAAAAGGGCTAACCATGGACAAGGTGCCCTGTAACCAATTCTGAAAGCCTCCATTTGAGTTGTAGCTCTTGACTGCATAATTTTTTTCTCCATCTTCTAGATCTTCTCAAACAAATCAGCATCTTACATTTGATTGTCTTCATTGCATGCGTACCCTTGCTCTTGATATGTTTCATAACCAAAATGATTTTGGTATTTCTCATATGGGTAAGCATGATGATTTTGAATTTGTTCAAAATGATTATTTGAAGGAGTTGTAAAACATGTTAGAGGTGGAATGTACTGCTGCTGTAAATGTGAATTCCATGATGGAAATGAAGTCATGATTGCACAACTTCATGGAATGGAAAAGAGTGAAAGGGATGGAAAGAAGAATGAATGAAAAGGAAATGAAATGAATGAAAAGGAAGGTCTGTAACTTTAGAGATGGGTTGTTGACCATATGGAGTCACCAGATGTGTTTGCAATTGCCTCCAAAGGCTGAAATCTTCACAAGAACACACCAACTTGCAAAAATGAAATGGGAGTCCTCTTGGCTCCCACCGAGCATGCCAAAACTATTAGTACAAAATCACAACACCCCCAAATGAGTTATGAATCTACTTTTCTAAGGAAAGGTCATTTGGTCTGATTACACAACATCGAGCTTTTCCAAAGTGTGGGACCTTTGCAAATGGGGAAAGCTCTCTAGAGAAGGTTGGTTCCTCTTCCTAAACTACCTGCCATAAGCTATTCCAATACAGGCAAGCTAATCTAACCTGATTTAACTTCTAAGGAGACAAGGAGAGAAATAAAACTAGAAAAACAGAGCCTACACTAAAATGATGATATAGCAGAGAAGGAAAATGTTGATCATCTATCAAAACAACCATGGGACAAGAAAAGGTGATCAATGGAAAGGATGGACAAGTGCATCATAGACCAAAGATGGATTTCACACAGAAAATGTTCCAAAACTCCATGAACACAGCTCCAAAACTTGTAATGAACATCCAAACATGCCAAAATACCTATAATGAAGAGAGGCAAGAAGAAAACAACCAAAAAAACAAGTAAGGATGGATAAATACATCACAAAACACATTTTTTATTGCTCTAGAAGTTTGCACAGAACATCAATTCACATATAAGAGGAAAAAATTCCATTACAGGGCAGGGGAGGAGGTTCAAACTCCATTTTTGACCCTAGAGAAGAAAAGAAGGGAGAGGCAAAGAAGAAGGATGAACAACTTTTTACAAATGAGCCAAAACTGGCTTTTATCGCTTGAACAAAATGAAGGAAATGAGAAAACATGGGAAAATTTATTTTAAAACTCCAACCACCAACAAGATTCATTAAAATAGCAATGGTACCCTCACAAATCCATTTTTCGATGCATTCAGCCATGCTGGAGAAGAAACGGATGCCATACTTCACCAATTTTGGTGGTTGGGGGTCGGTTCTACATTTTTTTCCATGCTAGAGACATTTTCCCATTTTTCTCCCATGAAAATCCATCAAAATTTAAAATTGAAGCTTTAATTGTGTAGATAATTTCAACATCTTTCCAATGAGACCAAAATCATGAAAAACTAAGCTTTGGTTCAAAATATATGGCCCTCTGAAGATTTAGGACAAAATTGATAAAAAAATAGTCAAAATTAGGGTCGGCGGGGTCAAAATTTAAATTATTCCCTTTTGGAAAAATTTCCCAAGAGTCTCCGTGGCCCCTCAGGTCTGCATGACATATGGCACCCTCTGGATGATCTGCGGGCCGAAGACCTTCCCTTTTTCTCTCTTTTTTCAAATTGGAAAAATTCCACAAAAATCTTCGCGTCCCACTCCTCCGATAACACGTGGTGCCTTCTGGTTGATCCGCAGGCCTCAGGAGAACATTCTGTCCAATTTTTCCACTAGGGAAATTTTTTCCAAGGTCCCCCACCAGCCCAACTTCTGCTGCTGATGTGGACACGTGGCACCATCCTATTGGTCGATGAGACCGTGGGTTCATTCCATGCCTTTGCGCTATTTACCACTTTGTCAATAATCCAAAATCCTCCTGACGCCCCAACTCCCGCTGCTGATGTGGACACATGGCATCATTCCATTGGTTGCTAGCCTTAGGCAATTTCATTTCCTTTACGAGCTCACGGGAGTACAAATGACTTTTACGCTTTTAGCCCAAAAAGTGCTAAGTTTTAAATTTCTTCCTCCACTCCACCGGCCCGAGCGTCTTTGGCAAATTTTCCTCCTCACCTCCATGGGCCCGCCCAGGGAAAATTTCCCCTCCAAACTCCGCCGAGCCATAACTCAAAAAATATAAGGATTTAGGAGGACTTCTTTACCTTTCTGGAAAGGGGAAGAAAAATCCTATCTGATGAATCCATACCCAGAAAATTTTGAGTGCCTGAAATGTGTAAAAATTTTACTGAGGCATAAAAAGGAAGCTAGTTAACAAAAAAATAAGAGGGATCTTATCTTGGTTAACAGTTATCACTCCAAGTATTATCCAATTACAAGTAGAGGATCGATGGTTGCTTTATGAAATAATTATTCACACTAATAACACTAACTGATTTTGAATGGTCAAATATTTCCTTGTACCTTTTACATTTTACATGCACATCATTTTGTAATAATGCATCATGCAATGGTTGTTTGGATGATCCATAATGATATAACAAATCTCCTTACTCATCAATTACAGGCTCTTCAAGCTTCCTGAGACACAAATCTAATGATGTGACTGTATAGTTTTCTCCACGTTCAACAAATGGTAGGATACAATGGCCAAAACCCCTTGTCTTGTGTCCATGTGTGAGCATACCAGTCAAAGTAACTAGTAGGTTCATAAAATTACTTATAGAATTTTCTTTTTTACCCATCCTTGGTATGGAAGTTTTCATTTTATCCATTTTATCATGCACAATGCTCAAGAATCCATGAGTCTATTCTTCTGACTTCAATCTGTGGGAATAGTAAGTTGCACGACAACTTTGAATATATTCATTGTGCCATGTTTTTTCCTCCCCAATCTTTACGAGTGCTTCTGGGAATGTGGTGGCTCTACGTTTGTTGAACAAATCTGTGCACTCGTCATACTTGGTAAATAAATTATCTTTTGTAATGGACACATGTGGAAAACTTTTGTTCATTATGTTGTTGAAGCTTAACTGCAATGCCTGAGGAAGTTTCAATAATTCAAGCTCCTCATTGCATTTTTTGGAGTATATTTTGGGTATAAAATTAAGGAAGAAAACTTTGGGGAAATTTTAATCCATCATGTCCTATAGAACGAGTTAGATGTGGAAATTTATCTGAATTTATCTCAAAAATTATTGATATGCAGGCAATTTTTGTGGCATTGTTTGACCTTTGTTTCTCTTTTCCAATGTTGTCATTCATTACAAGCCTATTTCCGCTTATCCATTCAAATTTATGTTTATAGAAGGAACTGTGTGGGTACCCATATACTTTGTGCCATACATTCTGAAAAACATCCATCCCATCAAATTTCATTTTATGTATCTCCATATTTTTCTTACCAACATTGAATATGGCATTTGGTGTTAATGCATCAAACACAATTTGTTTATGTGAACTTCATTCAAGGCTCTAGTTTTGGATCACAAATTTTGAATTCTACCTGAAGCAAGAGGTAATTTTTGGAGACAATTAGATTTTCAACAACTAAACTCTGCATTTTCCACTTCTAAAAATATTGACCATTTTCTATCCTCATCAGAATTTTGATTTGATGGATTGGCTTGAGGGGTATCCCAACTTCAAATGTTTTGTAGCATTATAAGATCTTTTTATCATTCTTTTGGATTGATTGTGATTAGTGGAATCATATGAAATTAGATAGACAACTGAGGGTTTCACTCTTTTAATGCATCCCACATAATGACCTCAACCTCCTTTGGGACTTCTTTGAATCTAATATCCATCTTAGAATCATTTGTGTCAGCCAATATCCTAGCAAGCCATTATATGAGATATCTTTCAAATACGTAGCATCCATTTCAAGGAGGGTTGAATTATCTATCAATATTCACACTAAATCTATTGGCATCCAATCTATTAAAATGTACCATGTCTCCTTCAACTGCGTTTGTAAGTATTCCCTCTGCTACAAATTTACACTCAATCGCGTAGTAATGGATTAATTTTGTAACAGCTCCCTTGAACTTCAAATTGTGTTTATCACTATGTACAAGGTGCAAACCAACCATTTGAGAACCCCCTTCCTTAATCATAAGGGAAGTTCTTGTTTCTTCTTAAATCAAATGTTTAACTGGCCAAACAATTGTTTTATTAGGTTCTAGTGAGTCTAAGCTTTTTGGACACATATTTACCACAATATCTATAAATACACCACAATTCAAAGGACCCAACCTCTCTCCATCAATTTCATGAACTTATAGTACATTATTTATATAACCCATGACTATATCATCATCTCTGCTATAAGATTTGTGTTTGAGAATGACATTGTCTGTGAAAAACTATTTTCTATATTAAGGACCTATATTGATGGTGCTTTCATTATCATCACTAGAATCTCCATCACTTTTTGCATTGTAATCCTCTGAACAACTACAAATGTTTTCACTTCCCAAATTGGGGGAAATGAATGAATCTGTATGCTTTGAAAATTCACTCTCTTCCTAAGAAATGTTGTATCCTTTATTCCCAACATCAGCCAAGGTTTCAAATTCATCAATTGGGAAAGCCAATTTTACTATCCCATCCAATATTGTGTTCACACTGACAAAAATTAATCCTCTTCCCACATCTTTGCAATGTAGTGTCTTCCTACTTGGATATACTCTTCCCTTTGAAAATTTGGTTCCTTTTGAAAACAAGTCCACATGATCATCCTCTACAAATGCAAAAGCCCTTGTTGTTGTAACAACATAAAATACAAAGTTTGCGAGATGATGGAAAATATACTAAACCATTTCATAAAATAAATTAAAAATTATCATTTATGTACAACTATAAGTATATTGAATACACATAACAAATGAGATACGAACTTCTATAATTCAGTAAGGTTTGGAAATACTTAAAAAATTATACATATAATTAAAATTGACATGAATATATTTATAACATGATTTCCAAACTATGATTGAACTTGAATCATTTGAATTTAATTTATGAGAAATAAATAGATGAGGTTGAATTTAAATGATGAGAAATAAATAAATAGAGGTTAAATACAAGTTAACTAGAAACTTGATTGCTAACTGCTTCATCCAAATATCTTCATCATATTTACATATCATATATTACTTTTAGAAGAAATCCTCATACTTCCCATGTTCATTGACTATGAGAATGGGCATTTTTCCATTTTAAACATTATCGTAAAAGTATATAATTTTCATTCATTCTTTATGTTCCACGTAGGAGAATTTTTGCTTCTTTCTATATTTAGTTCATGACAATGGGCATAAGCCCATTCTCATCACAATGATAAAAATATTTGTTTGTATGAGAAATGGAATATCCCCATTCTCATCAAAATGATAAAAATATTTTTTTGTATGAGAAATGGCATATCCCCATTCTCATCACAATAATAAAATTCTTTGTTTGCATGAGAATGGGCATATGCCTATTCTAACCCTTCTAACTTATTGAAGCAATATTGAACTTAATCATTTTAATATAACTATAAAAGATGTGAGAATGGGAAATTGTCCATTCTAGAACAAATTAAATATTAAGTATATTTTTTCTATGATTCTTATATGAGAATGGGTGTATGCCCATTAAATACAACATAAAAATGTTTGTTTGTATGGTCTATGTGTATTGCCTCGAGTTAATACCTCTATTTTTCTTCTATGATTATTATCTGAGAATTCACATATGCCCATTCAATATAATAAAAAAAAAATTGTTTGTACGAGAATGGACATATGCCCATTCTGTCTATGTGTATTGCCTCAAGATAATAAATTTTTTTTTTCTCAAAAATGAATTAAAACTGATTTCCACTAAATATTTTTCCAAGGTACTATCTCATTATTTATAACATCTCATATTAATCTTTGATGTGATTACTATAAGTTATATAGTTTTTTTTTATCATTTTCAAAACCATATTATAGTATCCCTGATTTTAACAAAAACACGTATGGGAGATGTAATTATTTTACAAGCACATTCAAGATATTTATAATGAAATTTGATAAATATCGAAGATACCTATCAATATATATTTAATAAATACAACTCAAGGTTAAATTTGATGAAAAATCCAAATAAGCAAAAAACATAGATATCATGAAAATATAGTATTAGTACCAAATAATATGATGGTACCCTTTGTAATCAATGAATAAATAATAATATGTGTTTTGGATTGATCCACCCCATCCCCTCTTTCTATTTAAGTTGGCATTCTCATCTAGATTTCATGGAGTGGTTTAAGAAAGTAAACGATTCAACATTTGAGTGATTTTGTGAAAACCGAGATTCATATATAGTTTCCCTAACTATCCCCTCTCCAATATAAATTAGTATAAATTAATTTCAAATATTAAAAATAACCTAAACTAAGGCTATGATAATGTTCAAAAATTATATTTTATTTTAAATGTAAATAACCTAAATCATGACTATGATAAAGTTTAAAATTTACATTTTATTTATTTTTATATGCAATAAACCTAGAACATGGCTATGAATTTTTTTGAAAATTAAAATTTTATTTTAAGTGCAATTATTAAACCTAAATCATGGTTACCATAATTTTTATTAATATTTATATTGTTTTTGACCATGGAATAATGAGTCCATTAATTTGTAAATAAATTGTTTTCCACCATTTATTTTTTATTAATTGAAAGTACTTTATTATTAATTGAAGGGTACTTGTTTGTCAAACACATATTTTACTACCCGTTAGAGGGAAATTTGAAAAATTTAATGGAAATTAATTCATACCACTCTGCAACACCATAGAGAGAATGACGGCAGTTACTATTTTCGATGATGGGATAGGTCTTGGGAATTATAACTTTTATCGCGGTTCAGCGAAGCTATCTATTTATTATTCATCCTTTACGCTTTCTTTTTCATTCAATATCCACATTTTTTGTTTTTCCTTCCGCTTGGACTTCCCATTTCATTAGACCATTTTTCTCTGTGAAGCATAATATTTGAAGAATATTTCTAATATATTGTTTGTCCTCTCTGCTAAAAAATTTTTGACCCTTACCGCTTTGGGCTCCCTCAGTTTCGTAAGACCGTTTCAGCATACGACACACAAGATTTGAAGAAAATTTGAGGCATGAATTGTTCTAACTCTTCTCTGTTGAATCTTTATGAGATGAAGAGTATCATTTGGTTTTTTATACCTTATATTTTGTTTTAGGTTTAAAAATAATGCCCTTTATTTATCTTTTGTATTTTTTGATCTGAGTATTAAGAATATCACTTCAATGTTTTGAAAGACATGTGTAGTTATTAACCAAATCGTAATTACTACTACAGGGATTTATCTTTTATGATTTTACCAAACTATCGAGTGGTCTTACCAACTGGTTGGCATTGCTTTTTTTCCATGTTGTACGAGTAAGTTCCGTAGGCTGAGAATATTTCATTATTAGAAGAAGAATTTACTTTTTATATTGAAGAAAAAATTTACTTCTTTTTTTAAATAAGTTTCATAGATACTTCTAACTCTTATCTGTTGATTTATTATGAGATGAAGAATATCATCTTGCTTTATTTCTCTTGTATTCTGATTTGGGTAAAAATATAAATTCATATTTTCGATCTTTTGTATTATTGATTTGTGTTTTGAGAATATCACTTCAATCTTTCGAAAGACTTGCATAGTATTATCTTCCATAGTTATAAAAGGATACCTCTAGATATGACCATATATTACATGTTTCAGAGTCTAAACAATATCATTCCCTTGCAATTTTTTTGTAATTCTAGAATAACACTTCCAATCCTTCATGCTAAGATCAGGAGTTAACTGTTTTGTTATTACCAAAGTATAGTGTGGGGTTACCACCAAGGTAGTGTTACTTATTTTCTGAGCTGAGTGGCTTAGCTGCGTAGGACAAGATGGGCAGGTGAGTTGCGTAGGCCAAGTTGAGTGGGTGAAATGACTTGCCATTTCTCAGAAGGAAAGATGACTCACCAATCTCAGCAAGCGAGCTGAATTTCCTAACTCGATGGGCAAGTTGACATTCTGAGTTGGGTGGGTGAGCTGATTTGTTGAGCTAGCTATTGTGTTGGCCTATCGAGATGGTAGTTGTGTTGGCCTATTCAGCTGGCTAGTCGAGCTGAGTGAGTGAGCTGACCTATAGAGCTGAGTGGGCATGCTGACTTGCTGAGATGGGCAGGCGAGGTTGACCTACTAAGTTGGTGGGCAAGTACACTGCCAAAATAAGCAATATTGAGCTTAATAATTATCATATCAGGATTAAAATGATAAGTTCAATGATGTATCTAATGAGAAAATTTCCTTTCTCCAAATTGGAATCATAAAAGAAGAACAAAGATAAAATATAACTTGTTTTATAATGGACAATTGCCTGTTCTCATAGCAAACAAGTATTTATTTCTTGTATTTAATGCGTAGATTCCCATTTTCATATACAAATTATATATGAAGGATATAAATAAAATTTAATTAGTTTTAGAATGGGAAGTTTCACATCGTCATATAGGAATTATATAAGAAAAATATATCATATTTACTTTGTTTTTGAAAATTTCTCCATAATGACAACCTTCATAGATATTAAAATTATTATGTTCAATCTTGTATCAAATGAACAACTAAATAATCCCATATAGGAATCATCAAAGAAGAATATATATAAAATCTAATTCTTTTTAAAATCGTAAGTTTCTCATTCTCACAACCTTCATATAATTTATAAATTGATTAAGTGAAACAATTCTTGTATTAGATTGACAATTGCTTTTCACTTGTATATCTTATTACTTTTCCCATTAGTAATGATCAAGTTCAATATTTCTTGTATTACAATTATGAGAATGGGAATATGCCCATTCTCATACGAATAAATATTTTTATCTTGAATGGGTAGATGCCTAGTCTCTTATAGGAATCATTGAAGAAGAATAGAGATTAAATTTAATTTATTTTTTAATGGGAAATTTACTATTCTCATATTTAAATCATATATTAAGAAAATTAGATAACATTTACTTTAGTTTCGAATGGGTATCTCTTCATTATCATAGTCTTCATAGTTATTAAATTAATTACTAGGATAAATCATGTATTGAATGAGCAAATCTGAGTTCTCATATAGGATTCATAAAACAAGAATAAAGATTAAGTTTCCCATTATTAAAGCCTTCATATAGTTCTTAAATTTATTAAGTTTAAATTTTTCTTGTATTATATTGACCATTTATTTTTCACTCTTATATCTTATTACTTTTCCTATAAGTAATGATCAAGTTCGATATTTCTTGTATTGTAATGAATATCATGGACATATGTCACATTCTAATACAAAAAAAACATTCATTATTATCTTGAGTACAGAGATTCCCAGTCTCTTATAGGAATCATTGAAGAAGAATAGAGATTAAATTTAATTTGTTTTTGAATGGGAAATTGCATATTCTTGTATTTGAATCATATATTAGGAAAAATAGAGAAAATTTACTTTTTTTAGAATGGGTAGTTCTTCATTATCACTGTCTTCATAGTTATTAAATTAATTAATAAGCTCAATCTTGTATTGAATGAGAAAAGGCAAGCTCTCATGTAGGATTCATAAAAGAATAATAGAGGTAGAACTAAATTATATTTAGAATGGAGAGATGCCCATTCTCACAGCCTTCAAAGAGTTATTAAAATGATTAAGTTCACTATTTCTTATATAAAATAAAAAAATAATGGGAGAATGCCATTGAAACATCATTTAACTGATTTCCTATAATCATGTATTATACTTGGAAGGGAACAAGGTTGTTATCTACCTTGAAAATAGAGGTTAAAGAAGTTAAACTTTTTGTGTCATTGTAATGATTAAAAATCATTCTCTGTCATTATTGGGTATGAAGGAAGAGTAAGAAGTAATGAGGAGACATGATAGAGGTTAGATGATATAAGTGCTTTTTTTGGGTTTAGAAAGTACATTTGTTCTAGGGCTTGATAAAGTATCATTGGTTTTAGAACGGATAAGAAGGTTTTGAACTGGGTTTGTTTTATTGCCATATTAATAGAGAAACAAAAAAAATGGGTCATGAACTTGTTCGTCTAGAACCGGATTTGAGTAATGGGATTAGTAGAAGATTTTGGATGATGTTGGGAAAAGGTAGATATGTCATCTCTATTTTAGAGTTTTAAAGGCCACGAAGAATCCCCAAGCAAGGGTTTTGCTACTCATTGGAAGGATGGTTGGACTAGTATCAGGGGTTTTTCTATAAAAACTTCTGTGGATTTTATTTCTATAGGGGTTGGGATGAACAATGAGGGGAGGGAGATTTACAAACTAGAGAAAAATGTGATGAGGATATAGGCAAATTTTTGGTGGGTAAAGATAAACTAAGACATCACTGTGCAAGTTTTGAGATAGATTCTTTACCTGATCCTTTCAATGAAATCACCCTAAACTTGATGCAATTTATCACCTTGGAGGGTAGGTACAAGGTATTTTATGCCCACCATTTCCCTATGTTAAGTCATATCTACCATGGTATGCATTATAATTTCCCATTCTTTCTCAATTTCTCCCTACACAAATCAATTGAGAATTTCCAAAAAGGAAAGTTAAAAATCCCTCTTCATCAGGGATTGATGATGGCCTTATTCTATTTGGGTTCTATAGATTTCACCAAATCTGAGGAGTTAAGGGGATTTTTGAATGATGATGTAAATCATATTGAGGATGAGAAGTGTATGAAGCAGGAGGATTACAAGGATTCCTCCTCTTCTGGCTCAGGTGACATGAAAGAGTCTTTTATGTCGTCGATAAACATGATAGATGTTGTTGGTAATATGGAGAGGGAGGCTTCAGAGGACCTAGATGAATTTTTTAATCTGGTTGAATGAATGAATAAATTGAGGAAGATGAAGAGCATTGATATTGTGGCTAGTGTTTCTATGTCTGATATCAAAGGGGAACCTTCCAAAGGAAAATAAAATTTTGGCTCTGACTGGAGTATGGCATTGGAAAAAATTTCCCTTAGGGTTCTACAGCTGGGAAAGAACATTGATTCCCTCTATGAGTCTATAGGGTGGCCATGATATGTACTTGTATGAAGTATATTAAAGCCTTGAAGAAAATTTGTGCTTATCAAAATTATATCAGAGAGGAACTGTCTGGGATTAAAAATATGGTTATGGATATTTAGAGGAGACTAGATCAACTCGAGAAGGGAAGCAAAAAGCACAGCCTTAAGCTTTACCTCAGCAGCTTAGATGAGGATGAGATGGTGAAAGGATGATATGAGGGACATTATTGGAAAGGAAGAAAAAACTATGGAATAAGAACTTTATATGAAAATTATAATTTAGAAACTACATTCTTATGCACAAAGTCAGACTCTTATAAAATGATAATATTGAAGTAGTGTTGTTGAGTCTTATGGGTGTCCTTTAAGTTGGAATATAAGTGAAAATTTGATAATAATGTAATACCTAGGTTATTCAAGTAGAAGTATAGTATTGAAAAGACGTTACATTTATTTTTTGTATTGAATAGATGTTATATTTGTATTTTGTATAGAATGGGAGTATGTCCTTTGTCATACATATAATACTAAGGAAGAAGATGTTTCTTAATATATGAAAATGATAAAAAAAAATCTATTATTAAAATGGTTGTAATGAGTAGAGGCCCAGTCTCATACAGGAAACGTAGAATAAGACTAGATGTTTAGAAGAGGCATATGCCCATTCTCATAGAAACATACAATTTTTTTTGTCATTATTAATAATTGTATTATACTAGTTGGACTATCCCTAGCAGAGCCAAGTGATGCACTACATATTCCCATTCTCATAAAAACATACAATTTTTTGTTTTTGTCATTATTAATAATTGTATTATACTAGTTGGACTATCCCTAGCAGAGCCAAGTGATGCACTACATACCCTTGAGAGGGATCAAGGCTTATGTAGTTCTCATCATACAATATATTTATATGATTGTAAACATTTTTAGAATGGGTTGTGAGAATGGGAAGTGTGTTGGTAAAGGAAATATTGAATGTAAGCATGTTAACCACCGTCAATCTCTCTACGGTGCCACGGAGTGGTGTGAATTAATTGCCATTAATTTTTCCAATTTCCCTCCAATGGGTGGTCGAAGACGTGCTTGAAAAACAATTACCTTCAATTAATAAAAGGTGGTAAACAATTTATTTGTAAATTAATGCTCTCACTATGCCATGGTCAAAAACAAATATAAATATTAAACAATATCATAGCCATGTTTTAGGTATATGATTCCTATATGACAATTGGCATCTACCCATTCAATACAAGCAATATTGAACTTAAACATTTTAATACCTCTATAGAAATGGATACCTAACCATTCAATGGAAGATAATAAATGGATACGTAACCATTCAATGGAAGATACAAAAGTTTGTTTATATGAGAATGTGTGTATACCAATTCTAATCATTGTAATACAAGCAATATTGAACTTATTTTCTCACAAGCATGAATTTATCTAACTCTTCTCTATTGATTTATTCTAAGATGAATAATATCATATAATTTTCTTTCCCTTGCATGGTGGAGAATTTCCCATTCTAAAAAAAAATATTTTTATCTCTAATCTTATTATATGATTCTTATATGAGAATGGGCATCTTCCCATTGTATATGCCTACTCTCACATAGGAATCATAACATAATAATAGAGAAAAAAATTATTTCACAGTTTTAGAATGCAGTAAATTGTATATCTATTCTTATATGATCCCTTAATGAGAATGATATTATGCCCATTATCACATAGGAATCATAGCAGAACAATAGAAAATTCAAATTTTCTTCTATATTGATTCTTGTGATTTATTCAGAGATAAAGAATATCATCTTGTTATTTTTCCTTACATGGTACTGAACTGGCCATTGTAGAACAAAGTAAAGTTATTCTCTATTCTTCTATAATTCATATTTGAGAAAGGGAATATTCCCATTCACATATAGGAAGATATATTGAAGTAAATCATTTTGAGAGCTATCTAAAGGGAATAATATGCCCATTCACATATAGGAAGATATATTAAAGTAAATCATTTTGAGAGCTATATAAAGGGAATATGTTTATCTTTATTCTTCTATGATTCATATATGAGAAAGAGAATATGCCCATTCACATATAGGAAGATATATTAAAGTAAATCATTTTGAGAGCTATATAAAGGTTGCGATAAATGAATGACTTTTTTTCTTGCTTATCAGATTTGTAGTTGTCTATATGATTATAAAATTAGGTAGTAAAGTTTGTTTTCCAAAAGGATAGTTAACTATTTTGAAATTTTCATTTACTAATAATTCAACATGATTACGAGTTGAAAATTCATGCCAGTTCATTGAACTGACATGCATATAGTTTATTATTTTCGTATGGTATGCAGGAATCAGAGTAATCATTACGAAGTGATATGTTGGATTTGATACACCTACAAGGGAAGAAATATTGGGTATATGCCCATGCTAAACAAAGTAAATGTTATCTCTATTCTTTTTATGATTCTATATTGGGTAAGTATTTTAGGATTCCTATATGAGAATGGGCATCTGCCCATTCTAAACATTCTCATACAAGCAATAATAATTTCATGAAAGTGGGCATGTGCATTTTCTCTACATTCTCATATAAGCAATATTATTTTTGATTCCTATCTGCCCAAGTAGGTCTTTTAGGATTATGAGTGGGCAGGAATTTTCATAACTTTATACAAGAGAATGGGTTCCCATTCTAAACATGCATATTCACATTCAATGCCCATTCGATACAAGACAATGTAAAAATGCTCAATCAATTTCATAAATTTATACAAGCCTTGAGAATGGGTGCCCATTATAAACAAACATATGCACATTCTAAAAATTATAACATAAGTAATTTGTTTGTTTTAATAATGGGCATGTGCCCATTCTAAACATTCTCATACAAGAAATACTAATTTTATGACAGTGTGTATGTGAATTTTCTCTACATTCTCATAAAACCAATATTGTTTTTTATTCCTATCTGTGCAAGTAGATCTTGTAGGATTCCTATATGAGAATTGGCATCTGCCCATTTGATACAATAAAATTTAAAAATGCTGAATCAATTTCATAACTTTATACAAGCCGTGAGAATGGGCATGTGCCCATTCTAAACATTCTCATACATTAAGCAATATTGATTTTATGACAGTGGGCATGTGCATTTTCTCTACATTCTCGTAAAACCAATATTGTTTGTGATTCCTATCTATGCAAGCAGGTATTTTAGGATTCCTATATGAGAATTGGCATCTTCCCATTCGATACAATAAAATGTAAAAATTTTGAATCAATTTCATAACTTTATACAAGTTGTGAGAATGGGTGCCCATTCTAAAACACAGTAAATAGGAACAACAATAAATTCTACTATTTAAAATTTGATGGTTTCAACTTTCATTATTTATAATTGTAGGATAGTTTCAATTTTTTTATAACCATATACACGACATGAGAGTGAGTGCCCATTCTAAAACACAGTAAATACGTAAAAAGTACAATGTATTTAAAGCATTAAAAGGTGGTGATTTGTTAATGTATTATTTATTCATATTTTGAATGTATGTACAAAAATAGCACTATGTATTTTTCATTATTCTAATACCTTTTAAAAACATTTAAATGTTTCTAAACATTGGGATAATATGACATTAAAGCATTAAAGAAATTTAAGAATTAAAGGTTACTAATTTATTATGGTCAAATAGATTCAAATTTCGAGACTTGCGATATTAGGATGCTAAAAGCATTTAATCATTAAAGGGTGGTGATTTATTATGGTAGGTTAAATTCAAATTTCAAATTTTCGGCGCCATTTGTTAGAGGCAATTTTTCTTGGTCAATTACTATATAAAAATATAGATTTTGAATGGCTAAGGTATTTAAATTTAGTTATTATAAAACATATATTTTTACAGGCAATTTTTCCATATTAAAGTATATTACATTATACTAAAGCATTAATAGGTGGTGATTTGTTAATGTATTATATATGAAAAATATTAAAGCATAAAAAGGTGGTGATTTGTATTATATATTCAAAAATATTAAAGCATTAAAAGGTAGTTATTTGTTAATGTATTATTTATTCAAATTTTGAATATATGTACAAAAATAGCACCATGTATTTTTCATTTTTCTAATACCATTTCAAAACATTTAAATGTTTCTAAACATTGGGATAATATGACGTTAAAGCATTAAATAAATTTAAGAATTAAAGGTTAGTGATTTATAATGGTCAGATAGATTCAAATTTCGAGACTTACTATATTAGGATGCTAAAAGCATTTAATTGTTAAAGGGCGGTGATTTATTATGGTAGGTTAAATTCAAATTTTGAATTTTTAGGTGCCATTTGTTAGAGGTAATTTTTCTTGGTCAATTACTATATAAAAATATAGATTTTGAATGGCTAGGGTTTTTATTTTTTTGCTCTTTTTCTCTCTTATGGATGATTTTTTTTTTCTCTGTTACCACCAGGTTTTTTTCATTTAAAGATTTTGTATGAGAAAGAAGAAGTTATGTGAAAGGATTTGGGCTGATTGGACACAGAGATTATTGAAAAAGAAACTTGTTGTAGAGGTTAATAAAAAAGACACAGAAAGAGACATGTGGTACTTAATCTATCTAATCATTTTTTCACACCATAAATAGGTATGCATTTGAACGAAATAATTTTGATTTGTATATTCAGTAGCTTTTACATTTACGAATGTAATGAAATTGATTTATCTATTTGTTTGTTGTTACATTTATGAATGGAAACAAATCAATACATTATTCAGACATAAAAATAAACGAGATATATGGAAAAAAACTATTCAGATAGTATATTGTGAACTAAAAGATCTGTGCTTATACATTTTATATGCTTTAGAAGTAAACGTGGGAAAAATGAGATATAAAAACCTGGAATAGCCTGCTCTGTCATTGTTGTTTTCCCTTCGAGAAATCTTGAAAAGTATCCCTTATAAAATCATTGTATCAACGACTCTTTCTTCTACAAAATCTCTGTATCTTCATATCTCTCCTGCTATCGGCAGCTATATCTTCTTATTTCTTCTGCAAAATATTTGTATCTTCATATTTTTCCAACTACATATACGTTCTTCGGCTTTGCTCAAGTAAATCTCTGGCTTTCCCCAAGTTAATCTCTAAATGAAAAAATATTGGTCGCAATAGACCAAAAATCAAAACCCGATTCATTCAAAATCATTATTTTTATAATGTACTTGGCTAAAAAAAGTGCCCAAAATTCAAAATTTGAATCAAACCTACCATAATAAGTGACCAAATTGAAAAAAAAGAGTGCGTAAATTTCAAATTTTGAATCAAAGATACCATAATAAATGACCATTAAGATCCTTCAAAACATAATGTTGGTATTATTAAAAATTAATTAATCATAACAACGTGTTGGTTGGTATTATTAAAAATTAATTAATCAATGACAAGAAGTAATAATAGAACATTAACAACGTTATTTCAAAAAATTAGAAATTAAAGAATATGTATTTAACACATGATATTAGGATTAAATAAAATTAATTAATTAACAACATTAATTAATAATCCTAATGCTAGAATTATTATTGGTAACAAACTTACATTACCTTAATATTTAAATCCTATCAAATAATATTAAATACAAGAATTATTATTACCAAACTAGAAACATAGTAATGACATCTAATTATATTATTAAATTTAATAAATATAAAAAATACAATAAAACTTTATAAAATTAATTAACGACATTAACAACTGGTTTGATTATTTATTATGTCACACTGGTTTTTTATGTCTTATCTGGATCTTGATCCTTCTTATAATGTTTTTCAAAAAATTAGAAATTAAAGAATATGTAAATTTTAACTATTAATAACATCTAATTATAATATTAAATTTTATAAATATAATGTTTAATTAATTATAGTGCAAATTATCCTATCAAATAATATTAAATACAAGAATTATTATTACCAAACTAGAAACATAGTAATGACATCTAATTATATTATTAAATTTTATAAATATAAAAAATACAATAAAAATTTATAAAATTAATTAACGACATTAACAACATTATTTCAAAAAATTAGAAATTAAAGAATATGTAAATTTTAACATATGATATTAGGACTAAAGAAAATTAATTAATTAACAACCTTAATTAATAATCCTAATAAATAAATACTAGAGTTATTATTGGCAACAAACTTAACATCGTAAATTAATTAATTGACAACATTAATTAATAATCCTAATAAATAAATACCAGAATTATTATTGGCAACAAACTTACATTACCTTACAAATACAATAAAACTTTATAAAACTAATTAATGACATAAGCATCAAAGATATAGAAGTCAAAGAAAATTATTAGTGACTAAAGAAAATTATTTAATCAACAACATTAATTAATAATACTAATAATTAAATACAAGAGATAACATCGTATCATTTAATAATACAAATAAATTTCAAAACTTTATATGGGCATCTGTCTACTCGAATGGGCATGACATGAAGATGAAGTGGATTTTCCCCCATTTGGAAATGAAAGGAAGATGAGATGTTATTCTTCACATTGAGAAGAGTTAGAAATATTCATATTTTTGTATTTCATGAAGAGAGAGAGAGAGAGAGAGAGAGAGACCAAAAGCTAGAGAATAAACACTATAAAGGCTATCAGAATGTGTCCTTACTTTGCAACCATCATCCTTCCATGCTAAATGGGGAACAATCCAATAGTAAATGTTTGTTTGTTTGAGAATGGATGAATGTCAATATTTCTAAATGCATGCAACTATTCCTAAAACAAATTAATCAATTAACAAAACATGTTAATTACTCCTATCTAAGAATGGGAATATGTCATTTCTAAATCAAATTGATACAACTATCGAGATGGTCTTTCACAAAATATGGTAATTACTCCAATATGAGAATGGGCATCTTCCATTTATAAATAATGAAAGTTGAAACCATGAAATTTTAAATAGTAGAATTTATTGTCGTTCCTATTTACTGTGTTCTTAGAATGGGCACCCATTCTCACTGGCTTGTATAAAGTTATGAAATTGATTAAGCATTTTTACATTTTCTTGTATCGAATGCCCACTATCATAAAATCAGTATTGATTTTATGAGAAAGTTTAAAATGGTCACATGCCCATTCTATAAAAAACATATTACTTGTAGAATGTGCATAAAATAATATGCACATTCCCCCTTAAGAATGTCTTTCACAAAATATGCTAATTACTCCAATATGAGAATAAAACAAAACCATAGAGCTACATAAGACTTGATCCCTCTGCAGGGTATGTAGTGTAGCACTTGGTGGAGACAGAACATGGCTCCGCCAGGGTTAGTCCAGCCAAAACGGTACAATTGTATGCCCATTCTTAAACAAAGGAAAAGTTTTAATTGTATCCCCATTCGTAAAAGACAAAGTAAACTTTAATACTAGTATGTCCCCATTAATGCTAATTAACAATAATTTTCAAGGAATGGGCAATTTTGTGCCCATTTTGAAAAATAAATTGATAAACTTTGGTTATCTCCAATTCATCTGTCATTTAGAAATCAATTTAATACATCTTTCGTGTGACATGGAGGCTTAGATAAAATTGATTAAGTTCTTTAAAAAAGGCTACAAATTTTAAAGCACATGCCCATTGTGAAAAAAAAAAAAAACATATTACTTGTAGAATGTGCATAAAAGAAAATGCTAATTTTCTTCTATTATTACTTTTATGAGAATGTTTAGAATGGGCATGCATAAAATGGCTCTGCCAGGGATAGTCCAGCCAAAACGGTACAATTGTATCCCCATTCTTAAACAAAGGAAAAGTAAATTTTTATCTCTCCACTAGCATCTTTCATTGTGGAGTTACATATGATTAAGTCTACATAAGTGCTAAACCAACAATAATTTTCTTCTATTATTGCTTTTATGAGATTGTTTAGAATGGGCACATGCCCATTCTAAAAATAAAACATATTACTTGTAGAATGTGCATAAAATAAAATGCTAATTACTCCAATTATATGAGAATGGGCATCTGCCATTTCTAAATCAATTTAATATAACTATGGGAATGAGACATTAGGTGATAGTCGAGCCAAAACGGTACAATTGCATTCCCATTCTTATAAAAAGGAAAATTAAATTTTAATTTTCTTCTATTATTTCTTTTATGAGAATGTTTAGAATAGGAACATGCCCATTTTGAAAAAAAAACATATTACTTGTAGAATGTGCATAAAAGAAAATGCTAATTACTCCAATTATATGAGAATGGGCATCTACCATTTCTAAATCAATTTAATACAACTATGAGAATGAGAAGAGTTAGAAATATTCATTGATACAGTTATTAACTCTATAAAGGCCATCTGATATGATTAAGTCTCTTGATAATGGGCATATGCCCATTCTAGTAATAGGAATCACTGAGAAAAATAGGCATAAGGAAAACTACATATGGGCAAGACATGAACATGAAGTGGATTGTTCCCCATTTTGCAATGAAAGGAAAAGCAGATGTTATTCTTCACATTGAGAAGAGTTAGAAATATTCATTTTTGTTTTTCATGAAAAGAGTGAGAGACCAAAAACATAGGGGCTATCCCCATTCTAGTAATAGGAATCATTGAGAAAAATAGGCATAAGGCAAACTACATATGGGCATCTGTCTACTCGAATATGGGCAAGACATGAACACAAAGTGGATTATTCCCCATTTTGTAATGAAAGTAAAAGCAAATGTTATTCTTCAAATTGAGAAGAGTTAGAAATATTCATTTTTTCATGAAAAGAGTGAGAGACCAAAAATATAGGGTCTATTGCTAAGGATAGTCTAGCCAATATGATACAGTTATTAACTCTATAAAGGATGTTAGAATGTGTCCTTCTATTGTAATCATTATCCTTCCATGCAAAATGGGGAACAATCCAACAATAAATGTTTGTTTGTTTTAGGACGAACAGATGCCTTAAATATAACTATTCCTTAAAAACTATAGAACTACATAAGGCTTGATCTATCTCAAGGGTATATAGTGCAACACTTGGCGGAGGCAGAAAATGGCTCCGCTAGGGATAGTCCACCCAAAACGGTACAATTGTATTCAAGATAAAATGAAAAAAATGTTTTTTTATTTGTATGAAAGAATGGAAAATTACCCATTCTTAAATAAACACAAACTATAGAACTACATAAGGCATGATCCCTCTCGAGGGTATGTAGTGCAACACTTAGTGGAGGAAGAACTTGGCTCCGCTAGGGATAGTCCAGCTAAAATGATACAATTGTATTCATGACATGAATATGAAGTGGGTTGGGCCTCATTTTTCTTTTGAAGGAAAACTAGATGTTCTGAAACTTAGCTTCAATTTAAAAAGAAGTAAATCCATGTATTAGCAACTATGATTAGGTTAACAACTATGCATGTCTCACAAAACATTGAAATGATATTCTTAATACCCGGATAAAAAAATATAGATCAAAAATAGGGCATTATCTTTAAACTGAGAATAGAATACAAGGGAAAGAAAACCAAATGATATTCTTCATCTCATAATAATTCAACAGAGAAGAGTTGAATAATATATGCCTCAAATTGTCTTCAAATATGGTTCTTCACAAGCCAAAATGGTCTTATGAAGCCCAAAGCATAAAGGCTCAACAAAAATTTAGCGAAGAGATAAAACAATATATCAGAAATATTGCTCAAATTTTCTGCTTCATAGGACAAAACGGTCCATGGGAAGGTACTTTTTTTTATAATGGGAAGTTGTGCATTGTGACATCCTTTATGGAACTTGTGCACATTTATAATGGGCACAAGCCCATTCTCATACACACGAACATTAAATCTATGTGTGTGTGTGTGTCTATATATATATATATATATATATAAGTATCTGTATTTTTACGAAATACAATAAGCCTAAAAAGTGGAAACTAGATGAAAAATAAAATGGAAAGGATGAACAAGAAAGAGATAGCTTCGCCGACCGCGGTTAACCTTGCAATGCATAAGATGTCTACCATCATTGAAAATAGTAACCACCATCATTCTCTCTATCATGCCATGGAAGAATTATTTGCCATTAATTTCACCAATTTCCCTCCAACGGGTGCTTGAAGACGTGTTTTTTAAAAATAAGTATGAAGGCTATGAGAATGGGAAACTATCCATTATAAAACAAACTACATTTTATCTTTGTTCTTCTTTTATGATTCCAATTATGAGAATGGGAATTTTCTCATTAGATACATCATTTAATATTTCTTAGCTCAGCAGGTGAGCTTGACCTATGCAGTTCACCTGCTCGGCAGGTAAGCTCGATTAAGTAACCCTGCATAGGTCCTTCTGCTTTGGGCTACCTATATTTCGTAAAAATACAAATATATATATATGCACACATAGACATGATTCACCTGCATTGAATGATTTCACAAAGAATAGTTAGAAGTATATCTGAATTCAATATAAAAAAAAGTAAATTCCTCTTCTATGAGTCATTCTTCTTTCATGATTTCTATATGTTGAATGGGCTTGACATGAAGATGAAGATTACTTTACAATGGAATATGTGTTTAAAAACAATTAGAGTTCAATATTTTTTTTCCCATTCTAAAACTAAATAATAGAACTACATAAGGCTTGATCCCTCTTGAGGGTATGTAGTACAGCACTTGGCGATGTTTGTACTTGACTCCACCAAGGCTAGTCCAGCCAAAATGATAGTAACAATTATAAACAAAATAATAGAACTACATAAGACTTATTTTGTTCATATTTTTCCCACCGCATGAATATGGATAAGGAATTGGGCCAACGAAAATTACATTCAAAATTTTTTACCATGCTTTAAAGAAAAATTATCTATGCTAGAAAAAGAAATTTCAGAATCTACAAAAGAGAAATTATTATTAAAACAAGCTCAAAATTGATGAAAATATTCATCTTTTTTAAGTGTATGAAAAATCATTCAAAATTGATATTGATCATTTCCATGTAGCTCATGAAAAATACCAATGCAGATCACTTGTTTTAGCAAGTGTTAGTTTCCTTTTCCATTATATGTTATGCAACCCCGTACCTTTTCAGCAGGATGTAATTTTTCAAACTAGTGTTATTTGTTTTTGGAAGTCCATTGTATGTTGCCCATCATTTCTATATTATTGATGGGAAACATAAAAAGGATGCCCAAAAACAAATCCTTGCATTGCAAATCTTGATTTTCCATCTATTAGTTATATAAAAAAAATACATGGAATTAAATTTATCTCTATCCTTCTTATAATGGTTATATAAAATAAACTACATGAGAATGGATAAGGCTTGATCCCCCTCAGAGGTATGTAGTGCAGTACTTGGCTCTACCAAGTATAATACAATTATTAATTACTTCAAAACAAAAGAGCTTGTGCCCATTATAAACATGCATAACTTCTATAAAGGATGTAACAATGTAAAGCTTCCCATTCCTTCCCATGTTAAAAGAAAGTAAACACAATATGTTGAACTTAATGTTTTAAAGTGGAAAGGATTAACAAATAAAGTGGAGACCCATCCCCCCAGGGTTCTGCAAATTGAATTTTAATCAGGGGCGGGGTGTATAGTGATAAATCGGGTGATTACTAAGGGCTCTGCCCATTCTTGGCACCTTAACTTCTATATCTCTAATATCCTTTTCTGGCTTGGAAAACTATATAGTTGGATTATTAAAAATGTTTATATATAAGACAAATGTGTTTCCAATCACCTAGCTAATGAGGCTATTGATGGCCCAGGAGTTGAATTAATTTCTAATGATATAGAATATTGGCACTGCTTGGAATATATTATTAGTCATGATGGGTAGCACTCACAAAGCTCAATAAATAAATACTAAGGGATTTTCACTCACAAAGATTGAAAAATAAATACTAAGGGATTCGTATGCACAAATCTTGATGAATAAATACTAAGGGCTCTGCCCTTTCTTGGCACCTTAACTTCTATATCTCCAATATCCATTTTTGGATGGAGTATTAATCATGTTTATAGAAGATTGACACCACTTGGAAGATATTATTATTCATGATGGGTGGTGCTCACAAATCTTGATGAATTAATGGTGGCATGTGCCACTATTTATTTTTGTTGTCTGCCTGCATTCCTCTCTAAATACTTCTTTTTGTTTTTTTTTTTGTGCTGGTGAGAAAATGGATTTTTGGGGGTTTCCTTTCATTTCTCTATGTGGGGAGAGAAGGGAAATGGCCTTTATTTCATCCATTTCCCATAGGCGGATTCAAGAGGTGTTTCACTATGATTATGTGCTCAAGGTGAAGGCCATTGAGCATGTGATTGGATATTCCTATATGCAAGACTCTCATACCTAGGCCAAAGTCAACTTTGAACTCACTGCAACATTCGTTTCTAACAGCCTCTTGCTCCATCTGGTCAAGGTGGATGTTGTGGAATTATTTATTTACCTTGTTCATCAAGTAGGTTTACATGAATAAATGGATAGGTGCCACGTTCCAGACCCTCTACTCTAGGTGGAGGAGGTGGACGCTCAGGCGAATGGTTCTTAGAATTGGGAAGATTGTCTCAGCAAGTAGTATAGGGAGTTGCTACTCTACGTAGAGGTTGTTCACGTTTTTTTCTGGCATGGTGGTATGGACCCTAACAGACTGAATCCTCTAGATCTCATAAGTGCTTTCTCACCTATTGACTTGGACATTGACCACCTTAATGAGTTTCGGGCTAATGTTAGGGAGGCCTTTCTTCTTCTCCTACGTAAGTATAAGGAGCTGGAAGGCGGTGTTTTCGGCAGCGGAGGTCGAGGTGAGGCAGGAAGAAGGGGTGATATGTCAATTACAGAGCTTGACATAGTGGACAAGGATGAAAATGAATATCCAGTGCCATAGGTGGTGGTTATTTCAAATGAGGAGTAATACTCTTTTCTAGATTATTTTTTTTGGTTATGTGGCTATGTGTATTCGATGCCTTGTAGCCACTTCTGCTAGTTCAATGGTTTTTCCTTCTTCTCTATGTGGGCCATTGAGTGGGGCCTCATGTTTTTGTTTTTTTTATTATTTTGGAGTACAGTTGTAAGTTTGTGGTCCTTTAACCATCCAGTTCATAGCTCCCGTATAAAATCGTTTTAAACATAAAAAGAAAACAAATAAAGTGGAGAGAGTAAAATTAGCATAAACATTTTCTTCAAATCTTGTTGAAATTTTCACAACGCACATCTTCCAATTCTAAACAAATAAAGTGGAGAGAGTAAAAATAACATAAACATTTTATTCAAATCTTATTGAAATTGTCACAATGCACATCTTCCAATTCCAAACAAATAAAGTGGAGAGAGTAAAATTAGCATTAACCTTTTTCTTCAAATCTTGTTGAAACTGTCACAATGCACATCTTCCAATTCTATATTCTATAATTCTTATACGAGAATTGTCATATGACCATTTAAAATTTATATTCTTCTTTTATATTTCCTAAATTTGAATGGATATATGTATTATAAAATGAGAACTACATAAGGCTTGATCACTCTAGAGGGTATGTAGTGTAACACTTGGCTTTGTTAGGGATAGTCCAACCAATATGATACAATTATTAAAAATTGTGAAGTATAAATGCGTAAAATGTATTTCAATTATTTTCCCCATATATGGTGTTCATAATTCAACTGGTATTGTAGACACCAAATTTTGGTCACACTCCCCTTTGTCCCCTTTCAATCAATTAATGTAATGTGTTCACCTAACCATGACCCCTTTACCCCACATTCGTATTAATTTAATTACTTATAATTGAATTAATGTTCATTCTCACATCATTAATTAATTTAATTACTTTAATTAAGTTAATTTACACATCGCCTAGACACCTCACCCTTGACCTATTCCAGGGGCATTTCACTCACAAATACCAAGTCATCACTCTCAACACTAAGTCATCACTCCCAATGCTAAGTCACCACTTCACCTAACTAACTGAGACTTATTCCTAAAACCTAATTAGACTTCTTATATGACCTTCCTACCTTCTCTGATGTGAAATCAACTTCCCTAAGTGGAATCAATCAGAATCACGCCAAAAATAGTAAAGATCTGCCTATTTTTGGTAAACATAGACTTTCCCTCCCTAACCAATGTCGGTTATCCCTCAACTGATGCTTCTCACCTTAAACGTCATCGGTTACCTTATATAGACTTTGAAAATTATTTACTCGAGATGGTCATTCAATGATTGGATCCTTATTGCATTCAAGCGTGGATCCTTAAGCCCTCTTGCATCAAGACGGCAAACACACACAACCACAATGCAAGACAAGCATCCAGTCCATCTTTCCAAAGTGTTGGAAAATTCATGGGAGCACAAAGGTTGTGTTGCCATGGCATTGGACTCAAAAATTTATTCTTCAATCAACTATCAGCCATCCCAAATCCCAAGATCTGCAAGACATCAAGTATTGTGATCCTAATCATTTTTCTTATTCCCTTTGTAGATCTCTAGTTTCTTCCAGTAATTTATTTTCTCTATTTTATGTACATCACCTTCCTCCCACCAACCTACTATTTAACCATACCAAGCCTTTTCACTATTCTAAACCTCCTTCTTAGTATCCTTGAGTCTTGTCAGTCATATTACGACCCAAACCATACTACCCTCACTCTCTGTGTGATCACAAAGATCCTAAAAGCTTCTATTTAATAATTTTCTATCAAGTTGCCCCTACCAACATCCATGACCTTAACCATTGTTGGTGTTCCCTCTCTACTGGCATCAATCACCAAACTGACGTCAATCACTGTGTTTTCTATTAACCTTCATCAAACTACCTCTAACATCTCATAAATTCCATTTAGACCTTACCAAATACTTCTATGACCTTATCTAACACCCATGTGACCTGTCCCAACCAGAAACATACCTTTCCTACTCCTATATTAGTTTAGATTTCAATACCTTTCTTAATCTAGTTTGTTAGTAACATTTTGAGATACCTAAATTAAAGTGTTAGCAATATGACCTTTATTTATCACATTTACTTTCATTAATTTGATAAAAACAGAGGATTGATAGCCATTTGAGGAAGCATCATGCTTCCTAGATCTAGCCTTTTTAGGAAATCCTATGACTCTTGTTATTTAATATTATTTGGTGGTCTTGTTTTGCATCTACAAGTAGTCCTTCCTAGATAAAAAGGATTTCTCTACAAGAAGCTTGGGTAAAATCAATAACGCGCGCACTCAACCTACCAACCACATAATAATATGTATTCCTCCTTGACCTTTTACCTTATCTGTTTTATCACACAATAATTCAGTGAAACATATATGGAGGTGGAATATGTGACAGTGGATCGAGATTAGAAACATTTATAACCCTTGGATATTATCAAACTAAAAGAAATTGGAGTTGTCATCCCTGAACATTCTTTCAAATGATCAAGATTAGTGCATATTTGGGAGCTCATGAATAGTTGTCAAGTATTTTTAAAAATTTAATATTCTTTTTTATTTGTCAATATTAGTTTGAATCGATTTGATAAATATATATTAATTTCAATTTTTATGTGCACATACAGCTGGAGAATATCCAAAAAATATATGTAAAGAAATAGGTAAAAATATTAAACCTTTTCATTTGTCAATATTAGTTGGAATCAATTTGATATATATATCCTACTCATAGTTTTTATGTGGAGATGCAGCTCAAAAAAATCTAGAAAATATACAACTAACAAATATGTGTAAAGAAATAGGTAAAATTACTTTTTTGAAGTATTACTATAGTATTTGAAATAAATACAAGTTAATAATGAAGTTTATTAACAAATGTTTATTTCCCAATTTCTAAATTTTGTATCTAATATTGAATTTTCTCAAGTTGCATTTTCATGGTCTACATTGGATATAGATGCCAATGTAGAAAAACTAAAGTGGACGCGAATCCTTTGTTTTGTTGAGGTATGGAGCATTGTGAAAAATAGGGAGACAAATTTATAAAATATTTGGAAACAATTTTGAAAACACTAGAATTTCCATACAATGTGAATCTACGGTTGTAGTGAATGTAATCAACAAAGGAGTTCCTGAAGAATTTTTTTTGGTGTATCCAAAGGTTTCTAAAAAAGACTTTAAAAATAATAAGTGGCTTATGGCATCGTTGTTTATAGAACTATTCTTGGTAGGGGTTGTGGATGATGTAAGAGACTTCTTAAAGGAATGTTCCCTATTTTAAACAATAGTGGAATAAATTAATATATAAAATTATGTTTATTACATTTTTCTAGTTCTTTTTCCATTTTTTCATTTGAAGTGATGTTATTGATGGTTATTAGTATATATTTCTCAAAATGTGTGTTTTTAAAGATATTATTCATATTTAATCCAAATGATGTGATTAGTATATAATGTTTAAATCTAGCTTTAACAGGTTCTTACAAAGATCTTGTTTTCCATGAAAATAAGTTATTGGTTTTGGGGGTGGAAATTTGAATGCATTTCAGGAAAAAATTTACACTGAATATGTACATGAGTTATTGAATTTATTACCATCATTTTTCAAAAATAAAAATATGACTTGTATTATCTCATAACAAAACATTTCCATGATTACTGAGCTTGATTGAGTTTACTTGTTACTATTATGTTGATTAATTAATATAAATTAATTGGCTTGTTTTTTCAGTCTATCTCATAACAATATATTGAAATTGGTCTTTTGTTATAGACTATCTCTTAAAAATTCATTTATTACCATCATTTTATGTTGTAAATATTTCATAACAAATTTCCTACCTTCATTCTATGCAAATAAATCCATGTTATAATTAAAAATTTGTCACACAAATATATATGGTCAAAACATGTAAAATATACAACATTCAAATGCACACTATCCCATAGTTAAGATAAATCACATCTAAAATTTTCTTTCTTTCTATATTAAGTTTATTTTTCTTCTATGATTCCTATATGAGAATGGACATATGCCCATTCAATATATGATAAATATTGAGTTTATTTTTTGTTTATGATTCTTATATGAGAATGGGCATATGCCCACTCAATACAAGATAAAAGTTAATTTTTGTATGAGAATAGACAATATAATTATTTGTTATGCATTGCAATGTTATAAATGTATTAATTATTTCAATATGTATTTCTTAATCTTACTATAAAATTGTAAACTCCTAAAATGGAAACCCCTCATACATGATATATAATTCCAAAAAATACCTTTTTGGATTCCAATAATATCCAAATAAAATTCCAATATTTGGTATAATAAAAACCAATATAACTGATTTTCGTATTTAATATAGATTGTAGAATGTCCATATTTAACGAAATTATGGTTTTATCTTGATTTTTATTAGTATGCTTAAGAAAGAGTTGTTTACTTTCTTAGAACCTTAATTTGATTTCATTTAAAAGAAGTGTTCTTTTATTAAATTATTAAGTAAATCATATTGTTCTAGAGATTTAGAGCTTATCATGTGAACTGACACATGCTAATAATCTTGCAGATGGATTTTGTGAAAGATGAAAGAAGAAAGACTTATAAGAAGTTACATTTATTTTATTGATTAAAGTCAATTGATCTTATTAAATGATTATTGTAAAAATTTCATGAAGTATTTTTGTTTGGGAAACATGGAAGTTCTAGAGTCTTATTGTTGTAATCATTTGAAAACTTGTTGATTTTTGAAGACTGACTTATGTTGTTGGTATTTTAGCATAAGGAAATAGAGATGGGTCCTTGACTATATTGATCTTTGTAAATGGATAAATGTTGGGAATTTGGAAGTTAGTGTGATTAATTCACTTATAAATAATACACATTACTTATTAAGTGTTTATAAGTTAAATATATAAGGACCTAATGAATATTAGGTAGCTTGTATGTTGATTAAGTGAAGAACTATACATAAAGTCTATTAGTCAAATGAGCTAAAAGATAAACTGATCTTATAAGAATGATATGGTAAACCTTATCTTGGAATTGATGAATTGTAATATTATGTTCATATGGAAATGATATTATGTCCTTTATAAGGGCTATACTATAATGAATCATTAGGAACTTATGGATAAGATTATATGTCCTTAAATGGAAAGGAAGGAAGCACACTTATAAGGTTGAATTATTCTTTAAGTGATGAATCTTAAATACATACTTACAATCTAAGTTCTTATTGTACATGAGATTAATAGACCTAATAACAACATGTAAAAATGAATACATTTAATTAATTTGTAAATAAAAAAAGTAGTGTGCTTATGATGAAGTGTTAACTAGATTTTATAGTATATGATACTTGATAAAGGTATGATACATACCTACAAAATTAGCTATGTGCAAATGCACCATCTCTATTAGTGTGAAATATAGAGACATGGTATAAATACTGCCCTATATTGATATAACTAAATTAGTGGTGTGATACTTAACTGTATTAATGAGAGACATTTGCTTAATTGATTAAGCTTAAGGAAGAATTAAATCTATAATTTTGTACTTAAATAAAAGATCATTTCGATCTCTACTTAAGGATATTATTGGCATGAGATTTAACAAGGTAATTAATCGAATTTGGAAAATTAAATATACTTGGATCAAATTGACATAGGACCTTAGGTAAAACTCATTTGAGGTGAAAGTGTCATGAGAACTAGGCTAATCTATTGTGATTTAATTAATATTGTGAAACATTAAGATACAATGTTCTGATTTAGGACCCATGGTGAGTCAACTCATTACAGCCACTACATGGTCGTATCCATTTAATGACAGTAGTCACTATTTTGATACTACTTCTTGTTAGCGTAGTCTACGTAGTATTTTATTATTAGACTAAGTTGTTATTATCTATTCCATTATTCGCTCTTGTTGCAAGTAACAACTCCATCCATTCTAGGGAGTATTGTTTGTACAGGTCCCTATAATTATGTATCGTGCTTCTGATATTCATTGAATAAAATAAGAGATATCCAATCTTTTTTTTCTCTCCACTATAAGCTCCTTATAATATGGTATCAGAGCATGTGTTTGAAGGAGAAAATAAATTTTCCTGTACGTGAAGAAAGAAGATCATTCTCAGACCAAACCAAACTGCTACGAGGTGAAGGAAGAGCTGGACGTGGGAGGTTGAATTGACCTGTGTGGAGAATATATAATTCTTTTTCAGCTGGACGTGGTCATCCAAAGCCTTGTGTGGAAGAGATTTGATGCTGTGTGGAAAATTTGGCATTTAGTGAATGAGACCATTTTGATGTTTATCTACCAATAGCATGTGGGACGTTGAAATTACTGCATGGAAGTTTTAAAAGATCCTCAAAATTGCTAATCATTACGTGGAAATTTTTGAATAACCTTGCTACGTGATAATTCTAAAAATTTGCGTGAATTTTGATTTTCTTTTCAGTCTGTGTGAAGAAGAAAGACTAGATGCCTCAATTCAACCTCTCCTAGTCATTTTTGTGCATACGTGGTCTGCAAGAGGAAAAACGTCTCAGCCAAACGTGGCATTCATTTTTTTGTATATGGATCTTAATATATCAATTTAAACTGATGCGTGGAACCTGTGTGGAGTGGTATAGTCTTCAAAAAAGAGATCTTCGAAGAGAAAAATAGGTAACAACAAAAAAACGTGGTAATATATTTTGTCTCAATTTCCTCTTGGCTGAATTTTTGGGAGGAAAAATGTGAAAAGATTTCTGCATAAAATTTAATAATTATAGAGTGGAGATTGGCTAAAAAAAATCTCTTTCCTGAATTCCATTCATTATTGTGTGAATACCATTCATACCTGCGTGGAGATGTTTTGTTGAGCCTGTGTGAAGAGTTAGAGCAGCATGAGGAGAGGAGAATTGGCTAGGTGAAGCCTAAAAGTCACCTGCATCATTTTTTTTTTAAAAGTTCCATTATTTTCATGGAGATGAATTCTCTACCAAGGCAACATATACTCTCTCACAGTCAATGCCGAATGATGAGCATGAATGACACGATCGAGACTGCTAAAAGTAACAACGTCAACTTGCACACCAAATAACACCGTCCTGAAGCTCATGAGAGCTTCAGGTTCTACTTTGCACTGCTCAATGAGCTACGAAACACCAGAAACCTTGTTTTTGATGAAGTGGTTCACAAAGGAATCTTGGATTATTTCCTATTTGACATCAACTACCAATAAAAGTGAGTTTGGGAAGATCTAGAAGCGGGGTATGATGTCGATTGTGAAGACAAATAAGAACTCCTGACAAAGCGTCATCATCTCTCAGCACGCGAGTATCGTGAGCATCTACTAATTGATACTTCTCATTAGTGAGTAACATTGTAATATTTCTTGGAATCAATAAATAAATAAATCATTTTTTACAATGTATGCACCAAAGCTTCTACTCTCAGATGCTCAGTTACTTAAAGGGCCAAATTTTGCAACCTGGAAAACAAAAATGAGGAGAATCCTTCAGTTTGAAGGATTATGGGGCATTGTCACGGGTTATGTGACCATTCCCACAACCCCTAATGAATTAATGAAGTATGAGATGGGTAATGCCAAAGCCTTGATGCTGATAATGCTCAGTATCAATGATGATGTGTAAACACATGTTTAGAATGTGGAGAAACCAAAGGAGGCCTAAGACAAGCTGACAACTGTTTATGAAGCCAAAAATCAAACTAAGATCTTCCATCTTCATTCAAAGTTGCACACCCTCTCTATGGGGTCATATGAGAAAGTTAATGAGTTTTTACATCGTGTGGCCTAAGCTGTAATCAGATTTATTGGTGCTCGGTGAAACGGTGGATGAAAAAATTCTCATATCGATCACCTTGAGAGCACTCCCTTCTCAATAATGAGTGTTCATTATGACATTGAATTTATCTAAACAAAAAATGGCATTTGAAGAGCTCGTGAATTTTTTGCATCAGGAAGAGGCCATCAATTTGGCCCAAGAGGAGACTTAGTATAAATCCCTATTCTCAAAGCTATACTGTGGCCAGAAGAATCGAAAGGGTCCCCCAAAGAAGTCAACTCAAGCTCAACCAAATCAATAGGAGAAAGATCAAAATTCAAAGAGTTGGTGTCACATTTTCAGAACCAACACTCACGACACTAATTATTGCTGGTACAATGGCTTGAAACAGGGGTCTTCAATTCAAACAAGTACATTTAGGTGCAAATATTTTCAAAACTCCAAATGATGTCCTCACTGAAGAAATCAGAAGGGACATCTTGCAGCCCAACAAGATGATGAATCTGACGAAGAGACATTAGAAGGATCTAATTGTGGTAAGAACCTTGTACTCATCTCTCAAAAATCTCATCCCATGAAGAAAGTATGTTGATAGACTCTGGTGTAAGTAATCATATGTCTGCTGACAATAAACTATTTGATTCACTAAAATAACAACCCACTCGAGATCAGGTTCAGATAGCATATGACAAAGAGTATGTTGCAGAAAAAATAGGAAGATTCACCATTCCTCTGGGACCACGACAATGTACACTTACAAAGGTACTATATGTTCTTGGCTTGACTAGCAACCTCTTTTCAATGACTCAGCTCTTAAATCATCACCTAAAGGTAGAATTTCATGTCCAAAATGGCATAAATCATGTTTGATCTCTAGAAAAGGTATGGTTATTGCTAGAGAATTTCTAAAAGATAAGTTATTTTCTTTAGATATTATTTCATCTTTTACAGTAGCTTTATATTCCTCAATAGTAGAATCTACAGCCCTCTGGCATTTTAGATATGGTCACTTTTCAGTTAGTTCATTACATCAGATGAGATAAAAAGTAATGGTCCATGGACTACCCAAATTGTCCAGTCCCTTGCCTATTTTCACTAACTGTCTTGCAGGAAAACAACACAAGGATCTGTTTCAGGCGAGCACCTTCCATGCCAAGAAGCGTCTAGAGGTAGTTCATACCAATCTGAACGGCCTGCTGCCTGCTTCATTTTCAGGATACAAGTACTTCCAACTATTCGTGGATGACCACTCTCGTAAGATGTGGGTGTTTTTCCTGAAGAAGAAAAGTGAGGCTCTTCAACATTTCCATAATTTCTATCATCATGTTGTGAAAGAGACCAGACAACCACTTCTTGTACTTCACTCAGATCGAGGGGGAGAATACACATCAAATAAGTTCCTAGCCTTCCTGAACCAATAAGGCATTAAGAAAAACTTGACTGCTCCCTACACACCCCAACAAAATGGCATTGTTGAGCATCGCAATCACACAATGATGGAGATGGTTCGCTGCATGCTAACAATAGCAAAGCTAGAGGAATGTTGTTGGGCTAAAGCAATAAATATAGCTATATATCTTCTCAATAGGGAACTGAAAAAGATTCTACAAAATAAAATGCTAGAAGAGGTATGGAGTGGTAGAAATCCATCAATTTCTCATTTATGAGTATTTGGTTGCACACCATATATGCATGTCCCATCTCAGAAGAGAAAAAAGGTTGTGCCAAAAATGCTCTCATGCATCCTACTTGGCTATAGCACTACCTCAAAGGATCACCATCTCATGGATCTTGAGACAAAGGAAATATATGAGAGTTAAGATGTGGTTTGTGATGATTCATCCTTTGACTCAGTAGTAACAACATAAGAACCATTACCAACTAGATCTCACTGACTAGTCTCTGAATTAGATGATCAACTAGAGGAGACTACTCAGAGAAAATATGTGCTACCAAGAGAGTTATTTTTTGACCTTGAAGAACTGGAGAATGTGAATCCACATCAATCCACATGGAAATGAAACAGTTCTTCTCAAAATCAGCCAAGTTCTTGTCTGAAGTGGGTACAAAGCACCATCAAAGACTCACATTTGCAAAAGCTCCTAGATACATCATCCGAAGTCAAAACAAGGAGTCAAACAAGAAATGAGGTAAACTTTACACTCATGAGTTCACTGATTAATATCTCCGAGCCTGATAATGTTTGTGAAGCACTTAGTCAACCTCAGTGGAAGGAAGCCATGGATATAGAAATTGACTCACTCAAGAAAAATCAGACATGGGAACTTATCGATATGCCTACATGAAAGAAACCCATAGGCTGAAAATGGGTTTTCAAGACAAAATATAAGGTAGATGGATCCATCAACAAACATAAAGCATGACTTATAGAAAATGGGTATGCTCAGAAAGAGGGCATCGACTATGAAGAAACATTTTCACTCACTGCAAAGATCAAGACCATCAAAGTAGTTTGCACACTTGGAGCATAGAAAGGATGGAGACTTTAGTAGATGGAAATCAAGAGTGATTTCTTGAATGATGATCTAAACTTAGAAGTGTACTTGACCCAACCTGAATTATTTGTTGATGAAAAGCATCCAAAAAAGGTATGTCATCTCATCAAATCACTGTATGGACTAAAACAAGTTCCAAGGGCATGGTATATCAAGATCGATGATCACCTTTTACAGCATGGGTTCACTCATAGCCCCTCAAATTCCAATTTATATATAAATAAGGTAGGAAAAGAAATTTTCATTCTTGTTGTGTATGTGGATGATCTTGTGATCACTGGCAGTTCAGAAGATCAGGTTGATATTGTGAAGAATGATCTCAAAATAACCTTCGACATGACATATTTGGGGCTACTAAATTATTATCTTGGCTTGGAGATATGGAAAAAGGAGCATCACATTTTTGTCTCCTAGATAAAGTATGCCAAGACACTCCTGGAAAAATAAAGAATGTCAAACTATAAACCTATATCCACTCCAATGGAGAAAGGCTTGTAACTTTCAATATATCAGGACTCACCTCAAGTAGATGTTACTCTCTACGTGAAATTTGTTAGAGTGCTCATCTATTTGACATATACCATACCAGATCTATGCTATGTTATCAGCTATCTTTCTATATTCATGTAGGAACCAAAGAAATGTAACTAGACTGCAGCAAAGCATGTTTTGAGATATGTCTAGGGAAAAACTTATTATGGTCTGGAATATAAGAAGAATGATCAATTCTTCTTACAGGGATATGTTGACTTGGACCACACCAGATCTGTTAATGATAGTACATATTTCATCTTAGATCTGGACCTATCTCATGGATAAGAAGGAAGCATAATGTTGTTTCTATCTCATCCACAGAGGAATAATATCACATTACACAAGGAGCTATGTGTAAAGCGATATGGTTACATCGCATTTTGGATGACCTGGGAATTCTTGTAAAATAGTCACCTATTCTCTATGGCGATAATCAGAGTGTGTTGAAGCTCGTGTAGAATCCATTTTTTCATGAACGAACAAATCATATTGAGATTGATTTTCATTTCATTTGAGAGCACATCTTGAACCATCACATTCAGCTCTAGTACTATCCTACAAAAGCACAAGTTGCCAACATTCTCACAAAATCTCTTGGAAAAGTGAAATTTTAATTTTTCAGGGGTCACATTTGCAAGAATAATGTAATAAGGGGGGAATGTTAGCATAGTCTACGTAGTATTTTATTTTTAGACTAAGTTGTTAGTATCTATTCCATTATTCACTTTTGTTTTTAGTAACAACTCCATCCATTCTAGGGAGTATTGTTCGTACAGGTCCCTATAAACATGTATCGTGCTTTTGATATTCATTGAATAAAATAAGAGGTATTCAATATTTTTTTCTCTCCACTATAATCTCCTCGTACTGCTTAGTAGTTGTACTAAGTTACATCATCAAGACCCTAAATCGTGATATGGTATTTTATTAAGTACAAGCTTTGTCAAAGTTACAAAGGCAAATTGAACCTCATGGATATGTACCTGATGCCAACTTGTGATGGCTATGGGAAGAGAACTGGTCTAGTAATAATGAAAATCATTACGTAGACACTTAATTTCTCATAGGCATCATAATATGGCTTAAAGGTACATCTTCTTGCAGGTTAATCCACATTTTTGCCTTGTACAAGACTTGTAGCTATTTACAGAACCATTGATTTCTAATCCATATAGCTGAATAACTGATTAAGGTGAGATGAAAAGTTCCCAATGGTGAGTATACCATCATGGGATTGAGCATGGCATACATGACTTTGAAACTTTTCCCAAAGTAGTATAAGCTGCTGATTGCACTATCGTGATTTCACCAAGATCTAAGTTGAGAGATACCTAGTGGGATTCTGTGGTGAAACCTAGGTATACACTTAAAGAGCTTCACTTAATTATCATATCGTGAGAAGGAAAGACCAAAGGATACACTTGATGTATTGGCTTGTAAAGAGTGTTGAGGGGGATTGAGTAGGATCTGTTTACTCTCATGCAATTGCACATGGTTTATGATAGTTATTGGAAATGGATTGCATTAAGGTTTATGTTAGATTTAAATATATGGGTATTTAGATCGTGAAACATAAAGTTAATATAAAAAAATCTAGATGAGAAGTGACTAAAATTGGACATTACATGTATTGATTTACATGGTTTGGTAGTACCACTTGTGTAATAGTGTTATGTTGCGAGTTTATGGGTGCACATGACTATGGTGACTATGTTATGTATGTATGGAGTTTCTATGTTTTATAGTACTTAATCTAACGGATCTTTGTGGCTGGATATTGGTGTTTGACATAACTGAGCATGGATCATGTATGGTAAATCGGATTATGGCACTTGTTTAATTATTCTTACATATGGTTAAGATCTAGATCTGGTTTATGCACTGCAATATACTTAATTGACTATTATAGATCTAGAATATTTGTATAATCATGTTAACTCCTTGAAAATATTGACATAAAAGAGGAACCTGGTATGCTTGTGCACTTCAGATGATTTCTCAGTTCAGGCTGAGTGATGTGTCAGCATTCCTTGGGCTTTTGGTGATAAAATCTAGGCTACAATATATGACTTCATATTTTATTAACTAGCTATTTTTTTGTAAGGGTAAAGTTGGGAATTTTTGAAAGGGCCTGAACCCTTTTATACAAAAATGAAAAAAATAAACATTATGACACAATTTGTTTTTTAAAAAAATCATAATAAAACCATCTGAAAAATTAGTAACCCATAATCAAAAAAAATGTAGTAATATTACACCTATCCATTCATTTGTCCCACACATTTTCTTGGGGATCCATTCTTCTTTTTATAAATTTGTATCCATTAATCATGGTTATTAATAGAATCAAATTCATAAGGGATACACACTTTCAAGGACTTAATCATTTTTAAATTTTTGGGAAGGAAAATCTTCTTACAAAAGAGTAACTGGTTCGAATGACTTGTAATTCTTGGTAACCCTTAGAGGGACCATGAGTTTTTCTAAAATTCATTTTCCTTCAATAGTCATCCATGGATAACCTAAGTCAGAATCATTCTCTATAGAGTCTCCCTCATTCCCTAGGGTTGGGGGGTCGTTTGATTAGAAATATAAGGGGATATTTGTTGTGCCTTATATGGATAGATGGTGTGGAAGGGAATCCTTCCACCATGAAACATCATCAATTCCTTTCTATTTAAAAATCTAGTAATCATAAGCTAAGTGACCTAGCTCGAAACATTTTTGACATATAAATGGAAAAACCTCATAGTCAAGAGGTTAGGACCAAGAACGAGATATAATTTTAAGCTCAATATGAGTGGAGAGGACCTTTGACTTGTCTAGATCTACTAAAATTTGAGCATAATTAGGGTTCTAGTTTGGTCTCTGAGTCTATCACCAAAATATGACCCAAAGAGTTTCTAATGGTGATTAAAAAATATTTTCTCCAAAATTGTAATGGGAGATGTGGTAATCATACCCACACATGTTTGACTGAAAAATATTTGATAAAGGGGTTTAAAAATATGTATACCAGGGTTTTAGTAATAAATGGTGGTATTGGCATACCCAAACCTTATCAAAGATATTTTCCCTATCTCAAATCAGGTCAAATACTATATTGAATAATCCCCTAGCACAAGGATAGATATCCATATTTGCACCCATCAATGGTTGTCAATGTTTAGATATCTAGGAATGTAGTGTAGGTAGGCCAAGCCAGAGCCCGTTGAACCTACTAATCATACCATGACTACTTAGATAGCTTTTTTTTTCAAAAATGTACTCTCTAAAGGAGACAAAGGGTACATAGTTGTCATTGGTAAAAGGAGTGGATATAGTCATAGCCTTAACACAAGCCCCATCCACATTCACCTTTGCAAAAAAATAGTTATTTCCGTATAGAATATGTATTACCCATATTTTTCCCTAGTATCAACCCCTTTTGAATTTTATGTGTCCAATTGACACCCATAATAGACCACAATGATCTTATGTCAATAGAGGTAAGTTGAGGGTACCCATCCTATGACTTGATCTCCAACAGTGCTTGAGTAACAATATGTTTCCTATGCCCACCACCATCATTCTCTCACACCTCAACTTGTGGCCCAAAATGATTAGGTTTCGTAGATGCCTCCGTACACACCTTTATTAGCTAGTTATTATGATAAGTGGTCTAAGGAATAGAATAATTCTGCTTTTCTCTTGACCTTCTTAAAGTTATATGGTAGATGATCCATAGATACCCATCATAGTTAACGGTAGATATATGTTTATATGTGACCAATCATAAGCTTTGCATCTGAAATGACCCAAAAGTACCACTTATGTTGACTAAGATAAGTTACACTTTTGAAAAGTGACTATTAGAAATACAAGGGACATGTTCATGAATGAACCTTTCAAAGAGATATGAATTATGCATGGTTTGAAAAGAATTAGTTATGAGAAAAATGTAATTTTGAATAGATTTTTTGTAGCATGTGTGGTAATTCCTGAGGACTTGATATAGAGAATAGTTTTCATCTAGTGGGACAAAGATACAAGATAGAGCAAGAAGGTTCCTTAAAGTGGTCATGTATGTGTAAAATGGGATAAATATTATCATAAATGTTAGATGTCATATTCAAAAGTGCTTGGATCGTGTTTTCGTTACTACATTACCTATTTGTTGGAAAACATATATTCAAATGTGTTTCATGAAATGAATTAGTGGGAAACTCAACTATCCTTCATTAATTCTTATTCAAATAGATCTTATTTTCTAGAAATATTGACATTTATTGAATCCAAAAGAACATGATATTTCAAAATCTAAAGGAAATCATACCAATGGAAAGAAAGGAGGGATCAAATAATTGTTTGTATATCTGCATGTTGCTCTATTATAAATGAATGCCAAAGAGGATATAATGCAACCTAGTTACCCTTTAGGAATTTAGTTTACAACATTAGAAATGTAGAGCCTAAAAAGTAGGATTGAACTCTTCTCATGTCAAGAACTAACTTCTTTATGTCTCTAGAAGAAGAAAATTTCTGTAAAACATTGACACATCTACACCAATTTTTTTGAAACTCTAGATCAAAACTCATTGCAAATAGTTTGGAATGAATCTATTACTTTCTTGTGGTATTCCCTAGTTTGAAAGATGGGATATTTTTCTACTAAATCATTTTTTTACAAGATTTTTCAATACACTTCTATAATCAATCATGAATTGGGAATAGATCAAGTTTCCATATCATGCATGACACATTCGACATATACCTACAGAGGTTGATAATATTTGTGAATAGGAAAATTATGAAATTCACACACTAATGAAAGGGAAAATTGAAATACAAATGCAAGAATGGGGATAGGTCAGTCATGTGCACCCATCAAACACTATACATGTAAGTGACCTCAACATGTTTCGGTTCCATGACCTCGATAAGGAATGCAACTAGAACCATAATGGAGTATTACCTATCTTACATGAAACAACCACACAATTTAATCAACTCAGATGTATTGGCACCCATATGAACTAGTATATGCTTATTCCTCACTAAGAAACACCGATATAATATCTTCTCAGAAATTGTTGCAGTCATTTTTAAAGCATGGAGAAAAATTATACGACTCCGACGACAGTTTGTTTGCAGGAAACGGAGCTCGTTCGCAAAAGTTATAGCCCACTAAAATTTTTGGGCAACTGGCAAAATTTGAAGTTTTGTGCAGGTTGGACGTGTGCACGCTCGCCAAGTGTTGCGATCATATTGCGACACGTGGACGAATTGTGTGACGTATTAAAAAATGGGTTTTGGAACGCCGATCTTGGACACTCGATCTCGGGCTATTTACTAGCTGGGGGCCCTCAGCCAGGTTCAACACACTCGATTATGGAGGGGTGCCTTGGCCTCCTTCTCATTCAACCATTCAACCAACTTGTGTATATAAACCTCTATATTTCCTTTTGCACCATGCATGTGGGACATTGGGGTTTGTATTATTTAAATTACCCACTTTGCAATTTTCCACGCATATTTCTCAAACTATTCAACGCATTAGCTATATTCCATGTTCCACGCATATTGTAAATTGTCCAATGTACCATGTGCATATGGTGGGATTGTTGGCGCCCAAAACTAAACCATGCGCCAACCCCAATGCAATGCGTCCTATCTAAAGCGCCCTCCACATAGGCTTCGGCAGCTTTTAAGCCACTCAACAACCGCACCCACTAAATATATAAAGTGTTGACCTAGTTTTCATGTGCCTAATGTGGGATTTATAATCCCAAAAGGATTAAACAAAAAACAAAGGAGGAGAATGGAACTCGGGTGGGCCGAGTAAAAAGATAAGCGCCCAGCCGGCATGCTAGGAGGCGCACAAACAATATAAGAATGGTGATATTCTATATGTAATGCATTCGGGACTGTGTACTAATATTGTAATGCTCATATCTTGAGCTGGGAGTGGAGTTTGAAGGAGATGTAAAAAGCAACCCCTGTTATTTTCGACAGAGGAAGACTGTGAGAAGGTCAGAATTTTGTAGAATTCTTTGTAAAGGATTATTTTCAAGATTCTAATAGATCGGTCCCATTCAACCAGACCCAGAGATGTAGGCCTCAAGCGCCGAACTCCGTTATCAATTCTTGCCTCACGTTGCTGGTGAATTCCTCTTCATTTCTTTCAGTATTTGCATAGTACTTGTAGTTTTTATTCTTTTATTAAAAATGCAAAAAGAAATAATGTACAATTTTTACGTTGAAAATCAATACAAAGCAAGAAAATGTGTGTACACAATTGCTAGTTAAATTTGGTTTTCAGATCATTGGCATCAGAGCTGGTTTTGACTGATTTTTGGTTTAGTTTAACGTGTTTTGGATTGCAAGTTGTGTGTTGGATGTTAACAAGGTCTCAATCTAAGAAGGGTGAAGGAGAATTAGTTGAAGGAGATCCCAAAATTGGTACACAGACGATCTCGAAGTCCTACAATGGCGGATCGAGAGGAAGTGGAACAAAACTTTCGTCAATCCTTCCAACAGATGAAGGAAAAGGTGGAAGAAAAGTACCAAGAAAGGAAAAGGGAAAAGGGGACTAGAGAAGGTAAGAAAGAAGAAAGCTCTAGTTCTGACATTCCAAAAAGAGACTCCTTAAAATCTGATTTTCTTTCATTAAAGTTAGATATCAAGTTTGAATTGCATATGTATTACTGGAGAGCTAAAAGTAGAGAAAGTTGGATAACTGGGTCAAGCAAATAGAAGTATATTGTAGGGTTCCAGAGAATTGTTGATGATGAAAGCAAAGATTCATCTGGAAACTCTTCGGATGGGTGGAACAACACTCATTTGGTGAGAGAGTAAGCTTCAGGAAGTGGAAGAAAACAAAGGTATAGAAATCACTTCTTGGTCTGAATTTGTTTCACATATTAGGCAACAATTTTTATCCTCTTGGTTATAAGCAACAAGCTATGATGGATTGGCAAACATTAAGACAAACTAAGGGACAAAGTGTTCAAGAATACACACAAGAATTTAGGAAAAGGGCTCTAACTCTAGGAATTTCCCTAAACACAGAAGAAACACTGCTCAAATATATTGGTGGATTGCATAGTTATCTAAGGCATATGATACTTGTTTTAGGTACTACTAATCTTGATGCAGTATGTGTTCAAGCAACCCATCTGGAAGCACGAGGGAAAATGACAAAGGAGTCCTCTTTATCTTCTTTTAATCAGAAGAATAAGCAATCTGAAGGAAAAGGTTCGAAAGAACAAGGAAAAGGAAAGGGTAAGCATAAAAAAAACTCTACTGTTAAGAAGGAAGATGAAAAACCATTTTGTAATCATTGTAAAAAAACCATGATGAGTCTAAATTTTGGAAATTACATCTTGAAAAGAATCCTAAATGGATGGTTAAGAGAGGAAAAGAAAAGAAAAGAAACACCATAGTGCATGATCTTGGTTCTGATTCAGGTGATGAAACCAAAATCACAGCTATGGGTTTACAAGGTAAATCAACTCTTTCAATTTCCAACAATAGCACTACAGATGTTGCATCTTCTTCTAGTAAACAAACTACACCTGACGATAAGAAAAGAAATGAGCTTTTCCACATTAGAGTAATTTCAAAGCATACAAAAATTGATACTCTTTTTGATAGTGGATCTCAAGCTAATTTGATTTCAGAGGAGGTTGTTAAAAAACTAGGACTCAAAACTACACCACATCTTAAGCCTTATCCTTTGGGCTGGGTTTGTGATGATGCAAAACTGCAGGTAACTAAAACTTGTACTTTCAGATTTTCCATTACAGACAAGTTTATTGATGAGGTTGAATTGGACGTAGTTCCTTTGGATATTTGTGGGGTGGTTTTGGGAAGTCCTTATTTGTATGATCGTAAAGCAATCTTCTATAGGGAAGAAAATAAATATTTGCTTGTAAAGGATGAAATTGAGTTTATTATTAGAGCTCACCGTGAAAAGAATAATCTATCCTTGGTAACTGCAGGTCAAATGAAAAGGCTTGTCAACTCAAGCAAAATTTTTGTGCTCATGGTGGTCAAAGCCAAGGAAAAAGAAAATGAGATGGCTTTTGAGACTTGCGATCTAAAAGATAAGGATGAATTAGTAAGAATTGTTTCTCAATTTGATGATGTTTTTCATGATCCACAAGGTCTCCCTCCTAAAAGAGGGGTTCAACATGAGATACAGTTGCTTCAGGATGCACCTCTTCCCAATATCGGAATGTACAGGTTTTCAGTAGTAGAGAACGAGGAAATCAAGAGACAGGTAATGGAACTTTTGGCTCAAGGTATAATTCACCCAAGTTCATCCCCATGTGGTTCACCAATTATATTGGTTCTTAAGAAGGATGGCACTTGGCGAATGTGTGTTGATTTCTGTGCTTTAAACAATATTACTATAAAAGAATCGTTACCCTCTTCCAAGAATAGATGATTTACTGGATCAATTAAGAAATGCAATTTATTTCACTAAGTTAGACTTAAGAAGTGGTTATCACCAAGTAAGAATTACAGAAGGTGATGTTTGGAAAACTACTTTTAAAACGGAGCAGGGATTGTTTGAATGGTTAGTGATGCCTTTTGGTTTGTGCAATGCACCGGCAACATTCATGAGAGTTATGAATGAAATTTTTAGGCCATTCATTGATAATTTCGTTATTATCTACTTAGATGATATTCTTATTTTCAGTAAATCATGGGATGAACATATTAAACACATCCAAAAAGTCTTAGATGCACTAAGGAGAGAGAAATTGTATTTGAAGATGTCAAAATGTGAATTTGGTAAAACATCTTTAATTTACTTGGGGTATATTGTAGGAAATGGAGAATTGAAAATTGATCCTGCAAAAATAGAGGTTATTGTGAAATGGCCTAGACCCATAAATGTGACGGAAGTTAGAAGTTTTCTAGGTACAGTTTAGTACTGGAGGAAATTTATTTCTAACTTCTCATATATTTCATCTCCTTTGCATGCTTTGACAAGTATTAAACAGGTCTTTCAGTGGGGAGGAACACAACAAAAAGTATTTGATACACTGAAAGAGAAGATAAGTACCGCTCCGATCTTGGCACTTCTGGATTTACAACATTCATTTGAGATTGAGACGGATGTTAGTGACTACGCAATGGGGGCAGTTTTGATGCAGAACAAATGACCAGTGTGTTACCATTCAGAAACCTTTACAAGTGCAGTAAGAAACTATCCAACTTATGATAAAGAGTTGTATGCTTTGGTTCAAAGTGTTAAAAAATGGAAGCATTATTTAATGGGAAAAGAAACAATTATCCATACTGACCAACCACTTCAATATTTACAAACACAAACCAAATTGCAGTAGTCTAGACATTTCAGGTGGATGGGATTTTTGCAACAATTTCATCTTGTAATCAGGTATAAAAAGGTATTCAAAACAAGGTTGCCGACATGTTGTCCAGACCACCAGTGGAAGTAGCATCTATCCTTTTACAGCATAGTTCTTTGGCTCATGTTAGTTACAAGGAACAATATGCAAATGATTTTGATTTTAGAGAAGTGTATGAGGATTTAGTACGTGGGAAACAAGTAGGAGAAAAAGATTATCATTTGCATGAAGGATTGTTATATCATTCTGGAAAACTTTGTATTCCAGAAAATGAGCATGTGCATATGATTAGGGAAGCACATACTTCTCTTATTTTAGGGAATTTTGGTGTAAGTAAGACAGTTGCACATTTACAAAAATATTGTTATTGGCCTAGAATGCATGAACATGTAAACCAATATATTAAGGGATGTGTTATTTGTGCCACAAGCAAGCCAAGTAACAGGAAATTAGGACTTTACACTCCTCTTCCTGTTCCAACAGGGCCTTAGGAAAGTGTTTCCATGGACTTTGTAGGAGGCTTTCCCATGACACGGAGAAAACATGATTACTTATATGTGGTAGTGGATAGATTTAGCAAAATGTGTGTGTTGGTTCCATGTGCTAAAAAAATAACTGGTGAGGGAACTGCACATTTATTCTTTCAGTTTGTTTGGGTTCATTTTGGTTTACCTACTTCAATCATATCTGATCGGGATTCTAGATTTCTTGGGGAATTTTGGTCAACATTGTGGGGGTTAATGGACACAAAACTGAAAAAGAGCACTGCTTTTCATCCATAGACTGATGGTCAAACAGAGGTTGTAAACCGCACAGTGGTACAATTACTTAGGGGCTATAGTAACAAACATCCTAAATTGTGGGATGAACATCTTTATTATGTGCAACATGCTTATAATCGTGCCTTACATTCTTCTACTATGAAGTCTCCATTTGAGACTTGTTATGGATATCTGCCTAATTCTCCATTAGATATATATTATGGACATGAAACTGTTGTTAATGGTGCAAGTTATTCTGACAAGGCTAAAATATTTGTGCAGAGAATACAACAGGTTCATCAGTATGTCCATGAACAATTGGAGAAAAGCCAGGCTAAGTACAAAGCTAGGCATTGTAAACATAGAACTGATCACAAGTTCAAAGTTGGTGATTCAGTTTGGCTTCACATCAGCAAGGAAAGACTGACAAGTGAAGGTAAAAAATTTAAAACTATACGGTATGGTCCGTTCCAAATATTGGAAAAAATTGGTAACAACGCTTTCCGGTTAGATTTACCTCCATATATGCAAATCTACTCAGTTGTAAATGTTGAGAATTTAAGATTGTATGAACCGCCTATGATTGTTGATCATGATGATTCTAACATTATGCCTTCCATTGATGATCTTTCTCCTGAGTATCTTGATGAGTTGCAGGAAGACATCATTTTGGACAGAAAATTAAGAACTTCGCGAAGGGGTGATATTGAATAGCTTCGTGTTGGGTTCAGAGGCATGCATCCGAACAAGGCAAAATAGATGGAAACCAAAAAGGTGAGGGAGAAATACCCTCACCTATTCACCAATTAGGTTGACTTTTGGGGTCCAAAAGTTTCTCAGTGGGGAGGAATGATCTAGAGGATCCTCACTAAGAAACACCGATCTAAGATCTTCTCAGAAATTGTTGCAGTCATTTTTAAAGCGTGGAGAAAAATTATATGACTCTGACGACAGTTTGTTTGCAAGAAACGAAGCTCATTTGCAAAATTTATAGCCCGCTGAAATTTTTGGGCAACTGGCGAAATTTGGAGTTTTGTGCAGGTTGGACATGTGCACGCTCGCCAAGTGTTGTGATCATATTGTGACACGTGGATGAATTGTGTGACATATTAAAAAATGGGTTTTGGAACGTCGGTCTTGGACACTCGATCTCGGACAAATGGACCCCGCTATTTACTGGCTGGGGGCCCTCAGCCAGGTTTGACACACTCAATTATGGAGGGGTGCCTTGGCCTCCTTCTCATTCAACCATTCAACCAACTTGTGTATATAAACCTCTATATTTCCTTTTGCACCATGCATGTGGGACATTGGGTTTGTATTATTTAAATTACCCACTTTGCAATTTTCCAAGCATATTTCTCAAACTATTCAACGCATTACCTATATTCCATGTTCCACGCATTTGTAAACTGTCCACTATACCATGCGCATGTGGTGGGATTGTTGGCGCCCAAAACTAAACCATGTGCCAACCCTAATGCAATGCGTCCTATCCAAAGCGCCCTCCACATAGGCTTAGGCAGCTTTTAAGCCACTCAACAACCGCACCCACTAAATATATAAAGTGTTGACCTAGTTTTCATGTGCCTAATGTGGGATTATAATCCCAAAAGGATAAACTAAAAAAAAAGGAGGAGAATGGAACTCGGGTGGGCCGAGTAAAAAGATAAGTGCCCAGCCGGCATGCTAGGAGGCACACAAACAATATAAGAATGGTGATATTCTATATGTAATGCATTCGGGACTGTGTACTAATATTGTAATGCTCATATCTTGAGCTGGGAGTGGAGTTTGAAGGAGATGTAAAAAGTAACCCGTGTTATTTTTGACAGAGGAAGACTGTGAGAAGGTCAGAATGTTGTAGAATTATTTGTAAAGGATTATTTTCAAGATTCTAATAGATCGGTCCCATTCAACCGGACCCGGAGACGTAGGCCTCAAGCGCCGAACTCTGTTATCAATTCTTGCATCACGTTGCTGGTGAATTACTCTTCATTTCTTTCAGTATTTGCACAGTACTTGCAGTTTTTATTCTTTTATTAAAAATACAAAAAGAAATAATGCACAATTTTTACATCGAAAATCAATACAAAGCAAGAAAATGTGTGTACACAATTGCTAGTTAAATTTGGTTTTTAGATCATCCACCTAATCACTAAAAAATAGTTTGTCTAATAAACAACAATATGCATTGAAAATAATTATAAATTATGTTGTGAAAAAAATAAAATATTTAACACTAAAAATGTTATTTAATGCACAACAGGTTTAAGAAATTCATACTTAAATGTGAGAATCATGGATGCACTATATGCACTCATTAGAATAAGCACTTATCCCCTTTTTCTCTTCGTTATAACCAGTGTTGCATCATTTAACATGAACACATCAACTATATATTTAACATTAAGAATTATTATACGTGAAATGAAACATCCAAAGGGAACAACACTCGCCAACTTTAAGAAAAAATGAAAGATATAAAAAATATGTTTTGATTGATGGGATGAGTTTCATAGGTCCAAAAATGCTTAGTAATATAAAGTTACATGATCTGGATTGAGTTGTAACCCGATGGACAACACACTAACGAATGTTCTTAATGTGTTATAACAATCCATTCGTACGAAAAGAGTTGTAAAAAAACTGATTTTAGTGCAATTCAAAATATATGCAAAATAAAAACTCCATAAAAGATATGTATGTCTGAAGATCTATCTATTTATTCAAAATAAGATATTTTATAGTTATACAACAAATAATATGAAAGCTTGCTAAAAGTAGAATATGAATGGTGTTATTATAGCATATTTATTTTCCTTGTATTTTTCTATTTACTTGGAGCTTTCCTACACTCGTGGGATATGTTTCCTTAGGTGTATCAGTTATGTTGAGTTATCTTACCAATTGTGTTGAGTTAGCTTACTAGTTGTGTGGAGTCAACTTTGCTTCTAGTATCAATTAGTGATACTTATTCCCATCTAATCAAGGAGGTGGTTGTACATTCACCACCTATATATACATGACTTGCATCAGTCTATCCTATGGAGCATTGAGTTGATTTGGATCCATTCTTGTCTTGTGAACTCTTGATCATATTGCATCTCATTGTTAGTTATTTTGATATTTGCAATTACTCATTCATTTGTTTTACATGCAATTACTACGAGAATCCACAACTACTACAAGGAAGACACAATTATCCTCAATATGGGTTCTGACAAGTTTTATTTATTGGAGAGTAATCTTTGGAGCAAGTTCTACTTGTTGGAGATTCTTTATCAGTGCTTCATTAAATTTGGGATTCTTATCAGGTTGCCTTATTTATTTCCATTTCATATTTTTATGTACTTGGGTACCTAGTATGGTCTTGTTTCCAGGACCTGATTCTTCTATCCACATTAGCAGCGTCATCATCTTTGGGTAGGGATTTCTAGTCTACCTTCTCTTTCATGCATCTCTTTTGGGGGATTTTTTCCCACTGGGTTTTCTCCTTTTACTCTATCTTATGAGATATTGCATTGTACATGGGTACCTCATCAAGCCTTATTATAAGGACCCACTTTCCTTTTTCAATACCGACCTAAGTTGTGATTATTGGGGTGTGTTAGTGTAGGATATTTATTTTCCTTATATTTTTTTATTTACTTGGAGCTTTCCTACACTCATGGGAAATGTTTGCTTAGGTGTACCAATTATGATGAATTATCTTACCAACTGTGTTGAGTTAGCTTATTGGTTATGTGGAGTTAACTCTACGTCTAGTATCAGTTAGTGAGATTTATTCCCCTTAGATATAGGAGGTGGATGCAAATTCACCTCCTATATGTACATGACTTGCAACAATCTATCCTATGGAGCATTGAGTTGATTTGGAAACATTCTTGTCTTGGGAATTCTTAATCATATTGCATCTTATTGTTAGTTATTTTTATTTCTGTAATTACTCTACATTTTTTTTCACCAAAGATCCAGAAAATCTAATTGTAGACACTAAATTAGGTCACACTCCCCCTTTGTCCCTCGACATATAAGCCCCCCTTTATTACATCTACCTAACTATGACCCCCTTCACCCTACTAATATTAATGTAATTAATTTAATGCTTTATCCTCACTATATTTATTATTTAAATATCTTATTTAAATAATATCTACACATATAATTCACTTAGACACCTCACCAAGCTAACTCAACCTAAGACCTATTCTTAGCAAGTTACCATAACTAACTAAGACTTACCCAAACCCTAAAAATCAATGCCTACACTCCCTCTAACCACATTCCCACATGCTCACAAGAAACTCCCAGTCTAATCTGTGGGATAATGACACAAGATCCGAGGAAATCAGGAGGATCTCCCTAAGTTTAGTAAACCTAGAAAATCCCACCTTGACTGATGTCAGTTTCCCCTAACTGTCACTGGTTAAGCCGAACCATGCTGTCGGTTACCCCTTTTAACCCCTAAAACAACCTTATTCTCAAGGTTGGAATTTGGAACATTGGGAGAAAAGAAAGTGGATGAGCAAGAAAAAAATCTCAAAGAGATAACGCATCTTCAGAGAGCCAATTCTAGCAAGAACTCACATCCAAGGAAGGAGATTGAGGATCTTCTCCTGCACAACCTTCCCAGCCACATTCTGATCTATCCAGGAAAAAGAGGAGTGTGCATACAGCCCATGAAGAAGATTTTATTCAGTTGGTGATCACTTGCAACCTTCAAACCCATCATCAGCACCTCCATCCTTCACACATAGACTTTCAGAAATGAAATCCAAGTAAGTACAACATCATACTTTCCTGGTTATTTCATTTTATCATTATTTTATCATCCATTGTTCATCTTGCTCCCTATTGACCATCTCCAACATTTTTCACCTCCATAGACCCATTAAAACCTCACAAAAACCTATTCCAGTCACCCAATACCTCGTCCTAACCAACCAAAATCCTTTGTGCAATCACAAAGGAGACCAAAACCCCGTTTTGTGACATTTCCAAATCTCATAGTAACCAGTGCCAGTTATACCTAACCACAGTTAATCACCCATGACTGACACCGGTCTCTGTGTTTACCCACACAGCCTTAAACAGAGACCTATCCACCTAATTTTACCTCACCCTCACTCACTGGTGACCTACCCGAGACCTTTATCAGACCTGCAGAACCCAGAACCAACCATTTGACCTGTGGATTCTATTCTAGCTTAGCCTGTTAGATTAGATCTATTTTCTTATTGTGTTTTTAAGTGAGATACCTAAATCATTTCAAAATAACAATAGGATTTACCTTGTTTTCAGCATTAATTTTTTTAAAATAGTGGATTGACAGCCATCTAGGAAGTATCACGCTTCCCGGATCTAGCTCACGCTAGGAAGTTCATGTCCATATTGTTTAATTCTTTCTGGTGGTCTTGCTTTCATTACAGGTAGTTCCTCCTAGCCAAAAGGAAGCTCTCATGGTCAGCTGTGGATTCGATAAGTCATACACGTGCAACAACCCATCAACTGACATTTGAACAGGTATTCCTCCTATGCCCGTTACCCTATTTGTTTCTGTCAACAATTCAAAGAAACAATCTAAGAAAAAGGTGAAACATTTTGGGACACATGCCCGATGGGACCCATCTAGGGTTCCTTGCATTTCATTCATTCTTAGGAAAAAATTGTGTGTTTTTCTCCCTTGTCCTAAAATAGTTGGGACACACACCAATTTTCGGTTCCCTAGTAATCCCCTCCTTCTTCCCGCGTTGCTCTAAAGGAAACTTTTCTTTTGGTGTATTTAAAAAGAATCATTTCTTCATGTTTTATACATTTTAGTGAAAGAGCATCATTGGGCCTCATTTACGCTTATTGTGTCATCGCGAATTTCAGCATTTTCAATTTGAAGGTGAAGAAAATCATTGCATAACATGCTCGGGATTTTGGGCCTTAGGACGCAAACCACCTGAGGATCGGCCGAAATGCTGAGAACTCATACTAAGCAGTTGGTTGACAAACTGGGCTGCGTAGGACACAAAGCACTTGAATCCTTTTCTCGGTTTGGCCGAGGCTTACCAAACTTCAACACAAACAATTCAAAGGGACATACATTCGGGACGCGGAATTTTAGCCTAGAAGGAGATGAAAGTGAATCAACTATTGTCCACGCAAAATGTCCCTACTCGGCATGAAAGGGGACGTGGAAGCCCATTTCAAAATTTTGAGTTTAAGTGTTTTCTCTAATGTACCGAAGTCATGAAATTGAGAAAAATCTACGTTTTGGGTCATTTTGTATGTATTTCGGGCCTGTCGGACATTTTTGACCCACGTGTCCCAAGTTCCAAAAGTGCGAGTCTGTTCCCTGATCGGCCGAAATCCCTGAAGTTGTTCCATTTTCGGGCCTGTCGGAACTTTTCGGGGCCCAAAGAAAAGTCCCAAAGTTCAAAATGCAGAGCTTTAATTCCCCAATTTCGGCCGAAATCAGAGCCGAACCACGTACTTCACTCTTTCATGTTCCAAGTGTCCCAAAAGATTTTATGCAAGTTGTTCCTGTTTTCGTGCCCTAAATCACCCGAACCGCGTACTTTGCGAACTTTTTGTTCCAAATGTCCCAAACTTTTCCGGACTCATTGTCACCTTTTCGGCCAAAACGCCCGAGTCGCGTGTTTCACACGTTTTCGTCCCAGGTGTCACAAACTTTTCATGCGAGTTGTTCCATTTTCGGCCGATTCGCCCGAACTGCGTCCTTCGCGCATTTTCGTCCCAGATGTCCCAAAATGCATTTGTGCGTCTTCTCCCTGTTTCGCCCAAGTCGGCCGAGCCACGTGTTTCGCGCATTCGCGTCTCACATGTCCCAAGCGAACCAAATGCCATTCATATTTAGTTTTTCCCACTCTACCCGAATATGTTATTTTTCAAACTAATAGATATGAATTTAATGCACATTGATCACCTTTCTCTCTCCTCAACGGCTATATAACGGGCAGACCCCCTTTTTGCATTTCTCACACTGCTTCCTTGCTATCTTTTGCTCGAACCCTCTTGCTGGCGAATGCCAGTATCCTTTTCGATGACGTCAAGGATAATCTATCAAAATCCTGGGAAGATCAGAGTCTTGGAGGAGGCTTGGGAGAACCAAAGAACAGCTGGCAGAAGGATGAAGTCTTCAAGACACTGGTCATCTCTACTTTCAAAGACATACACTGTCATCTTCAGGATGAGACTTCTGAGACATAGCTGAGGCGTTAAAGATAATCCTCAGGCAGCGGATTCTGAAGTCAGTTGGGTTATCCCTCTCAGTGATTTTGGACTGGCCACCTGTCTTCTTCTAGCCTTGGTTCTTTTCTCTTCTTCCCTTTCTTTTTCCATTTTCTTTGTAAGAAGTTAAGGTATTGCAATTGGCGGTCCTTAACTGTTCTTGGTTAAAGAAGCGGTTACGAAGAGTAACTGATTTGTAAGCTATATAATGGCCTTCTTTACGCCATTCTAAAAGGAGGAACTTGGCTTATTTTCTGAAAAGTGTAAATAGATTATAAAGAAATCAATACAGAAGGACTTTCCATTCTTTGTCTATCTGATCTCTGTTATTCCTAAGCTTTCATTTATTTTCTTTGTGAAGATCATTTGTCTCAAGTTTGTTAGTCTTACCGATTGCATACTCTTCAACTTTGCAAGCCTGGTGATCTTGTATAACCAAGAAGGAACTTTGTGTCCTTGATTAATGAATATGTGTTATGTTAAGAAACTTTGTGTTCTAGCAGATGTTATTTACAGAACTTTGTGTCTTTGAATTCCATCTTATTTATCCGATGCAAATGATTTTGTTTCAATTCACTGTGACTTTCACATACATAAAGAATTACTCTGATATCTATAATTCTGCATGTTGCCTTTCTGCTCTTTCCCATACTCTCATTTCCTCAGTCCTTTTGTAATTGATTATCTTCATAGAAAACACTTTCGTAATATCCAAGTTTAACCAACAAATCATGTCTTGTACATTTGTAAATAGGTTTGTTTCTGAATAAGGGAACCTCTCCCATTAAAGAGGAGGGACTTCTTGTCCCCTGACTGTTGCTCTTCTTAAAATTCCTATTTGACGACCAACACACACGATCACATCACAGTGGACACCCATCTCGCTACTCTGTTGAGTCATACTTTAGAGCGAAGCCTGCCCCCACCATAACATATCTGAAACCTCATCCTTTAGATATCCTTCTTTGTAGGAAGTCATCCTCACCAAAAACTCTATTTCAAAATTCATGTGTCAGTCCCTAAATAGCATAAGCTAAACAAACATAATAGAAAAGGCAATCTTAGGATCACATTTTCTTAGTCTTTCTGCGTGGTTTACGTTTTAAGGTGAAAGATCACATTCATCACTTTTGTTTGTTCATCCTTGCACGCTCCTCATCATAGCTAGTGTATTCCAGCTTCACCTGAGTGTTCCTGGGCCATATCATCATCATTTCCAAAATTTTGGGTCTGATTCGACACCAGATCTTAATTCACAACCACTTTCTTTCATCACTGTTTCAATTTCATAGTAACTTTCATTGGTTACCCCTAACCGGCATTGTTTATACCCTACCGACATTGGTTCCAGGTCCTTTTTCTAACCTACTCAAAAGGACATTTTTACTTCACTTTCCATAGTCTCTGTCACTGTCACTTTTTCCATTGACGTTTTACACATCCCTAGATTTGGCATACTTGTCAGATCTTACCTTCTGCTTTACTGTTTACTCACTGTCCATTTTATACAGTGATCGGCAGTGGTTACCCCTAACCGATGTCAGTTTTCCCTAACCGGCATCTGTTAGTCTGTTTCATATTCCACCCACCATTTGTTATGTCATCCATTTTTTTATCACCAGATTCACCTGTTCCTAATTTTCTCTATATCATTTACAAAGAAGCAGCCCCACCTGATCAGTACTGGTTCACATGGCACTGACCCAAAGACAAGCGAATGCCCTCATGTTCCATGCCAATTACCAACCACTCCCACCTAGTCCTTCACCACCTTCTATTTTATCACCAGTCATGGATCCTATCCAACCTACGAATATCGCTAACAAAGATGAGGATTTCACATGACTCCTTAACCAGAACCATGCTACCTTTCATTTTTACCTCTCCCATTCGTCCACTCGAAACGCCTCATGTCAGTTGATATACAGCATGCCTGTATCTATCCCCCCGACTCTCGCACCCACTTTCACATCAGCCCCATCTGGCTCTGCGTTACCTGCATCCACCTTACCCCCTGTCGTTTTGCAGTTAGGTTCCATACCCTCTATGACTGCCACATCTGTTACCTCTGTGGCACCCATTACATCCACCATATCCTCCATGATTACCCCAAACACAACCTCATCCATACCTCATGTCTCATGCATACCTGTAGCTACATTCCCACCTCTAGTGTCAGTGACCCCTACCCCATTTCAGAACGTAGTTCTTTCCATTCCACAATCTTTATCCCCTATTGCCACTAGGGTTACCACAACCCTTCCTCCCCCATATACATTCTACTAATAACCACATATTTCATCTATTATTCATTTCGGGTATGTACCCCCTATTTCATTGCCTTTTTCTCCACCACCTTACAGGGAAGCCCCATACACTAGAATTCCACACCCATTATATGTTCAAAACCAACCTCCTCACGCTATAGGAGGCATCTAATCATCACAAACCCACCAATGACCTAATTAAATTGATGATGGACAAGATGCAAACACTGGAGGCATCGGTTTCTGGCTCCCGCAACACTCTCACTTACAATGAGATTTGCAACGAGCCTATTCACCCATCCATTCCCATCCGTTCATACCCTGTGCATTGGGAAATGCCTAAATTCAACCACTTCAATAGTAAGGAAGACCCACAACAACATTTGTGCTCATTTAAACATGGATGTTATTTGATTGCTCATGATGATGCCTTAATTTTGAGAACTTTTCCCATGTCCCTCACTGGACCTGCATTAGACTGGTATAGTGGGTTACCCAAACACTCCATATTTTCATTCAATCAAGTAGCCCAAGCTTTTTTGGATCATTTTTCTATCAATATCACCAAGAAAGTTACCATGACCGATCTATATTCCACACGTCAATACGAGGATGAATCTATCACAGATTTTGTCACTCGCTGGTGCAGCCTGATCAATCAACTTACCTTCTAACTGCCACAAACTGAACTCATTGAGATCTTTACCTGAGCTTGCGCTAGACATATCTCTCTGACCTTGTAGGTCCAAACTTTCCAAACATTCGATGAGGCATTCACTATGGCACAAAATTTAAAGATTCGGGCCATTGAAGAGAAGAAAATCCAATTACAAAATAATAATTCAGCATTCAAGTCGACTGAAACCTCTTCTTCTTCCAAACCACCAACCAATTATTCAAAGGCTAAAGGTACCACTAATGCAGTGGTACTCAAGGCCGGCCCAGCTCATCCATTTAATCAGGCTACACCCTCATCTAATCTATCACCCGTTCAGGCTTTTTGATTCAGACAAGAGCAATGCAAAAATATACCCCAATTGGGGAACCTTACTCTTCTGTTTTAGAAAAGCTTATCAAAGTTGGCGCCATCACCCTTCCACCCATAAAACCACACACTGGTTTTGACCCTGCTCGCCCCATGCCTGCATGGTATAAGGAACAAGATTTCTGTAACTATCACCGAGTGAAGGGTCATAGTGATGGAAACTGCATCACTTTTAAGAATATTATCCAAGAAATTCTCGAGAAAGGTGAGTTGACTGTGGATAATCCCAATGCCACCCCCAACCAAAATCTACAAATATTTAAAAAACCATTTCCCAATCATGCCCCTTCATCCAATCAAACAGGTGAGACATCCACTCACGATACCCATACTCGTGAGGTTCATGCAATCTTTAATGAGGTACCTGTCACCTCTCAATTACCTCACATCCCTTCCATAGAGGAAATCCTAGCCCGAAATCCTCCTTCCACGTCTGAACCAACCATCATTGTTCCTTCACCAATAGAAGAACACCCTTCATCTCCTACATCACCTACGGAGGAGTCTTCTGCTGACATTGAGACCATCTCACCCCTAGCTTCTCCACTTAGCGAACCTTTACCTACCATACCTCCTCCACCCATAGAGGAGCACCCATTACCTCCTCCACCCGTAAAGGAGCACCCATTACCTCCTCCACCCACAGAGGAGCACCTATCTGTTCCTCCACTCATAGAGGAACTCCCATCATCTCTTCCACCCATCATAGACCCGGTGGGGATACCTTTGCCTCTTGGCGAGCATTCTCCATCCACTACCCAACATCCAACAGACCTACTTTCAGCTCTCTTACCCAGCAGAAGCTGAAGCTGGCCGATTCCCCATCTCTAAGATGCATTTTACGGGAATTCCCATTAGGTCTTCACCAACTCCACCCACAAACGTGCCATTCTCACGTTTGGCCGATCACTTGGATTATGTGGATAGGGCTTTATTATGGGGGCACCTCTTACTCCCTGTCTCAACACAAATGCAGAGATCCCTCAATGACACCTCCACTATCTACCCAAGCACATTTCCACCCATCAAACAACATACAACCACTGTTGTCGCAACCCCTTCCATGATATCTGTTAACACTCACACCACACCCTTACCCATAACCCGACCTATGCCTAAACCTAAACCCATACCCACAATATTTACCTCCACTAAACCTATTACCACTTTAGGGGTCACCCTGACCACCAGCCTTACTCATCCACCTATTAAACTAGATTTAGCTACATCCTCCAATGTTAAAACCACACCTACTCTGAACACCCAAAGTAAAGAAACAAACTCATCAACCTCATACCCCTACCACACCAATCACACCCACACTTGTCCCGTCTGCCTTAAGACCTCAGCTGCCCAACATGGTCAAGCACCCCTCACCCATTCATAACCCAATAACACAACAACCCATTCCTTCCTCACAAATCTCTAACCTACCCAGGCACACAACATGACTCATACCCGCACCTGTAGTCTCTTTACCACCAATACCTCTGATACCTTCAGCCATTGCTTCACTACCTATTACACTTCAGTCATTGTCCCTCACACCCCAAGCACGACCTGCGTCATCTACCTTCATAGCACCCCCATTATCCCCATGGGTAACTCGCCCTCTTCCTCCATCTACTTTTCCTTCTAGACCCCGTATACCCACATCACCTTTACCCAAGAAGGTGCAACCCAAAAACAAAACCCCACTACCCCACAACAAGGTAGTCAAAACAACCCCACACCCTCCTACCCGTCCATCTACTGTACCCCTACCCAAATGAACCCGACCGATACCTCAAACCACACCGGCACCTAAACCCATAGCTCAACTTGTTCCTACTCTTCCAAAAATAATTCCCAGACAACCAACCACACCTACACCCAAACCTACATTCACTTCCCATTGTGATCCACTAGTAGGGTCCTATGCCAAAATTTTAACCAACCTCCTCGAACTTTTGTTATCACATTACCACCACTCCGACCTTACGACCCCCTCAAACCCAAGCCAAAGGGGTTTGATGATACCAAAATTTACGCATACCATCATGTGCCAGGGCATGATGTGGAAAACTGCAAGGCCTTGAAAACCATCCTTATCCAATTGTGTCCACCCAAAACCAACTTTGATGATGATGACCTTCTTGACGAGGATCCTACTTCACCAACACCCATTCCCACACTGCACACTCAACAACCACAACCTCCACCCTCACAGCTCCCAGAACCACACACAAAATTTGAAATTAACATGGTTCGCATCAGAGAAATTTCCACACCACCACCCAAATGTCGCTGCACCCAACTGACCTCACAGGGATTTTCTCCTCCAGTAGGTTTTTTCCCTTCATGTCGTTATACCACTTACCCTACACCCTCTCCATTTGACAATTTCCCTCAAATCAACATGGTACATGTCACTACACATGCGCAGAAGGGTAAAGAAAAGGCAGCTAACCCACCAACCAATCCTATACCCAACATACCATCTACACCCATACCTAAGATAACTATCTGCAGCCCCACATACCCCATTTCTAATGGTGTCACACATCGCACCATGCTCAAACAATTACACCAATCTCCACTCAAAATGTCCTTATATGACCTCATCCAAACCTCAGAATCCCATCGTCAAGCCCTCATGGAGGTTCTTCAATCTATCAAGGTTTTACCCAATGACCCTACACCCGTAGCCTCCATTATCACACCCCATCATGTAGCCTCCCTCACCAAATTACCACCTTCATCCTCACCTCACCTTGTTCACCAAGTGGCCTCCCTCAGCTTCTCAGAGGCAGAGATCGTGCCATACCAAAATGATGACCCAGACCCAGCCCTCTTCATCTATGTACACATTGATGACATACGGGTACGCCATGTGATGATTGATGGAGGTGCTAGCATTAACATCATTTCATCCCATGCATTTTCTCAAATGTGCATACCTGACAATTGCATGCACAAACATCCGGTCATGTTGCATTCATTCAACAACGCTATCACCTCCACACTAGGCACTGTCATCCTTCACGTTCGCGTGGGCCCCCACACTATTCCCGAATTGTTTTATGTTTTGGAGGGGGAATTCCAATATAACTTGTTGCTTGGTAGACCCTAGATCCATGTCATGGGTTGTGTTCCCTCCACTTTGCATCGTTGTGTAAAGTTTGAACATGAAGGACACACTTATACCATTCCAGCTGACCCATCACCTTTCAAAACATGCAACATGCTTTACTGACCCAATGATGTACTCATACCGGTCAAGCCATCTACTTCCGCAACCAATACCGCTTCACCTACACCTACACCCACACCTACCAGTACAGCCGCTGCTTTCACCGCACATACCTCCTCCATGCCTACCGCTGCTATAACCTCCATGGCTGACCCATTAGCTTCCCAATCTGTTAACACCACCTCCACATCGACCTCCGACACATCGTCCATACCAGCTACCCACATACCAACCACTGATCCCTTGGAAGGTGTTTTTCAATGCCTCACTCTAGGGGAATACCACCTATATAGTGTCAACACCTTCCTTACTCCACACGAGTATGGAAGCCTTCACCAACACCCTCGCTATGATCACCGTATAGGAGAACACCTCCTTTATGGTCCTCCTCATCTTCGTACTAGTCTCACCTATGGGGGACTTTACACTACCACTTACACACCTAAACCACCATCACAAAACCCACCCATTTTCCACTGACTTCCAATCACTTACCAATCACCATTTCACCCACACCTTCCTGCACCACTGTGCGTGGAAGGGTTTTGGTTTTGGATTTTACGAGCAAGGTCACCATACCATTATTCCATGTACCACCCGCAAACATAATGACCAGAGTGGTATTGGCTTCCCTGACCCTTCTACCAAACAGGCCCATATTGAATTCATTGAGGACCCTAGCCCTTCTCCACCTTCATCACCACCCTCACCGACGGAGTCGATGGATCCTGAATCTATCCCCCCTAACTTTTTTTTTCATAAACACCATTTCCTTGGGGCCTTTGACTTATCAATGTGAAGGTGAGGCCCCTTCCACTCTCCCATTCCTGTATCTTGAGATGATCGATGATGACACACTGACCATTAACGTCATTCAATGTCAGGATGATGAATCCATACTCACCTACCTTGGTGCAGAAGACTCATATATTCATCGGTCGTTACCCTCTGAGACACAAACCATGTTGAATGAATCGACTATTGAGATCAACATTCATACTCAGGACGACCCGCACATCCTAAAGATCAGACAATCTTTAGATGCTGCTGAATAGGAAGCCATCACTTCCTTTCTCTGAGATCATAACCACACTTTCACTTGGTCTTACATAGACATGCCCGGTATTGACCCCACCATAGTGGTCCACAATATCGTAACCATTCCCGATGCCAAACCTATCAAACAAAAGTTGAGGAAAATGCACCCTCGCATTGCTCTTCTCATCAAAGAAGAACTTCAGTGTCTTCTTTTCATTTCCTTCATCTTACCCATTGATTATCCTCATTGGATTTCTAACATTGTCCCTATTACTAAAGCAACAGGGGGACTCCGCATTTGCACAGACTTCCGAGACCTCAACCTCGCCTACCCGAAAGACGAATTTCCCTTTCCCGGTATTGATCAACTGGTGGACCTTACCGCGGGTCACGAGATGCTCTCACTCATGGATGGTTTCTCAGGTTATAACCAAATTTTTCTTGCCCCAGAAGATCAGCACAAGACCACATTCATTACCCCTTGGGGAACCTTTTGCTATCGAGTCATGCCTTTTGGCCTTAAAAACGCTGGTGCTACATATCAGCATGCTATGACTTACATCTTCCATGATATCATGCATCACATATTGGAAGATTACGTGGATGATCTCTTGGCTAAATCTAAATGCCGCGCCAAGCACCTCGCTGTCCTCGAAACCATCTTTGATCACCTCATTAAATATTGTGTCCGCCTTCAACCTAAAAAGTGTGTCTTCGTGGTTCTCTCAGGAAAAATCCTGGGATTTATTGTTTCCCTCCATGGTATAGAAGTTGACCCCACTAAAGTCAAGGCCATTCTGGAAATGCCTCCGCCCACAAACCTCAAACAACTCCGTAGCCTATAAGGTAAATTGCAATCCATTCGCCGTTTCATTTCACAATTATCAGATCGGTGTCAACCATTTCATCATCTTCTTAGGAAGGATGTCTCCTTTAAATGGGATGATGATTGTCACAAAGCTTTTGAGGCCCTAAAACAATACCTTCTCCAACCACCCGTACTCATTCCACCAAAAGACGATCAACCTTTTTACCTATACATATCAGCTACCGATCATTCCTTGGGAGCCATGCTCGCTCATCGCGATGAACAACATAGGGAGCAGGTGGTTTATTACATAAGCCATACTCTTTTGGACTATGAAACCCGATACAACCACCCAGAAAAGATTTGCTTAGCCTTAGTTTTTTGTCACCACCAAACTCCGCCATTACCTACTCAACCACAAAACCTATGTTGTGACCAACACTGACCCTTTACACTTCATGTACGCCAAACCCTATCAAAATCAGTGCACTGCGTGATGGCTTATGCTTTTAGCTGATCTTGACCTCAAATTCATTCACCAAAAGTCCATTAAGGGCTAGGCTATCGTTGACCACTTGGCTGATGCACCTATTTTCGGGGACCAACCCTCTAATTTTGACTTTCCCGATGAATCCATTGCTACCCTTTCCCTGGATGAACCCCCTTACCAAATGACATTGTTCTTTGACGGTTCCAAGTGTCAGCGTGGGGGTGGAGCTGGTGTTATCCTCGTCCCTCTGGATGGAGAACCCATGCCTTTGTCTTTCAAACTAGACTTTGAATGCACCAACAATATTGTGAGTATGAAGCGCTCGTACTAGGTCTCCAGACTGCCTATGCCCTCAATGTCAAATCAATCCACATCTTTGGTGATTCACAATTGGTCATAAACCAAGTCAATGGTATGTACCAATGTCGTAACGAGATACTTCAAAAGTATAAACATCATGTAGACATACTTTTGACCACCTTTGATCGTTACACCCTTCAAACCATCCCACAGTCAACCAACAAATTTGTAGACACCATGGCCTGCTTAGCTTCCCAAATACCTGCTTCCCCTACCGATTCCAAAATATTTGTCACTGTACAATGCCTCCATTCACCTTCTTATTTACCTCATGATGTTTACTCAATCGGAACTGACACCCCTGACCTGAGTGACCTTTGGTATAAACAATACTCTGACTACCTTTCCCTCTCCATCTTACCTCCTAATCTCACCCGTAATGGACAATGCACCTTCCTTAAGAAGGTCTCCCATTTCATTATCCTGGGGGGACTCCTCTATAAGCACATATTTGATGGTATTCTCTTACGATGCCTCACAAGTTCTGAAATCCCTTATACCATCAAGGAGGTTCATGATGGCATATGTGGAGGTCACTTTAGTGGCCTTGTTGTTGCTAAGCGTATTCTTTGCCTAGGCTATTACTGGCCGACCCTTAACCATGATTGTTGCGACTATGTCAAACACTGCGTGAAATGTCAACAACATTCCAACCTTCATCATACACCCAGTCATGCCTTACAGGTCACTCGTGACCTTTGGCCCTTCTCTCAATGGGGTTTGGATCTTGTCAAAGAAATCAATCCTCATTCTTCCCAACGCCATCAATGGATCATAACCGCTACCAAATACTACACAAAATGGGTGGAAGCCATACCACTCATCTCCACAAAAGCCAAGAAAATATGTGAGTTCATTAACCATCACATCATTTGTCACTTTGGTGTCCCTCATCGCCTCATCACTGACAATGGAAAACAATTCAAAAACAAAACATTGCAAAAACTTTGCGACGCCTTCGGCATTCAGCTTAGTTTCTCCTCACCTTATTACCCACAAACCAATGGCCAAGCTAAATCCACTAACAAAACCCTCAATAAAATTCTCATGAAAGTGGTTAACGATAGTGGTAAGGATTGGCATACACACATTCCTTTTTCTCTATGGGCATACCGCACTAGTATTCACACTTCCACTGCGGCTACACCCTTTTCACTGGTCTACGGTACCGAGGTTGTTCTGCCTCTCGAAGTCCAGATCCCCTCACTTTGCATTTCTCTCCATGACATGCTTACTGATGATGACTTTCGTCAGGACCGCTTAGCACAACTAGAGTTATTAGACGAACATCGTCTTAATGCTCTGGATCACCTTCAAGTTTATCAATAACGTATCAAACGTGCTTATGAAAAACGTGTTCATGAATGAACCTTCCAAGTTGGTGACCTTGTTTTGAAAGAAAATCAACACGTAACCAAAGCAGAAAAAAGTAAACAAGGAAAATTCACTCCTAATTGGCTTGGACCATACATCGTAACTCATACCTATGGATCGGGTGCCTATCGTTTGTCCTCGCTTGAGGGTAAACCCAAACCTGAGCCCCTTAACGCATTACATCTTTGACCATTCTATTGTTGACTCGTTGTCCTACCTCACCCTGTGTCTCTTTACAGGCTCATCCCTTGAGCGCTATCCACTCCATCCATCTCCCTAACGATTAAACAAGAATCATGTGATTACCCGTCACCCTTTTGCCTTATCTTAAATATGTGCACCACGGCTCTGCACATGGCATGATTCTCATGGATACTTTTCATCTTCTTTTAGATGAGATCCCATGGTCATTCACCCTTTCCTTCTCAACAAGAACCAAATGCTTCGTTATAGTCTCTTCCATGACTTAAAATCCAAAAAAAAAAAAAAAAATGATGAATCCCTCAGAAGGACATCTTCCAATAATAAGGGATCAACTCCTTGAGTCAAACTTCCAATATAAAAGATGAATCCCTCAAAAGGACATCTTCCGCCTTTAATTGTCACTATAAGTAGACTACTCCCTCAAAGGACAACTATAAAAAGCTCACAACTCTCTACATAGTCTTTCCAAAAAGAGGACTATTTTCTCAAAAATCAAAATTCAGAAGCTTCCCGCATCGATCAGCTTCACGAAGACCTCAAGGAGACATATATTCCTCCCATATAGACTTCCCGCATCGATCAGTCTATCTAAAAAGTCAAAAAGAAAAAGAAAAAAAAGAAGCTTTTTTGTCATGGACTTGCCTATTGTGATCTTGGCTCTATTGCCCAAGGCATTCTACTTCCCATTTTATGACCCAATTACCTGCACCTCCTTACCCGTTGTCTTTTCACTTCATACCTCAAGGGACCTGCTGAACCTACAACATTTGGTGATCATGTGACTATTCGTCACTCTTAGAATTATCAATCATGTAATGTCTTTAGGGTCTTACGTTCATTAGCCTATCTATAGATGTGTTTCATACGTTTTGATCCTTGCCAATCGGGTGGCTTTCTTGCCCCCTCTTATCTTTTCTCTTCTTCATTACCTTTTGATCTTCTTATATAGGACTAGGGCCTCGACACCTGTCTTTTGAGATTTTCTTCTCCCACCTCAATCAACCTAAAATCACCTTTACCTATCTACCTATTCTCAACCCCACCATCAATTCCCTCAACCTAATTATACCTATGACCTGGAATCAACACTACCTATCGACCTAAAATCACCCATACCTATCTACCTATATTCCACCTCACCTAATCGACCTTGACCTCATCATACTTATGACCTCGAATCCAACCTAACTACCTATTCTTCTATCTTCTCATATTCTTTCCTAGCTTATGGGAGAACTACATCGGTCTGAGGTCCCTTTTCACTGGGACTATGTAGGTAGCACTTCCAGGGCATGGGGCCCTGGAAGGTTAGCTCAGCCACTCTTTACCCTAACCATTTTCCCCACCTTTACCTGATTTCCTATTCATATCAAAAACCTCGACATCTATACCATATACCACATGACTTTTACCACTTATATTATTTCACATTTTCATACATAACCAACATTTTCCACATTTTACACTATCTCATGCATTTATATTGCCATTTGTTATCAAAATACTGAAATGAACATCCATGCCTAAAACCAACCTAACTCAACCATGCCTAAACCAACCTGACTCAATCCATGCCTATATCAACCTGACTCAACCATGATCACCTGACTCGATCCATGCCTATCACCTGACTTGATCCATGCCTATACGACTGACTCAATCCATGCCTATGACTCATCCATGCCTAAACCAACCTGACTCAATCCATGCCTAAACCAACCTGACTCGATCCATGCCTAACCTGACTCGATCCATGACTAACCGACTTGACTCGATCCATGCCTAAACCGACCTGACTCGATCCATGCCTAAACCAACCTGACTCAATCCATGCCTAAACTGACCTGACTCGATCCATGCCTACACCGACCTGACTCGATCCATGCCTATGACCTGACTCTATCATGCCTAGCTCATCTATTTTCCATCCATATCATAATAAAGTAAAACTCATACACATCACAACAACATCACCTGAATATCATCTATCTCCTCATATATACATGTGTGTATCAATACAATGTACACCCATATCACATAAATGTGTATCTCCAAAATAATCATCATCGGCTCGCAGGCCGCTATCCAATACAAAAATGTCTTCGCCTTGCAGGCCGAAATCATATACAAAAAATAAATACAATATCTCTTTGGATCGCAGGCCAGTATACATCTGAAATCCAATAATACCAAAATAGGTGATATATTGTCTCACATCTGCTATAACATATATGTCATCTGTAGTCTCTCCCGACAGTCCCCTCTGACCCGCAGTCTGTGGCTCGCTACTCTCAATCTACCACTAGATGGCCCCTCATCTGATGCTGACCCCCGTGCACTGATAGATGTCCTCACCACGACTCCTTTGGGCTCACCGGCCACCTATGCTCTCAGCACTATATGTGTAAGACTATGTCTACTCACTTGAGACTGTCTGTGGTGGTCTCATCACACCATCTACTAATATCTAGCTCAAGATCCTCTTCCTACACCTGTACCTGACGCTCTCGCCTCTCTACATATATCTGTAGCTCTGGCCTCTCGGCCTATACCTATGACCCCTACCTCCCAGCTATCCCTCCTTAACCCTGCATCTGTATGGCCCACCACTGGCTATATGCCACTGTCACCCCGCATCATCTGTGCAACGGTCCATGGGCTCCTCCTCCTCCCTTGTCGACTCTTCTGGATGGGGTGGAGACAAAGTTCTCTCCACCTCATCTCTCCTATACTATGCCCCTGCGCTGGGGCACATCCTGCACTGTACCAAACTGTGCCTCACTCAGTCGATAGGTATCATCTCTACTCCTCCATCTCCCTCTATCCACCTCTGTAACTGTAGTCCCTCTACTCTGCATACATCCCATTGTAAGAGGGATACACATAGGGTCTCCAGACTATATCCACACTGGAGCTCTCCAGTCTCTGTCTATAATAGGCTACTGTAATGTGGCCCTGGGCTCTCTGTACACCTGTGAGCCTCTGGCCCCATGCCTATAACCCAAGTTGAATGACTCACTCAAATGCATCTACCCTGTAGGGCAGGCCTATCGGTGTGGTGCACAATGTGCTCATAGGCCCAACAGTGCAGAAGAAAAATGTAGCATAGGCTATATCTCCACAATCGCCCGTAGGCCCACAATTCTCTATATACCTGCACCAAAAAAGCCGGTGCCCATGCAAAATTGGTATGATCAATCATCATGTCCCAAAGGACACCCATCAACGACCGTGGGAACGTCCCACCCTCTAAATCTAGGTCTGCTCCACCTGATCATCTCCATCATCAACACTGTCAACCTCATCTGGTACACCTTGGGCAGCAATCCAAACCTCTCGGCATCTAACCTGGCTCTATGGGTATCCAACTCATGCTCTCCTACTCTCCTCACCTCTCTATCCACCTCATGTATCTGTCAGCTAGCTAAACCGTGGCCATCTAATCTGTATGAAGGGAAGCCCACATACGGCCTCTAAATGGTCATCTCCACCTGTCGGAAGTGGAACCCCTCTCAGAATCCCATCTCTGTAATAAGCTACATCAAACTGCGTAGCTCTCACACCCACCCATAACAGTGGATCCCAATCAGGCCAGTACATCATCAATGTGACTCCACTCCTCAAAGTGTACCTCTCAAATGTGGGAATGCATCTAGCTCCCGGGCATCCCTCATCTGGTCAAACACAAACAATGTGCTCATACGCCCAGCAATGTAGTAGTACCCCACGCAACAATGTTGAACCTCCACAGTCACCCGTAGGCCCATAGCTCTCTATACACCTATGTCAACAATTCAGGTGCCCATGCCTTGTGTCCGATGTATCATCATGTCATGGAGGACTCCCATCAGTGACCTCGGGAATCTCCCCCCTCTGCATCTAGCAGTGCAAAGCAGCACACTGCCTCCATCAACAAGTACCACTAACCTCATCTCCTCTAGGATGAGCTCTATACATCACTCCATAGCTCAGGCTAGCGCTATGGAACAACTCAGGTCTTGCTACACCCTCACCAATAACCTGTCAGTAACTCCTCAGATGCCTCTGAAGAGATAAATACACCTGGTCCCCCAATATGGGAAATCGTAAGATCCTGTAGACGTCCTCCAGGGTGATCGTCATCTCACCCTGTGGACAAATGGAAGGTGTTGGTCACACAATCCCATCTCTCGAGAGTCAAACCATCTATCACCTTCCCACTACATATTAGGGATCCCAACCATATCAATGACTCCACCTCTCAGACTACCTGCTGGTAGTAATTTGGCGCCTCATCCAATCCCACCTCATCCCACAAAAGCAATGCTGTCCACCTTCCACCTGCCTTATTTAACCCCACATGCTAACCTAATCTCTTACTGGCCTTATCAATCATCCAAACCCAAACCCATGGCACTCCTATCTCCCTAACATCCAGTTCGTACTCTTGCCTGCACCACCAAAAGCCACACCCTACCCAAACCCATCCACCCAAACCTACCTAATCTCTTGACCCTCACCCAAACCTATCCGTTGTGCCAACCCTTGTCATCCACCCAAACCTATCTCACCCGAACCCACCTACCCCACAAACCCATCTACCCTACCTATCTACCCTAACCCTCACCCACACCTACCCAAACCCATCTACCCTACCTATCTACCCTAACCCTCACCCACACCTACCCACACCCATCCACCCGAAACTATCTACCCTACCCTCACCTGAAACCACCCTCAACCCTTACCCACCTACCCTACTTTCTCACCCTAAACCCTTTCCCCTCTCACCTAACTTCTTTCCCACCCTACCCTTACTCTCTTCCCTTTTTTATCCCAATTTACACTTAGGATTAACCGACCCCGGTTATCCCCTGACTGACCACGGTCTCCCTTTAACAGGCACCGGTCACTGTTCTTGTGACCGGCACTGGTCACTACCCACCGACGTCGACCACAAGTCGACCGACATCGGTCACTGTCGTGTCACCCGCCCCAACTTTCCAACCCTACTTTTCCCTTCCTAGACATTCTACCCACCCAAATCCCACTTTACACCCTTAATTGTTCCTACATTACCCTTTTGCACTACCCCCTACCCCTTCACTATTACCTTTTCCCTCTCTTTTTCCCATTTTGAAATTCTTTCCCCCCAAACCCCCCCATTTTAAAATATTTTCTACATTTTGCATCAAATTCACCAAACAATCAATCAAAAGGTTTGAATCCTACCTGATCCTGCTGCTGCCATCATGGTGGAACCTCCGGCCTCCGCGCTGCTCCTCCTGATCCCTCTCCGGCCTCTGCCATCCTCAAATGACCTCCAAATCTCTCCACCAATCACCTCGCTCGATCTGATCTCGTGGCCCCACCTCTCACTCAACCAATCTCACCTATGTGGCTCGCCAACCAAGCTCTCTTCCGTACTCTTTTGTCCTCTTCCTCTTTTCTCTCTTCTTGTCCTTTTCTCCTTTTCCAAATGCACAAATGACTTTTTAAAATGCGGGGTTTTCCACTTTTTATACCCTACCCGACTCAACCGACGTCGGTTAACCCTTGACTGCTACCAGTCTGATGCCCTAGACTACCACCGTCGGTTCATCTCCACCGTCATCGGTTCATCCTGACCATTGTCGGTTACCCTGCCTACTCATTTCCCTCACATTGACCTCATTTTCCTTACCTCCCTTTTCTTTTGCCTTCCATACACCTACCTGGACCACTTTACCTTCACTTCTGGCCCTCCACCTTCTTCAACCTCACCGCGTCCGTTGTTGAAGCCTCCTTATTTTACCCCTACCTCAGCCTTACCCGTGCCGTGATCTCGATATTTGGACCTGGACCATTGCTAGTGACCTTTTGACCTCATGTGTTCACTATACCTTGCGGCACTGTTACCTGTGTTGTTTGACCTAATGACTTTACCTAGCCTATTGCCATGACCGTTTATCCTGACCCTACCTTTGGTGTACTGGAACATACCTACACGTTCCTGCACCTAACCTACGTTGTGTTTCCTGACCTTATCCTATACCTTGGATACCGGATTCACTTCACCCTTGTTTGGATAAACCTATCGACCTTAGACTATGGGGAGTTTGCCTGCTCTTCAACCCGGTAGCGTGCTGTAGTTTATACGTGTGCGTGCGTTTGACTGTTGCTACCTTTGACCCTGACCCATTACCTAGATCACCTGAGTAGACCTTTCACCCTCTTCCCCTACACCCACTTACCTTTTCCTCACATTTACCTTTTATCAAACCACTCACCGCTTTATCCTGTTGCCTCGTCAGTTCCTGGTTTGAGGGGGATCACCTTCACCCTCACATGGGCCAACCACATCTTATTTTTGTTAGCATCGCTTACCAATACAAGCTACACAACAAAAAGGGGAAAAATGTAGACACTAAAATTAGGTCACACTCCCCCTTCGTCCCTCGACATATAAGCCCCCCTTTATTACATCTACCTAGCCATGACCCCCTTCACCCTACTAATATTAATTTAATTAAATTAATTAATGCTTTATCCTCACTATATTTATTATTTAAATATCTTATTTAAATAATATCTACACATATAGTTCACTTAGACACCTCACCAAGCTAACTCAACCTAAGACCTATTCTTAGCAAGTTACCATAACTAACTAAGACTTACCCAAACCCTAAAAATCAATGCCTACACTCCCTCTAACCACATTCCCGCATGCTCACAAGAAGCTCCCAGTCTAATCCGCGGGATAACGACACAAGATCTGAGGCAATCAGGAGGATCTCCCTAAGTTTAGTAAACCTAGAAAATCTCTACCTTGACCGACGTCGGTTTCCCCTAACTGTCACCGGTTAAGCCGGACCGCCATCGGTTACCCCTTTTATCCCCTAAACAACCTTATTCTCAAGGTTGGCAAACATTGGGAGAAAAAGTGGATGAGCAAGAACGAAATCTCAAAGAGATAACGCATCTTCAGAGAGCCAATTCTAGCAAGAACTGACATCCAAGGAAGGAGATTGAGGATCTTCTCCTGCATAGCCTTCCCAACCACATTCTGATCTATCCAAGCAAAAGAGGAGTGTGCATGCAGCCCATGCAGAAGCTTTTCTTCAGTTGGTGATCACTTGCAGCCTTCAAACCCATCATCAGCACCTCCATCCTTCACACATAGACTTTCAGAAATGAAATCCAAGTAAGTACAACATCATACTTTCCTGGTTATTTCATTTTATCATTATTTTATCATCCATTGTTCATCTTGCTCCCTATTGACCATCTCCAACATTTTGTACCTCCATAGACCCATCAAAACCTCATAAAAACCTATTCCAGTCACCCAATACCTCGTCCTGACCAACCAAATCCTTTGTGCAATCACAAAGGAGACCAAAACCCCATTCTGTGACATTTCTAGATTCACAGTAACTGGCGCCGGTTATACCTAACCGTGGTCGGTCACCCCTGACCGACGCCGGTCTCTATGTTTGTCCACACAACCTTAAACAGAGACCTATCCACCTAATTTTACCTCACCCTCACTCACTGGTGACCTACCGAGACCTTTATTAGACCTGCAGAACCCAGAACCAACCATTTGACCCGTGGATTCTATTCTAGCTTAGCCTGTTAGATTAGATCTGTTTTCTTATTGTGTTTTTAAGTGAGATACCTAAATCATTTCAAAATAACAATAGGATTTACCTTGTTTTCAACATTAATTTGTTTAAAATAGTGGACTGACAGCCATCTAGGAAGTATCACGCTTCCCGGATCTAGCTCATGCTAGGCAGTTCACTGCCCATATTGTTTAATTCTTTCTGGTGGTCTTGCTTTCATTACAGGTAGTTCCTCCTAGCCAAAAGGAAGCTCTCACGGTCAGTTGTGGATTCAGAAGTCATACGCGCAACAACCCATCAACCGACATTTGAACAGGTATTCCTCCTATGCCCGTTACCATATTTGTTTCGTCAACAATTCAAAGAAACAATCTAAGAAAAAGGTGAAACACTAATAAAGGGTTTTAGATGGGAACTAAAATGTCATCCTATAAGGAGACCATTTGTATCCACCTTAAGGATGGATTCGAAAAGAAAGAAGTGAAAAAATTCCAAAATATATCTTATTATTACTATTATTTCAAATTTAGTGTTCCTTGTTGAGGTCATATCTCATATCTCGTTGACTTGATTTTCTAAATGCAAGATTTGTTGGAAAGATGGCATAACGAACTCAAAAAACATCTCTATGATAGTAACACTTCACCTATTGTCATAAATTCTAAAGCCCAAAATGGTCTAAAGACCCCCATAATGTAAAATAGTAAAAGATGTCAAACACTACTAAAGATAGATTTTCAAGACTTTCCAAAAGATAACATCTTTAAGAAATGTTGTGTTGGATGATTGCCCCCATAAAGGATATACCAATGTACATATGCAAATCATTTGTTCAAACTCACAATATGACATAAATCTAAACCTTTTTAACATTAGACAAAAAAAATCATTAGTAAGGATGTTATCCAACCTAATTTATTGTTTAGGAATTTATTAGGAAGCATTAGACATGTAAAGCCAACAAAAGAAGACTAGACTCTTCTCATAGCAAGAACTGAATCATTTAGGGTTACTTCATGTCTCCAAAAAATTATTTTTTAAAACATTTATACGGAAGAAACAATTTGACAACATTACATAATGTATAAATGTTGAAATTATTTTGTACTACAATTTAAAAATGTAAAGTAAAAAAAGAGTTGTGGACAAGAATCACCTAACTTAAATGATACTCATTTTGAAAATATAGACTCAATGTAGAGGAACATAAATTATGTCAATATCTAAGATTTGGGTAAAAGTGAGGTTAATAGATAGAGCTATTGAAGAGTTAACAATGTGAATAATTCATATTCTTAACCCCATAATTTGTCTATATATGTAATCAATAAACCCATTCGCACTTGCAAAAATCTTAACACTCATTTAGAGATAAATCTCATTATAAAAATTCCTAATTAGTGTCCACAAGCCATATTAAAAAAAGACCATACAATCCCCAAACAAATGGAAATAAATGGTGTCCCTAGAGAAGGATAAGATCTATCCTTAGAAAAAAATAGGGTTTTTTTTCCAGATAGTACAAGAGTTAATGTAGAGCAAGTCGTCCCAAGGGACTATGTAAATGCAAGGGTAACCGGTCCCCATGAGGCGCGAGGGATTAAACCCTAGGTAGATGACGGGTGAACACTCAGGCCCCACCATCGGGCCACACCCTTAGACCCGAAATAGGTAGAGGTTGATAATATGAAGAAAAAATGAGGGGGAGTGGGGGTGTCTTTTCTGTATAATCCTTGTAATAACAAGCCCGGAAGCAACAAAAACGGCGCAAGATGAATCCGATAACGTTAAGTGCCGTCTTACAGTGAAGAAAGGTTAAATTCCCACTAGTCCCGACACAAAGCATTACCTCATCGCAGGCCTGCGTATTCAATTCACAACACCTCGTCGGGTGTGCCCCTGACCCTGACCCTGACCCTGACCCTGCCCCGCTGCCCGCTGCCCCTGCTCCTGCTCGCTCTGTCTTCTTTACTCCGAACATGATACACCTCGCCTGACCATCTCTGTCGCCTCTCTAACTGCAACTTGTGCCCTTTTCCGCTCCTTATCGGATTGCTTTACCGCCTACAGATATTTTTTTCCCATCTCACCCTCAATTTGGTGGTGGTGCAACAAATTTGTTAATTATAAAAACTGTTAGGGATTGAAACAAATTCGGTAAGAAAGAAAATGTCTTCTATAGAGGTTCATCAACAGGGGAGTAGTAGTAGCAGTAACGGGGTTTGCGGGTCTACGGCGCCGCCTCCCACGCCCAGTCAGGGCGCCTGTAGCTCCGCCTCCTCATCTGCCATTCTTAACAACGACGCTTTCTCCGCGTTTTTTGAGAGATCGCTGGGGATTGCCAATTTGGTTTTGCCCACCAAGATCACCGTTCAGGATCGCGATCTTCCTGTGATCGATTTATCGGGTGAGCGGGAATTAGTGGTGAGGAAGATTGCGGCGGCGGCTGCGGAGTTGGGGTGTTTTCAGGTGGTAAATCATGGTGTCCCTTCCCATATCGTGGAGAGAGCCGAGGAGGAATGCAAAAGACTGTTTCGCCTGCCGTTCGAGAAGAAGGAGGAGATATGCAGGAGTCTCCATTCAGGATCGCCTTTGGGTTTTGAAGATGATAGCACTGCGTGTGTGAGCCAGGAATCCTTCTGCCTCCAAAAAGATGCGGACCAGATGCAGGCGTTTATCACAAATATCTGGCCCGAGGGTTGTGTCAACTTCAGGTGAAAAAACATAAAAACTGTTAAAAACACCCGCTAGTCTTTCACCTGTTTTTTGGGCTGTTATTTTTTTTTTTAATTTTTTGGTGCTACAGGGTTTATTGAGTAGATAGGCATTTTTTTAAATTCGGAATATAGTGGAAAATGCAAGGACTTACAAAAACTTTCTGCCCCAAAATTAGGATTATAACGTCTTGTTTTCATCGTCAAGATGGGATATGCGCCCGAAATATAGTACAAAATGCAAGGGTTTCACAAAAAAGCATTTCGCATTAATAATTAGCAGCGTCAAACTAGGATTTACCTTCTTTGGTTAACAAAAGTTATATGATTGGATGTAACCAAACACCTGAGGCAGAGGCGATATCGTCGAACTAAATATTCCCAGATTAGAATATATGTTAGCTGAGCGTGAAACAATATTAATGTTAAATATATTTAGTTAGAATGGAGTTATGACAAAGTTGGGTAATTTCAGCCGCGCAGTGGGAGAGTATTGTGTTGCATTGGAGAAAGTTTCAGGCGAGATTCTGGATCTTCTACTGCAGGGACTAGTCGGAGAGGACAAGTGGCTTGCTCGCTCCTATTTCACAGCACAAGTTACAAGTGAGAACGCATCGCTGGTGTGCATCACAAAGCAGAAGGTCGTCCCCATTAAATCTGAGCAGTCGCCTCGTATAAAGCATTGCCATCCCTACATTCTGAGCACACGCTACCAGAGCATCGATTCATCATATGCTTATCATCTCTACGTTGACCGCAGTTGGGTTCGTGTGATTCCGCACCCTGCCTCTCTCATGGTCACCCTCGGAGATATCCTCAAGGTAACATCACTTTCCATATTTACGTTTCATAGACTGTTCACCCTTGGTCTTATAGATGGTTTGGTCTCGTGGATGTTATTAAAATCATTCATTCATTCATATAGTTCAAACTATTACATTCATATCTGTGCATATTGCGCAGGTGTGGAGTAATGGGAAATACAAGAGTGTAATTGGTAGTCCAGTTGGAGTTGGAGGGAGAGAGGAGGAGAAGGAAAAGGAAGAAGAAGAAGAAGAAGAAGAGAATATATTATATTGTACAGGAATGGCACTGGTGTATTCGCCATTGAGAGACAGCACCATTAGCCCAATAGCCGAGGTTTTGGATTCAGATGATAAAAAGGCAAAGTATTCGTCTTTCGCATTGAAGGAATATGCATCTCACCTGCAAAAGCAAAGATTTGTGTTCAAAGACCCTCTAGACCGTTACAAAATTAAGTGAAGTTGTGCATCTTCCATTCTCATTGTTTTGTCTGGTTGTAAATGTTTTTCATACATTGAAAGGTTGTGATTTACTTGTTTTCCCTAGATATATCTCTACAATCCAGTCTATAATTTTCAGTTTTTAATCCGATTTCTTCACAAATCAACAATGAACGATATTCTTTCATTTGTAAGAACATGTGTCCAATTCATCTTAGGAAAAAGGGAATGAAGCAAATTTTTGTAAGTATTTGTTGATGTAGAAAAAGCATGCAGTGAATGAGAATGGGGCCACTCTGGGTGAATCCGAACCTTTAATTGAACCCCCGTTGATTTAGCAGTCTATTGCTCCCATCTCAAAGACTAAAATTCGTTTTGAATGATAGATGCTTGCTAACATTGGGTCATTTTATCTGTCTAGTGGTTCATTTTGACCTTCACCTTTTTTAAAATTTTCATTTCTTAAAAAACAATAATCAAGTTACCTTTCCCTATTTTGCGGCTTGCTCCATAATGCCTCTAGATTTAGGGCTGTAGTAAAACCACCGCAAAGAAGTTAAAAGAGTGCCTGAACTCCAACAAATCCACCAGCGATTTCAAAAAAATAAAAAATTGCTGCAAACCATCAATTTGTAAACATTGTCTTTTTAATTTGCAGGTTATTTTTTACAATATCGACAAAAATAAAAATTTAAATAACTCCTTAATCAGAAATAATAAGGACATAATTTTAAATCGTCCTTAATCTTAATGCACCTTACACTTGTGGATGAGTAAATAGATTCTCAATTATCATAAGGTGTTCTTTCTCAATCGATATCATATATTGAGGTTCACATTGCATATTTTGAATTTCGTGTTGTGTATTTCGAATTTTGCATTATATGTATTCAACTTCATAATGTGTAATTGACGTAACTACAATTCAATTATATATTTGTGTTGAGTAATGTAAGGCTTCTACATATTTAATAGAGAAGACCCTTACGGTTTTCTAGAATGTATACACAACTTTTATGTTATTCATAGGAATTATAAAGACATCACTATGTTTGATCACATTAAAAAGAGATTTGCATGTAATAAATTTATTGCAAACAACATTAAATAACCTTGTTGTCCTGTGTTTTTGCATAGGCAAAATTCACCCGAAAATAAGACAACTATCCATTAGTGTCAAAAATTTCTATGTCATACCTTTCCAGACACCCCCCAGATCAACCTATCCCTCAATGTCAAGTCCTATCATGTCCCCCTATGATCCATAAGTGAGTGTTTTTAGTCCTCCCCTAGGTGATTTAGGAACAAACAAGATCAATCAAGTATTTTGGAGCAATGGTTTGCAAAGCAATTTTTCAAGCATACTTAGAAGGAGCATTCATCAACCTTTCTAAGTTGGGTGTACTATCATCAAAGTAGCACGGGAGACTTACATTCATCGTGGAGATGTATTCAAGATCCAAGAATGTCAAGGAACTAATTTAAGAAGATTCTTGGAAGTTTCAGAGGTTTAGGAGCCGATTCACTAAAAGCGGGTTTTTGAGGGTGAAGGAGCTTGCATCGTAAAAAGTACCTAAACTTCAAGGAGTGATTCCAGGAGCTTCAAAATGAGTTCTGAGAAAAAAATATGTCATTGGAAATAATTTTCAATCCCCCACATGGTGGTGAAACTAGATCTACCAAAAGCACTATGCATTTTTCAGGTCAGCTCATTCTTTCCATGCCCCAGCCAATGATCCTGAGAAAGAAAGAGGTTTGGGAGTTATTTTAAGCTGAATCAAGTCATGGGACCCCTCCCATTCATCTCAAAATGTCTTTTGCTTGAAAAATCATATAAAGAATCTCACCCAAAACCTCTTCCGGGAACTCGAGATATGGTCTTTTCAAGTCGCCCTCCAAGGTATGTTATTCGATACTTACTGAAATTTCCAAAGGGACACGTGGCATAACCAGGTTAAGGCATAATTTCATGTCTCCAGTGGAACTTACCAAGGGGAAAGGAGGTGAAAAAAATTGTGCCCCACCCCTATTTAGCCTTTTGGACATTCATGTGACCCCGACAACACTTATTAAACTCCTTTGACTAGTTTGACTTGCTCCTCCACCTACTCTCGCATGCATGCCACTTGTCACTATGAGGTTAGGGCACATTTTTTATCACTTTTTGCACCTTTCAAAGAGGACAATAGGGACATGATAATGCGTCCCACCCCCTTTTAGCCTCTAGGTTCCTCATATGACCTTTCTGGGCCTCCATGTGCTTGTTTTTAGCACCCTCATCTATTCCTCTCATCGAATGATTGATTGACACTTTGCAACACCAGGCTTAAGCACATTTTTGTGCACGTATTGTCCCCAAACCAAAGGGAAAATGAGGACACAACAATGAGCCTCATCCCCTCTCTTCATTTTCAAAAGCTTGAAAGGCAGGACTTCTTTCACGATCTACCCATTTCTATCGTTTTCCCATGATTAGATGAAGAAAAATCAAGAGAAAACTCAGATTTTTTTAAGGCCCCTGGCTCATTCTTTGCCGGAATGACTCTGTAACCTGCGAAGTGAAAAATCTTCGTAACTTGAAGACCGGTGCACAGATTGATGTGGGATTTTTTGCAATCTTATAGTTTTTCAAAGGCCATGAGAATCCAAGTGAAATATTTCAAAAAAACGCCCTGGATGTTTTTGTAGCAAAGAAACCCTAGTTTCCCATGACAAAAATTTAGAAATTGAAAATTTCTCGTTCTTGACACTAGATCGAGTTGAAATTTTTGAGGTGCGTTGAGAAGCAAAAACCCACATTAGAAAAGTTTTTTTCATTGAAAAATGAGGTCCAAAAACCCACTTTCCAAAAATAGTAAGCCTTCCTACACAAGCACTTGTTATTTTTGGCAAGCATACACAGAAGGTAGTTTCGACAGAAGCAGAGTGCACAGAGGTGGTCTAGAGGAACATTCTTAGTTGTTGAAGCACAGAAAGGTAAAAAATTCCACTTACTAAAAATAGTAATTTTCCCTTATGGGCACTTGTTATAATTAGTAAGTCATATCAAAGAGGAGTCTAGACAAGAGCAGTATACACGAGGGTAATCTAAAATCCAACTTCATCAGCCGGGTTAGAAAATGTGTATTTTTAAACTTACTAAAAATAGTAAGTTACCTTTTTCGGTGCTGAAAAGAGTCATCACAAGGATCGGTTTTCATCCTCAGCTTCCTCAAAGTGGACCTCTGTGCGTAATGCCTGTGGTCATCAAGAGTACCTTTCAGAAGTCTTTTTGAACACTCAAATTCAGGGTGTCTGGGAATCATGAATCACCTTCGGCAAGGGGAAAATCTCCAAAGGTGTTCAAAGGAGCAATCATCATTAGTATTCAGAATATCGTCTTCAAGCATCCTCAAAGTGGAGGAATCATCATGGGTGTAGTGTGCAAACAATTGTGTTAAGCCTTCATGGATTGTTAAGGAGGAGTTTTCTCATGGTTCAAAGGTCCACAACTAGTGTTTCACCAACACATATGTGGAGCTACGTTTCATTAGAGACAGAGTGTTCTTCATCCACGCTACAAAGCATCTTCTTCTCTCTCCTTCTCCCTTTCTCCCTCTTCTTTCTCTCTCCATTCTAATTCTTCATTGGGCCTCATCTTTATATTTTGTCTTATTCACTTAAGTGACCTATATTAATATTGTAAAATTATTTTATCATAATTATAAGAGAAATATGTAATTTAATGAAAAGTGAAAGGTCACAAGTGGAATAGGAATACGAAGAGTCATGTGAGGGATATGAGAGATCAATTCAAATTGTATAAATTGGGATGGCTTATCCATTCCAGGGAATTCCAAATTTTGAAGAACTTCTACTCTGTAACATTGTGAATTGTGATAACTTGGTTGAAGCTTTGTATTCATCACTTCACATGAAATAAAAGATACACTTATTCTATTTTCCCTTTCTTGTTTGTCCTCTATTTCCCTCTTGTATGCACTTTGTAAGTATGGTGATCAAAGAGAGCTTTGTGTCTTCTATGAATGAGTCTTAAAGAACTTTAGTGTCTATGTGGGTTTGGTTTGTCTCACTAACCTCTTCATTGTTGCTTTCTTCTTTATTGGATATTGAACTACTCCGGTTACTGGGTGTGAGCTCTGCAATCTACTCACAATAGTAATCTTCCTTGATTAATTCCCCCCCTTTCCCCTCAACGGTCATAATTTCATCCCTTGTACCTTCATACAGGAACTTTTCCATAAGTTCAGTGGAGTGTCCCTATGTGATCTCCTGACAAATTCGGCCACCCATAACATTCATATAGGATTATGATTAGTTACATTCAATAATGGGAGTCTGTACCATTCAATGCAGAAGGGCGTAGCTCTTGTGAACATTGACGGAGACACTTAATTTTTCCACCCGAAAAATTTTCTCACCATTTTTTTTTGTGACTCTACTGGGGAGAGATTTGCACAAGTACACCCAAAAAAGGATCTCTGCCCAAAGAATAAAAATAAATACTAAAATTTGAAAAAAAAGAAGCAATTAAATGATCAATAGCCTCTTTGTAATCCCAATTGAGAAATCTACATGTTTTAAGAGTTAAAGAAGAAGCAATTGAAGCAGAAGAAACCATGGTGGATGAAGAAAGAGGAAGACACCTAACCCATTTTTCCATGGGGTAGGAATATCAGGTCCACTTGCACTTGCCACAACCACTTCACGAGCTTCCGACAAGGATCGAGAAAGAAATTTCCAAAATTCAAAAGTGACGGAAAATAACTTCTTAAAGAGCACATAACAACTTTCATCATTGCATGTGGTGTGTTGGGCATTAAACATGAAGACATTTTTGTTAAATTGTTCGTGGATTCATTGCAAGAAAATGGAGTTGAATGGTTTTAGCTCTTACCAGCAAGGTGTATCACTTGTTGCAATGATATAAGAACCAAATTTGAAGTCAGATATAAATCCACAGAAGACTGTTAGGATCTCTTGGTTCAACTAGTACAAATGAAGGAGTCTACAGAATCTATGAGAGACTTCATATCTAAATATGACCGGTTAATTAGAAGAATCCCAAAAGATGCCTTTCCTTCTGACAATAACCTGAAGAAATTATTTATCAGTGCTATGTAGCCTAATGTTGGATTCTTCCTTGGAAGATCACAACCTAGAAATTTGAATGAAGCAAAAGATTATGTTATTGAAATAGATGATGATCTGATCTTGTTTGGTAAGGTAAATAATCCCCATGGTAAATAGAAAGGTCAAAGTTTGGGTTCAATACCCACTGATTTGATACTTCAAAAAATGGATAATGATATGTTTGTCATGAAGAAGAAACTCTCTCAGATCACATGAGCACCTTGAAGGCTCACCCTGTAAGCTCCATCGGTCAATGTAATGTACGAGAGCTACATAGATGAGGAAGAAGAAAGTTTTGAATATGAAGAAGAAGGAGAAGGTGAATGTTCTTGGGTTGGATTTTGTGAATGCACGCTTGATGATGAGGAACCCACTGATAGTTACTCATATGCAATATTCACCCAATCCCAAAAGGAGAAATAATGTTCTTCTTCCACTTCCCAAATTAAGAAATTGAATCCTCAAATGGCGACTCTGGGAAAAAAAATAAAATTTGGATCATCAAAGCTTACTTCAAAAAATTTAGTTGAGAAAAATCATGAGGCTACCTCAACCAATAATCCTTCTGCCTCTTCAAGTAAGCCATCTTCTGTTGTTCTTGTAAAATCAGTTTCTAAAAAAATCTATGTTAATGATTCTATAACCCATGATTCTCCCACCACCTCTTCATCTCTAGACATCATTAATCATTTCACAAGGTCCAAGATCCAAATGTCTGCATTTGAATACTTAAGAACCCATCCCAAAAAATTGGAGAGACTCATTTAACATGTTAAAGGAAGTAGTTGTGTTTCTAAATATGCCTTCACCAAAGAATCTCCGTGTGCATCTCAATCCACTCCATCTCTGAATTCTCTCATTTCCACACCCTCTACATCTAAGAATGTTGATCCATTCTACATAGCCTTGTTGGTCAATGGGTATAAGATAAACAATTGCATCATTGACTTTGGTGCCTCGGACAACATCATGCCCACAAAAGTTTCTAAAGCTCTTGGTCTCTCCCTTTCCCCTACCTTTGGTAAATGTCTCTCCATGGAGATGAAATGAGTGCCTCTCATTGGACAAGTCAAAGATTCCGAGGTAGCATTGACAGATTTCCCTGGCAAGAAAATCACAATGAGAATCCTTGTGGCAGACATGCCCACCTCATATGGCATGTTGTTGGGCCAAAGCTTATACCGAGATGTTGGAGGAGATATGCAATTGGATTGGTAACACACCACCATGTCATTCAATGGTAAAACAAAGAATCTACTTCCCATTAGAAAAATGAAGTATATTGTTCAATGGCCAAATGACCCATCGACAGACATCCTGTGCCAAAATTCCAAACTTGGAAACTTCTTCATGACCTTCGAGGAGGATCTTGAGCTGCCCTTCTTGGTGGAGGAATGTCCAAGCATCACAGAGCCAGTCAAAGAAAAAAATGAAGAGTCGATGAAAGATGAGTTTGAAAGGGTGTAATTTTCATGTAGGATGAAGGTATAAATGAAATTTCTCTGGTGGATGTTGAGGTTGGTGATGGGGACCTTGAATTGCAACAAATTAGTCTCGAAGTGATGAGAGATGTGGATCAAGAAAGAGGAATGATTCTTAGCACTTTCTTGACAGATAAATTCAATGTTTTCGATCATGTTCCTGAGAATCAGGATGAGTTTCCATATGATGAGTATATTAGTGATCTTGAAAGTTTCTCTTTCTCATTGGAAGAAGAAGGTAAGAAAAGCAAGAATTTCAGCATGCCCCCACCTCTTTAAATGGGGCATACACAAGAAGAAGATGATTTCATTACGGAAATGGACTTCTCAATTCTCGGTGATCAAGAACGGGAAGATGAAGATGATGAAATTTCATCTCCACTGTTGTGCTCATTTTCTTTTCACGAGGATGAAAACATTCTAAATGAAAAATGGAGAAATGGATTGTTTCTTGTTCCTCTGGCTGATTTTGTCAAAATGGAAACCTTCTCAATAGACTTAAACATTTCAGTTCTCACTCCACTTCAATAAATTGATGTCCTAAACACAAAAATAAAGGATGAACGCCCAAAATGGACAAAACGAAGAAAATGAAAATTTTCAGGTTGGGCACCGAATTTTGAATTCATTCTCTTCCCAAAAGGGTAATGCAATGCAAGTAACACACTGTATAGGGAAGTGTATTGAAAATGATTTGGAGCATGAGAAGGACAACTCCATAGAACAATTGAAAAACATAGAACATCAAGAGGTGGGTAATAATGCCAACAATTTTAAGACATCTACCGAGAATCAACCTATGAAAGTGGTGGTCATGAACCAGATGCATAACAAAAAAAGTATGTATAGTTATGGAAATGATAAGTCAAGAGTGATTAAGAGACCTATTCATGATAATGATAAAGAATCAACAAATGAAAAGAACCTAATAGAGAAAAAGAAGCTAGAAAGAAGGTTCCAAAGCAATAAAGGTAGTGTAACAAATAGGAAAATCATCAATTGTGCTAGCAATCAAGATAGATTTCTCATGCAGTTGAGGAGAGGTTCATACTTCAGCGAATATGTCAATGGATTTGTAGAAGAATGGCATTCAGTGACACCTGTTTATGGGTAAGCACTCAATTCACGTTTGCACTTCAATGAAGGTGGGTTATCCCATGTATGTACATAGGTGATTTAGGTTGTTTCCATTTCTGTTGTTTTTTTTACCTTTCCTGTTCTATGTTTCCCTTGGTTGTGTGTTTGTTTCTTGTCGCGCGCGCGTGTGTGTTCAATAAGGGAAGTTATGTAGCATATCTTTCTAAGTAACTCTATATCCCAATAGATAAGGCACTAGTCCATAAATAAAATTCATATTTTGGGATTTCTCACATCATGTCCTCACTGCACTTGATCCCTAATGTGTCCCCAATCTAAAGCCAACTATTGTCCTATGTTTTTGCATAGGAAAAATTCACCTGAAAACATGACAACTATCCCCTAGTGTCAAAAATTTCCATGTTATACCTTTCTAGACACCCCAAATCAACTTATCCCTCAGTGTCAAGTCCTATCATGTCCCCCAGTGATCCATCTTTGAGTGTTTTCAATCCTCCCCTAGGTGATTTAGGAACAAACAATATCATTTAAGCGTGTTGGAGAAATGGTTTGTAAAGAAATTTTTCAAACATACTTAGAAGGGGCTTTCATCAACCTTTCTAAGATGGGTGCACTATCATCAGAGTGGCACGACATATTTACATGCGTCGTGGAGGTGTATTCAAGAGCCATGAATTTCAAGGAACTTATTTAGGAAGATTATGGGAAGTTTCAGAGGTTTAGGATCCGATTCACTAAAAGTGGGTTTTTGAGGGTGAAGGAGCCTACATCGTAAAAAGTACCTAAACTTCAAGGAGTGATTCTAAGAGATTCAAAATGAGTTATTACCTAAAAAATATATCATTGGAAATAATTTTCAATCCCCCACATGGTGGTTACATCAGATCTACCAAAAGCACCATGCATTTTTAGGCCAGCTCATTCTTTCTATGCACAACAGGCGATCAAGAGAAAAAAGGAGATTTTTGGAGGTCTTTCAATCTGAATCAAGTCATGGTACCAATTCCATTCGTCTCACAAGGTATTTTTCATGTAAAATCATATAAATAATCACCAAAAAGCTCATCTGGGAGCTTGAGATATGGTCTTTTCATGTCACTCTCCAAGGTATGTTATTCGATACTTAGTGAAATTTCCAAAGGGACATGTGGCATAACCAAGTTAAGTTGCAATTTCATGTCCCCATTTCACCTTGCCAAGGGGACATGGGGTGCAAAAAATTGTGCCCCACCCCCATTTAGCCTTTTGGACACTCATATGACCCCAACGAAACTTCTTAAGCTTCTTTGACCAGTTCGACTTGCTCATCCACCTACTCCCGCATGCGCGCCACTTGCCACTGTGAGGATAAATCCGAAATCCGTTGATTGATGGATTAATATTAGCAAAAATAAGAAAGGGTTAAATTGTTAATGTTCCCCTTAAGATGCATTTAAGGTCCCATGGGAAGGAATCTCAAGGATAAGCAGGTTGTTAGTTTACTTCTGTTTTTTTTGTTGTTGGTTTGGGTGAGTTTTGTTGTCTTTCTTTGCCATTGGAAGAGGAAACCCCATGTGGTCTTCACTGATATATATTTGTCTCCAATGGTACTTCTAATTAATGGGTAGGGTCCCCTTAACCCCTTATTACCCAATACCAAAAAAATCCTTTTTAGTCAATTACAAGAATGAATAATGAATTATATATGATCATTCATTATAACCAAACATTTTTTTTGTTGAGTTTTGGAGCTTAATTTCTTCACTAGAATGCTTTTACAGACTTTCTATAATACATAGTAACTGACGTTGGTTGACAAACTGACATCGATCACCCATGGACTGGTATCGTTCAGGCAAGAAGGAACCGACATCAGTTAGATCTAACTAGCATCGGTTACCTGTGCGTGAATACTATAATTAAGTTACGTGAATTACATCTATCTTTAATTGTAAATTGAATCTAATGGTTGTAATTACATATCTAAATTTCCCTAATATTATAGATTCATATATAAGCATAAAAATAGGATTTACAAGATAGAATTCAATTGAGAATTAAGAGAAGTTTTCTTTAGAGAGAAAAAAGAGAATTTGGTAGAGATGAAAGTATAGAACATTCAAGAAGGTGTGGAAGATTGCAAATCTTCATTATATTTCCCATGTGATGATAAATTGGTTGTTTCTTGGTGGACGTAGCTCACACTAGGTGCACCATGTTAAATCTTGTGTATTGTTTCTTCTTGTTTTTTTTCCGTATTGATTGTTTTATGCTTAGATCTGATTAATGTATCTCTACAACTGGTATCAGAGCTTCTTTTTTTGAGGGATATGTGTGTTAATAGATTTACTCACAGAGGAATTTATGACTGCGTGGGAGAAAAGTAATGGGAGAAGACGGAAAATTCAGAGTAGAGAAATTTGACGTCTGTGACTATCTATTAAGGAAGATGGAGGTGGAGGAATATCTGTATCAGAAATAATTATACTTACCGTTGGATGAGAAGGCAAGACCTGCAAAGATGATTGATGAAGAATGGAAAATTCTTGATAGAAAGGCTCTGGAATCTATAAGATTGAGCCTGATAGAATTTTTGGCTTCGAATACTACTAAAGAAGGCTCTACGGTAGATTTAATGAAATCTTTAGAAAATTTATATGAAAAACCCAGTGCTTCAAATAAAGTTTATTTGATGAAAAAAATATTTAATTTAAAGATGTAAGAAGGTGGGTCTGCATCAAGTAATTTGAATGATTTCTAGTCTATTTTAAATCAATTTAAATCATTTAGTATTCCATTTGAGGTTGAAGTGAAAACACTTTTATTATTATGCTCTTTGCTAGATAGTTGGGATAACTTGGTAATGGTTGTTAGTAATACATCATCTGGTACTGATGTTTTAAATTTTGATGATGTGATTAATATAATCCTGAATGAAGAAATATGCAGGAAAAGTATAAGAGAATCATCATATGGGAATGCTTTGAACGTAGAAATAAGGGGAAGGTAGAAGGAGAGATCCAAGAGTAAGAATAATGGGAAATCAAAGTCTAAGAATGGAAGATGTAAATCCAGAGGTAGAGGAATAACCTGCTGGAATTGTGGAAAGAAAGGACATGCAAAGAAGTATTGTTGGTTTAAGGAAAACAAAGAGAATGTACCAGAGAAAGGTAAAGAGGTAAATGTTGCATCTTATGAGGTAATGCAATATGCCCTTATTCTATCCTTGGATAATAAAATTGAATCATGGGTTTTAGATTCAAGAGCTTCTTTCCATGTTACCCCTAAGAAGGGCTATTTCATAAATTATGTCCAGGGTAATTTTGGGCATGTTTATTTAGGAGATGATGAACCATGAAATATTATTGGTAAAGGAGAAGTTCAAATTAAATTACAAAATGGAAATATATGGATATTGAAAGATGTGAGGCATGTTCCAAGCCTAAGGAGAAATATAATTTTTGTAGGACAACTAGGTGAATTTGGTTACATGGTTACATTCACAGCCAACTCTTGGAAGGTTACCAAGGGATCTCTTTCTATAGCAAGAGGTAAGAACGTAGGAACATTATATTTGTCTACCTGTATTACTGATTCCTTTTTTGTGTTATCTACTTTATATTTAGATGCAAGCATGCGAGATAATCAAATAGGTCATATGAGTTAAAAAGGAATGCATATCTTAAAGGATAAGGGTAAGTTATTGGATTTGAAAGATGTAGATCTTTATTTCTGTGAGAATTATATCTTTGGAAAGCAAAAGAGCATGAGATTTCTCAAATTTGGGTAAAAAAGGAGAAAAAATTAGAGCTTGTGTACTGATATGTGTGGGGACCAACCCAGGTATCTTCTCATGGAGGATCCCAATACTATGTGACTTTCATTGATGATGCCACAAGAAAGGTATGTGTTTATTTTATTAAATGTAAATATGATGTTTTTGAGACTTTTAAAATATAGAAATCCCTTGTAGAAAATAAATCAAATTAAAATTTAAAATTATTTAGATATGACAATGGTGGTGAGTACTGTAGCAAGGCTTTCAATGATAATTGTTCAGTGAATGGAATATGCAGAGAAAGAAAGGTTCGTAGATCATCATATGAGAATAGTGTTGCAGAAAGAGTGAACAGGACAATCATGGAATGTGTAAGAAGCATGAGGATACGTGCTGGATTACCTTTAGAGTTTTGGGTAAAAGAAGTAAACACAACAATTTATTTAATTAATCATGGGACTTCAAGTGCACTGGATGGTGGAATACTAGAAGAAGATTTGAATAGAAAAGAGGTATATGTTTCTTTTATTAGAGTATTTAGTTCAAAATATTTTGTGCATGTTGATAGAGAAAATAGAAAGAAGTTAGATACTAAATCCAAGAGATGTACTTTCATTAGTTATGGATCTACGAATTTTGGATTCTATTTTTGGGTTTTAGAAGATTCTAAGATTGTTAGGAGTCGTGAAATTGCATGGAATGAAAAGAGAATGTCAATGGATCAAGTTTTGGTACCCAAAGATGAATTGGTAGAAGATTTTGTGGATGAAAATGCATTCTTAGATTTAAAATTGATACCTACAGGTTTACACAGTAATTGATGTCGGTTGACCTCGAACCGACGTCGATCACCTGAACCGATGTGAGTTACTTATGATCCAGATCGACGTCGGTTAGCCAAACCAGTGTTAGCTATGGGTGACTGACATCATTCACTATCTGAGATTGATACAAATATGTAGAATGAGTAGATTGAGCCTTTGGCACCCCAGATCTCAGTGAGAAGGTCACAAAGCATAAGTAGACCTCCATAAAAATATTTCTTCCTTCCTTATCTTATTTATTTTTTAATGATAGTGGTGAACCAGAGAGTTTTGAAGAATCAATGAAGGATGAGACCCACATGAAGTGGGAGCATGACATGGATGAGGAGATGGAATCCTTGAAACCGAACCACACATGTGATTGGGTCAAGCTGTCAGTTGGTAAAATAACATTGTATGGGTTTACATGATCAAGGAAGAAGAGGGTGGACAAAAAAGATACAAGGTAAGGCTTGTGGTAAAAGGATTTGCACATAAATCAGCTATTGATTTAGGTGAGATATTTTCTCCTGTAGTTAAAATGACTTCCATTCATATTATTCTAAGTTTAGTTGTAGTAGAAGATTTGCATTTATAAAAACTTGATGTTATGATGGATTTCCTTCATGGTTATTTGGAGGAAGAGATATATATGCAGCAACCGCTTGGGTACAAAGTCAAGGGTAAGGATAAAATTATGTGCAGGTTGAAAAAGAGATTGTATGGGCTCAAGAAAGATCCAAGGAAATGATATATAAGATTTGATACATTTATGCATGAGCATGGTTATATGAGATGTGATTTTGACCATTGTGTTTATTTCAAGAAGCTTGAAAATAGAAGCTATATTATTTTATTACTATATGTGGATGATATGCTTATTACAGGATCTAGTATGCAAAAAATTAGTGAGATTAATGAAAATTTAGCTCATACATTTACAATTAAGGATTTGGGAGTTACAAAGAAAATCCTTGGCATGAAAATTCATAGAGACAGGAAGAACAAGAAATTGTATTTGTCTTAGGAAGCTTATAACAATAAGTTATTAGAAAGGTTTAATATGTAGAATTTAAAACCTGTAAGTACACATATGGTTGAACACTTTAATTTGAGAAAATATCAGTGTTCTACATCACATGAGGAGGTTGAGTACATGACACGATTTCTATATGATTCATTAGTTGGAAGTCTCATGTATGCTATGGTTTATATCTAGACCAGACATTGCATAGGTAGTGGGAGTTGTGAGCAGATTTATGGCCAATCTAGGTAAAGAGAATTGGAAATAAGTCCAATGGATTCTTATGTATTTGAAAGGGACATGTCACATTTAGTTATGCTATGGAGTGTCATATTTTTATTTATGCAGCTATGTTGATTCAGATATGGATGGTGATTTGGATGGTAAGAGAAGTACCACTAGATATGTTTTCAAAGTAGGTGAGATGAAAATTAGTTGGATTTCTAGATTGCATAAGATTTTGGCCTTGTCTATTATAGAGGGGGAATATTTTGGAGATACAAAAGCTAGCAAATAGATGATATGGTTGTGCAGGGTTCATAGGAGAATTGGGAAAAGATCAAAAGGATTGTTGATTGTACATTGATAGTCAAAGTGTGATTCATCTGGAAAACAAATCAGTGTTTCATTCAAGAATGAAACACATTCAGTAGAGATATCAATTCATAAATAAAGTTATCGAGGATGGGAAGATGAAACTGGAGAAAATTCATATAAATAAGAACCCTCCGGATATGCTAACAAAGCTATTGGAAAAGGAGAAGTTGGAGCTATACTCGAATTTTTTTGGTCTTTGAGTTTGAGACTTGAAGAGGGAGAAACAAGATAATGAAATGATCCAAGAATGGAGTTGTATAGTACAGTGCAACAATTTATATCTCTAAGTGAGAGATTTTTTTAGTTGTGGAGCTTAATTACTTAACATTGGCATGCTTTATTAACTTAATGGAATACAAAATAGTCGGTGTCGGTTGGCAGACCGGCGTCGGTCACTTGGAGACTGATATCAGTCAAGGAAAGGAGAAACTAGCATTGGTTAGGGTAAATGACATTGGTTTCCTATGCATTATTGTTTTATTTAACTGACAGGAATGAGATCTAACCTTTGATATAAAGTCAATCTAATGGTTGTAATAACATAGCTAAGTTACCCTAAGTTTGTATATTTTTATATAAGCCACAACACTAGGTTAGATAAAAAAATTAGGGATAACTGTAAGAAGGAAATATTAGAGAGAGAAAAAGAGAATCTTGTGAGGAAGAAAATATTGTACATCCAGGAGGTGTGGAAGATTGTAGATCTTCATTGTATATTCTCTACAAAGATTTGAATAAGAAGATTGGTTGTTTCTTGGTGGACGTAGCCCACACTGGGTGAACAACGTTATATCTTTTGTATTGTTTTTATGGTTTATTTCCACTTTTATTACTTGTATTCTTAGATCTGAATAATAAATTTGTACAACTGGTGTGATTAAACCCAACAATTTCTAAATCATCACTCATCCATTCATCTTATAGTGATCTATGATTAGGCTAAAATCATCAATCTTAATTTTAGTTAATCATGATATATTCTTTGGATATAAGGCTCACGAACACATCATCGCTAGGTCACATCTTATCACTACACCTACACATTCATCACAACACGTTAGGAAAAACACATCCTACTTGACCATTTCCTGATGAAGTACTCTTATTTACGGTTATTCTTGAATACTGAGGGGGAAAACAAAATGAATCTCATTTCATACATTTCCATGCACTCAGGGGGCACACGGCTCCTATCACTCCATTTTTCATTTCATTCCATCCATCCACAACATGCTGCATATTATGGTTGCTTATACTCTTGCTTACTTTTTTTGTTCATTATCTCTTTATTACACATGCTAGTTGGCTTACTTGTATGTCATTTATTTATACCATCCAAACATACACGTTCACACATTTTTCTAGTTATGATCATAGATACAAGTCTCTTACACGTGGCACAAATGCTCCTCTCCTACCCTTCCTACACTAGTCGCTAGGGACATACACACATTCATTTCTTCTAGGTGCTATTGTTTCATTTTGTACGTCGTAATTTTCATTACTTTCTTATACACACTTTTGACATACTATCTATCTTTCTAACATGCTAACAGGTGATTTATGTTCAACATTTGTTATACAGATATATTTATTTCCATACTTGTTTGACTACATTATCTTTCATTTTCTGCTATTGTTTGCTATTGTTTTCAAGCCTTGCCCTATGTTTGGTGTACATACTTGTTTATTGTTTGCGGTCATGATGGGCTTGCATGTATTGTGAAATTGTAAGTGATGTCTCATGTTTGTAGCTTGCTTTATGTAGCTTATTTGTCTTCTTGCATGTTTAAATTATTTTTTTTAGTATCTTACACTCATTTTGCATAGCTTATACATTATTTTCTACATGCATGTGTATTTACACTCATTTTTTCTATCCTTCTTATTTGTGTGTGACTTGGTTTCTACCAAGCACATTTCAGCATTACAACATGCATGGGGTTGAAAAGCCCTCTATTGGGGCCCCATGTCTCCATCAATGACGTCGCATATGCCCCCAAGGAGGGGGGCATCATTTGGAGGTTTCTACTTACTAACACATCATATTTACAATGGTTTATTTTAGTTGACTTTCCACCCTCGGCATTATAGGTTACATATAGCGAGTGGGTTTGAAACAGTCTACGAACCCCATACACAATGACGTTTACAAAACATGGTGTCCTTAACATTTTTGGGAAGTAGTTATAGGCTTGGAGGTTACCGTGGGTGTGCCTCTCTACACTACTTTGGCCAGTGGCATCGGATTGCGAAAAAAACCAAGATAGTACAAAAATATCTACACACAGTTTAGGGAAACAATTAGAGCTTGGAGGAAACAAAGCATTTTATCCTTACACTTCTTCGGCCTATAGTGTGAGATATCCCCAAAAACTCGTAGTACATGATATCCTTCTACACTTTCTCTCTCAACATGGATCAGGTGCACATGTTCCATTTACATTTAATTTTACTTTTTCAATTTGTGTATTTTACATACTTTCATACACATACATCTTTTACATAGCATTTTTACACTTACATACATACATATTTGACTACTTGATCATTTTCTTGTTACAGGTCCGACCGTATGAGAAACAAGAAGTCAAATGGGTGAAATAACAATAACAAAATTCTGTGGTGACACACATGCTTTACAAACCATTCTAGTACACTACACATTGTGGCAGCGCACATTCTTTACTACACATATAGGTAAGTCTTATGGATACTATCTTCCCTTGTTTGTGTTTCTTTCTTTCTAACTTACCTCTTCATTTATGTTGCAGTTGTATTGTGTAAATTTTAATTGTCTTGCATGGTCTTGAATTGTTGCATTTTCATGGAGATGTTAGTTTGAGTGTTGTTGTGGATTGTGGTGATTTTTCCACCCTCTCTACACTCTATTTTATATCATTTTCATACATTGGAGAGACTCTCTACACCCTTATCTTGGTGCATCACCTCTTTTAGTGTAGATTTATTTCATTTTCATGTTATTTCTCTATTATAGGTCCCTTGGAAGTCATAGGTTAGAGGTAGTTGATATATTTCCCTGTGTTAGAGGTAGTTGTTACATTAGTTTATGAAAAGGAACCATTTTTCTCTAGAGAGTTGCGTTAACTGCAAGGTATCACACCTTGAAGTAACTCCATATTACCCAGTCACATTTCTTACCTTAATAAAGATTTTGTCACATGCTAAATAATTAGAGGGGGTTGTGATATGGTGATAACAAAATTTTTACCTAACAATCCAAATATCGAACCTTTACTAGAGAATCCAAATGTTAATCCTGAAATTTTCATGGAAACACTGATTGAAGAAAGAAACCTTGTTAATGAATGTTCACCTCTACGAACATATCCTTCCATTTTATGAAGAAAGCCCATTCACTTAATTGAAATTGATGAAAAAATTATAAAATCAATGCCTAAAAAAATTTCTGAAAGAGATGGGAGAAGAAAAGCTAGGGGAATTTGGGATAATTACTTTGAGAATTTAAATGATACATAAATGTGTCAATTATTTTTTACATTGATGAAATTAATTAGGATGAGACCTAGAATGAAGACCCTGGGGTTAAGAGCATCTAATGTTGTTAATAGAAATGCGTAAATTGTTGAAAATATACATAAAGCATACCAAACTATAAGTGACAACAGACACAACAAAGATAGTAATAATACATGACGTGCACTTACTAATTGTATAGTAAGTGATAAAATAGTTAATAATCGTTTGATTACAAAAAACAAAGATTTGAAGCTAAACAAAAAAAACTAATGAAATCAATAAGGAGATGCAAAAATCTTGAGTCAGTCAATAAAACTGACTATTGGGATTTCTCTAGTAGACTCCTACAAAAAAAAGAATATGTATGATATTCTAAAATAATTAATTGTAAATTTTTGGAATGAGAACACAAGGGTGTCACTGAAGAGAAGAGATACATTAAAAATAAGAATAAGTTCCCTTAATCGTGAATCGTGTGCAAAACATTTCTTAGATATAAATCAAACATAATTATTCTCTAAGTTTAAGAATAAAAATCTACAAATTAACATTATCCAAACATTCTTTGAAATAAATGAACCTTTTTATGTGAAAATAAATCACTCATCAGTCACTTGTTGTAGGCGTCATGTTGAATTTTCAATGCATTATGATGTTTTTTTGTCAAATACGTTGTGTTTTGCATACTAGAATCATGTTGCAGGAGTGTTGATTAAATGTTCCATCAAACTATTCAAGGGAATTCATTCCTATAATATTTTGTGAAAAATCAACTGGACAAGTTTTTTATAACAAAGCATGTTTGGATGGAACATGCAACGTATGTGGTGGCTTGCCAAAATTGAATAGTTGTATCCATGAGGAGGGTACATATTCAATAGAAAAATAATTGGTTAGTTTCAACAAATATAAATATGTGGCATATCAATTAAAATATGAAAAATAATTGAAGAGTTGTGAGCTTGTTATAGAACATTTTCCTATATCAAAATATTTGGTAAAATTCAGAGAGGAAATTGTTTATGAGTATGCAAGGCACACACATAGACATTGATGGTCGGATGAACAATTCAAGTTAATCAAGGACACATTCCCACTTAGCATTCTTGTTTTAGTAGTTGAATTTGTAGAGAATTATGCATTGCAACCAGAAATGGAGGTTCAATCTCAATTCTATAACTCGGTGCAAGTCGCTATTTTCATGCATATAACATTCACGCACTCTCTAGAAAGCATAGAGAGAGATCAAAAAATATTAAGAGAGTATCATTTCTACATCAGTGATGATCAGACAAATTCTAAAGAATATGTGCAAAGGTATTTCCAAGTGTTTTATGTGAACTTGAATGAGAGAAATATTTTATTCAATCAACATTACATTTAGTCGGACAATTGTACATCACAATTCAAGAATACATAAATGTTTTATTGGCTAAGTAGGATGCACAAAGAAACAAGTGTACAACATATCTAGAGTTTAACTAAGGAAGGACATGAGAAAGGAGAGCATGATGATATGAGAGCATGTGTGAAAAGAACACTTGCAAGAGAAGAGTTAAAGTTCAAGGATGATGCTAAATTTATATATGCAAGAAGTATTGTTGATTGGTGTTTCAAGAACATGGGATCTCAAGACAGTTCAACAGTTATTAGATATTTTTGCTTGATAGAGGAAGAACATTTAGCAAGCTATGAAGATTGTATGACAGTTGCAGGATCAAGTGCTATGCACTTGTTTCGTAGTTTAGATGCAAGTTTTTGGACTCTTTATACTAGGTGCATCAAATGTTTTTGATTTTGTATGGAATGAATGTGATTCACAACAATGGGTGAAAAAATGGACTTGTAGACCTATAATTCCACTCGAAAATCTATATCAAGTTCCATAAATATTACAACTTGTAGTGTCTTCAGATCATATGACAACATCACTTGAATTTGACCAAGTATCTAATTTAGTGCAACAAGGTACATATGTATGTCATGTTTTAGATTTATAAATTATTAAATGATCAAATATTATTGTATTTTAAATTTGACTTAAGTTTTAATTTTAGATGTAGGGCATGTTTTTGAAGTTATTGCGAAAAAAGTTAACAAAGAGGGAACGAACTATTCCTTGTCTCGTTGTGTAGAGGGGAAAAAAATTGAGTTCCACAGTAATTGATGGTGAAGGCCTTGAGTATCCCACTGGGTCAGTGGTAGTCGCTGAAACTTGGCTTCGATGATAGCCTATAAAAAATCAAACACTTGGTTGTCTGAAGAATATGAAGTCCATCAAAAGATACTTCAATATTCACATTTGGTTGTTGTAAAAAATATTAAATTGATCAAATATCGAGGTAGGCCATTAAACAAGAATCTATGGAAGGTTCGTGAATCAGATCATGAAGTAATTCTTGCTACTATTGAGAGTAGAGTTGATCCATGCAGTTCATTGGATTGAATTTATAAAGGTATGTTCTTCATGAATTTAATTTTAATGTTTACTTTAATGATTTTTTTAAATTCTATAGGATTTAAAATTCTATTTAATTGTTTACTAACATGTTTATGTAGGTTATTGGTGCCAGAAAAGCTTGCACCTTCACATGGTTGGCACTGTTAATAGAGAATTTATTATTCTCAAAGCTAAGAGAAGATAAGGGAAATTAAATATTAGAAAGGAAAAATAAACATAGATTCTCATTTCACCACATATATTGTAAAAATCTATTATTAAAATTCTCATTTCAACACCTATATTATTCACGTGGTTGGCAATGGACAACCTTAAACTGACTCAGACTAGACTATTTGGTACTTTTACAAATAATAGGACAATGAGAGGAGGGAATTGAAATGGTTAAAAATGAGGTGGGATTTCATAGAGGGTAACAATGCAGAGGTGGAGGATTTGATGGGACGTTTATAGGTGCCATGGAAACCAAGTAATCACCCGTCAAATTTATAGCATTTTTTCATCTCAGGGATCTTAAGGGACTACGTACAGAAGCATCGGGAGCATAGGGAACCAAAATGAAGCCCCCCAAGAATTTACTAGGCCATAATGATGCATGTGCATAGTTAGTCTGGCCTCACGAGATTCTGTTTACAAAATATAGCATTTAACATCCTTACACTGACTCAATCTGCATTATTTGACGCATTTGAAAAAAATAGCATAGTGAGAGAACCAAATTGAGGTGGAGAAAAATGAGATGTAATTTTCTATAGGGTACCAACATGGAGGTGTAGGATCAGATGAGACGTCTTTAGGTGCCATAGAGACCGAGCAATCACCCGTCGAAGTTATAACATTTTCTGGTCTCAGGGCTCTTAAGAAAATTCACCCAGATGAGGTAGCCCAGAAGAAACGACACCATATCACACCAAAATGAAGCCTCCACTAGTGTTTACCAAGCCATCGCAACATGTGTGCATAGTTGGTTCAGTCCCACAAGGTTACATTTACAAAATATAGCATCTAGCATCCTTACACTAACTCAAACTACAATATTTGGCGCGTTTGCAAATAATAGCACAACGAGATAACTGAATTGATATAAAAAAATGAGATAGGATTTTTTAGAGGGTCTCGATGCGGAGGTGTAGGATCATACAAGATGTCTCTAGGTGCCACAGATACTGAGTAATCACCCATTAAAGTTATAACATTTTTTGGTCTTAGGGCTCTTAAGGGACTACACCCAAGCAAGGTAGACTGGAAGCAACGACACCATACCACACCAAAATGAATCCTCTAATAGTGTTTACTAGGCCATCCAAATGTGTGTGACACGTCAGTTTAGTGCCACAAGCTTCAGTTTGCAAAATATTACCTCAGACAACCTTACATTGACTCAAATTGCAATATTTGGTGCATTTGCAAACAATAACATAATGAGAGAACCAAATCGATATGGAAAAAGAAAAGATAGTATTTTTTAGATGGTTCCAATGCAGGGGTTTAAGATCATATGAGACATCTCTAGGTGCCATAGAGATCGATTAATCACTCGTCAAAGTTATAGCATTTTATAGTCATAGGGCTCTTAAGGGACCACACCCAGACGAGGTAGCCCAGAAGCAACAACACCATCCCACATAGAAAAAAAATCCTCCACTAGCATTTACCAGGCCATATGGATGTGTTTCTTCAGTCGATTTGGTACCACGAGCTTCCATTTGCAAAATATTGCCTCAGACATCCTTACATTGACTCAAATTACAATATTTGGGATGTTTGCAAACAATAACACAACAAGAGAACCAAATCGATATGGAAAAAACCAAGATAGTATTTTTTGAGGGTCCCAATGTGGAGCTGTAGGATCAGATGAGACATATCTAGCTTCCATGGAGATCGATTAATCACTCGTCGAAGTTATACAATTTTCTGGTCTCAAAGATCTTAAGGGACTATGCCTAGATGAGGTAGCCCCAGAAGGAACGACACCATCCCACACCAAAAAAAATACTTCAATAGCATTTACTAGTCCATATGGATGTGTGTGAGTAGTCATTTTGGTGCCACGATCTTCCGTTTGCAAAATATTTCCTTGGGAAAATTTACATTAACTAAAACTGCAATATTTGGCACGTTTGAAAACAATAACATAACGAGAGAACCAAATTGAGATAGACAAAAAAAATATTGGATTTTGTAGAGGGTCCCAATGCAAAGGTGTAGGATTAGACAAGATGTCTCTAGGTGCCATGGAGACTGAGTAATCACCCATCAAAGTTATAACGTTTTTTGGTTTTAGAGCTCTTAAGGGACTACGCTTGGATGAAGTAGCTCGGAAGCAACATAACCATCTTGCACCGAAACAAAGACTTCACTAGTGTTTACCTAGAAATACAGACATGTGTGCATAGTCATTTTGGTCCCATAAGCTTCCTCTTGTGAAATATTGTGTTTAATAGCCTTACACTGACTCAAACTAAAATATTTGACACATTTGCAAACAACAGGACAACGAGTTCACTGAATCGAGATGGAAAAAATTGAGATAGGATTTTGTATAGGGTCCCTACATGGAGGTGCAAGATCTAACAAGACATCTCTAGGTGCCACAGATTTTGAGAAATAACTGGTGAATTTATATGGTATTTTGGTCTTATGGCTCTTAAGGGACTACACCCGGACGAAGTATCCCAGAAGCAATGACACCATACCCTACCAAAAAAGGCTCCACTAGCATTTACCTGACCATACAGATAGGTGTACACATTTGGTTTGGTCCCACGAGATTCTGCTTGCAAAATATTGCATTTGAAAACCTTACACTAACTCAAAATACAATATTTAATGTGTTTGCAAACAATGGGACAATGAGAGAACCAAATTAAGATGGAAAAAACTGAGATAGGATTTTTTAGAGAGTCCCTACATGGAGGTGTAGGATATGATAAGACATCTCTAAGTGCTATGGAGTCTAAGAAATCACCCGATGAACTTATATAGTTTTTTTCTCTCAGGGCTCTTAAGGGACTATGCCTGGATGAAGTAGCCCAGAAGTAACAACATCATTCTGCACCAAAATGAATGCTCCACTAGCATTCACCATGTTATCTAGATAATTTTGCATAGTTGATTAAGTCCCATGAGATAGCATTTGCAAAATATTGCATGTGAAAACCTTATACTGACTCAAACTACATTATTTGACACGTTTGTAAACAATAGGACAACGAGAGCACCGAATCAAGATGTAAAAAAATGAGATAGGATTTGTATAGGGTCGCTACGTGAATATGTAGGATCTGAGGAGACATCTCTAGGTGCCATGGATTATGAGAAATCACCTAAAAAACTTATACAAGTTTTTGGTCTCAGGGGTCTTAAGGAACTACGTTTAGACGAAGTATCCCAGAAGCAATGACACCATTCCACACCAAAACAAAGCCTCCACTAGCATTTATCTAGGAACCTAGAAATTTTGGCACATTCGGTTTGGTGCCACGAGCTACTATTTGCAAAATGATGGATTGGAAAACCTCTCACTCTCTCTCCCTCTCATGTTTCCTTTCTCTTTCTCTTTCACAATCTCAATCTCACTCTCACTCTCTTTTCCTTTCTAAACCAAATTTCACATTTCTTTTGTTTCCATGTATGGTATTATGTAATCCAAGATGACCCATTGGAAGCTAGAAAAAAAACCACATGTTTGAAACCTTTTGACACATGTTCCTGACATCCATAATGTATTGAGCTCACCATGTTCTTGTTAGTTGTTACTAAGTATCACTGCCAAAGTTTTAATTTTCAAGGTACAATGATTACATTGACAGAGAATTCAGCAGACATAGTAGTCTTGTTGATAGTACTAGTTGTACCCCTGAAATCTAATTCTCCAACTTTCATTTTCTTTTCTCAACTTCCACCTTATACTAATAAATGATTTGACTGGGGAGCTGCCCTCTTCGACAGCGATACATCGAATGTGTATATGATCCTCGAGAGTTAATCCTCATCCCACCATAATACCAATACAAACTCTATTGTTGGTAATGTTGCACAATCATTTTCCTTTTTTGGGATATGTTTTTCTTAACATATTTGTTCCACATTTTTTGATACATCTATTGTAAAGACATATGCTTATTGAGAGAAGTGTTCATGGATGTAGAGAAAGAATGGCGAATATGAGCATGATAGAGAGAGTAAGTAAAAATTTGAGGGAGTGAAACAAGAGGGCCATCACCACCAAAATATTCCAAGGCCTCATGCGACATGGAAATTACAATCATAGAAAAAAGGGAATGACTAAGAACACACAGAGGTTATCAATCGCCTAGTAATTTTTTTCTTGTTTAGTTATGAATGGGAGTCAACTAGCCTATGACTTAGTGACCTTACATTCATTGATAATTTCTGTTATATACTGAATTTTGTTTCCAAAACCACAATTTTCTATTGTTTTTTGGCATATTGAGCTAGTATTTGAAAAGTGTGAACTATTGAGAGAAGTGATTGATAAAGCTCTAAGGAGTTGTAGAAGGAGTTGGAGTATGAGATTTTGAGAGAACCTTAGGGATGGAAAAAGTGAATTATTGAATTTTTTAATACTTTTTGGGTATCCTTAGATCCTTCTATCCATGCTTGTTGTAAAAAACATTGTCTTAAGGGGCATAGTTGACAGTTTTGGTAAGATGAACAACAATGGTGTTTGGAGCCTTATGAATCAAGTTAGTGATGGTCCTAATGATTTTCTGAGGTTTTTAAACAAGGGAGAAGACTAAGAAGCATTGAAGAATGCAGTAGGTGCATGATAAGATAGGAACCAGTAGAAAGATACCATGAGCAAGAAGAAGTGTAGGTAAGGTAAATACACATATACACATTGATAAATTGAATGAATAATTACTCAGATTAGGTAACTCTTTATATACATACATTATATAAATATTTACTTCCAAAGTTTGATGCATATTATACATTGAAAATGCTAATACATGCATCATCAATAAATGAAAAAATAATTCATAATGTCTTAAATATTGTCAAGTGCACATTTTATTAGTTTCATACAAAAATAATCTCATAAATGTAAGGTCTCATACAAAAATATCGAGTTCCAAATATTATTAACATGCACATTAAATATAAAAAATGCACGAATAGGTCATATAAATCAAGTTCAAATTCCATATAGGCGTACATACAATGTCGTGCACATAGGCATACAAAAAATGTCATGTAATACATGTGTGTGTGTGTGTGTGTGTGTGTGTGTGTGTGTCCTAATCATCAAAATATATCCCTCTCTTGGCCTTTCTCAAAGAAGTTCATCCCTTAGATGAAGATGGAGATCTGTGAGATGAATTTGGATCGTCCGTGCCCATGCTATGAATTCTCTTCCACCGAAGAATCACCTGTTGTTGAACCTGTAAATTGAAACAATTTTTTTTTGTCAAAACTTAATTTATATATGTTTTCAACATATTTTTAAGACCATGCTAATGAAAGTATTTACATAAATACACACACTTACCACAAGCTCTCGGTCATGTTGAATCTACATCTCACACTCAAATGAGTCATCGGGAGCTTCTGGAACATGAACGAGGGTATCTAAACGATGAGCTCGAGGAGTCCATGCCATCAAAGTCAAAATGGAAGGGGTTGAAGTTCCCTACATACACATAAGATCACAAAATCAAACATCAAAATTAGCCATAATATAACTATGTTAACAATAAATTTTGTGAATACAGATCAAAATAATTATGCCAACTAAGTACATGTATGTGTAATGACAATATTTTAACTAATTTTATCAATATACAACTACTTTTTTTACCGCGCCATGCCTGTGAATCAAATGAACAGGGCTGCTACTTGTCATAAGTAACTCCTGTGTATACACAATGAAGGACATTATTAACATAATTTAATAATTCTACAATGAAGGACATTATTAACATGTAATTTAACATAATATGAATTACACGAGAAATTTAACGAAAATACATGTTGTTTGAATACCTCAGTGAGTTGTTGCATAGATGAAATCGCAGCGGTAACACCTTTCTCTACTTGTCACAAAGATGGTGGGGTGTCTAGTGAGGTCATCAAATTTATCAAACATACATCACGTCAAGTTATTTGAACATACAAGAACATACATATATTTGAGTTCAAAATATATATATATATATATATATGAAAATTTTACACAATTAACATTCTAAATTACCTTTTTGAATGTATGTGTATGTATGGTGCTCGCCGCTTGTGGTCGGGATGATGATTTTCCTCCCGCGCAGTGTAATATCAATGCATACATGTACAAATACAATTATTTCAAAATTTAACATATATAAGTAAATCAAGTACTCCGAATATTTTTGTAACACACATAATAAAACATAACAAATACCTGTGAAGGTGATGCTGATGACTATAATCCAAATGTCTCACTCAAAAATCATCTTACATAGTGGCATTATCGTGTGCACCACCAGTGGAAACTCCACCAAAATCAGTATGCATGAAAGTATCGTCCTCCTCAAGCCCCAAACATATGCTACCACATGTCGAGCAAAGATGTGGCCTCATGCTAGTACTCCCTGAGGGAATACTCTGTGTACCTCCACGAACATCTGGATCAGAAATATCCCTCGTATGTTGAACAAGGGTATCAGATAGCCCCTGAAGCATGTGGAGTGTATCAATCTCTACTGTCTCCTTCACTGCTGGAGGGATAGTCTCAGGGTGAGGGGGATTTTGTGCGGGGAATCTACCCTACTAAGTAGGTGCATGTTGTGCACCTAGTCTATCACGTGCAAAGCTTTTTCCTCAGTCCTGAAAACCCATAAATAAAAATATTTTTGGATCTCATTGAGGATAAACTCGTAATAGAGTTTCCTCAAAAGTATAGTGGCACCTCATTTTTATTACAAGGTGTAAAATAAAACACCATCCACCATCGGTCCCAAAAATTATTTTTAATCAAATTATTATTGCACCAGTGGATGGGAAACCATTTGCATGACAACGGAACAGGAAAATTAGTTTGGGGGTCCATGAATAAGGCACATATGAGGTCTTTTGTAATTTATTTTTTCTTTACATCTACATATGACAATTTTTTGGCATAATAAACCCTACAACCCTCTCTATAAGATGTCCAACGATCAATTTGAGTCGTTGTTGCGTCAACTTGAGCAACTAATGCCTCCAATGTGTTTGTAAGAGAGGCGCAATGGGGGTTTGTAGAATGTGAATACCTCATTGTTTTGAATAAATCCTCAATTTCAATCTTATTTTCCACTATAGGGGCTTCTAAATATTCTTGACTTCCTAGGGGATGTTGAGAAACTATATGAGGGCTAGGAGGGATCACATAAATTGTAGGGTTTGGTTGTGGTTGATCAGGCTGACGTGGAGTTATAGCAATAAAAAAAATGTATTCAATTCAAATTCTACTCTATAATTACAAAATTTCAATTCAATTTCTGAGAAAATAATTGTGCCTACCTCTTCTCCATGTGGCCATCATCGATTTAGATCTTCACTTGCGATATTCTTAGATGATCCTTTGAGCTTGAGATCCAGCTGAATTTGAAATGTGAGGGCATGGTTTTTCTATAAAACTCGCATTTGGGGGAAATAAAAATGAATAGGGCTTGGTTTTATTTATTTATAGCCTGATATAACATGTATGCATTATAGGTTCATGAATTACCGAGCCAAGGAAAACATAACACGATCATGTTATTACAAAACGCATACGTGTTTCATTCATTTTCGATTTTTTTTCCACTTTTTGGCCCCCTGAATTGATGCACACACCCATCTACTGATATATTGATCTAAATCACATTATTGTCTGCCATAAATTACCTCATTTTCAATGAACTCAATGGTCCTAGAGATATTGTCTTAGCAAATGAAGTCACTCCAAGCATTGTTTAAGGTACTGTCAAGTGACAAATGCATATTAGCCTAAATTATTTAAATTCACTTACCACATCACACATACTACAGGGATTTGATATATTTTGGACATTACATTAGGAGATTCGAAATTATTAGACATGCATGGAGATTTGGGCATATAACGCCAATTTAGCTTGATTACTATGTTCTCACATTATCTTATGATGTCATGGATATTGACTACTATGCTGTCATTCGGACCTCATTTATACTTGATGGATAATCAGTTTGATTTCATGTTTGGATTATATGGATATATGTCACCCATCATTATGTCTAACTTATGGTGAATTGTGTATAATTGTGCATGTTATCGTATTTTCTTTTAAGGAAGATGATATGCTAGTTTAGAATTCATTGATATCCTATTGAGTAGTTGATTCACATTTTATCAGACAGGTGAAACTTTAATGTGTGTAATGAGTGTGCAGGTGACAGGTCACGGGAGAACATGAGATTCAGGCAAGCTACGTAATTTTGCACAAGTAGCCCATGGGGCTAAGTCTTAGCAATGTTTATTGTATGAGGCCCTAGTATTAGAGTTTATTGTTTTGGGCACCATGAGTGACCCTCATTTGTAATGTAAAATGTATGGTATTATTAATCTTGCTTAGGGTGTTTAGTTTGTGTTGTAAACTTGTTTTGGGGAATTAATGGCCCTACTTACATTAAGTTTTGAGTTGTATAATGATGTGTTTAATTAAAAGGGATTAGGGTCACATGTGAACCCTTGGGTGGGCCCCACACCCTTTACCCTTGTAAAATGTGCCAAACCCGAAATTGGGCTATTTTAGGCATAATTAGAGTGACCCCTTTTTAGTTTGGGAGTTCACTTAGATATGAAAATGGGCCCTTGGACCCTACCTAATAGGTAGGGGGGCTTAATTCCAAGGTTTAGAGGGAGTTTCCCTCCCATTTTCCTTCCTTTGGTCACATCCATGTAAGGTGGATGGGTATGTGTGCTTTGTTAAAAGTTGCACAAGTTTGTTTTGGTTATCATTTTGGGTAATTTGGGAGAAGAGGGTTAAAAACTATTTTATCCTTTCTCCATTTTATTTTGAGAATCTTTGACCTTGAGGGAAGAGAGGTGTGACACATGTCACCCCCTCATTTGTGAGGATTTTTACTTGTTACTCTTCAAATTCTCCCTCATGGGGAAAGAAGAGAACTTTTTTTTGGAGCTTTTGCTTGGAGGCTTGTGGATTTTGGAGCTAGAGCTTGCTTGGGTCAAGAAGTTCGTAGAAAAAATTAGAAGTTGGAGAGATTTTGGAGGTAGGCTCCTTGAGCTCATTTGTGTGTTTTATATCATGTAGATACGTTAGTCTTATTACTTAAAATGTGTGTTGTTGGTGTTGATTTTAATTGTTGTTTTAGATTTATTTTGATCCATCATATGGCATGATGGAGTTTTGGAGTTTGTGGGGGAAGAGAGAAATTTTTCCCTCTTAATCCTCATGGCTTGATGGGCAAGCCTTGTAGGATTTTAGTTTACTCCCCTCAAATGGTTTGAGGTGGGGAAGGTGGTTAATTTGGCTTGAACCTCCTTCCTCATTCTTGGTGAGGAAACTCCTTTAGGGTTTGAAAATCCTTCCAAGAAGGATTTGGTGAAAGGATGGAGAAATAAGGAGGGTTTGAATGACTTTGGAGGAATAAGGGGGGTGTGGAGATCTTGGTTTTGTATTACCAATGTTGGTTACCACTTTTTGCATTGTCAGAGAACTCCTTTCTTCTCTTCCCCATTTTAGAGGTAGAACATGATTTCTCCTCTTTTTCATCTTTACAAATTGGTGTCTTGTTTTAAATATTTGTCTTGTTTTTATGTGAATGTAATATTGGTTGTCTCCCTTACTCTTGTCCAATGTTTTGGATAGTAGTCCTCTTTCCCATAGGCTTTGGGGAGGCTAGCATGCCTTCCAACCTTGGAAATGCATGTAATGATGCCTAAAGGTTGGGTGGTTAAACAAGTCTTTTCTCCTTGGCTTAGATTCTTGGAAGCTTTTGAAATTGGAGATCATATGGTGGCAATAGTTGGAGTCTCTTTCATCTTGGTTACTCATTTTCTTTTTCATTTTTTGGACATTATTCTCTATGTATATTAAACCTCTATGGCTATGTGAAAGATTTTCATTTCCTTGTAAGAATCTTCCTTTTTGTAAATTTAGTATTACTTGTAAACTTGTAGATACGCTTTGTTTGAGCAATCTCTCCTCAACATTGTAAAGAAACTTGTAATAAATTATTGATGAGTAGTTATGTATTTTTTGGAAAATCTTGCATATTGTGACATCAAGCTTCTTGGAAATGAAAATATTGTAATGAATGTGGAAGTGTTAAAATGAAATCTTGTTGTAATCCTTGTTTGAAAAGAAAGTATTTTACTGTGTTGGAAATATCCTTCAGGTTTTTACTTAAAAATATGAAATATGTATCTTGTTAGAGCATTAGAAAAGAAATCTATCATGGCATTGAGCCTTAGGATTATCATTGAATGGAAATCCTAGATTCTAGCAATAAATCCTCTTCTTGTAAACATGTTGGTAGCATTTGATTAAATGTAAATGAAATACCATTCTTGTAATGTATTTATTCTTAGGATTTTTTGAAATGATAGTGAATAGATGCCGACTTCTAGTTTTGGGATCTCTTTTCTTATTGGACAAAACAATATGGATATATTAGGATCAAATGTGATTATACCTCCTCCTCTACTAAGTTTAAATTTTTTTCCAATGTTCTCTCTTACTTATCAGGCAAATTCAAAGTTATATTCTCCCTTTACATTAGGATATGAGAAAAATATTTTACAATTTTAATTATTTGAAAACATGGAGTGTATCTTCCACAAGACCTGCAAAACAAAACCTTTCATTTTATAGTTTATAATAGTTGTTTTTTTAGCATGTGAAATAATACTAATATTAAAATACTAGGGGATTTCATTATAATCAAAATAGGATATGCTATATCCATATTAAAAAACATATTCGCTGTAATCATTTTGCAACATTTAATGATTGTTGGCTTAGGGTATAAAATAAATATATTAAGGCCATATACTTCATATGTTTATATTATATAACTATTATATATATTTAAGCACATAGTCATAGATGTTATATATTATATTAATATAATTATATGTCATTATAATAATCTGGAATATATATTATAAATATATTACATTTTATATAAATACATATTTAAATTATAATATGTAAACAAGTTTGGATGAAATAAATTTTATTGTTTTAAAACAAAAAAATTAAACAAAAAAAATATATAAAAATATAAAAGAAAGAAAGAGACAAATTTTTGGGGAGGGCCAAACCCCTTCCCACTCCCCACGCGGCCCGCTATCTCCCCAGCCTACACATTCGCAGCGATCCCCACACCTTGTAATAGTGCCACCTCCTGCCTTCCCCCACCCGGTCGCACCACCGCCGGTGCTACTGTCCCCTCCTTCTCCACTGCCGCACCACCGCCTCACTATCATTGTCCCTCCACGTTGCCCCCTCCACATTGTTTCCCCACAACCCCACCTCCATTCTCCCATGCTTCCCACTCCCATCTTGCCTCCTGTACTACAACAATCTGAACTCCACAACTCTGCCGCCCTCACTTTGTTCGATGCCCCCACCAATGTACACACAGAAAATCTACAGTTTATCCTTGTATTCGGGTTGTATAAAATGTTTTTATTTTTCTTATATATATATCATCCCCCCCACCTCTGCCCCCACCACTTTCACCTCCACCTCGAACAGGCCTAGAACTAGATCATCTAAAGGCTGAACCTGGAAACCCCTATTTCGGGGAATGTGCCTCAGGACTTGGAGGTTGCCCATAATCTCCTACACATTAGTAGTACGGGTTCTTAGGAGACACAAGATGAGAGCTCCACTAAAAGGATGGAAGCATTAGAAACTGACATGTTGCTGCTGAAAGAGGAAGTAAAACACTTGGCTAAGAAAAAAGGTAAGAGAATGAAGGAGGAGGAGGCTAATATTGACAACAATCAAATGGTAAGATATCTACAAAAAACTTTACTCCCTGGAAACCGACTTGGCAATACCAAGACTCGCCATGATTATGAATAACAAGCTATTTTTAATGCAATTGAGGATTTATATTGAGCAGCACGTCCGCTGCGTCTCTAAATCTCAGCGGCATTAGCTACTCTTTGGGGAACGAATATATAGAAAGAAAACAAACCATTCAACAGTGGATACTACTGACCCTGCTCACATGATGGCATTGGCTATGTTCACCTGCTAGCAGAATGATCAAATTGTGTGAAATTACCAATTAAGAATACATAATTATGGCTCTGCGTTGTTCTTACCGACTTCTGTTGTGGTTTTTGCTGTTTTGTTGCTATTTTTCTGCTCTTTTACAGTTTTTGAACTGGTTGGATGTTTTGGGGTAACTTATCTTTGGTTACATTGGTTTTTTATGTCTCATCTGGATCTTGATCCTTCTTATAATGTTTTTCACTCCTGTTCTGGCTCTTAGGCCCCCCTTTTTGTTTACAAGGGTATAGTCCCTTTCAAAAAACTATTTACCTATAATAAATAAATAAATAAATAAATGAAATAATATATATATATATATATATAATATATATATCCATATACCATATGAGGGTAGTTTCCCCATTTTTCCACTCCCCTTCTCAAATGCCCCATGCACGGGTAGCCCTCCCTTACATACCCAATAACCCATTTTTCAGGTACAAAAATGTTAAAAAAATATATCTATATTAAAAATCAATACACAATAAAAGTAGGGAGACTCTTCATCAAAAATCTCCATGAAAGCAAACTTCGAAGCTCCTTTTCAACCTACACCTGCAAAAGATAAAACCAAACAAAATGAGAAGAGGAAAAGAAGGGAAAAGAAAACATAAAGATGTTAGGGCAACTTAGGGCAAGATGAGATCTAGGGTCAATATGAAATCTATCCTAGGGCTCTCATTTAACCCTACACACTTAAAGTCATGGGCTTTTTTATGGGAATGGGAAATAAATTTAAAAAGGGGGTGTGTGGGCACACTAATTAAAAATGGGAAATTAATTAAGTTATAAAGGGGTGTAGACTTCTTTTTGTGACCCTAGTGAACTTAATAGATTAAAATAATTAAGTTGTTGGGTTAATGTTAATTTAATTTTGGGTAAATTAAATTAATATAAATTAATTATTTAATGGGAAACGGTTAAGCGAAACATTAGTATTATTTGTAGTTCTCTTAAAAAAATTTACCCATTTTTTTTAAGAGATTTTTGGTGTGTTTACCGGTGTCCCGAGGTTCGGCATTACATTTGGTATTAGAGTGCAGGTTCGCACACACGGACGCTCTAGGTAATTAATTAATTAGTAAATAATATTTTAATAACCTTAACAAAAAAAACAAAAATTAAACCACATTTCCGCAACCATTAAAATTTAATAACCATTTTCATACCTCATTCATAGGATGGCACCCATGAGGTGATGATCGGTTAGGGGTTTGGGACGTAATTCACCTATGCCTGAACCATAGGCACCTAAGCTAGGGCCTCAGATCTTAGAGGCTCTTCAATAGTTGATCGGTGTTGTGCAACAACATCTACCACCACCGCAGGAGGCGAGAGAGGAGGACATCCAGTTGAGAGACAAGGAGCCGATAGGAAAGGACGTGCATTCGGATCCACTAGAGCATGACACCCCAAGGTGGGAGAGGTCTCATAGCCCTTCCGTTCACCATGAGAGAGTAACCTTGTACTATTGTAGCCACTCACATAGTCTTAAGGGACCCTTTGGGGATAGGCGACCCCATTCACCTATTGGTTTGCATCGCCAGGATCGGGATATAGGCAGTGTGATTAGGGATCTTCTTCACTTACAACCACCTACTTACACCGGCTCTATAGATGGCTTTGGGGCGGAATTGAATGGCTCCTTAGCTTGGATAGTTTCTTTGGCTTGCACTCTTACAAGAGTAATGTCAAGGCAAGGTTCGCCATACACCTCCTCTGAGACGCAACAAGCGTTTGGTGGAGGAATGAGGAGCAGAAGCTCCATTTGACTCGAGAGACAGTGACCTGGGAGTTGTTCGAGGAGTGATTCAGGGCTCGTTATATGTCAGAGCATTTCATGCAGAAGAGGATCGATGAGTTTCATGACTTACGATAGGGATCTGGCACAATAGCACAATATGAGAGTAGGTTCCTAGATCTTCTGCAGTATGTGGACTACCTGCAAGATGAGAAATTATAGGTTAACAGGTTTATTAGGGGCCTTAATGTAGATATAGCAGGAGCAGTTAGGATGTTATCTCCTCCCATGCTTGAGAAGGTCGTTGAGAAGGCCTACTTAGCTGAGGAGAACAAGACCAAGGCACAAGAGCACCGAGATAGAAACAAGAGCAAGTTTCAGGATAGGATACAGGCCTTTCAGAGTCATAGGTCACGGGGTACAACACCACCCCCTAGAGGAGGATTCTGGCCTCCACCAGTAGCCACGAGGGCTCCACCGCACCCACAACAGCAGACACAACATCATGGCCACCAGCAGCAGAGGGCTAGACAGACTCAGAGCTTTCAGAGAGGTGGCACTAGAGGAGGTTTTGGTGGAGCCAGGGATCAGAGATAGGGTACTCAGTAGGTATAGCCAGCTTGCACGCAGCAGTCTGATAGGGTTGGACCGGTAGGATCAGTGCACTAGAGTATAGGAGGGACCCCATCTCAGAGGGGTACATGAGGATGTTTTATTTGTGGGTCTCCTAATCACTATGTGTGTATGTGTCCACACAAACCCAATACCATGGATACACAGAGAGCCTCTAGATCGGAGTAGATGGTGGGTGATGTGGGACATGCCCATCGTGTATATGCAGCGGTCAACAACAACTGCCAGGCCAAGCATCAGGCCACAGTCATTGAGATGATACTATCAGGGGTATTTCTGTCTCAGTAATTTTTAATTCAGGTGCTTCAGATTCTTGTGTATCTCCTTCTATAGTGGACCAGTGTGGGCTAGTGGTGGCTAGGAAACCAGATAGTTGGTAGGTTGAGTTGGCCTCTGGGGCCAAACTCGCCGTGGACTAGTATGTGGAGAGTTGTGTACTTGATTTAGGAGTCTTCTCCACTACACTTGACCTCTGAGTTATAACCCTAGGATCCTATCAGGTAGTGTTGGGTATGGATTGGCTCGAGGCTCATCGGGCTAAGGTAGATTGCATAAATAAGGTCATTGAGTGTCAGGATGATCTTGGGAGTGTCGTTGTGATATCAATGATGTAGAGGCCTATCTCTTTGCGTATGATCTCAACTAAATAACTTAAGTGAAGCATGCGCAAAGGTTGTTAGTTTGCTATCACCATCAGTGATCAGTCAAAGAGCACCCCAGAGCATTCACCCTTAGATGATCATGTAGTTTTGAGGGAGTATGCAGATGTGTTTCTAGGTGAGCTTCTAGGGTTACCACCCCACAGAGAGGTGGATTTCACCATCAATTTAGTGCCAGGATCTGCACCAGTTTCTAGGGAACCCTATCGGATGATGACTCCAGAGCTTCATGAGCTCAAGATTCAGTTAGAGGAGTTGTTGGAGAAGGGTCTCATTCACCCTAGTGTATCTCCTTGGGGAGTGCCAGTCATATTTGTGAAAAAGAAGGACGGTTCTCTCAGACTTTGTGTAGACTTTAGGCAGCTCAACAAAGTCACAATAAAGAACCGTTATCCACTCCCTAGGATTGATGACTTGTTTGATCAGATGCGGGGAGCGAGAGTGTTCTCCAAAATCGATCTCAAGTCAGGGTATCATCAGTTGCACATATCAGATGCAGACATTCATAAGACAGTGTTTCACACATGTTATGGGCATTATGAGTTCATAGTTTTTCCATTTGGTTTGACTAATGCCACAATTTTCTTCATGAGCCTCATGAATGGAGTATTCAAGACCTTTCTGGATCGCTTTGTCTTAGTATTCCTTGATATATTGATATATTATTGTTTCGAGAAGGAACATGAGGAGCATTTGCGGCAGGTACTTTAGGTTTTGAGAGAGTAGAAGTTGTATGGGAACTTGGAAAAATGAAGCTTCTTTCAGAAAGAGATTCAATACTTGGGTCACATCTTATCAAGAGAGGGTATCTCAGTAGATCCCTCTAAGATACAGGCTATCATGGATTGGCCAGCACCCACATCAGTTACTGAGGTGAGGAGTTTTATGGGTTTAGCAGGTTATTACCGCAGGTTTGTCCAAGACTTTTCTAGGATTGCTCACCCTATTACTTCTCTTTAGAGAGAAGGGAAGAAGTTTGATTGGTCAGAAAAGTGTGAGCAGGCCTTTCAGTTGTTTAAGGAAAGGTTAACCACGACGCCCATCTTAGTAGTTCCGGACCTTACGGAGGATTTTGTTGTTTGTACTAATGCATCACTAGAGGGGTTGGGACCAATTTATATGCAGGAGCGTTGGGTGATTTCCTTTGAGTCACGTAAGCTCAAAGATTACGAGCTTAACTACCCTACTCATGACTTGGAGCTTGCAGCAGTTGTTCATGCACTTGTGCATTGGCGACATTTCCTTTTGGGTAGACCTTTCATTTTGAGGACAAATCATCATAGCTTGCAGCATATCTTCTCACAGCCGAACCTCAACGCTCATCAACGGCGTTGGATGGAGTTCCTATGTGAGTATGACATGGAATTATAGTATATCAAAGGAAAGGAAAATTTTGTTGTAGATGCACTTAGTAGATGACGACATGTGCTTGATTTATTGACACTATAGTCACATTTGAGACGAGGGTGCTAGACAGATGTTGGAGTCACAAGGTTCATTAGAGGGAAGATTTTCAGGGTGTGTTTTAGAGACAGATGGTTTACTTCGGTTCTATAAGCGCATCTACGTATCTAAGTCAGGTGATCTACGTAGCTTCATCCTTACAGAGGCTCATTGAGCTCCATATGCAGCACACCTAGGAGTAAAGAAAATGCATGCTGATCTGAGGGAGTTATATTATTGGCCAGGCCTTCGACGGGACATAGCATATTTTGTTACACATTGCCTTGAGTGCCAGAGGGTCAAGGCAAAGCATTCTCATCCCGCAAGACTTTTACATCCTTGTGAAATTCCTGAGTGGAAATGGGATGTGATCTTCATGAATTTCATAGTTGGACTCCCTATGTCTTCTTATCATCATGATGCCATTATGGTCACCATGGATAAGTTGACCAAGGTTGCTCATTTCTTGCCAACCAAGGTCACCTATAATGCATAGGCCATCACCAAAGTATTTATGGAGGAAATTGTTAGGTTGCATGGGATTCTGAAGACCATCATCAATGACCGGGATACCATTTACACTTCAGTTTTATGGACTTCCTTTCAGGACGCTCTTGGTACTTAGATTAATTTTAGCTCAGCCTATCATCTAGAGACAGATGGATAGATAGAGAGGGTTAATTAGGTACTAGAGGACATGTTGAGGATGTATGTGATGGAACAACAGAAGAAGTGGGAATATTATCTTCATTTAGTTGAGTTTGCATACAACAACAACTATCATAGTTCCATTGGTATGGCTCCTTACCAGACTTTATATGGTCAACCTTGCAGGAGACTTCTGAGTTGGGATAGACTATATGACAGGATTATTCTGGGACCAACTTACCTACAAGACTTAGAGCAATAGGTTCTTCTGATTAGACAATGTCTTGAGTAGGCTAGAGCACGCTAGAAGGTGTATGCAGACACCAAGAGGATTGATCGTCACTTCTCAGTGGGTGACAAAGTCTTCTTGAGAGTTCATCCGCATAAGAATATAATACACTATGGAAAGGGTTCTAAGCTATTGCCTCATTTTGTGGGGCCTTTTGATATTTTAGAGGTCATTGGTCCAATTGCCTACCACCTAGCTTTTCCACCATGCCTTGCATGGGCCCATGATGTATTTCATGTCTCTGTACTACGTAGATATGTACTGATGTTTCTCATGTTTTGGATTGGTCAACATTACAAGTAGAGGACGGAGGACAGTGGAGACTAGAGCCCATACGCATACTGGAAGATCGGAGGTTGGTCCTTCGGGGTTGAGACTTGGACCAGGTTAGAGTGCAGTGGGACAGATACGATAAGACAATAGCTACCTAGGAGGATGCTACACCTTAGAGGGCTAGATATCCCTATCTCTTTCAGTGAATTCTAGGAGGAAGTCTAATTTTAGGAGAGGGGGATGTAGTGCCCACATTTTTATAGCCTCAGTTACTTGTTGTTCCTTATACTCTTAGACATGTTTCGGTAGGGATTTGATATATTTTGGACATTACATTAGGAGATTTAATCTTATTAGACATGTATGGAGATTTGGGCGTATAGCGCCAATTTAGCTCGATTACTATGTTGTCACATTATCTTATGATGTCATGGATACTGACTACTATGATGTTGTTCAGACCTCATTTATACTTGATGGATACTCAGTTTGATTTCATGTTTGGATTCTATGGATATATGTCACCTTATCATTATGTCTAACTTATGGTGAATTGTGTATAATTGTGCATGTTATCGTATTTTCGATTCCAAGAAGATGATATGCTAGTTTAGAATTCATTGATATCTTATTGAGTAGTTGATTCACATTTTATCAGATAGGTGTGTTTAATGTGTGCAATGAGTGTGCAGGTGACAGGTCATGGGAGAACGTGGGATTCAGGCCAGCTACGCAATTTTTCACAAGCATCCCACGGGGCTAAGTCCTAGTCGTGTTTATTGTATGAGGCCCTAGTATTAGAGTTTATTGTTTTGGGCACCATGAGTGACCCTCATTTGTAATGTAAAATGTATGGTATTATTAATCTTGCTTAGGGTGTTTTAGTTTGGGTTGTAAACTTGTTTTGGGGACTTAATGGCCCCACTTGCATTAAGCTTTGAGTTGTATAATAATGTGTTTAATTAAAAGGGGATCAGGGTCACATGTGAACCCTTGGGTGGGCTCCACACCCTCTACCCTTGTGCCCAAATGTGCCAAACCCGAAATTGGGCTATTTTAAGAAATTTTAGTGACCCCTTTTAAGTTTGGGAGTTCACTTAGCATGAAAATGGGCCCTTGGACCCTACCTAATAGGTAGGTGGGCTTATTTCCAAGGCTTAGAGGGAGTTTCCCTCCCATTTTGTCTTCCATTGGTCACATCCATGTAAGGTGGATGGGTAAGTGTGCTTTGTTAAAATTTGCACAAGTTTTTTTTGGTTATCATTTTGGGTAATTTGGGAGAACAGGGTTAAAAGCTATTTTATCCTCTCCCTTTTATTTTGAGAATCTATGACCTTGAGGGAAAAGAGGGGAGACACATGTCACCCCCTCAATTGTGAGGATTTTTCCTTTCTCCTCTTCAAGTTATCCCTCATGGGGAAAGAAGAGAACTTTTTTTTTGGAGCTTTTGCTTGGAGGCTTGTGGATTTTGGAGCTAGAGCTTGCTTGGGTCAAGAAGTGGAAAAGTTAGAAGTTGGAGAGATTTTGGAGGTAGGATCCTTGAGCTCATTTGTGTGTTTTATATCATGTTAGATATTAGTCTTGGTTTTATAAAATGTGTGTTGTTGCTTATTGATTTTAATTGTTGTTTTACTTTATTTTACTCCATCCATCATATGGCATGATGGAGTTTTAGAGTTTGTGGGGGAAGAGAGAGGGATTTTTCCCTCTCAATCCTCATGTCTTGATGGGCAAGCCTTGTAGGATTTTAGTTTACTCCCCTCAAATGGTTTGAGGTGGGGAAGGTGGTTCATATGGTTTGAACCTCCTTCCCCATTCTTGGTGAGGAAACCCCTTTGGGGTTTGAAATCCTTCCAAGAAGGATTTGATGAAAGGATGGAGAAATAAGGAGGCTTTAAATGACTTTGGAGGAATAAGGAGGGTGTGGAGATCTTGGTTTTTTATTACCAATGTTGGTTATCACTTTTGGCATTTGGAGAACTCCTTTCTTTTCTTCCCCATTTTAGAGGTAGAACAAAATTTCTCCTCTTTTTCATCCTTGCAAAATTGGTGTCTTGTTTTAAATATTTGTCTTGTTTTTATGTGAATGTAATATTGGTTGTCTTCCTTACTCTTGTGCAATGTTGTGGATAGTAGTCCTCTTTCCCATGGGCTTTGGGGAGGCTAGCATGCCTTCCAACCTTGGAAAGGCATGTAATGATGCCTAAAGGTTGGGTGGTTTAAAAAAAATTTCTCCTTGGGTTGGATTCTTGGAAGCTTTTGAAGTTGGAGATCATGTGGTGGCAGCTTGGATTCTCTTTGCTTCTTTCTTCTTTTATGGACATCATTCTCTATGTATCTTAAAGATTATGGCCATGTGAAGCTTTCATTTCCTTGTAAATCCTCCTTATTTGTAAATTGGTATTACTTGTAAACTTGAGCAATCTCTCCTCAACATTGTAAAGAAACTTGTAATGGGAATTATTGTGAGTAGTTATGTGTTTTTTTGGAAAATATGGCATATTGTGTTCAAGCTTCTTGGAAACAAAATATTGTAATGAATGTGCTTTTAATAAAAAAAAATCTTGTTGTAATTCTTGTTTGAGAAGGAAAGTATTATTACTTGTTGGATATCCTTCTTGTTTAAAAAATCTGAAATATGTATCTTGTTAGAGCATTAGAAAAGAAATCTAGTCATAGCATTGAGCCTTAGGATTATTATTGAATGGAAATACTCTAGATTCTAGCAATAAATCCTCTTCTTGTAAAATGTTGGTAGCATGATTAAATGTAAATAAAATACCATTCTTGTAATGTATTTATTCTTAGTTTTTTTGAAATGATAGTGAATAGAATACAACTAGTTTTTCTCTCTTTTCTTATTGTCAAAATAAGATGGATATACTAGCTAGATCAAATGTGATTATACATCCTCCTTCACTAAGTTTAAATTTGTTTCCAAGTTCTCTCTTACTAATTTGAATTACAAAGTTATATTTCCCTTACTTATATAAATGAGAATTTTTTTTTTTTACAATGTTGATTATTTGAAAACATGGAGTGTATCTTCCACAAGACCTGCAAAACAAAACATTTCATTTTATAGTTTATAATAGTTGTTTTTTTTAGCATGTGAAATAATACTAATATTAAAATAGGTTTATTATAATCAAAATATGATATAACTATATATATTCAAAAACATAGCTGTATCATTTTGCATCATTTAATGATTGTTGGCTTAGGGTATAATATAAATATATTAAAATATACTTCATATGTTTATATTATATAACTATTATATATATTAAAGCACATAGTGTAGATGTTATATATTATATTAGTATAGTTATATGTCATAATATAATAATCTGGAATATATATTATAATATATATTACATTTTATATAAATACATATTTAAATTATAATATATAAACAAGTTTGGATGAAATAATTTTTATTGTTTTAAAACAAAAAAAAAAAATAGAAAAAAAACAAATAGACAAAATTTTGTGGAGGGCCGAACCCCTCCCCACTCCCCATGCAGCCCGTTATCTCCTTAGCCTATGCATTTGCAGTGACCCCCACACCCTGATGCGCCACCTCCTGCCTACCCCCATCTGGCTGCACCACTGCTGGCGCTGCTATCCCCTCCTTCCCCACTGCTGCACCACCGTTTCACTGCCATTGTCCCTCCACATTTTTTCCCCACAGCCCCACCTCCATTCTCCCACACTGCCCACTCCCATCTCCACACGCACTCATAACCCCAACTCCACAATTATACCGCCCTCACTTTGTTCGATGCCCCCACCAATGTACGCATAGAAAACCTACAGTTTATCCTTGTATTTGGGTTGTATAAAATGTTTGATTTTTCTTATATGTGTGTGTGTGTGTGTGTGTGTGTGTGTGTAAGGGTAGTTTTTTTTTCCCCTTCCTTCTCAAATAAATACATGGGTATTTTACATACCCAATAACCCATTTTCGAGTAAGTGAATGTTAATATATATATATATATATATATATATATATATATATATATATATATATATATATAAAATAAATGCAAATATTAAAAGTAGGGAGACTCTTTATAAAAAATCTCCATGAAAGCAAAGTTCGAAGCTCCTTTTCAACTTGCACCTGCAAAAGAAAAAACCAAACAAAATGAGAAGAGGAAAAGAAGGGAAAAGAAAACATAAAGATGTTAGGGCAACTTAGGGCAATATGAGATCTATCCTAGGGCTCTCATTTAACCCTACACATTTAAAGTCATGGGCCTTTTTATGGGAATGGGAAATTAATTAAGTTATAAAGGGGTGTAGACTTCTTTTTGTGACCCTAGTGAACTTAATAGATTAAAATAATTAAGTTGTTGGGTTAGTGTTAATTTGATTTCGAGTAAATGAAATTAATATAAATTAATTATTTAATGGGAAACGGTTAAGCAAAACATTAGTATTATTTTTAGTTCTCTTAAAAAAATTACCCAATTTTTTTAGAGATTTTTGGTGTGTTTACCGGTGTCCCGAGGTTGGGCATTACAAATACTAAGGATTATTTTACAAATATTGAATGGATTAACTCTATACAAGACATCGTTAAGTAAGTCATTATTTAACAACATACTCTATAATGAGATAATTCGATAAGAGGTACTCATTAAGGATAGTAACTCGTCGAGTTAATATAATCCTCTATCAATAAAATGATAATGTGTTAGGATACTTAATAACCTATCGTAAAGATGAACTTATTTACTTATCTCAAATGGATAACTAAAAGTGTAAATGAAGTGTAGGTACTATGAGCTATCATCCCATAAGATAGAATCCTACCCATGCTAGCTTAGGATGGCTATGGGAAGGATAATGACTACATAATGAAGAAAGTCATTACGTGGTCACTATCTTTCCCCTAGGGATCATAAGATGGGATTGATAGGATCCTTTCGATTAGAAGGGTGAGTCATGGTTACTACTTCCTCAAAATAGAAATGTATTTTTTTAAACAACAAAATGAGATCCAAATAATTGTGTATAGATGATTGTGCAGTGATGGAGACAAGTTTCACTGACTAGTGTGTGGTCATGAAACTAAGTTGGCATTGCATGCTTGGATATTTGGCCAAAGTAGTGTAACTAGTTGATTACACTTTTTTTTCACCATACCCCTAACTTGTTGTGTCAGATACTACATGGAATACAACTTGTATGTTTTCTAAGTTGACACTTATGAGTTTTTCATAGTTCTCATGGCATGATCAAGGTTTAACCGAAAGTACACAAGTTATACACACTCGGTTAGAGTGTATTAAGGGGCCACAGGAAGATCTAGTTGACCCTTACATTTGCACATGGTTATCATTTGTTATCACACGAATTGTAAACATTTAATTATATTGAATTTTATTTTCTGCAGTTGAAAATCATTGAAGGAATTAATTGTAAATAAGGGGTTTATTTTTAAAAAATTCCATTAATTTGGATGAATAATAACATTGGTGTTACAAAATTCCCATGAGATCAGGAGAGATATATAAAAAGTGAGCTACTAAATGTTTGTTTTTGGTCATAATTATAGTTTGAACTACTAATCACACCTCATCTATTTTGAAACATACCATTCAACAAGATCTTCATTTTTGTGGGGGAATGGGGAATACACTAGCCAATAAGAATCATGAGACAAAATGAATCATCCAAAAACATGGGTAACTGATTTGGGCATCAATTGATTGAGAAAACAACTTAAAACGACCTAAAACTTTGTCATTAAAATATCCCAAGTATCTCCACTATTTCCTCTAAAATTTATTTATAATTGAATCCCTATGCAAAGCGCTTCCAATGAGACTCTATTCTCATGTCAAATGCAGATCTAGATCAAGACATGTGAGAAAAACAAGTTAGTCATGTATTTGAGTCACACACTCAGATCCAAAAATGGGTGTGGGCCCTCAATTCGGTTATTTGATCACAAAATGGGCTATATCATGAAAATTTGAATTCTTCATTTGGAAGTCAGAGGCATATGCAGTGATTGTTCTCTCCATATTAAATACTAAATACAAGAGGGCACACAATTTTAGTGTATCTAAAGGAGCACTAGTTTTTTTGTGTTTAATAGAAGAACAAAAACATGTATAAATACAACTCTTGTAGACAAACCACGTAAATAATCCATTTAATTTTGACCAAAGAACAATTAAAGTTGACTTAAATAGATAATTTATTTAATCCATGGCTTTCTTGTACAAATGAATTTTCATATACTTTAAAAATGGGAATGTGATTATGTTTTATTACAGATATCTAACCATATATATAGTCATAATTTTTTTCAAACAAATAACATAAAATTAATAATTACCTAGGAAGAGCTTATTGTGTTGGTATGTTCCATTTCACATAGATTTCGAGGTGTGTCGATTTATATACAGTTGGTTTGCATACTTACAACTTGTGCATGTATGAGTGCAGTCTGTTAAGAAAAACTTAGAACAAGCAAGTTGTGGGTTCAAGTATTTTGGAATTTCCGGTACAAGAACGTAAGGGCAAGTTATGCTCAACTAACCACCCACATTGCCTAGGGCTTAATCTCCCATTGGAAGCCTCGATGTGTTGTGCATGTTTGTAGTGCCCTTGATGATTTGTACACTTGTCCTTGATTGATGTTAGATTTCTAAGCGAGATCACTATTAATTATCACCAGATCTCACAATAATCAAGTTATGTATTTGAATGTTGAGGGAATGTAGTACTTTTAAATTTAGAAAATATCAATTGAACATTTACTATTTTACACCGCATTTGTTTTTATTAGATAAAAACAATTCAACTGTTAATAAGCATCATGTATGTTGTATTGTCCATGGTTAAACAATTAATGAAGAGCTTGAACTTGATGTCTATTTGAATGTCTCAAGGTTATTTCAACGCTAAATTGATGTTTATTTAATTGTCACAAGCTATTTCCTTATACTTGAAAAGTCAATTCATCAAAGTATAATATTTTGGCAGACGATGGAATTTAAATGCCAATTTTTTTGGAAAGATTATTTTGAATTTGACATAATAATATATTGAAATTGATGGTATTTATCACTAATGAATAAAAAAATAATGAAGAAAGTGATAAAATCATTCATCAATATAATCTAATCTAAGATTAAAAACCTTAAAATGAATATTGGATTATTAATTTTAGGGGTGGAAAATATACGTTGGAGGGATATAGAAAGTCCACTCTCTATCCGGGACAGCTTAGAAACGCATCAATGGTGTTTAAACAAATAATTGGGGAGGGGCCACAATTCCATTCCATTCGAGGAGAAGAGGAGATTCTCATTCCATTGTTTTGTGGGAATGAGACAAACGGATACAAGATTTGTTTGCCCTTCCGTGTCATCCCACATTTAACTAAAACGCATCTATCTAAGTATTCGAGTGAATATAAAACTTGCACTCAAACCCATATTAAGTACATATGCACTAATATTCTGTATTTGTCTTCTCCTCTGTGTCGATTGAATCATCACAAATATGTCTGGTGCGCCGCCTCCGTCGCCAAGCCAACTTGGTCTTCATTCTGGTAATGGCCATGACAATGATGATGATGAATTGGCCAATTATTTGGACAAGTTGGGGAGATCTCTAAGTAATGTCAAATTGCTTCTGCCAGCCTCCACCTGCAACAATACAATCGCTCCTGATCCTGATCGCGATCTTCCTGTGATCGATTTATCGGGTGAGCGGGAATTAGTGGTGAGGAAGATTTCGGCGGCGGCTGCGGAGTTGGGGTGTTTTCAGGTGGTAAATCATGGTGTCCCTTCCCATATCGTGGAGAGAGCCGAGGAGGAATGCAAAAGACTGTTTCGCCTGCCATTCGAGAAGAAGGAGGAGATCATATCAGAGGGCGTCGCATCTCCTTTTGGCTTCGACGACGAGGAGGAGGAGACGAAGAACAGTAGTAAGCAGCAATGGTTTTGGCTCCCAAAAAATGCTCATCACATTCGAAACTTACTCACCCACATCTGGCCCCAGGGTTGCGATAACTTCAGGTTATTTTTACCTTCTCATGTTTTTTATTACAAGTCCTCTCCTTTTTTTTTTTTTTTACAAGTGTGTCCAAATGTTTAGTAATTCTTTAATGCCATATGATTTCGTGGATAATTAATTACCCGCCATATCTATACCTACTAAATAGGTTTTCAATTCCATTTTCCCGGCAGCGATGTCGCAACGAATTTTGATTTTGATTCTCAACAGCTGCTCTGTTGTGAGGGGAGCGATTAACTACTTTTTACTCCATGTTTAGCCACATATGTTGCAATTAAAATACAAATGAATAAATTCAAACCTATTTTGCATATCACAATGTTTTTGGAGTAAACGAGAAGAATATTTAACCATGTTTTCAGGAACAGATAAATAATTCAGGCGAGCACAGAATAACGTGTTCAAGATTTCAAAAAAAGAATCTTGATTACAACCATACAATTGACTAAAATCATTGAGTACTCTTATGACAATTGTCACGTATGACAAATCTGATTTCACAACTGTCTTCACCTATTTTGGGGCCATTCTTTAAAAAAATTGTTTAATTGTTAAAATTATATATAGACATTTAGAATATAAACTTTTTTCCTTCAAATTTTGATGTGGAATATTAAAAATATAATAAATAATAAAATATATTTTAAAGGATTTATAATATCCATTCATTATATTATTATTCTTTAATGGAATCATTTTTTAAACGACAATACACTAATTACAATATAAATGAGAAATGTAGTGTAATGTATGTACCCAACTTTTATCTCTTTTAATGACTTATTCAATGTCACAATAATGTTAGATCCTTCTAAAATTTCTTTTAACGATTGTAAGTGCTTTTAAGACAAAGATGTTTCTCTACTACTCAAAAGATATTTCATTTATTTCATAACTTGTCATAAATGTATTGATAAACTTATGTGTTTACAAGTTATTTGACTTTTCAAATTAAGATCTTATTAATCCACGCGCTAACACACAATAGATTGGAAAGCCAAAAAGAACTATCAATATCTCATTACAAACAAATGGTCATGTGGAAAAGGTGGACAAAACTATACAATACAATTCTAACATGACCAAAATTGTATTGTACGGTTTTGACACAAAATTTAGAAAATTACGAAAAATAGAGGGGAAGTACAAAAAACACGAGACACGAGAAAAAATAGGAGGAACAAAGAGAAACCTTAAGGAAAGTACATTTACGAACATGTCAAAGGACAACAATAAACAAGAAACACAGACCAATAGAAGCCTAATTCAAATTTGTTTTTACAAATACACTAAACTAACACAAATCTACAATAGTGAGTAGTCTGCTACGAACATTAGGTGTCTACATTAATACACCAATTATATGACTAATTATATATCTAATTTCAATAACTTGATTTTTCATTTTATCTTTTACACATAAATTTTATAAGATAATTAAGCCTCCCATAATGTTCTTGATGGATAAATGGATTTCAATTAAATTGTAACAAATATACTCATACCATTTAATTGTGATTCATAAAAGACGTAAGACAATAATTAGACTTAAATAATTGATTTCAAAACCAAATAAAGAGACGTGATATGCCACTTATAAAGGTGTATCTTGAATATCGTGAGATATGGTGAAATTACTCAAGATTTAATAGTGAAATGTGTATCAAATGTGAGATCAAACCAACCTAAACAATTCATGTAAAATAAAGATATTCTATTTATTTTTTTGTACTCTCTAAGACTTTTGAATGGTGTTGGAAAATATGAGCAACTTGAACAAAAGTAGCTATTGAAAATTCTTAAGAGCGTTGGGATGCTCTAGAAAAAAAATTAGGAGCATCGGAACACTCCAAAAAAGTAAATCTAAAATAGTTGTAGATGGAGAGGTGTGTAAGGGAAGAGAAAAAGGGGAGACACATGTACAATCTAAAAAAGTTCCATTAAATATTCTAATTTAGATCAATAATTGACAAATACACAAGCACCCTAAAATCATGTAATTGAGTGGAATAATTAGAATGCCTCCAAATCTAGATATAAGGTCGAATCAAGTTTTCTTCTTCAAATCCTAAAGGGGTTGCGAAAAACGTGTATCGGGGGACGTGTGAAATTAAAGAAAAATAGAATTATGTTGATATTTTAAGGATTCTCAATGGTATAGAATATTACAAACACCACACCAATAATTACAGTAATATGTTAATTAGGAAAACTAGTTTTATGTGGTGTGTGGCCTTCTTTCTTCAGATATTTGCTTTAACTTGAATACATGTTTTATCGATTGATTGATTTCCTCAAAATTAGTTGTAATTTTAATAATTTGGTTGAGTGCAGTCGCGCATTGGGAGATTATTGTGATGCATTGCTGAAACTGTCCGGGGAGATCCTCGATATTTTACTGGAGGGGTTGAGTAGCGGTGGCAATGCCAAGTGGAAGAAAGAGGAACGTTCTCATTTGGCAGCAGAAATTGAATCGCATGATGCATCTCTCTTGTGCATCACTAATTATTACAAGGGAATCTACAAACCTGACGATGACCAAGTTCGCGTAAGACATTCGTTTCCATACATTCTTTTCCTACAATATCAAACCAGTGCTTCATATAATGCTCAACTTTTTATCGACAACACTTGGGTTTCGATCCTCCCGCATCCTGCCTCTCTCCTCGTCATTGTTGGCGATGTAGTTAAGGTATTTATAACATTATTATTGTTGTAGTGTGTATTCCATATCGATAACATGAACATATGTGAGGTTTAGGCTGAGCGATGATAATGCAGGTATGGAGTAATGGAAAATACAAAAACGCAATTGCAAGGCCAGCTGAAGAACAGAAAGAGAAGGGAGATGATTGTGCAGTGATGGGAGTTATGTACGCTCCATCCACAGACATAAGCATCAGCCCAATAACACAGGTGTTAATGGATTCAGGTGATGATGAGAAGCCTCGCTACAGCTCTATTGACTTGAAGGAATATGCATCTCGCCTGCGCAGGCAATGGTTTGTGTTTGAAGACCCTCTTCAACGTTACCAGAATTGATTATAAACATAATTACTTTCCTCCCAGTGGCAAAGATTCGGCATTCTTCTGAAAAAATAATTGGAGAAACCATTTACTCTCCCAAGCATATCATATAATTATTTGCATGTTTTTCAATGTCAACACCTGCCATTCAACAGTAAGTAAAACCCTTTGCCCACGTGGTTGCAATTACATTTGAGAATTGTATTCACTTGCGAGCTTTAAATCGATTATTTAGTTCATATTTTACAATCTAAACTAAGGAATAAGGAGTAACTTTTAAGAGGAAAGAGAATTGAAAATATTTAAATATATACAACTAAGAATAAATATGTAAAAATAAGTCACCTCCTTTACGTTCTATTTATAAAATATTAAAATATTTATTGGGAATGGAAAAATGTAAGAAATAGATTAAAAATTGAATATCACAATAGATATATGTTAACAAGAGCCTACTCTAGATCAATAATGAATAAGTGCGCATGTGCACTTGTGTGTATGTGTGTGTGGGTAGATGTAGGGTTTTTGAAAGGTTCCTAACTCTTTCACATCATACTGAAATATTTTGACAATTTAGCCTAAAGAAAACATCAAGAAACATACAAAACAAGCCAGAGTGAATCAGGTTGAACGTTTGCAGACAACCATCAACAAAATTATAATAGAACACACTAACAAGTATCGCCAACCATCCATTTCAATCAATCAACCAACTCTATGGAGCCCTCTACCATAAAAATCCTGGCAACCATTATTGACTAAGCCTTCTTGTTGACGTATATCCTGGCCATGTCATACCTTTTCTAGCCATAGGGTCTTCCTATGTCCCATAGTTCAAATTTTTAAATGAATCCTTATATAAATGTCCTTCTCAAAACACCGGGACTTTTAGCTTCTTTTTCCCGACATTAAGAAATTGTTCCTCTTCTTCCGTCCCTTCCTATGAATTCTCCTCTTGGTTCTAATTGATCCTAACATCATTAGATTCAACATCCAACTCACAAATCTCCATCCTGACATGCCTACCTCAGTGCTCCATTAGGGGGTTGAGAGTAATTTCAATATCTCCATGCAAACTCTGTTCCGTGGGATATACTACCCCAAAAATATGGAAATCCTTAATAACCTCATCAAGTTTTTAATAAAAGAGTGTTTCTTCCTCCCTTCCTTACTCAGAACTAAGGCCTCATCCATTTCCAGTTCCTTTTGGCCTATCCAAGATATTGTAAACATTATTTGCAATGTTGGCTTGTTTCTCCTACAAAGGAAAATCCTTTTCTCTACCTCTTGACCCATGAGTGGATAGCTAACAACTATCCCAGTTTGCATGTCAACAAAATTAGAAACATCCTTCCACACTTCTAGATTTTTCCTCTATGACTTTGCCCAATCTCCCTTTCTCATGTCAATTGTTGCATTGGTTACAATTCATCATTCCATCCAATGTTGGCTTGTTTCTCCTACAAAGGAACATCCTTTGCTCTACCTCTTGACCCATGAGTGGATAGCTAACAACTATCCCAGTTTGCATGTCAACAATAATAGAGACCTCCTTCCACACTTCTAGATTTGTCCTCTATGACTCTGCCCCATCTCCCTTTCTCATGTCAATTGTTGCATCAGTTCCAATTCATCATTCCATCCATTTTCGACTAGCACATTTCATTTTTCTAGCCGTCTATCCTTCATCTAGTTATGCTTCAAGCAATATTTAGGAGCATGTCTAATAGATCTATACGTCCCCAAAAAGATAGGAGACTATTCAATCTCAATATTCGAATTCCATTCCCCAAAATTTGAAGTCAAATGAATAGAGGTACAAAGGATAATGATCGAAGTAGCATTAACACACATTCTTACATAGATTAGTCTCTTTTTGTATTTTGGAATGGAGTCAATGGGCAGAAAATTCTCCAGAGACTTGAATATCCACACTAAAATGTGAGTCTCCCAAAAATCCATAGGCAAGTCAGGGAACATGATCTAGACAGGGAGAGCCTTGGGAATATTGTCACTAAGGAAAGACTATGACTTGCATTTGGAAAGCACCAAGAATATTTTTCCTAGGAACCAAGGGCCACCCAAATAAACATTGAAAAATTCTTCCAGAAAAAGAGAAAATAAGAAGGATCTTTTAGTCATTACAATAACCTCCAGGTGGCCTTTTGACCTCCATTTTTCAGTTTTCCCAATCCCTAACCGTATCAATATTAAAGAAGATGCCAAAGAACTTATTAGTCAGATAAAACTTGAATCTTTCTAGAGCTCTGTTAGCTATGAAATCTAAGATTGACAAGAAAGGGACTTCATATTCCAAAGACAACATATGAATCCCCAGGGGAGAGTGATAAAAATCTGAGGATAACTTAGAGGAAGTCTACACTTACCAACAATACCAAAGAGGACAAAATTATCTCCTTCACAGAAAATCTTACGAGCCTCTTACAACCTCTAATCCTCCCAAATATTCTCAAGTGCCTCATGACACATGTATATCCATAAAGGGCCAAGAAATGTGTGCCCTACAAAATATACCTGAGCCTTATGCACCTCATAGAACAAGGCCTTTCCAATTATAATGTCAAAAAATTATGTAATTAAAGCCAATATTTCCATGTATGACCATCTATGAATGGAAAATCAAAAGGAAATCTT